>OX465281.1:31388101-31988101 GCA_949987705.1 Thereva unica | reverse complement strand
AATTGTATATGATTTATAGCCAGTGGTAGGGCTTGTTCTGCGGAAAATCCGATTACTGTGATCTAGCGAGAAGATCCAGAGCTAAACTCAAGGAATTAAAGTTCTAGGCCATCTTTAATATTTTTATTGTGAACTTTCTTGTCATAAATCTCGTCTATTTATATTGTTGTTCTATCTAAAGTTCTTACTTCATACCAGTAGAATTTGGTTGGTCTGTATTAGTCTAGTCCACAAACCAGCTTCAACAAGAAAAGATCTGAATTTATGCGTTTGGCCTTTTCCTTCCAAATCTTGTTTCTAAATATTTTACTAAACAAACCTTAATAACTCGTAAATCACGAAGTTTTGAGAAAGGTCATTTTTTATTATTTATACTTAAATTAGCCGACGTTTATCGCAAATTATAATTAATGTCACAGAATCCATAAACCAGCGAATAAATCTCTCATTAGAATTTTTCGCAATTTAACGACGCCACTGCCATTAAAATGACAATAAGACCCGAACAAAAGGTGCCAGTGATATCCCATATATTAATCCCCCCATGGCCATCTTCCTCTAATCGGCGCCCTTCAAAACCTTAACCGCAAAATTTCGATGCGTTCGCTCCGTCGCACACCTGTAACCGTTTAACCGGACTTTCAGGTAAGAATGTTGTCAAACGGAGATTATGCAAATCAAATGGGAAAAGGGGCAATCGACGACAGCGAACGCTTCTCATAAAGTTGCGTAAACGTTTCCGTCGTCAATGGATGCATCCACGTCGGAATGTGTGTCAATGGGTTTCGGATTTAAAATTCATGATCAATCTCTTCGATCGATCGTGGTCGTCGCAGGCACGCGGTGCGTCAACAGAGTCAGACTGGGTCGTACTAGGGTCTACACTCTGTGGTTCTAGAGTCTAGAGTAGAGATCCACGCTATTGTTTGTTTTCTGTCGCATCCATCGCAGGTCTCCATTGACGCATTGCTGGTCGTCCATTTGGTTAATTAAAATTGCGCCTAGCGAAGCCCGACAGATTAGGATCTTCATAACGACGCCGTGGAAGTACCTTCAACATGTCCCCTTCGCTCCGGTCAATGGCACAGTGTAATCACGGCGTTAATCAAGCTGCAGGCCAATTACAATCGGGGGCCAAGATGCTTCGAGTCAATCTCCCTCGACGACGACGACGACAACAACAAAAGACGTAATCGCCAGCACCGGTAGTCCCGGGGTCCGGGGTTGGGGCACCGGCAGGTGGTTCGCTATTAGATCTAATTAGCTGATAGCCTTTCAAGCTCTCGGTATGCCTCTCATGATTGATTGGAGCCTCTCCGGTATTGGGGGAATGGCAATAAAGATCAAACAAGGCTTTGTGTGAATTGAGGGATTTTGATTGATTAGGTCGTCTGCGAAGCGAACTGAGTGTTTTCTCGGTTTCTTAATAGGGATTTCTGAGTAAACCCTCCCACCGCCCTCGGCCCGGTGTTTTCATTTTTGGAGATTTTTTTTTAAATGGTATTTTGAACAAAAGAGAAGTTACAAGTAGTTGAAAAGGGAAGTAGAGGCTTGAAGATGTAATAACGGGATTCGTTTCGTGATTAGGAGTTTGATTAATTTGTTTTAGTTCATCCGTGTCGAAAGGTTTCAGTGGAATTTGTTTGGGTTTTTTTCCGGAATGGTGAAATTAAAATTCTTTTAGGTTTGTGGCATGTACAAGAGGCATCAGTCATTTCTTTGAACAATTGAATACATCGGTTGGATTTCTTCAAATGACAGGAAATGACTGAAGGCAGTTTGTACAATAATATTGATCAATAGGTTAAGCTACCGCTAAATTGCAACAAACTTTTTCTTTGTTTCAATAAAAAAAAAACATTTTTTATTAGAAAATAAAAAACTAAGGCTGCTCGCACACTGCATCAGAATTTGTACGAATTTCAGCGAATTCTGATGAAATTGTATACAATTTAAACGAACAAATTTTCTTCATCTTCTGCCTCTCTACTTCAGCCTTGTGGGCTAAGCATCCCTATGACTGCGATTTCTTAAGAGATTCTTCCTTCAACCAACCTTCGACTGAAATGTGTGTGTATGTTTGTGTTTTTCGTTTATAAACTGAACAATTCGACGGTGGAATAAATACATTCCAGATCTCATACGCAAGGGCGACGCTTTCATAGGTGCGATTGGTGCACTTGCACCGGGCCCAATTTGTCGGGGGTGCAATTTCAGAAACTAAGACTTAAAAAAAGTTAAAACTTTGCAAAAAAAAACCGAATTCTCATGGGTGCAAGAAATTACACAAATTTACCCAATTTCTGACCCTGTACTTTCTCATTTATTTGGAATACAGGAATACCCCGATTTACGTCGCCCCCATTTACGTCGTTTCAATTTACGTCGTCGAAATATTTGATCCTATAACTCGATTTACGTCGTCCTTACCCCGATTTACGTCGCAAAATTTTTCAACTCAAAGTTTGTGTTTTTCATTTTTTTTTCTTTAAACAATACTTCTATGAAGGCCCCAATACACGAGCGCTCCATCCGACTTACGCCACGCCAAAACAACAACAATTTGTATGCACTTGTCATTTGTATAGGTACAAATTGTTGTTTTTTTGGCGTGGCGTGGTTGGATGGTGCGCTCGTGTATTGGGCCCTTAAAACTCTCACTAGGACTGCCACCTACAACTGTGAGGACGATATATAAAAATGCCGATAAAATACGTGAAAGTGTAGCAGCAGGAGCCGAAAAATCAGCTGCTATTAAAACAAAGGCTAGGTCGCTTTTATTAGAAAAAATGGAAAAAGCGCTAACTTTATGGATAACTGATATAAGAGACAAAAATATACCTGTAACAACGCAAATAATCCAAGAGAAAGCAAAAAGTTTGTTCAACGATTTGAAGAATAAGGCTGGCGAAGAAAGTAAAGATGAGGCTTTCAATGCAAGTCGCGGATGGTTCGACAGATTCAAAACAAGAGCCCAACTACACAGCATAAAAATGGTCGGCGAAACTGCAAGTGCGGACTTGGAAGCAGCAAAAGAATTTCCTGCAAAGTTAAAGGAAATAATCGTTAATGGAGGATATACCCCCCAACAAGTATTTAAAGTTGATGAGACGGGGCTTTTTTGGAAGCGTTTACCCTCTAGAACTTTTACATCAAGAGAAGAAAGTGATGCATCGGGCTTTAAAGTAGCAAAGGATAGGCTAACATTACTTATCGGAGGAAATGCGTCGGGAGATTTCAAGCTTAAACCAATGCTGGTTTATAAATCAGAAACACCAAGGGCAATGAAAAATGTGCGTAAAGAAACTCTCCCAGTAATATGGAAAGCCAACAAAAAAGCCTGGGTAACAGCCACTATTTTCGCCAATTGGTTTAAAGAGAATTTTTGCCCTGAAGTGAAAAAGTATTGTGAAAGTCAAAATATAGCATATAAAGCCTTGTTATTATTTGATAATGCTCCAGGACATCCTATTAATTTGGACGTATCCAACGAAAACGTCAGAATAATCTTCTTGCCGCCTAATACCACATCCCTTCTTCAACCCATAGACCAAGGTATTATTGCTACTTTTAAATCATACTTCTTGCGTCGAACATTAAATCAACTTATTGAAGCTGTTAATTCAGAGGAAGAAAATAGAAATGACTTCATTCAACATTTTTGGCGTAATTTTAATATATTGAAGGATGTCGAAAATATAAAAAAATCGTGGGATGAGGTTGCAATTTCTACTATGAATGGAGGATGGAAAACATTATGGCCTGAATGCACCTCTGATGGATGTGAAGTGGAAAACCCGGAAGAATTGCACACAGAAATTGTGGAATTGGCCCATCGCATTGGCTTTACAGAAGTAAGTCATGCCGATGTTACGGAGACTTTACGAGCTCATCCGGAGTCCTTAACCAATGAAGAGTTACTATTGGAAAATTCGCAAAATAAAAATGTGAAGGACAATATCACATCAAACGAAAATGACGAGAAAGATTTGGAATTTCTTTTACAAAAGCTTTCCGAAGCATTTCAATATTTAAAAAAAGCAATGGAGGTTTTTAAAAAATATGACAACGACGCGGAGAGATTCGAAGCAACAAGAACGGCTGTTTTCAATGGTGTAGGGTACTACAGGGATTTATACACGGAGAAAGGTAGGAATTTACCCCAAAGGAGAATCGAGTCGTTTTTCAAGCCGGTATCTTCTAAACGGAAATTACCAAAACCGTCTACTTCTGAAGGAAGGTCATCGAAGGTATATACGGTTGAATCCGATGATAGTTCAGACGATTGAAACTATGTACATATAAAAAAGATGTTACAATAGATGTAAATTTTATAAAAAAAAATTATGTGACATTTCTGAAAAAAAGCCTTTTAAAATACGTCGTGTTATAATTGGTGTTATAATTTCTCTTACCCCGATTTACGTCGTTTCGATTTACGTCGTGTTTTCTCGGAACGCTTTTCGACGTAAATCGGGGTATTCCTGTACTTTAAAAATTCTGTAAAAAGCACCACACAGAGGAAATATTGAAATGTGAAGAACAAAACTCCTTGTGGCGAGAACTCCTCTAAAATTGCTCGCTTTTATTTGTTCCTTTATACCCTGGCTTCACCGGCCTCAGTTCAATAAAGTTCAATTCAATCCGCATAAGTGGCTTCACCAGCTGGAATGCTCAGTTCATAGTTGAAACTGTTGTTGCTTCTTCGCTAGAAGCTAGAAATATTCCAGTAGATTACGCTCTTTTGAGCGAGCTTTGACCTTAAATCTCAATGTCATGTCTGTTGCGCGAACTCCGGCTTTATTTGTCCTGAGTTCAATATGTGAAAATGTATGTGAACTGAGGGAAAAATTGTAGTTCAGTAGACCAAGAAGAAGAAGAACACATTAATATGGCCAGTTTCACACGGGCCAACCAACAAAAATTGGCTGTAATCTTCCATTCCCTTTAAAAATTCGATGAAGAATCGCATGGGTTTTCACAAGAGCCAACTTTTCCAAATTCGTTAGAATGCTTTAGCTTGTTGTTGTTGCTTTTAAATATTAAATCCCCCTTCTGCCAACCTTATTCTTTTTTTCCTACCAACAACAACAACTATACAGCTGTCAAAAATTTTGATTCAAAAATTCCGTGAAAGCTTATGGGGCGCAATAGTGCACCGGGCGCAAAAACCTCAAGCGCTGACTCTGCTCACACGTAAGGTTCATCGATATCTACTAGCTCTGCAGACCCCTAAATTAACCTATTGTCTTCTATTCTTCAAACGAAACTACTAGACACGGCATTGTAATCAGAACCTCGATGATGGTACAAAGGGTGAAATCTGGTCATTCGAGCTTGAGTTTTAAGATACGGCATTATAGAACTGAGCTTCATCATCATCATCATTGGCGCTAAAGAGCTCGAGAGTCTTGGCTTCCTTAAAAATCTAAGCCTAGTTCTATGTTTTTATATTTCTTCCTAGGTCTTTTTTGGCCTTCTCTGAACAGAATATTTGCGGCCGCTTTCATTACATGCCCTATCCCTCAAAAGTGGGAGATTTTGAATTTTAGGGTATTTTAGTACCTAGTATAGAAAAGTCATGAGAAAGGAAAGGAAATTTGGTCTAAAGAAAAAGTGTCTACCCTGTGTTCTTGTTTATGCCAGGTTCTTTGTGTATTTGACACAACTCGTGGTTGTATCTTCCTCTCCAGGGACCATCTTAACTTACTACGCCTGTGATCATGCAGAGGATTTTTCTCTCGTAACTTCCAAGAACCTATGCTCTTCGTATGTAGTATAGATAGTAGATTTTTTGTAACACAATCTTTGTATGAAGTGGTCGATTGAAACAAAAAACTTACGTGCTACCACTCCAGATAAATCATGTGTTGAGTTTTGTTTAGTTTGGCTTGTTAATCTTCGTTTCCTTTTATGTTGGAAAGCAAATCAAATATAAGCTGCCTCGACGTGGTAACCCACGTTTAACCAATTACCATATCGACACAGTCAACTAAGTAACCACAGCCGCGCGTACCCGAGTAAAAATAAAAAATGGCCTTACAACGGGCGAACACCGACCGTGATTGAAACATAGTCCTCGGCAATGTGCCGGGCATCAGAAGGCTGTTTGCAGGGCTGTGCGTCCGTACAGCACACACACCGACTGGCTATTCCCCAGTTGTTGGTCTACAGGTAGCGGGCAAAATCCGGATACGGTCCAATACTTATTAAAGGGTACGTTTTCGTGAAAAAAGTTTCTAGCAAAAGTTGCTCCATTTGGAGGGTGTCGCCATAAGTCATAAAAGAGATACGTTGAAATTCAAATAATCCGGCTCTTGCAATTCTCCTGCTTGTCTCCCTCGTCACCGCTATCAGATTTGTCGAAATTTTGTCAATGAGAGCAATGAAAAGGTGTTTTTGTTGTAAACGACAATAGTATTGAGCGTTTTCATCTCTATGGCTGCTTTCGGTATCGTCAAATGATCGTCAATTAACTGCGTCGGCTGCAAAAATGACTGATGCCGTTTGCAGAAGTGACTAGTTTTACTGCGAATTTGATGATTTCGACCACCTGACATTAAAATGATTGCAAGATGGCAGTGCGAATGTGCATTGCCGTACGTTTGGCAATAGTCAATTTGCATTTCCGAACTCTTGATTATCATTGCAATACCGAATGAATGACTATCGTCTACTGCTCTTCAAATGACGTTTCCGAACGCAGCCATATTATGAAGAGTATATAGTCGGAAAACCCCGATAGATTTGTTACTTGCACAACTTGATTCTGTCAGTTCGCCTTGGCGGAGTTGGCGATACCACTCACTATCACGGTGATTCCATCAAATGGTATTAGTGCACTTACAATATCTTCTTTTTAAACTCTTTTCTTTACTTTCACTTCGGAGCATCAAATCTTGTAACGTTAATTTAACCGCCTTTTACTCAATGCAAATGGATGAAACTTTGCAGGCATACATATTCCCGATGACAATACACGAATATGACATTTTGTTACATTTTTTGTTGTTGATTTTGTTGTTGAGTAACAAAAAACGATTTTTAATAAAAAATGCTTGGAATTATTCGTTCTACTCAATGTAGAGTCTTAAAATTCACTTCCATTCAATAAAAATTGGTAAAAATTAACAGACATGTGTATTTCCGACGAAAACACACGAAAATGATAGTTCCAAATTAAAAATGGCGGCCAAAAAAATATGACAGATTACATTTTTCTTTACAAGCCACTCGTTCGATATGGGTATCAAATGAAAAGTTATAACAAGTTGAATACAATTAGCGTCATCCTAAATTCAAAATGGCGGTAGAAAAATGGCGGCATAAAAGTGGCGGCCAACACAAAACAGAGGATCAATTTTTCTTTACAACGCGCTCGGCATGGGTATCAAATGGAAGGGAGTGACAATTAGAATACTGTTGTCTGTGTCCCGTCATTTCAATTCAAAATGGCGGCCAACACAAAATGGCGGTTTACCCTTTTATTTACTTCGCTCTCGGTATGGATATCAAATGAAAGTGTATTAAAGTGAGTAAGAAATTAAACTGTATGACGTTGTTTTAAATCAAATATGGCGTTCACTAAAAAATGGCGGAAGACATAACATAGCTACCAATAGCAAATAAAAATATGATTTAAAAAGATGCAAAAAAATATGTTTCCAGTTTTTAGTTTTTATTGCTCCAGCCAGTATACGCGAGCACACTACCTTTCGAAATGTAAAAAAAACATAGAGCGCTATTAGATTTTTGAGGGGTCATCAAATTGTGCATTTTTGGGCTGCACTTGAGAACTGTTGTAAAGAAACAAATACAAAACATGTAAAAAAGTTTCCTTATTTAACATGATAATCTAATTAAAAGTTTGGAAATTGTAATGTATTAATTAACGCTATTCGTTACTAAAAAGTAAAAAATAAAAAAAATAAAAAAATTTTTTTAAGAAACTCTTTTCTTTACCTTAATATATTGATCAGTTGTGAACACAAAATTAATATAAATACTAAAAAAATCGACTAAAAGGTAAAAAATAAGAAGATTTTAAACAATATAAACTTTTAAATCAAAATGGAAAAAATCTCACACATTCCTTAAAGAAAAGCGTGGGGCGCCCATACCAACCTGAACTTAAAAAAACATGACTGCCGTGAGTACATTTTAACATTTCAGACAGCTACGAATTTTCACTAATTGAGCATTTTGTTTCATAAAAGCGCACCCCACGCTTTTCTTTAAGGAATGTGTGAGATTTTTTCCATTTTGATTTAAAAGTTTATATTGTTTAAAATCTTCTTATTTTTTACCTTTTAGTCGATTTTTTTAGTATTTATATTAATTTTGTGTTCACAACTGATCAATATATTAAGGTAAAGAAAAGAGTTTCTTAAAATTTTTTTTTTTTTTTTTACTAGCAGATTCCTCTTCACTAATATGATCTAGTAACATAGATGTCCAATCATCGGAATGTACTGTGCTTAACTCTCTTAACATTTATGGAAATAACGCACATTGACCCAATTGTTTCAGTTTCATGAATCGATATTCTTCACATAACCTACTTCCTTCAAGGCTCGGATCTATATATGAATATTCGTAAGCCATAGATGCATGAATACGAAAAGGAGTGACTATGACAAGTATTCGTTCGAACATACTTTAATTATCAAGATTCATATTGTAGATAGAATCATCCTCAAGAAGCACTTATATTTACGTCTTTCATATATGTCTAGATCGTTCTTATTCAAGATAAATTCAAACCAACATCTGTACCCCCCTCCCTACACCAACGGGTTGTCTCTCCTACTTAATAAACAACCTAAAAACGGCATGACGTGCAATTTCCCCCCGGGACGAACAATTGTTGTCATTTTCTGACTATCAAACTGTCGCCCAATTGTCATTCTGTCCATAATTCGCTTAACCATTTTTTTGCTGTGTGTCCGCCCAGTCCGCCTCGGGCAATCGCCACAGAACGGCGAACTGCTACTGTAATAACAAATAACTCCATTATTTACAGCCGTTTTCATTACTTTTTTATTATCAAAACTTCAGCATCTCAGACATTTCCATCAGTCAATGAAGAGGAGCGAGAGTCGACCGCAAATCGAATTCCGGAATCCCACGTCCTTGTGTAAATTCGTGCCGAAAAAGAATCTCTTATAGGTATATGTGTGTATTGTATAGATGTAGATATTACATACAAGATAGAAGGAAGACAATTTCCTTGCCTCAAACTCCTTAATAAGAAATTCCAAACTTTGACAACTTGCCAGGCGGTGAAAAGCCCAATCAATGGCGGCTGTGTAGCATTTTTCCGATTGTGTCACCCTGTTGAGATGCCGTCGTTGCTGAGCTGTTTTCCGTATATCGCAATCGTGTAACGTAACAAACCCAGAGACTACCCTTGGATGAGAGGGTGGGTAGAAGGTCTTTTCGGGGGTGGGTTTTCAGGGTTATTTTATCCATTTCTCGAGGACGTGCCTTCGTACAAAACTTGAAATGGCAGATTTCCAGCTCCCCACCTCGAGAATGACTACTATTAAAGTCGCTTCTTTTTCTGAGTGAATTTAGGGCTAACCATCACCTCTAACGTTGGCCCTGCTTACGTTACACACCGTATACAGAGAGTTACCCGGGACGCCGAGGCTCCAGGTAAAGGAAGAGGAAATCTACTCTAACTTTTGATTTGTTTTCTTTTCCGTTTTCCTGGGTCGCTAGTTTTCGATAAATTGTTCCCTGGGGTTAGATATCGGAGCTCCGTTTCATTCGTTTCTTTAGAGATCCGAGAGCAGGGCTACCCATCTTGTGTCTTCCTTCCATTGGATATGAACGACGAATACTGAACGACGTAACACTGGCAAACGGATGCCGAGCAAGTAACTCGCCCTTTAATAAATTTTCCTGTTGTCAATTTACTGTTGAAATTTTCCTCCGATTGTTCATGGCGAATCATTTTATTTCACGTATTTTTCTTGTTGTTGGTAATGGCTCCTGCTCCTGCCCCTTTATTGTGCTGTCGTTATTGTTACTATTTGATGATGAGACACACAAAAATACAGAACACGTAACGCTTTATTAACGAATATAACTTATATTTGCGAGCGAGTTTTTTTTTATGTTATTGTTTGATTGTTGTTTACCTTGATGAATTCCTGATTCCTTACAAAATGGACATACAGTGAAATCTCCCTTAGCCGGACACTCACGGGACTATGAAAATCTGTCCGTTGAAGAGAGGTGTCCGCTTATGAGAGAATGGAAAAAAATAGGCCAGATTTTTACTAGAATGTATGTTTTAAATTTTATTGCATAAAAGGTAACAAAAAAAATAATAAGTTTAAAATAACTAAATACATACATAAATTCGTTTCTAAATATAATAAAAAATATAAATACATTCAGTAAATATCTACACAGATTATAATGTATTTAATTTGTACTGGGTTGAGAATATTCGATCAGCGTACTTTGTCGAGAACACCTATTAATAATAATATCCTGGAAATGCAACTCCAAATTTGAAACCATTTCTATACCTCGGTGGTCTCCGTGATGCATTAAGAATTGTTTTTATTCTTGTGTCTTATCGAGTGCTTCACTATAATTGCCAAGCGGTGGTGCACTTTGGATGGAAAGCTCATCACCTGAGTCTACGAGATCAATAAATGATTGGCTTTCCGAACAAACATCACCTTCCGTGTCTTCAACAAGAAGACCGCTGTCAATTTCGAAGAAATCTTTAATATTTCCGCTTTCAACGCCAATTCCGTGTGAGTTTTTATAAATTGCTGCGAAAAGAGATAAAGGCAAGTCGTCTTCTGCTGTAAAACCTTCATCTGGAATAGTATTATGGTTGGTGTGTATGAGACCAGATTTACGGAAGCAGTTTTGTATCGTATTCGGTGTCACTCTATCCCAAGCATTTTTTACAAGGTAGACTGCATCCAACAGATTTATGCTTCGAACCAACTCACTCGCAGAATCAGCAGAATCGATTGCCGTCAGTAAATTCTTAACTAAAAAGGTCCTGTAGAAAGTTTTAAAACTTTTTATGATTCCTTGATCTAATGGTTGACACACTGAAGTACAATTAGGTGGGAAAAAGGCAAGTTGTATGTTATCGAGCAGAACATCTTTTGGGTGGCATGCCGCATTGTCCAAGAACAAAAAAAATTTTCTCTTTTGGTGACTTAATTTCCGATCGAATTCCTTTACCAAGTCAACCATTATTTTACCGGTCATCCATGCCTTACCATTGGATTTCCAGATGACAGGAAGGCCATTTATATTTAGATTTCTAAAGGCCCTAGGTTTTGCTGCCTTTCCGATTACAAGCAATTTCTCTTTATCTCCAGCCATGTTGACGCAATACAATATTGTTAATCTTTCTTTGGATAGTTAACCACCAATACATTTTTCGTTCTTTAAGTGCATGGTTTTGCTACGTAATCGCGGAAAAACAGACCTGTCTCGTCGATATTGTAAATATCCTTTGGTAAATATTTTGCCACGATCGAAGGTACTTTGCTCAAGAAAGTGGAAACGTCGTCGCAGTTGACACTTAAAGATTCACCGCAAATTGATTTGAAGTTTATACAGTGTCGTTTACGAAATTTTTCCAACCAACCAGATGATGCACTGCAACTACTGTGCCCTATGTTGGCGGCCATACTTTGTTTTGTATTAATGGGTCTGCAGATGAAAAGAGTTAATTTACAAAAATAGAAATGAAATAACACCAGTCTACCTGATATAGGAACTCCCTTGCTTCGTGCTTCTATGAACCAATTGAAGCACAGCTTGTTGATATTTGTACCCTCTAGCCTCTACACTTAGAAACGATCGTTTTTCGTTTACATTACATGCCACCTTTTTATTAATTTTTCTTTTTGCCTTATAATTTCGGCTGCTTGCGTTTTCCAGATATTAAAACGCTCTGCTAAACAACTCACTGTATATTTTCCTTTAGTATACACTTGTAATAAATCAATTTTATCTTTAAGAGATAACACATTTCTTTTCGGTGGCATTTTACTTTTTATAGGCAAAACTAAAAACAGAGAAACAAACAAGTAACACCCCAAATAGAACACATTATTTTAAAAAAATGTCAAATTGGTGATTGCCTACGAATTCTGTCCGCCCAACGGAGACTTTTTTGCACGATTGCTTCTATGAACGTTGTCCGTGTCCGTCCAAGAGAGTGTCCGTTCAATAGAACGAGGCTTCCGTTTACATTCCATGGAGCAAAATCGGGACTCAACAAATTTGTCCGTTAAAGGGAGAAGTCCGCTTAAGAGAGGTGTCCGTGAGTAGAGGTTTCACTGTAAATGAAATTTTCGGCAAATATAAAACATATTTTCTTCTTGTTTGTATATTTACTGTAGATATGAATCAGGAAATACATTCTGTATCCTTTAAAACAATAAAAAAACATGAATACTTAAACATACTCATCAAATGTCGAAGATGAATTTATTTACATATCTGCTGACAAGCGCTTACAACACAATAAAACCTTATAATAACCGCTTACAAAACTTTTCATATCATAAAAAGAGTTAATAAATGATAAATTCATTAATATTCTAAATTTATTACTCTTAAAGCGAAATTCAGCTCATATTTACATTCACTTCTAAATGGTATGTCAACAACAACCAAATGCAAAGAGCTTCATATTTATTGCACTGTAAACTTTCGCTATACCCTTTTAATATAGGCAAATAAAGTGATGCATGGATCGTAAAGCATCCAATTAATTTTTTGTTGATGAAGTATCGTTTCAATATACCTAGATTAAACAAAAATATTTGAATATTAGTGTTGACCTGTAATTTTAATGTTAATACAGGGTGTTTACATAGCTAATTTGTTCTTTATATGTATCAACAGTTGATATGTCCGCTAGTAACATTTTATATTATTCTTAATATTTTGATTAGTTTTTTCTGGATTGTAATAAACATAACGTAAACAATGTATACAATAAGTGTAAACATTTTTTAATAATCTACCAATATAAAAAATTGAGTGGGTTTCGTCGTGTGCAAAATTCATCTCGTATATTTCAGAACAGGAAAAAGTTTAATAAGTTTACAAAATTTCTTAGAAATTAATAATTTCTTGTAAATTTGTTTTCTTTGCTGAATAAAGTTTGAAATGTTTTTAAAGATTACCAGATTTACAAAAAAGTTTCATTGGACTTTACAAATTTTCCAATTGTAGTTGGTGGTAGGTTTACACGATGAATGATTAAGGTTGATCATTTTTAGATGCAATAATTTAAACTTAAAGTAATAAATACTTTTAATGGCTGCCAATAACTTAGCTTGGATTGTGTTTATGGGAAGTTAAACATTCTAATTTTTAGGAAATGGTTCAATGCCTGAAATAAATGGTGGTCACTTGTAACAAGTTTGGGAAATGGAGTAGATAAAAGAGAGTTTTTAATTATGGCTTCATCATCTGGTGGGGCATTATCCTGCAAGTGTATTTCGACCTCTTACTATTCACAAAGGTCGGTACTCTTATTTCCAAGCTTCCTCATGCCGTCTAATTGGTCACAATAAACATTCGGCGTAGTCGATTAACCATGTCTCATGTAACTATAGTGAAAATACCAACGCTAGAGCACCAAACAAACATCTTGAACTTTTCTTTAATGCATATTCGTTTAGTGACGTTATTTTAACACTAAATCTTTGCCGAACGCTTGCTATTTTTAAATAAACGGCAGCTTTCACACGTATCGTTATGCCATGACTGAAGCTTTCGTGAGGGTTTCTCTTCTCCTCCTTTAATACTTGCCGAATGCATTTCTCCAGCATTAAAACTATACTGTCACAACAGAATATCGGATCCCTTTCTCTAGCACCAATGTTGAAGAGACGGCAGGTCAGATCTCCTCTTGTCAAACTCCATTATAGATGTTGATTAATCTGTAGAGTTCCATATTGGACATTGGTCATTTTCGACCTACACCATACTACACTTTCTACTCTCGGACGAATTTAATCCACAAAGGAATGCGCTCTATCTCTAGACCTTTGATTTTCCTTGGATCAAGCTACACCATAGCAGCCATAATCATTCATCTGGCCCGATTTCATAAAAATGACACCACGACTCAACTAAATATTGGTTCAGAAACTCTCGAGGGACAGCCGAGGATGGCTTACCCCAAACCCTAACTAAGACAAAATATTTATTTATTGTTAATATTTTGTTTTCTTGGCGTTGCACAGTGGGACCAAATCCAAAAAAGCTGGCCAAAAGTCTAAAAAAAAAAGTTTATAGATTTCGTTTTTTTTGGGGGGGATGATTCGAGGACACTTCCAATAGTGAGCAATCAGTCACGGAAGGTTAGATTTTTTTCTACGGCCTGAGAAATTGTAGTTGCTACTTTACTCTTTTTGCTTATTTTTAAACGTTAATATTGTGAAAAAAGGTTAACGTTTTCAAAACGCTATAAAAAATTAAGTAACCAAGCAATCGTGGTCGTGTAAAGTGGAATTTTCTTTGGAAGGTATGTAGAGTATAAAAAAAAATTGCACTATACCCATTAAGCAAGTATATAATACACAGTAAGCATCTATTACACGTGCTTTTTATGAATTAGGATTGTAAGAATGAGATATATATTGGACAAAAAGTAATATTGCTCCACTCTGCTCCACTGGAAAACTTGCTGGGCGTTGTTGGTAAAGGTGTATTCCTCCAAAAAAAATCCGCTGCCCAAAATTGCCCCTCCGTGTTTTAAGGGGTCACATACGTCCAGCACTAGCCCATGGAAATGGTACTTCAATATTGCAAAAATGCGGGACAAGGTTTTATTTTTGGGATGTGTAGGGGGGGTCAGTGTGAGCTTAAATCTGAGTTTTCGCTATTCTAACCCACTCCCCCCCCAATTTGGCCGCCATCTTGGAAAAGGTGCGCAAATGGTTTTTCCATTATATATCTCCGTAACAGTACATCTTACAGAAAATTTGCAAGGGCACTTTTTGTTTATAATTAAATTATCTACAATATATTAGCGAGATATTTTTGGGTAAATTTAATAATTAAGAAGTTATAAGCCTTAGAACACCAAAATTAGTCACAGTATTTTCTTTTAATGGCTATAGCTCTGAATGTTCGACATCAGAAGATAAAGATACAACTTTTACTTGTATTCACAATGATTTTCTTCTGTAATTGCATTCTTAAAAATTCTTATTTTGTTTTTCTAATAAACAATAACTTCCTAATAAAATAACTTGCTTATAAAAAAATTAATCAAAAGTATTAAACATTATATTAAAAAAAAATTTTTGATTTTTTTAAGAGGTTATGTTAACCATATTGAGTCCGCCATTTTGAAAATCGAAATATCGACACCGGATTCGTCATCAGCGACCCCGAAAACCCCTAAGTGAGATGTTTTGGTATCATTTACTAAAGTTTTTGACTATTTGGAGGGGTTATGTTAACCATATTGAGTCCGCCATTTTGAAAATCGAAATTTCGACACCGGATTCGTCATCAGCGACCCCGAAAACCCCCGATTTGTAACAGCATAATGGCGCGATCTAAATAGTGGGCGCCACTTATGCGAGGTGTTACCCCCTTAGCCAAAAGCCCGGAAGAGCATGGCCAAGGAGCCAACACCATACATAAGAAATAAAAAGAAAATCCGGAACTCCTACGCCGGCCACACGGAGTTGTCTAGCTCGCCGGAGGGGTCGTGGGGTGTGTGGCCGGGGCTTACCGAGGCTGGTTCACCACTCACCTGTGACTATGTAACTTGAATTCCGCCATCATCCTTTTCCGATCATCGTCTGCGACGCGTCACACCCTGAAAAGGAAGTCATCCGTCCCAACCATTCCCAAGAAAAAATCTAACAACTTGAGTTCATTCTTAATAATTTAAAAATTGTTTTCTTTTATTTCAGACACATTAACAAAATACTAGAAACACCAATAGGTAACATCAATATTCAATGGGACACGATTAGAACAATGTCATCATAGCTCAATACATTTACAGTTTCAACATAAAAACATTCATAATTTCCCCGGTAGGGATACTTCCGTATGCTAACTGATTTGCAAAACGTCTCGTATTGGTACCAATTTCGCTTCGTTTTACTCACAAGTGTTATCAACAAATATCGTGTCCAATTATAATTACGAATAAGTTATTGGAAAACAACCAGAAAATTATTTTGCAAATAAAAAAAATTTAAGCCAATATTTTATAATAAAATTAGAACAAATAAAAAGGAAATTTCGTTTAAATTATTACATAACAATTGTACGGGAACAGTGAAAGAACAACAATTTATAAAGTATTTGCTTAATACCGTTAAAATTATTATTTGAGTAATAAAGTTAAAGTTAATAAATGAAGGTAAAAATTTGTGTTATTTTATTTATTTGTATTGTGTAAATCTATATATGTGTGTATAGCTATTTTAGATATCTTTTTTTCTTTTGAAACCCAAATTTACTACCACCTTTCCGAATATATTGCAAAAGTAATATACAAAGTAAATGCCATACCGAAAAATCAATACTTCTTTGTTCCTTCTTAAGTTGGCACGATACCTTTATCGCCCTTAGTCCAATCAAATTAGGCCGACTTCACCATCTATATCCGTACTTGAAAAGTGTTCACCAGGCGCAACGCTTCATGACCAGATCTGCAACCAGGCAATTCATTAATAGTACACTGCCGTAAAACACCTCGGTGACCACTAGTGAAATGAAGCCGCAATGCATGTGCCTCTTCTTCCTTTCCTACACCAAGCCAATTGACCAAAAATGTGAATCAACACGGCAGCCAATCACTTCCGTGTTAATGTGACGAAATTCTTGTACTCTCTTGAGAAACGCCGATGATCTCAGGTAGACCAACAGACGTGGAATCCAAGGTACACCAGAATAGCACCACCCAAATATTCTCCTTCGAAATTTGCTGCTAGATGAGCAATGACCGCCTTGCTACACATACGATGAAAGCCTTTTTCGTCTGCACGCTGCAAATCGCCAGGAAATGAGAAGCAGGATTCCTTGTCGCTGGTTTCTTGACCCCTTCTGGTTGGTTTTTTGGAAGACTTCTTGGTAGCTTCTTGATTACCATCAGGTTGGGAGCGAACACGGTAGCCGCCACTATTTACTCCGTCATGCCAAAAAGCCAATTGCAAAAAAACCGATTGAAAAAAAACTGAATCTCCTGACTGATTGCAAAAATATTAGCAAATCATTCCAAAAAAACTCTACGAGCTGACTCACACGAACTGAACTCCCAAATTTTTCTTTTTTCCCTGACTAACTCAATTATTTTTTTGTTCTCGCCTACCTCTTTTTAAATTTTTCCTTTTCCTCAAAAGTGATTTACAATAAATTTCCCATTGCCTACAAGGTGATTTCCCAACTAAATTTCCCCACCCAAATAACTAATAATTCCGACCGTTACAGATTGTAAAATTTCAGATCATTTAATGCACTTTTTGACTTTTGGCCAGCTTTTTTGGATTTGGTCCCACTGTGCGTTGTCATTTTTCACTTTCTTACTTTTAAGTTTCCTGTCCGCGATCTACAATTTGCGGTATAGTACGTGTCTTTAGCTACTTCAGTCTCGGAGATAAGAGCTGATCACAGATGAACAAAGCCTTTTTATAGTTTTTCGTTGAAAATCTAAAGAGACTGCAGCGAGTGATCTAGATCAAGCATCTTTTGCCAAAGTGTCGAGAGCGACGAAGTCTCTTCAAGTAATATTTGTTCGTTACCGAATGTAACAGAGCTGCGTACCACTTGAAATTACTGAAAATCAAGGTGTTCAATTCGAATTTAAATTATTTGCTGAAGTTTTCAATTATTTGCTGAAGTTTCGAATTTCACACTCGTCTTCGTTCGAAGTCAAAATATTCTCGAAAATCAGTTAAAAGTAATGTTTACTTGTCCAGTCCATAGCCTTGGTGAACACCGAGTACGACAATATCCTTTGGCAGGGTGAAGTCAGTTTTTACTTGTAACCACAACGAAGAATTCAAGCCAATATGATCGACAATTTTCTGATAAGCTCTATGCTGGGGGAGGATGTATGAAGACTGCGTGTAACTTAAGGTCAAAACTATGTAACCCACAAAGATATTACTCCAAGACTGGACGCACCTATCATGATCTATGAAAAATACCTATCTATGATCGCGAGCCGAACCGATCGTTACCGAACGTTGGTCCTTCCGATTCTTCTTTATGGACCGGAAACGTGGACCCTACTCAAGCCGGACATCAACAAGTTCGAGGTTTCCCCAATACGATGCTTGAGGCAGATTCTCCGTGTCTTACTCCGCGATCACCTTCGAAACGAGAGAGTTAGACAAAGATGCGATCAACAGATACTGATTGAAGAAGAAATACCAAAACGTCGACTACGATGTTTTGGGTATGTTTGCCGAATGTATAATAACCGTTTGCCACGTAAACTACTCTGGCGAGACCGTTCGGCAGACTGGAGAATTCAACGATGAGCACCGAAGAAAACCTGGCTAAAGAATATCGAGGGCGACTTAAAGAATCAATCATTACCAGTTATCGAGGCTCGACGTCGCCAAAAATCGACAAGAATGGAAACGAATCGCGAATGGAGCTCGAGACCCTGCGGCACCGCTAACAGTGTATCCGTTGCAGGGACGTCCCGATTGTACAGCCAGCTAGCGAATCCAAGAAGAAGAAAAGAAATTCAATCAGAACGACAAACTAATTCTCGTATGAGGCCGCAAAAATCGTTTAGAATTTAACGCATCAAAAACGAAGTCCTGTCTCATTTCTAATAAAACCAGCATTCATCCCACTTCTTTGGACAATCTAGAACTAACGGTCGAATCCTCTCTCGATATCCTATGCGCTCCTAAACTTATTGGTGTTGACGCTTTTTGCTCTTCAATTAACTCATTGCTTCGCCGCAGCAGATGTGGCAAAATTTTGCTAATTTAACCATAATGACTATTCCACTGAAATAAGTATATTTTTGCCGACACACCATCTTATATGTTATAAATTTATTGCTAGTAAACCTCCACCTTCTCCACATACGCATCGTAATCGTAGTCGACTAGGTTTCTTCCTAAGGTATGCCCATATAGGAAAAAACAATGGGTCTGGGTGGGAATCAACCCCATGAATGAAATGGAATATCTGAGAACAACTAGTGATATCAATTAAATTATAACCGAATTTGCTGAAAAGGATGAATGGAAACATGGGCGGATCCAGGATTTCATTCTGGAGGGGCACAAGAACACATATTCTCATTTCTAGGCAATTCTTTCTTTTATGTTTGCTACTGAAAGTCTCCAATACATTGCATGCATTAAAGGTAGACCAATTAAACGATCTTCTGTCATCCTACGGCGAAGATATGTGTTTACTCGGCTTCAAGTGGAAAAGGAACGCTCGGCACTGAAAGTGTACAACAATTGGCACAGAGTTCTAATATTTGGCAGCACCGTTGCCCTTCAGCATCTCGTACAGATTTTGAGATATTGTCTCTCATTTCTTGCCAAATCCTTACTTCTCCCTTCAAAGCTAGGCTCTCATTGAAAGGCTCTCACTTCAGCACATTGCAAAACCTCTTCTATATTTTGGTTACTGAAGATATCGGAAAGCAGCTTTTGGAACAGTCCGATTCTCTGCAGCTCAGTGCTAGGAAATCTGGAAGACATTTATTAAATAATCTTCAACAGACTGAGTCTGAATATTAGATCAATTTGTTTATCGTCTGGTAATTCTGTGAACTGTGATTTCTGTGCCAATTTTGTTTGCAACGGCCTCATCCATAGCGAACAGTATTTTGAATAGGTCCGTCATACTTTCACGATATCTTGCAAGACTGGCTGTCGAAGTGATAAGTTGAACAGAAATATATCAATTTCAATAGTTTGCAATTATTAGCTGCGTTCCTTTTCTACTATTTAGTACTTGTGAGCAGAGCAGAAAAGGAACGCAAAATTTTCTGATTTGAGTAAAATCTCACTTGAAATTTTTGAAGTTACTTTAAACTTTACAAATAAAAAATTCTTAAAAGAAGAATTTGTGACACAATGGAGAAATTAATGCGATAATTTCTAAAGTAAAACGAAAGATAATAATTTTTGATAATTATACGACTGAAGTTTTATTTATGGACGTTTTTATATGAGTAAATCAGCTCGACGCAAATAAAAGCCATCTAGCGGGTAATGGCGTAAGTGAAAATAATTCACAATAGACTCGAAATGGCCGCTTTCCCCCTAGCGGATTTCAATTGCGTAATTGCAAGTG
Organism: Thereva unica; assembly: GCA_949987705.1. NCBI lineage: Eukaryota > Metazoa > Arthropoda > Insecta > Diptera > Therevidae > Thereva > Thereva unica. Next base: position 31,967,788 of record OX465281.1, on the reverse strand, counting down.
ATATCTACTCGTTTATAAGAGCAAGTGTAGTTGCTAGTACGCAAGTGTAAAAAATAGTAAAAATTAGCAGAAAAGGAACGCAGCTATTGAGATCAAGGCAACGTGATTCCTAAAAATGTTGGCGAGGATTATCATGCTTACAAAATATACCGACGACATTGTATCTTGAAATTGCAGATATGGCACATTGCAGAAAGACATGGCAAGACATCTTTCCACCCATTTGATCTCACACAATTTTTTAATATATTTTGTTTTTCCTTTCCTAATACAACGACGCACAAGGTCAAAACGCCTGCATGTCACCCAAAACAACCACGGTACACGCCTGACTAAAAATAGGACTCGCCCGTTCTTAGCATGCGACAGGCACGGACAACATCGAAAAGCGTGCATGCTGTAACAAACACGAAAAAAATACTACTTCTCTAAATGAAACCCGCTACAGGCATGAACGGAATAGTCCAAACGAAGCACGGCTCCCTCCCCATTTTTTATACTAAGGCAGCAAAATTGAGGCTTTAAAAAATTAAAGGTGCCATTATGTATATTCAGTAGACCGGTTCTCGATCGATTGCTTAGGTTAAGCAGCATTGGACGTAGTTAGTACTTAGTTTGGGGACCGCTTTGAAATGGTTTATTACGAATTCATTCATATCTGTAACATAAGCACGCATTTTTAGATACTCTTGCCTGTAGCGGTAGCGTGCATACCCGTGTGGCAGACGTATTTGTTCACTATGCGTGCTTCTACTCGGGATGTAAGCTACATAAATATTAGGAATCTGTGCAAGGAATCGAGTACTTTTGAACGAGTAAAAAGTACTCACTGTACATATCTCATAACTAGCATCAATTCTTAATCATAGCAAGCATGTTCTTTGTAAATTTACGAAAGTCTGGGGCAGCATGCGCGCTCCCCCCCCCCCCGCCCTTCCGTTGGAAATCCGCCTATGTCTGGAGATTCTGCCGAAAATATACATTATGTGAGACCACTAAGCAAAAACCACCTAGAAAAAACATTTCTTTACTTCACGTATCTTCTTCTTCCCAAAAGGCTCTAAGTACATTAACTAACACTGTTCTAAGTACACCTCAATTTTGTAGAATTGATTCATTTTTCAACTAAAATTTGATTGAAATTTCTAATCCTATCAACCTTTCTGAATAACCCTTTCCTTTTTTCCCCCCAGTATAATTTAGAGGAACATTTCCTTCTCTCAAAATTTTCATGAATCCTTCATCAATATATTCTGATTAATTTAACTGTCAGCTGTCAAATTCAAGGAAAACCTTGTTATTTTTGACATTAACAAGGAGATATCAGTAATATGATAAGAAATATCAATAAATTGTGATTTGTATTTATGATTATATGTATGTATAAAATATAATATAAGAACGGTTCCTGTTAAGCAGGTTAATTGAATGAATGCCATTTTTCTTATGTAATAAATTTGTTCAAGGAAGTTTTTTCTTAAATTAATAAAAATACATAAAAAACATAAATATCTTTCGTTAGCGCTACCAGTTTTGAATTAGCAACATAAAAACAAGCAATAAAAATACCTTTTAAATAGCAATTTACAAGTCTATGATCCTTATCTCTAAATCAGGTGAAAATTACCTCAAAAAAAAAACTACCAAAAATCACACACACCCACCCACCCAAATATGGTACAAAAAAATTTGTGTTTATCTATTGATATATCACTAACCAGAAAATTGATTAAAATTTCCACCTACCGGCAGCGCCCAGGTGAATTGCCATAAAACAGTCAACAATGGATCTTTATCAGTGCGGCTGCTCCACAAGAGGTTGGCTCCAGCCTCCCCCGTCTCAAGTCGCGCTTAAATTAATTCTTTTTAAACTTATGAATTTTTCATTAACATTTAAATCGCTCACATTCACGTCGATTAGTGTCAAATGATGGCAGGTAAAAAAACCGCGGTTTTTGATGACTTGTTTGACAAATTTTCTTGTGCCACTTACGAGTGCATTAAACGTCGCCCGAGAGCACACACGCAGATTTCATGGCGGTATGGAGGTAATAAATGATCGAGTTTTTACCTATATTTACCTGTTCCTATTTCACCTGGTTGGTGGTGGTGAAGATTTCAATCTTTCTCCTCTCATTTTCAAAGCGTGGAACTGGAATTTGCTGATTTGGAGTTGTCTTTTCTGGTTTACGAAAATTTCGCAAATCTTTGAAAGCGTTTTTAAGTTATTATCAATAAAATTATGCTTATCACAAAAATTTATTAAAAATCGATTAAAATTATTCAAAAAATTATCAATTCAGTTTTTTTCCGGATTTCGTACACAATTTTCCAATATATTTTTTCCTTCTTATCATTTCAGGTATGGCTTCACCTTTTGCTGTTGTTGTGACAGGTCTTTACGATATACACCAATGTCATTAGACCTTTGATTGATGCTCAGGTAACATTTATGTATGCAAATAAAATTCACGCGCATCCAGAAAACTATGTATATTTCATGTACACACCTGCCCCCATTCTCCTTAACCACAGTTCGCGATACCTGAATGATCATTAATTAATAAAGACGTTCCACAAAAATTTTCTCGACGCGTTATCATCGAAATTCATCAACGATCGAAGAATTCGTCAAGGATGTCATAAATTAGTTTTCTTATTATCATCTGCTAAATTTTTTCTATTGTTTTTTCGTGATGAGACTAGTTTTTGCGTAAAATTTTATTAAGGTATCCACGCAGGTGCGATGGGAATTTCCTTTATTTTTAATTTTTCGCGTTTTTTTTTTGGTTTTTGTATGCGGTTTGCACAAAATTTTTTGCATCGAAAATACCTTCGAAGACGATTGTTGCATACCTTTGGCTATGAATACAAATTGTTTTGATGGCATTTAGGTATTGAAGAAGCGCAACCGGGATTGCGGAGTAATGGAGGAATTCGTTGTGGGTAGAAATTGGAAAATTATGAAAATAAAGGATGAAATTGACGAGATTGGCAAGTTGAATGAAAGTTGGTCCCTTTGTGGTTGGGGTTGGCATTTTATGAGTTTTTCAGAGTCAAAGTCAATCAATTAGGTTTATTTAGGTCTTGATGGGTCTTTTATATTGAATAAACTGTGTTTACTACCATCGCCAGGAAAATCAAATCATAATTTGTATAACAAGGTGAAACATAAATTCATTAATGTATGTAAACCCTGCCAGCGGAAACTTCACTAAGTTCCACCAAGAAGAATGTTACTACATCCACTACTCTTTTTTATATCCAATGTGGAGGTGATAAAACACATAAAGTCCAAGGTATCTCTGTGTGCCTTGAATTCTTGTCTGCAATTCCGTCCCTTTCCTTTTAGTGTTTCATACATTCAATATATAGTATCTTCTTCTGGACTGACGAAGTACAATTTACGAGTGTCTCAACTAGCTGGACGTCAACAAATTCAATGAATCAGACAATATACATACCACCTACCACCTACCTCGCCTGAACCTCGGTGCAAACTCCTTTTACCTTATCATACTTCTCCGAAGTTTATCCAGACCATTGGAGACTGCCGCATGTTAAGTCCAAAGCCAAAAATTTGACTCCAACAGCCTCCACCTACATCCCAAAAGAAATTATATCCATTTTCTGAAAAACCATGGAATCGATAAATCAACAAAAAACTTATGGGGTATCTAAAATCCATTCATCCATCCAATGGCGCTACAGCCCAAATCGAGCCTTCACTTTCTTTAGGGCATCTCTTCAGTTTCATATTGAAAATTGCCTCAGCCGTTTCATCATTGCGTCAGCCGTCACAGAATCTATCCATCACCTCCTGCCTACTGGTCTATTTGCGGAGCTTTCTACTATTATGACCCTGTATTCCAAGGTTGTCTCATCCTGTTCATATCTAAGTAATTGCAAAGAGTATGTTGCGTCGCCTTTCTGGGCTGATAGTTTTTTTTTATCACTCATTCTAGTCGAATTCTTCTGTTACTGCATTTATTTCTTGCGCATTTGATTAATTGTACCGAATTTCTTTCTTCCTAATGAACTCCTTATTCCGATAAGATCTTGTACATCCTGGTCAGAACTTTATACTAGATGAAAAACAGACAAACAGATTTTTTAGTGTATGGCCTGCGCCAAAACTATTGGGAATCTCAAAATCGTAAATTCCATGCGCAGTGAGAGTCTCAAGTCCCCTCACGAAAGTAGGTTCCAAAAGAAAAGCGGACAACGCCATTCTATTCGTTTAAAAGACCAAATAACCCGCACATTTATATTCTCAATCAGTCTCTACTGTGAATCTTACTGTTGCCAGATGCTGTGGAGAAGTGTCGTTGCCTTTAAACTAATTTCGAAGCGGAAATTACAATGCGATTCCGCTTGTACTTCATCCATACCCGAAAAGTTAATGTATTCGGAACCCGAAAAGTTCGGTATTCCCAATAGTTTTGACGCAGGCCATATCTTACAGTTCAACCAAAGTTTTCATCAATTTGATTAGTCTCATCTTGTTGTTCTAGATATCCACCAAACTTTTGATAAAAACTGGTACTACTCGATTGAGAGTTTCTTTTGAGCCGTTCAATTAATTTAGGGAAAACTGGACTATGTCAAATCCAAAGCCAAACCTATTTCAGATATGGTACCTCGGGGGTCAATTTTTTTATCTACTCTATTTCTAATCTTTAACTACAAATTGAAAACCCCAGTTTTTATTTAAATTTGAGGCTTTATTATGGAATAATGCTTCAAAAATGAAAAAATTGCTCCTTTTTTGGAGCGATCTACAAATCACCAAATTTTTGGTCTTTCCGTAAGAACAGAAGTCTGCTTAGCCAGTCCATGCGTCATTGATTGGAACAGATAGTAGTCGGAAAGAGCGATATCTGGAGAATATGGCTGGGATAGGCCGTTCCAATTGAGTGTTTCCATGTAAGCTTTTAACGACATGCGACCAACGTTGTCGTGTTGCAAAATCACTTTATCATGTCGCAAACACATTAGTTGTGTCCGGTAGCGAGCGCCTGTGATGGCTTCACTCTTGTGTGCCGTCTCATAATATACCACGCTGAGCTGGTCCCACCAAAGTGACAGTATGTCTTGCGATCCTGAACCTTGGATGTTTTGCTTTGGCCTTCGATATTTATGTATGGTTGGGGGCACCCACGGTATTTTCGCTTTGAGTTATCGTAACTGATTCACTCTTCACTCCAGTCACAATACGAAAAAGCTTTTCCCACGTGAAAAAAACGACCGTCGACTTCAACTCATATGGCTCCCAATTTCCTCAAGGTTTGCAAAAAAAAATGTCTTCTTGAGTCAAGTTCTTGTTGCGTTTAACATACATAAATCCGATGCGGGATGCTATCTACCACGTTAAATCACGAGTTTTGTAACGTTGAAAACATTCGCGGCACGTTCTTTCACTATACCCTCGACACACTAGTCCTCTTAATCTAGATTATGACGTCAGAATGACGTAGACTGCATTTTATTTCCATACCTTTTATATGGGTCTACGTCATTTTGACGTCATAATCCAGATTAAGAGTGCTAGTGTGTCTCCGGTTAATAGAAGCCTCACCATAAGTTTCTACAATCATTCAACGATCCTCAGCCGCAGTTTTTTTTTTCGAATTCAAGGCAAAAAGTAAAACTTCCCTCAAATCACGCTTATTTGATCGAAAGTTCGATATTTTCATACACAAAAAAGTATATGACGCTGATACAAATTCACAAATGTAATGATAAGAAATTGTTGACAGATGCCCATCATTTGACATTTTTATCCAATATTTCACTGCTTTTACGCCTTGGTTAATACAAAGCAAGCATGTGCCATGCATTGTCTCTGTGAACGAACTCATTGTCGAACTTATTCTTTATTGAAGCCGTAAGAGACGTGTCGAATCAATCCTTGCTTCTATAGATTCATCGATCCACCGCAGGAATCGCCACGCTGACAAAGTACGATTAAGATCTAGAGAAGCTATCAACAAAAATGGGCTATCCTGAGGCTGCTTAGTACCCTTGGTGCACTCCATAAATAAACACCCATTGTAAGGGACACACACAAGATCTATTCCAGATCTAGTTGAACGAAGGACATTGCCTGCGATATGCACATGCAAATAGTATAGAGTCGCCAAATTTTGAACTTGAAGATTATATGCGTCTCCCGGACTTATCAACTCGTTTCTTTAATTCATGTTGTCGTAGTAACTAATGTCTGTTTTGTTTATCTGCGCAGAAATAAATATTTGTGATGTTGTGTTACTCAACAATCTGTGAAATATTGATTTTATTTCGATTGATATTTTTTAGGTCGTGCGTAATGCCAATTTACAAGGTTCTTAATAGATCTTTCCAGTGAAAATGGTTTATTATAGTTCTTTTCACTTATTTTTCACGTGCTAACGTTCAGCGGCTAACCTATCCTATCCTTTTTCTATCCTTTGAAAAGCTAGGTCTCTAACTAGACGAGGTCTAATCAATTCGCTGTTAGGTACGACAAATGGTTTCTGATACCAAATATCAGGAAATGAATACTGCCGCGATTGACAGGACTGATCATTGCATGCAGTATTATAGGTTTTTCCAACAAGCTTAATATGTAGACGTACACTCGATGCCAAACTACACTGAAACTATCACGCGTTCATTTCTTTGGACCTGACTTAGAGCTTTTGGATCTACATGGGAGCTCCAACCAAAAAACCATACATATATTGGTTTCGCAATACCATTATAAGACCCATGAAAATAAAAAAAGCACAGCAGGTGTTAATTACATTATCTCAAGCTTAAGAAAATGATGAACTGGGCCACCCTAGCTCGTTTTTTAGTTTAAAGACTAGAGCTAAGGTAATGCCCTCTGTATTGTTGTTTATTCTAAGAGTGTAATGTTAGGGGTGACTCTTAATACTACCAGTCCGTCATGCCGTTCACGTCATGGTGCAATGTCTAGTAGTAAGCTTAGCTTATGTGAGAATAATAAAAGAACTGCCAGCCTCTCGCACGCGGACTTACTCCACCTTTGATGATCAAGTAAGAAGTCATTTCCTCGCTTAATGATACCATGGAACGACTGTGAAGTGGAAACACAAGGTAGTCGGAAGGGATATTGATACTGCGCGGGATCGAACTACGAATCTCTTGGATGGTAGCAGAGGTGTAAGTTATATCGACACGCACCCACGAGAACTTAAGATGGGTCTACACTAACAAAAGAATTTTTATTTTCTGTAACAACCAAGTGACAATAAAAGCGACAAGGTCCTGCAGGATGAATCTAACCAAGTTTCGGATGTCAATGGTGCCCTTTGAGAACTGGGTATTCTTAATCAAGTTATACTTGCTTCGGGCCAGACAGGGCTCACCTACGTTTTTTTTTTCGATACGTTACTTGTCTTTAGGGCTGCTACCTCTTTGATAATCGTACTTTGGGGATGTACCAAATGATGGTAGTATTCCAAACCTGGAATAATGAGAGGCGCAGCTTCTTCCTAAAACGTCTCACATAAACGGAAGAGAATTCAGGACACTGGTTGGCTTGATTAACGGTCACTGCGTCCTAAATTACCATCTTAAGGGCCGTTTTCACAATCTCCGGTTCAACTGTCAGTAAACTTCCAGTTTCTAAACTGATAGTTAATTTAACTGTGACCGTAAAGTGTCAGTAAAAAAATTTCATTTTCACCAACTATGAGTTAACAAACTTGAAGTTAAAGTAAAAATGTACTAGTTTTCATATATTTACAGTACATCAAATGTCAAAAGTGTTCCTTTTCATTAAAATACACTTGTAAAGTGCAAAAATATCAACGCCAATGTGAAACTTTCAGTTAAATTAGTTAACCAGGAGAAACTCGCCCGGTTAAATTAACTTCCAGTTGTAAATTAACTGACAGATTGACTCTAACTAGAGATTGTGAAACGGGATTTTTAACTAACTGCTGGTTATTGTTGCAGTTAAAGTTTAACCGGAGATTGTGAAAACGGCCCTAAGAGTATTTCGTTTGCATGCAGAGCTGTAGGCTTTTCAAAACAAGCCATACATTGAAGCGTTGATGCCAAACTTCATGTCAACCATTCTATAGATAATTTTGTGAGCCCGACTCGCAGAGGTTGTTATACACTATATGAGAGAAAAAGAAAGAAATAACGTGATTATGAAGATTCATTTTAATCCCAACATTTTTTTTTATGTGAAAGACTAGAGACTCAGGGAAAGCTCCTTTTAACTGTCGACGAATCCAAGTTTTCCATATACATAGAGTGCAATGTCGAATAGCAGATCTAGTCGGGGAGGAAGGAACAGTCACAACCTAGCCGCGATATTTATTTTCTATTCCATCTGCTCCCAACCATTACTAACGGGACTCTGACAACGGGCATCTAGGAACAACTCGCCTCCTGAAGCGAGTTGAATCTCATCAACCAACCGAGCGCTTTTGGTGGAGCGTGGAATGGCTAAGGAAGGCTTTGACAGAAGGAATCTGGAATGTAAAGAGGGAAGAAGAAAGAAGGAAAGTTAAATAGGTGGGAAAGTGGAAAAGGCGAAGGACCGTGGAGCTGTGCCGGGACTCGAACCCGGGACCTTTTGGATGGTAGCCAGACGCCTTACTCTCTAGGCTACCGAGGCCCCCAAACATGATTAAATTCAGAACAAGGTTCTGTTGTGCATTTTATTGAGAGCCAGGTCATTCTTGATGTATGACGATTTCTATGTGGGTACAGATATTGCCCGGTTAAATGTAGTCAAACACCTGATATTGGCTTTCACGATCTGTCTTCATGATCTGACTGGAGTCTACTTTTACTGAAAGTCCATCGACAAACCCATTTCCATTAAAACCGATACAAAGTAGACTTCCAATTAATTTCTCGTCTCGCTTAATTGCTAATATGAAGAGAAAGGCGGTATGTTCGGTACAGTCAATTGACCACAAATTAATAAATATTGAAGAACTCCTCAAAAAACACCGGCATTAACGCAATAATTCCAATTTTCTGCAACTCGATTTGCCATTTTCTATTTTACGAGAAATTATTAACAAACCGGTTTCTAATGATGAAAATGTGTCAATTATCATAGGATGACAAACCAAAAAAATACTTCATCGCGTATTACAGCAACGTTTCTTCGTAACACTGAGATTTACGAGTTTTACATAATCGCCAAAACTGCAATGCACCTGCTGCAAGCTCACCGGCAGTGTTTTTTGTGCAACTCATGCACCAAGAATGTTTAATTTTGTGGTGACTTAAAATTTCCCAATTTTTGTTTGCTTTTAAGACTTGCATCAGCATTCGCGCAGTTTTTGTTTGCGTTTTCTGGCGTTGCGAGGTGAAATAAAAACAAGAAATATTATCACTAAAGGTTGACATTTTCAGCAATTAGCACCTGTCCACAGAGAAAAGCTCGGCGAATACCAAAAACGTCTTAATTACGAATTTTTTTTCTTCATCATTGAAAACTTGTCCTGCAAAAAGGCGACGCCTGCAATAAATTATTGTGAAATATCCGCGATAGTGGAGAGCCGTCAAGCAGCTGAAAAATTACCTTATGATCAATGCTCTCCGCCATGGGATGCTCGCCTCACCTGGCCGGGGCTGAAAGTGAAACCAGTCTTCGCGAAACTTGAAATATAATCATCACAATCTGCGCGGAAAGTTTGAAGATGGCAATAGAAGCTGCTAGGCCCGGCTTTTGATTTTCGACTATGACTATGACTATCAACGGGCGTCGCCAAAGTTATTAAAGGTAGTAATTGCTACCACTACCAGAGAGTGGGTTTTGTATTGTGTGTCGCTGGCTGGGTTGCCTCTGCTCGAACGAATTGAATTGAAGTCGGCTTTGTTGGGGGGCGAACTTTAGCATTTCGCTAGAGAGAAATGGTAAAGTTCAGGTGAAGCTCCACCATTTATCATGGAATTTGAATTTTTAATTAAAGATTATTTAAGCGAAATATTAACGATTGATTTTTATCGATTTGAACAAAAGTTGGCCGGGTCACTTCGTAAGAATAACGTGTTACAATGTAACATTTGAAATCCGGGATCATTCTTGCTGCGGTGGCCTTAGTTTGGTGAAAAGGTCGTGCTGTTTGTAGTTTAGAACTTGATTTGATTGTTAGAGTTGAATGTGATTCTTCATAATAAAGTTCAGAATTGTTATTGTTGCCTAATAGCGAAAAATATGTGTTTGAATTGGGTAAAACAATGGTGTTTCACTAAGACTTGATTATGCCAGATAGATCGAGGTCAACCTATAGGAGAACTGCACTAGTTGAAAAGAATCATTGACATCGCTAACGTCGCTAAGAAAGAACGTATCTTTATTAAGAGATATCAGCACTCTAAATCTTGCACCTGGCCATTTCTCTGTTAACAAGTTAGGGCTGATCCTTCTGTTTAATGCTCCTGAAACAGCGGACCAGTTACCATATACCAGCGAAGTGATCGCGATACATAGATTTAGACACTTAGGCTCTTCCTTCCTAACACAAAAAATGGATGTCGAAATTCAATGACAGACTCGATTTCTTAGAAGATGCAAGAAGTTCTTCCTTCAAAATCTACAAGTTCTACTATCGTTCCTGCCTTGATTTTAACTCATTTATCTACGAACCGTCTTAATGTAACTGGACAAGGGGCAAAGTAACATTCTCAAACTCATTGGCTATGAGACCATTTGCTCTTTCATTGATTCCTTTAGCCACCTTATATCAGCTCTGTTATTTCTTTTACTACAGTGACAGTTTCACCGAAATAAATAACCTTCTGCCTCGACGGCTGGTTTTTCTGCAAAACAAGACTAGTGCTTCCGTTTCCATAGTAATATGTGCCTATTAGCTTCAGACTTTGGTCTAGAAATTCGTTTACAAAAACAACAATTTGACTGTGGAACATCTTTTCACGGTCAGTATTTCCGAACTCTTGCAGAAACCAAGAGCTCACACACAGGGCTTATCGCGTCCTCCTTCTCATGCATCCTTTAGGCACCCCTGCGGTTATTCAGAACAAGGTGCCAGAACAATGAACTGTTGGTGGTCTCTCGATAGACCCTTGGGTTGTTGAATTACCGAAGATCGAATTTCTACAGAACGTTTCCGTTTCTTCACTTTTTCCTTGAAGATATTTCGACGGCAAACTCCATCCTGAAGGTCAATTGGGATCTCCCCAATCAGTCTTTGGATGCGGTACCAACACCTTCGGATAGCAAGTCCAAAAAGGGGTCTGAGGTCCATGCCCAAAATTCACTAAGTTTAAGTGAATTGCAATCATTTTCTTGTTAACGGGGCCAGAACGTGATCGCCGAATTTTCTGGAACAGCGTTCGGTACTGGTGCCTCGACGCCGCTTCTTCCATGTCGGACGTAACGTTACTCCATTACGCTTCTCGTTCCGACTTCATTTTCTGTCGAACTTCTTTATTCAGTCTTCGGTATTGCTCGAAATCGACGTGTTTCATTCGTTTCCGCTGATCGACGAGAACCAAACAGAGATTCAAGATCCATAGTCTGTTTAGGAATGGGTGGACACAGCTCAGTTGCACACCCCCCAGTGGACTCCGAAAATTGCATTTCTTCTACATCGATCCGGTATTACTTTCTTTTCTTTATGCTCCTTTAATCCCTCATGGGACATAGGGCGGACAAAAAATCCGAGGCATTGTTTTGCCGATCCGTAGCAATGGTGTTTTTTATGGGAGCGGGTTGCTAACCCTCAGCCCAACCGACTTCAAACTCTGTATTGTGGTGCAGAGATTTCGCCATTCGCCCGTCTCCCGTTAGCTAATTACGGAGAAGTACCACAAGGGGCACCGCGGAGAGGTGGGATTAGGACTTACTAACAGGTCTGCTAGGTGTTTGTCTGCAGTTAATCTTCTCAGGTTTTAAGGGAGGTGACCAATCGGGTGTCACCATCTTCCGAGGTCTTTGTTAGCCGTTCGCCCCCTCCCCCCGTATATCGAGTGCCGCGAATTTGTTGGATAATGCCATTTCAAACTCTCGAGGTACGCCCAATTCTTCTTGGCTGGTGGTGGCGCCATTTTCTTCACTCTTTGTAATCGCATTTGTAATTTTGCTCGAACAAGATACCTAATGGTCCGATCTGTAATCGGGCCCACGCATTGCACGTACCTATACGTATTTGATCGGAATCTTGCGATAGTGTAAACGTACTCTAACATCGTCGAGTCTTTGCCGGATGGATGTCGTCAGGTGAACTGGTATTTAAGAGGATGGCGGAAGATGCTGTTGCCAACGATCAAATTGTTTAACGCTGCGAATGAAAGGAAGCGTAAACTGTTGTCGTTAATTACTCCGTGTCCGAATTTTCCCATCGTTCCTTCCCAGCCGGTTCGATCTACAACTTGAATGCGCATTGAAGTCCCCTGTGAGTATGATTAAATCGGTTCTAGGTATCGTATCCAGCGTCTGCTGAAGCTGATCGTAAAATTCGTCCTTGATTTCCTCCGGGCTAGCCTCTGTTGGCGTATAAACAGATACGATATGGGTATTGATAGTTCCACCGATGGTTATAACCGCCAAATGCTCGGAAATCGGTTGGAACGCCATAAAGCCGACTCCGGCCTCTCGTCTCTCACCAACGAAATAGTGAAGTATCATCGTTTCGTCGAAGGGGCTATCGTCAATTTCCCGGATCCGGTAAATCGTAGTTCCGAGAGCATATTTTGCATTTCGATAATTTCATTGCTATGATTTCCTTTTGGCCGGCATGATGTCCTGTTCGTACATTTTACGCGGCGAGTTGAATTTCCATTTTAATTTGGGTGTTCGACCAGTAACTCATTTCTCACCAGCGTCCCTAGTTAGTTCAGGTGCGCCATTGGTCCCCTTGTGATTCCATTCTAGTGTTGGGACAAAGTTCAGGCTATTTTGAGCTTTTGATAAAGCGACAAAGGCTAAGAACACCATCATTTTTTTCAGCTCGCTCAATCTATCAAGGAAGGGTGAGCCAAGGAAGGTCCCTCTTTTCCTTGCGAGAGCGGGACATATAAAGAGAATAGTTTTGTAGCAGTTTCTTCCTCATCCTCATTACAAGAACTTCTTCATAAGTCGTTGTGGGGAAGTCCCAATCTTTCGGCGTGCGGGCTAAAAGGACAATGATCGGTCAGCACCTTCACTACATGGCTTATTTCGTTTTTGTTCAACTGAACAAGAGATTTTGAACGTTTTGCGTCTAAAGTTGGCCACATTGCATTAAAGTGCGGCACACCGCTGCTGCGGTCCATCTCAACTCAGTTCGAGCTAAGCTGATTTTCCTCACAGCTAGTTTATAGGTGGCTAAGGGCATTCCCATCCGGGTTAAGTGGGCTGTGCTTTCCATTTCGGTTTCATGTCTATCAAGCTGATCTGCCCTACAGTTTCCCCTAATCCCACTGTGTCTAGAAACCCAACATTTTGTTATATCAAACTGAGTGGCAGTCTCACTCAGAGACATGCAGCAGTTCCTGGGCTGCAGCGCTGCCGGATGCAGAAGCATTATTTCGTAAATGGTTAGTTCGTATATCCAGGCGGTTTCTTGCCTAGTTTCTTCTGTTTTTCGATTTTGGTCAATTCAGCAGGTCGACCACCCCCTCCTTTTACACCATGGACTTGGGACCAGACGACGGCGGAGTTAATGTGAAATACTACTAGAGGTAAAGTTCTATAATGGAGTGCAATGCTGGACACCAAATTCTAGTCAGGAAGATAGTAGAGAGAAGAATGAAAGAACTGACAGGCGTCAACACGCTGGTCCACCGGCTCCCATGTAATAGAAGCGGTTGCGCGAAAAGACAAGAAATAAGGAAAGTTATCTAAGTCGGAAAAATCACAAGACGAAGACCATGTCGCGGAGTGGATTCGAACCACAGACCTCTGGTATGGTAGTCGGGCGTCGCAATCCCTAGTATACCACGGTCGGCTGGCTGGTATACTACTAATACTGTTGGTATTACTGGTATTTTGTTAATAGTTCAAGAAATAGTATTTAATAAACTTGGTTGGATAATATTTTTGTTATGATCTTTCTAAAGCAAAAAGATTCTTCTATCTGTTTGATTATTTCAACGATACAAGCTGATCTATTTTTATTTTTAAAAGAAGCCTGTAGATATATTCATACCTTTTGGTAAAACTATGAATAAATGTCAATAAATGACAAAGAAATGCCAAATTCGAAACAAGGAACAAAAATTCCATAAATAGAAATCCATTTGCCAATGACGAAGGCATGGTTCATATCAGTTCCTAAATTCAATCACACAAAAAATAAATCCTCAGAAAAAACGCAACAATCCAACCGAAACAGAATCTTAAGAAAAGGAGGCAAGCAACAAGGACGACTCTTCCAAAGACCTCTAATTCACTAATCCGTTTTCCATCCCTCCACATCATTTATTCAATAAAGCAATTTTCAACCCTCCATTCACTCCTTAACTCCCCAATTTAACATAAAACATAAATAAGACGTTGCCGCCGCCGCCGCCCCGTCCATCGATGGGGAATCTAAAGGCGGTCTGCTCTCTCCTCAGCTCTTTTTTAGCCGAACCGTCGTCCATTAAAGACAAACAAAATGACAAAATCTAATTACAGAATTCGTTCGCATTGCCTGCCACCAAATCAGGACTATCCCTCAACATTTGTACAATTTTATCCGCAAGTCCTAAAAGTCCTAAATCTAGAACTGGATAAGCCGGGATATCGTAAAATCCCTCGTGTTGGTTAGGGGTTCCACCCGAAATAGATATGACCTTGTCATGAATACTGTGAGGCTGAGTTCTGGTGTGCGAACGTGTGTGTGCTGAGGCCCAATGTAGCGGAATCGGTCCTTTTTCAATTATCACATCCCTTTTTACATAAAAATTTAATAACTTTAACAAGAGGCAAAAAACCCGATAAAATTCGAACGAGTTTCATTCATTATGGAAGCAAGGATCGGGACCATCCATTTTTTGCAATTTTTTTTTAGTTCCTCTCAATCACTCTTGTCCTTATTGGACGGGGGGCATAAAAACGGATCGGGAATAATTGAGAATATAAAAAAGGATAAATGCGAGGCATCCCGGGAAGGCTTTCTTATGGCGTTCACGTATTCAATCTCGATTTCAGCGAAAATAAAGAGAGACGAGAACGGCCCTATCCTCTGCGTTGCTGCTGCTGCTGCCGGCCAGCCACACACCACCACCGTGGAGCGATGAGGTGTCGTGCATTAAAATTCCCGCATTCCGCGATTATCGAGCTATCAGTGCCCTGCAGTATTCCAGTTATTGCAGGAACATTCCGCAGTGACATCTGCTCACGATTTATACACCATCAGCAAAAAGGTCTTGAAGGTATCCTAGGCGCACCTAGGTGCTGGGCGCTGCATCTCTCCTCCAGCTCCGTAGGCAGACAATATGGGCGTAAGGCAGAGCCTGATCCGATGCCTAATCAGATTCGCGACCTTAACGTTGTTGCACAGCAGTAAGAAGAGAGTAAAAAAGCGCCCACAGGTATATCCCACCGGTGCCTAGGTAATATGGCCAAGTCGAGGCGGTTATGGATGGTCCAGTACAAAAAAAAAAAAAAAAAAAAAAAAATTAAACAACTTAACAAAAAAAAAAAAAAAATTCTAAATCGAGTTTTGCACGACCAAGAATTCAACTACGAGGGAATGTGTGTAGGTACACTTACTTACCTGATGATAACTGGGTATCGATCAGGTATTGAAATATAATTAACCGGTCTGGCAGGTTGGTTACGGGCTAAGGAATGGGGCGCCGGACATGTGCTGGCCGCTGCCTTCCTCAAGTTCATGCAGTTGTTGACTCTTGCAGAATCTCGGAACCAAGTTTACCCATTATCGGAGTGCTTCGACAAGGTACTCCTTTGCCATGTTGCAGGGGCTGCACAAGTAACGACCGCCTGGTATCGCCGCCGCGGCAGTGGTCAAACCTGTTGTTGTAAAAGATCTTTTTCATCTCCTCTCTGTTTTTTTTTCTTGTATTTTTATTTGTAATAAAACTTTGCCTATTTCAGAACTATACAGCAAATATTCACAGCCTGTTTGCAGCGCAATTCTAGATCGTGTTAACATTTTAATTTATATTTTTAGTATTATTAAGACACGGCAGGAATTATAATCTGTGGGCGCTAATAAAACCCGCTTTAGCGACCGCAGCAGGAAGTTCATATTGCAAAGTTAATGGCATGCAAAATTATTGCTGAATCTTAAGGAATCTTTTATGTTTTCTTTATGTGCTGGGCTTAAGACTCAACCACCTTGAAATTTTTTAATTTGTTTTGGTAAAACCCATCTTTGTCCATCTTACTCTAGAGACCCTATAAAGTTGAAGCTTCTGACAAGCCTCTGCATTCATCTCTCAATTATACTTGAAATCCTTTTTTTTTTTTTAATTTTAACATATCAAGCTTCAACCACTTTATGATAACGTGAAGTTCGCAACCAGTTTTTTTGATAACCTGATATAGAGTTACAGATTGATAATGTTTTAACAAGTGAAAAAACGAATCTTCAACGAAAAGCAAATAAATTTTTTAAGGGTCTTACAAAACTCAGGACTCCTCCGCAGTAATGGTGATTTCTACGAAATCCTTTGTTTTTTCTTTTTTACTAAAACCAAAATAGATTTCTGGTAAACAACCCCAGATTTAATGATTGACGTAATGTAATATGTTAAAATTGAGCCCAAGAAAGACTTCAAAAATAGAAATGATAAGAAGTACCTCTTTCGGATAATTTTAGATGGAAATATTGATTATAAAATAAGAGGAACCATTTGAAAACCACACCCAATCAGCAGCCAGTCTCAAAAAGTTTGATCTTAAGAAATCCACTGGTTTTGATATTATGTATAGCCCTCTCTCTGCACAAACTTTTTACCTTGCCGTACTTCTCCTAAGTTTTTACAGACTTCCGAACACTAGCTCACTTTCAGCCAAGACTGAAAAAAGGTGAATCGAAATGGCGTAGATGGCGTAGAATCTAAACCCCTACAACATACCTGGCGGTGTCTCCCAGGGGTCAATTCTTTAACCTATACTCTTTGTCTCCAACCCACTTGACAGCTTAGCTATTGACTCGTACTCTGCGTGTTTAGCTCTATCAATAAGGACATAGAACTTATTCTTAATTAAGCCAGGCTACAAAAACGATCATCTATCATAAAACTTGTGCCGAACACTCGAGCTATACCAAACTATACAAGGAGCTCGGCCAGTTAGGAAGGGCACACTTCCCTTCAACTCAGTAATAATGATCAAATGAATATTTCAAATTTATAAAATTCGCATGGATTCGTTTTCACATAGTACATGGTACGATCCAATCGTAGAATGATGAACAACGACCGGACTGGAAATTCATAAAGACGTCATCAACAAAGTGCACATCGCAAATCGTGGGTTAAGAACTAGCGTAAGGGCAAAAATACAAAAAAAAAATTTTTTCGCCATTCGCTTTTTTAATCCCCTTTTATTTTGATGTGCCAAAAAACTGGAACGCTGTAGTGTGTAGATTGCTTAGTACAACAAAAACGTATAAAAACAAAAGATATTTGTTTATAACGGTAGGTAAATTTGAATTGTTTTTCGGCTCCCCTGAGGAGTTGTCATTTTGCCCTTACGCTTCTCTAGTTCTTAACCCACGAAATGTTCGTTTGCCTTGGTGCATACCTACCTTAAGAATCGAGGGAAAAAGCTTATTTGAGCCATTAAGCCTCTCCTTTATTCCTCTTCTCTAAACATTTTAATTCGGCTCTCCATAGTGATTGCCAATGCAGTATAAATTTGATCTATCATATTATCATCATAAAGTTGTACTTCTCCCCGTCCATCGAGCCATGCTTAGTAGTATAGCTATGATGGTCGAGTGCCACATATTGCGCAATCGATCTTTTCATTTGTGTCTTGAGCTGAAGCTTCGGTTTGTGTCTTGGGAATGTTTGCGGTTTGGTGTACTTCGCAAACAAATTCGATTTTGAAGCTAAGCCATGTAATTTTTTATAATATTTTTTCACATAAAACATACACATCTCAAACTTAACTAGACAGACCAGACAGACAGACCAAACAGAGAGACCAGACAGAGAGAGAGCAGAATGAATTGTGTTATGGAGGTATACTGTCATTCTTTGTCCCACCCTTACCTATGGATCACTGTTATGGCCAGCATTAAGGAAGGATTACAATTGAACCAAAATCGCATGTTTGCCACCATTTTTCAGTTATAATCTGCCACGTTTCTCGCCATCCTCGTATCTTGCAGGAGTACTATATGTGGTCTAGCTGAAAGATTATGAAACTATTCGCTATCTATCACTATCCGCTATCTATCACTATCCGTACTGTGGCCTGCGCTCAAAATTGGGGCTTGATGGGTATAATCTTCGTTCAGTGAAACTTTCTTAGCTAATATGGCACAAACAAATACAACATCTTTCTTAGTGCTTCTTTTTCCCCAGTAGGTGAGCAAATATTTGACGTAACACTGAAAAACTTCCGCCAATACGACACTCAGCCGTGAGAGTATTTCCAGCTATATGGCCCGCCTGCTTTTCCATTCAACCGCCTATATGCTCACCGCTTATCATTTTCGGAGTGTGTCGGGTCGAGTTCCTGCCCCTCACCAATATAAAAGTCCTCGGAAAGCCGTCTTATACCCCGGCTTTGCCGGTCGAACAAGTTGGTGTACTGAACTTCAATTTGAGCCTCAATTCCCATACTTTTTAACATATTGAACTCAGGAAAAATCAACAGAACATGAAATTGAGATCGAAAGTAAAAGCTTGATCAAAAGAAAATAGACAACTGGAATAATGGAAGTCATTTCAATGAGCTTTTGCATTTCTAACTTCTGGCGAAAAAGCAACAAAAATTTGAAGCACGAACTGAACATACCAGCCGGTGAAGCGACTTATGCGGATTGAAATGAACTTTCATGAACATTATCTATTGTATGATTCAGATTCAGCGTTTGAATGGAAGTTTAGCTAGTGCTCCTATGAGGCTAGCCACACTGCTTCTTGTAGACCCCGCCTTGCCTTTCCTCATTCGCGCATAACTAATGTTAATTAGACAATCCATCATTTTGCTTATTACGTCCTTACATAAACCAGTTTTATAAAAACGGAGTCGAAGGGAGTGTGGGTTTTCTCCTCACTTCTATCATTTGTCTGACGCACTGACGATCATATTAACGCAAACGCAGATCATCGTTGTTTTCTGCGAAAAATATGAGGACCTCTTCTTCTTCTTCTTCTTCGATGTCTCTAGAGCCCAATTCAAGGCCCCTGTGCTAAAAGTCGAGTCGTCCCGACACTACAATTCGTTTGAGTTGAAAAAATGATGTTTCAGTACAGGAGAACTCAACTTAGCACTTCCTCTCCCGCCCATGTGCTGAAAGTCGTAATTCGACTGAAACGCTACCTTCTTCAACTCAGACGGTTTGCCACGAAAAACGACTCGACTTTCAGCACAAGGGCCCGAGTCTTGGTCCTCCATCAGCTATTCCTTCAGACGTCTCTCTGTTCCGCAGCGTGCCTCCGTTGAAGAACTTTGCTGCATCAGCCTTAACATTGTCTTCCCAACAGTGATCGTGGTTTGCCAACTAGTGTTGTCCCATTTAGTTGGGCTTTTTCCGATATCCTTGAGTCATACATTCTTTGGAGATGACAGGTGCAACGTAAACAAAGTAGCTTGGCATGTGTTGATAGTTTGCACTCTTTGTATAGTTCCTACAATTCGTGGTTATAGCATATCATCCACGCATTGCCTTCTTTGAGTGGATCGTATGTCTGCGGCAGATTTTTGGGTGGTGTTAAAAACGAGTGTTGGCGTTAGTAGTTCTTTTATTCCTCTCTCTATTATCATTCCTACCACAGCTTGATACTTTTATTGGGCTTGAAGCTGTACAATGTATTATAATAGGCTATGAACTGCTCAAGTCTTTTGAAGTACCCACAGACAAAGCTTGAATCTACTTAAATCAAATCAAAACCTGACAGGATATGAGAAGAAATAATTTTGAAAAGGACTCGTTATCTTGAAACTTTACAAATAACCAGCAGAGCACAAGTTGAATATATATTTTTGTCCAAAAGCCCAGTATCCATGCAATCTCATAAAGGACCCAAAACAAAAAGGCAAAAGTTCCAAATCAGGATGTCGTTTGTGATATCCAATGTGGCATTCAGAAATTAATGCTTCAGTAATCACCGAACTCCTGGCCTAATTGGAGGAGAGAAAAGAGGCTTTCCTTCTCTGGTCACTATGCAACGAAATACGATCGACGTCTGTAAGAATTTTATTAATAGACCTTCCTTCGCCATAACTACATCTCTCTCGCTCTGCAGATGCTGTGGTACGAGTCTTGCTACTGGTGCCATTTCCAATCAATAAAGGACAGAGTATGATATTAAAATTCTATTTTTAGGTGATTACGTAAAATAATATATTAAGCACTTTCATTATTGGGAATCCTGCAGGTTTTTCTTTCATGCAGGATTAATATTGAGTTGCAAAAACGACAAGAGAGATGGTTTTAAAATTAGGACAAAAATTAGGACTTTTTCAGGATTTTTTTGGGCTGTGTCTATAGACAAACTCATCTGGCATTTATAAACCTAGAAAATCTGCTAATGAAAATGTTTTCTCAGCTTTTAAGGATTTAAGTTCAAGTCATGCAGAAGCAGCAGGGAATACGACGACGACGGGCGCCTGTCAGAAGTTCAATTAAAATTGACATAGTCAATGGTGAACTTCCCTGAACATGGAAATGCCATTACTGGTAAATGACTAGCTGAAGGACAGCCGCAAGGCTGTGCCTTCTATACCTACTGCGGCAGGACTTGAAGCCAGAGCAAAAACCAACAACAAGAACAAAAACAACACAACGAAAAAGCCTCCGAGGCTTCCGCACTGACAGATTAAGCGGAGGGCCTAATGGCAATGATTAATTGACGGAATGAACGCTTGCTTGCCGCCGCCGGCCGCCGCGGCACAGCTGCAGAACGTACGTAACGAAACTATTTAAAACCTAGGAGAATATTCAATTCGGTCCTCCATCTTCATTAGCCTTGCCGGGGCCAGGTTCTATCGTGGGAGTGAGCCACCAAATAAATATTCATACCATGCAGTGTTGTTGTTATTCAGCTATTCAGCTAATTCAGCAATTTAACTGAGCGTTGTCCTTGCCTGTTCCTTGAGCTAGTAGGGAGGATGCTGTTGCTGCTGCTGTGTGTTTATTAGCTACAATTACAATTACAATTCTAGTAAAATCACTAAAGAATGGCTTGTAAGGCGATCACCAGAGCATTTGTCATAAATTTAAAGGCAAACAGTTTTAGACACACAAAGGATAATTCGCATAGAAACGAGGCTGCATTAAGAAAATGACCCATTACGAAGGGCGTAATGGTCCTTGGAGAAGTGCCAAGATCCAGTAACAGCTTTTATCCTTCCTTATGAACACCGCCCGGTCGGTAGTGGCGCCATAGGGAGATTGCGAGGCTGGCCGCCGAGCAAGGGCTGTACGGGGTGCACAGGGGGTGGTTTTAAGAAACCAGACTCGATGTATTTTTTTTAATACTTATAAAAGTGGCAGAAAGATGAGAAGAAACGGGCATCCTTAATGGAGGGATGCTTATTATGATGATAGCGAAATGGACACTTTTTTATGGGTTGAGCTTTTTTTAAGTATTTTTAAGGACTACGGAGCGGGAGTTTTGATATTATACGGGAAATGGAGACCTTCATTACCTTCTTCTCTTTTTTTGTTGTTGTTGGCTGGTGTCCTTTTGGGATAAATAGTTTCGCTTTTAAAGGGTTCTTAATTTTATAAATTCTTTAGAAGTAAGAATTCAAACAGAAGGGTTGGGGATGAATCTGAAAAATGAACAAAAGTACAAAAAATAATAATGCGAAAGTCAAAAACAGCGAGGGAAAATGGTTTTGGTTTTTTAGAATTCTAACAAGACTTTTTAAAAAGGGGTGAATTTGGTTTATTCAGTTATTAAAAAAGTTTCACTTGTGTGGAAAAGTAAATGAGGTAAAAAAAATCGCTTGTAGATAATGTGCCCTTAATAATACTGAGGTAGTAAGTTACTTATTGATTATTAAGGTAAATATGACTTGATATTTGACACTAGCGGACAATAGAGAAGTGCTCCTCATCAATCCAGTCTCTAATTTTGGATATCAATTCAATTTGCACAATTTTACGATATTCTTGGGCAAACCAGCATGGCATTCTTGACACTTTTATATAACGACACATAAGTCAATAGTATGGCGTGCGCCAAAACAATTGGGAATCTCAAAATCGCTTTTTCCATGGGCAATAAGAGTATCAAATCCCACTACGAAAGTAAATTCGAAAAGAAAAGTGTCACTCCGTTCGTTTAAAAATCCGAATCGCTCGCTAATTTTATATTTCCAATCACTGCCAGTCTTTTCATGGTCAGATGCTATGGGGGAATGTTGTTGCCCGTAAACGAATTTCGAAGGGACAATTACAATGCCCGTGCGCTTGTATTTTATCCATACACGAAATGTTAATGTGTGTGGAATTGCCATTTCCCCGCTTGCGTTTAAATTTCCAATTCCTTTGGTGCGCACTATACGTTCCGTTGATTTTGCAGTTGAGGTGATAAGAATTTTAATTCTTCTTCTTTAATGGCTCTACAACCGGGATCCGGTCCTAGCTTCTCGCAGCTGTTCTCTCAACTGGTACCTATTCTGAGCTAAAGTCATCTAGTTTGGCATCCCTAAGCTCTGACCATCCTGGTCTACGCCATATTTCCAGCGGAGGTGGGTCTCTCTCGCTGTCACACCCCATTGGCCTTGCCGCAGAGAACTTTCCGAGCAGGCTTAACTTCACTCATACGAGCTAGATGCCCTGCCCACCGGAGCCAACAATCTTTATTTTCTTAACAACATCTAGGTCGCAATAGCCCACGAAGATCTCGTCATTGTAGAGCCTCCGGAATCGCCCTTCCTCACATACGGATGGTTAGATGCTTGGATTTAAAGAGCCTTGACAGATTATAGTAGGCTTTGTTGCCGTTTAGCAGTCGTACGGGTATTTCTGGTTCCATGATATTGTTGGCTGCTACTATTGACCCAAGGTATAGACCCAAGGTATTAGTTTCAAGATGATCTATCAGGAGGACCGATGACTCTTTCACACAGTCTAGGGCAGAAACCTTGATAATATTGCTACAGTCACACTTCTCAGGCACAACCGTTTATTCAAACCGGAACACAATTTCTGCTGGGCAGCCAACAGGCCAGGCCTACTTTCTAAAGTGGCCAAAGCTGCCTGGACAAAAGCAAATATCGTGCTCAACCACGACGCTATTAGGGAAGCGATTAGATCGTTCAAACCAAACAAGTAGAAGTACTCCTAGAACTACTTCAGGAAGTACTAACAAGTAAGAAGTACTCCAAGAAATATTACCAATTAC
This sequence comes from Thereva unica, assembly GCA_949987705.1. Lineage (NCBI taxonomy): Eukaryota > Metazoa > Arthropoda > Insecta > Diptera > Therevidae > Thereva > Thereva unica. Next base: position 31,944,319 of record OX465281.1, on the reverse strand, counting down.
TCCAAGAAGTACTACTAAGTACCCAAGAAGTAATACTAAGTACTCCAAGAAGTTCTACCAAGTACTCCAAGAGGTACTCCATTAGGCCCGCACCTTTGTGGTCTTTAGATTCGGAGGCATGGAATTGCAGCAGCAGATTGACCATTCAGAAATGAAATTCTCGATCTAGTTCTTGATCACTTCGTCAATGCCAATAACTTGAAGTTTAGTTAACGAAGCTGTACGCCCTACTATCTCAAAAACTTAACGGATATATGGAAACATTATCATTGTCTTATAACTGTCGGTACGAGCTTAGATAGAATAGAGGTAATTACTATTGCTACATACCTGGAGCCAGAGTTTAGCCATAGAATGGCCACATGTCTTTAGCATCATATTTTGGGTAAACACAGTGGCTTTTGTTGATATCGGAGTACTAACACCTATGGACTCCGTGATACCCAAAATTTGAATGAGGCAATTATAGAATGTCTTGAAATATGAAACTGAATTGAAATTTGAACCAAGAATCTAAGTAAGGAATGATCACGAAGAGACAGTCTAAAACTAAGAACTAACTTTACAAAAAGTCTAGATGCTATAAGACGACTGAAGACGTCAGAAGATAATAGTATCGTACCAGAACCAACAAAGAACTTAAGCAATGCTCGGATTGATTACCTGCACCACATGGTATGACTTATAGGTATAACTGCACCCTTTCCAAAACAAGAAGACGGTCAGAATTATATTGCAGTTAAGCTACTCAGCGTATTCTATAAAATTTTCTTGAACATTGTGCTTACAAGTAGCTACAAGACGTATTCTCGGTGAATAATCGTACTAGTGAAGATTTAGATAGAATGAAAATAAATGCTTTACGCAAAAATTGAAAAGATTTACTATCAAAAGTATATTTTTATATAATTCAGCGGCAATTCAGCAAACAGCTAATAAGATGCAATTCCATTACTGATGGTTTTTAATCATTATATATCACTGAACTGTAAATGGATGTATAACTTTACTATCTTAAAATAGTTTTTCTCTAATGGAAATCCAAAAATTCTAGTTATGTCAAAACGAAATTTTACTTTTATTAAAAAAAGATTACTCCTGCATTCACTCATATCAGAGCGGTTCCATTTGGGTTTTCAAAAATGTAATAAAAGCTACATAAATGCTCAGCGAGGTTGAAAGAAGTATTGAATCGATATTTGAAGATTTACTTTTTATTGCATCGACGACAAATACAGCACGGGCTTACAGAGAGCTCCTTTCGTCATATCAAGTGCTCAGATTGCAACATGTCTTTAAAAATTCATTTCATGCACTCACATCTGGATTTTTCATCAGGTAAAAAAATCTTGGCAAACAGAGAGAAAAGTTATTGCCCAGCTTGAAAGGCACTAGATGCACAGGTGGACAGAGTCAATGGTAGCTCTGATTTCTGGCTGGAAGTAAAGTAGGGAAATGCTATATGTGAAAAGTGTATGAGAGAAGTGGTCGATAACGTGATTTGTGAATTTCGATTCTAGAGAGCTATATTTGGTGATATTTCGTAGATAGTGATAAGTAATGAATAAAAGTTTCTTTTCAAGAACGTTTTATTAAAATCGATTTCAAGGACTTTATGTAAACGATTTTGATTCATTTCGATGTATATCAAATGTATAGTTTTTCATATCAACAGATTAATATACAGCTCGGCAAGAGACTTTCGAATATAAGATGTCACTTTAAGAAGGGCAGTTTCACAGCTATGGTGCTGAGAAGCAATGAGTTAAGTATTTGAGACGCAATAAGCTTTTTAAGAATCTTAGCCAAAAAAGGAGTAGAAGTTGGAGTTCCTAAAACCGGTGCAGGGTCCTCTACAAGGTTGTGTTATTGAGAAACATAGAACGCTTTCGATGAAACAAAAACATCTGATTCTTTCTCAAGCCTTCAACAGAAAGAATTGGAATAATTCTAATAGTTGAAAGTTCCGCAAAAAGCTTAAAGACTCCAACAGAACCAATCACCCCGGAGGGAGACTTCCTGCTTAGCTAGGTAGCCGGCTTTCTCGTCCCCTCTATGTTCCTATGACCGTGAACCCAGACGAGAGTAACGTTGTACTGTCTACCTAGCCTATCTAGCTCAGCTCTACATGGCTGCACTAACTTCCAGAGCTTTTATTGAAGCTTGATTGTCTATGAAAATTGCAATACTGCATCCTTGTTCATCCTAAGTTCATTGTGTGGCAGGCCTTCAGGATCCCCAGCACTTCACCTTCTTTGGGAGGTGTCAGGACAATGAACTGTTAGTGGTATTTAGATACATCCCTGCCCTATGACGTCTTGGAGCCTCCGGTGAATATTCGTACATCGAACTTTCGCAGGACATCTCCGTTTCTCCACTCTCTTCTTGAGGCTAGGTCGACAACGAAGTCCTTCCTGAAGGCCAATGTAGGGGGAAGGGAATCTGTGGATATAGCGACCATCCCCTCAGACATCAGATTCAAAATATTGCATATTTTAGGGTTTTGAGGTTCAGGCCCAGGAGGCTAAAGGTTTGATAAGAAGGTTGGTGGAGCAGATGCAAGATAATGTCTTTCGCGGAGCACGTCCTCACGGCTCCTGTTGCCCGTACTGTTGCCGTTCTCTGAACCATTCCCGGAAATATTCCGGACACTATTATCACTAGGTCATCTGCGAATGCTACTACTTTGTAGTTTCTTCATCTTCGTTGTAGTATGCTATTCATCTAACCTATTACTGACCACAGTAAAAAGAAAAAAACGCCTCCTTCTGGTGTACCTCTGTTGGCTTTGATTACTGCTTCGGTTCCTAAATCCACTTGGATTATCCTCGAGCTCGAATCGATTCAGTACGCACGTTGTTAAATGCCCCTTCTATATCTAAGAAGGCTGCCAAAGTATATGGTTATTAATATAGGGTCTTTTCAACGGCTCTCGCCACCCCGTGCAGAGCTGTCTCGGTGAATCTACCACCGAAATAAGCAAAGTCACATCTATCAATTGGCACCAACATCTACAAAGTGTCTTAACCACGAAGGATATCACGGTAATCGGCCTAAAGTCCTTCGCGGATTCGTGACTTCTTCTCTTTATCTTTGGGATGAAGACGATTAGTGATGAGCAAGACTGGTCTTGCACATTTAGCAAGAAAAGCAAAACCAAGACAATACAGGATAAGGGCAAGACGAGACTGCAAAATCAAGATAGCAAGACTTTTTGGCTCATCACTAAGTGCCAAAAGTCTGCAAGATGAGCCAAAGTCTTGCTATCTTGATCTTTCACTCTTCTGTAGTCCTGTCTTGTCTTGGTCTAGCTTTGGTTTTGCTAAATGTGCAAGCAAAGGCAAAACTGCAAGACCAGTCTTGCTCATCACTAAAGACGATCCTCGCCCGTCTCCAACTGATGGGTCCATACCCGAGCACCACGCAGCTCTTGAACATGCCCACCAACCATGGCACTACTACCTCAGGTAGTTTTTGTAGTGTAGGTCTCAGGACCTGACCGAACTCCTTTCGGTCAGTCCTTCTTATGTTTCTGTGCTGTTGAGAAGCTTCCAACTGCAGGTTTACCTTGAAACGTATCCATCGGTGGTCCGAAAACGACACTTGATCTGATGCACTGGTTTCCATTTTAAGTGTGTCAGTGTCCATGAACATCGTGATGTCCAACACATCCAACCAAGCATCTCGTTATGTCTTCTACCGAGCCTGTCTAGCTCAGTTTTGCATCGCTTCACTACCTTAAAGTACATCATCACTAAATAGAAAACTGAGGCTTTCTATCTACAAACAGTCCAATGCTGTGCATCTTTGTGTAGGTTCTAGGTAGGCCTTTAAAATCGCCTGTACCCAACCCTGCACCCATGCAATTTTGAAAGGCGACGGCTACGAAATGGAAATTAAATTGATTCGTTCGCCGAGACTCATCACGGTGGTCTGAAGATTGTGTACCTTCATACATATTCATCACGATATACAGAAACAAGGTAATGTAAAAGACTATACCGTAAGACTGTATTTTAGTGCTGGCGCCACGTGGGCCCGCTTTCCATATACAATCGAAGCTGTTGTTGTTTCTGCATTAGAGCTGACGTCGCAAAGTGCATTTTTTTACGGTGTTCGAAGCTGTCGGTCCCTTTTGCATTACTTTCTGTTTCTGTATACCGTGCATATAAACTAAGGATAAAAAAGTTCTCATTTCGCTAGACTGGACTCCAACTGACGGTAAACTTAAAAGCTCGCTCAAAAAAAAGTAATCACCTGGAATGATGGAATGACATTCCAGTGAACTTTTGCATTTCCAACTTAAGTCGAAAAAACAACAACAATTTCAAGCATGAACTGAACATGAACTGAACTTTAGCCGATGAAGCCACTTTTGTGGATTGAACTGACCATTATTGAACTGAAGTTGGTGAAGTCGGGGCGATAGATTGATTTAAAGCCCAACTTCAAATTGCTACTTCTACAGAGCTCACAGTTGTGTCCACATACACTGGATTCAATGCTATAAGAATGCAAAGTCTGCATTCCTATGACTTTGTTTACATTAATGCTTCAAATCGTCATAACAATTGTGCCACGTTTGTGAGGCCAAAAGACGATAAGCAATTTGTACTAGCTCGTCGTTATCATATTGCCTACACTAAATTTATGCCACCGAAGCGGAAATTTAAAAATTCTTTATCTGCAGGAACAAAGGTTTTATCTCACAAGAGTTTCTTTCTGTTCCCTGTCAGCAGCTCCTCAAATTCGTTCTCTAGCTATCATGAAAAAAGCAAAAAAGCCTATGGAGCCTACACACATACTCATGCATATCTAAAACAGCATAAAATAAAACCGACCTGCAGATACAAAAGATAAAAAGCATCGAGGTACATGATAACGACTCATAGCGACACAAGTTTTCACTTAAATTGATTAATTCATTACTACCAACAAAAAAACATTAAAAAAGATAAAAACTATTACGCGAGATAAAATTACTCATTTTCGTTATGTTCTCTTTCCTACGATAACTTATCCAAAAGTCGGAGCCCTGTTTTGTGCTGTTTTTATCCATTTCCGTTTTGCTCCATTTTTTGGGGGGCAGAATAAAGCGTTCCCATTCCACATTTCGCCCCTCTTTTTTTGGGGGGACGAAATTGGCCAAAAACGTGAATATTTCGGGAACAGCAGCTCCTAAATGGGGATAAAAACCGAAAAACAAAACTTTTTATCTTAAATCCAAACATTTTAATTTGCATACATTCGGTTCGATGACAGTGCGTTTGTGTGGTGCCTTTTTATCCATTTTATCCAATTTTTTTTTTTTTTGGAGTTGATGAAATGTTTTGAAATAATTTTTTTTTTCATGCAATTCTCTCGAATTTCCAGATTTTTATTTTTTTCATGGCGGTGGATATGGTATCGCAGTCGGATTTGGATTATGATAAAAAAACGAACACAGAAATACAATTCTTATCGGCAACAGTAAAACTGAATAAAATTGTCGGGTTTTTTGTGTGCGCGCGATTTATGGTGAATTGTTTAAGATTAAATTATTTGTTTACATTGTTTTCGGGCTTAAAATTAAATATTTATATCCAGCAATTGAAAGCGATATTGAATATTGCCATTGATTATATTAAGCTGGGGGCATTGTGTTTGGGCAATTATACAGAAAAATCCATTTTAATCCTTAGGGAATATGAGTAATCAATAAAACTTTTCGAATTGTTTCGATTGCTGTAGTTACGGATAGAATTGGACATGAGCTTACGAACTAAAATACCATGGTACAATAATATGGTATTATTGTACCTTGATGAAAGACAAAGTCTGGGTGATTGGGTTATATAATGGAAGGCGTAAAAGTAACCCAGGCTACCGCTACCCTCCCTGTAAAAAGATCTTGGGCAAGAGATGTGAGTGTGCATGAGAGTGTTAAGACGATGGTTTTCTCGATGTACACAGCAGTGCAGGATTGCTTATTTTCAAGCGGAGGTACAGGCGATTCTGAAGGCCTGGCAGACAATGTACCTCGAGCCTGCACAAGGATATTGGACTTTTTGTGGATAGACAAGCCTCAGTTCTCTATTTAGTGATGATGCACTTCAAGATAGTGCAGCGATGCCAAGCTGAGTTAGCCAAGCTCAGTAGAAGGCATAACGAGATGCTTGCTTGGATTTCCGGACATGAAGCCATTAAGAACGAAAAAGCCGATCACTTGGCCAAGCAGGGAGCCTATCTTCGGAGCGCAGAGATTAAGATGTTTAACTCCCCCAATAGGCGAGCGGAAAAGCTATTTATAGCCACAAACAACCTCCAGATTTCCTCCTTTAGTCGTCGCCTTAATACAGGAGCCTTGGCTACGAAGACGGAGCATACAACGGCTTTCGGATAGGCAATACAACACCTTTTACCACCGCTCGGATCAAGGCAAGCCAAAATCTCTGTATTTTGGTCAAAATGAACATCGAAACCTTCCTCTGCCAGAATTTCAGTTCAAAAGACCCAACGGTAGTTAGATTGGATTTTGGAAGAGGGAGGAGGTTTACTTAGTCTCAGCCTCAGGGAGCTCATGACCTTCCTGCACCCCCAGGGGAGTTCATGCCTGATTCCACATGAGCGCACATACTACACGACAAGAGTCGACTGCAAAAGTTGTTTATGGAGAAGAGGTTAAGAGAGGCCAGTAGAAATTGTGTCCATTCCATCGCCTTCTCTCACCCTCTTCTCCACAAACCACTTTTGGAGCCGACTCTTATCGTGTCGTATGTCCGCTCGTGTGGAATCAGCTTATGCATATGACAACAGCAGTAAATTCGAATGAAGGCAACCTAATCGTATGTTGCGATGCCTATTTGACGGATACGCTTTGGGGAAGTAGCGAGACTAACAAGAAGGGAGAGTCACTGTTCGATTACATCATTAATTCCAACCTTGCGGTGTGTAACCGGGGCAACAACACCCCTGCCTTCATATTCCTAGCACGGAGAATTGCAAATGTTGGGAGGAAGTGTTGGACATCACGATGTTCATGGACACTGAAACACTTAAAGTGGAAAACTGAAGTGCATCAGATCAAGTGTCATTCTCGGACCACCAATGGATACGCTTCAGGGTAAACCTGCAGATTGAAGCTTATCAACCGCACAGAACCCCTAGGAGGACTGACCGAAAAAAGCTAAACTCTCTAGAGAGTTCCCACATGAAAATATAGACCTTAAGGGAATTGAAAATAGGGTCAATACTTTTGAAAACGCTATGCAGTCGGAGTATAAGATATCCTACCATAAAGGCGAAGCAAAATATCTGTCCTCCATGTCCATAATGAAGACTGCTTAAAATTGTACAAGAAAGCTATTGCCTTAGCCAAAAAAGAGGCCTGACAGGGGTATTGCTAATCTATTGAGAATCTACGAGACTCTGCCAGATTATGCAAGATCCTCTCCAAATAACACCCCAGTCTGTCCTTTATAAAAAACGCGAAAGGAGCTTGGACAGAATACAATAGAGGCTGAGTCCACAGAGCATCCCAAAGATAACTAGAAGTCACGAATCCGCGAAGGACTTTAGGCTGATTACCCTGAAATTCTTCGTGCTTAAGACACTTGGTAGAAGGCTGTGCCAATTGGTAGATGTGACTTTACTGTCACCAGCTCATGATGCTTATCTCAGTGGTAGATCCACCGAGACAGAAAGAGCTTTTAAGGCTTTTTTGTGCTCTGGAAAATTCGGTTGTTGCCCACCGCTGCACAGTGGTTCGTGTAGAACAAGTTAGCTGGACAATATTATTTTCTTTGATTTGTGCTTGTGAATGAGCTTAATAAGCATAGATCTGTAGCTCTCAGTACTTTTTGAAGGACGATTCATCATTTTAACTTGTATTGTGAAAAAAAAGAACAAGCTTCAGCAATAATGTATATGATAGGATATTTTGAACATTTTTAGAAATAATATATATCCAAATCTTACTATAAAAAAAAAATTACAAAACGAATTACAGCACGATTATATCTGTTATTCTTGATCATCACTCTCATCAGATGAATCGTCCATAGAATAGTCATGATCATGAATAGCAGAACTATGAACACTAGAAACTATATTAATATTTTGTTCCTTAAAGCTAGGTTGAACAATTAAATCTAAGACTTCGGAAGGGAGGGCACCAATTTTTTTCCGGGGAACTTCTCTTAAACCGTTTATCAAAGGGTCAGATGTTATCAATAACATATTGAGTAAATCTCTATTCGTAGATACTCGCGATCGCTTTTGCGTATTGTGTTCACGAAATCGTCTGCAGTCCTTATTCCTCGCTTCTTGTGCTTCCTCGGACAGTTGGCCTATAGGCAGAAGTGATGATTTAATTACCTCTGCACTGTGCAGGAGTATTTTGTGAACAGTGGCGGGCATGTAGTACCAGGAATAGAGATTAACAAAAAGTTGTCGGGTTTCTTGAGCTAACTTCTCAAATTTCTCAATATTTATATCGTATCCCGATGATAAAGTGCGCAATATTATGCTGAATTTCTTTATCAGAGAAACATCTAACCCTGTGATATCAGCACTTGGCCTCTGGATTTTCAAAAAATCTTCGCGCGGTATTCCCATCATTCGTGTTGCCGAACCCTGGTTTTGGTTTGTCTACAATTAAACCCATCTCACTTTTGAAGCGTTTCTTGATGTCCTCTGAGCGTTGCTTCACACTAACTTTGTCTTCGTTCGTTCTATGCTGCCATTTTTTTTACATCAAGCCGATAGCTTATGTGAAGGAGGCATTCGAAGCATCTAATCCAAGCGTGCAATGTAGACAAACCAAAACCAAGATGATCTTTATTTGCTTTAAACTCTCTAGACAAATCATTCATCATTGATGGAGTTGCTCCACAAATAAAACATTTTTGTGAAAAAGAAGTCTCGGTCAGAGTATTGCAAACTTTCCCATCAATCATTGTGAGAAGCATTACATGTTTGACAGATACCTCACTTTCTATCACCTTGCACGTTGTCGGCAATAAAGCATTTATCTCCTCTACAACCTTATTGGTTTCAGTAAGTATTAAATGCTTGGTTTCCTTAGAAAAAATAAACTTTATTGGACGACAATAGATACATGGTAGAAGATGGCCGAGGATTCTGCCACACAATATTACCTTCTTCGTCTCGTAATTGAAGGGGAACGAATGAAAAACAAACAAAAATTCATCACTGTCATCACAGTTGGTGAATTTTTGTTTATACAAACTATGACCGGAACTTCCGTCACAACCCCACTTAGTGGTCAATGTAAATGTCGTGCAAGGCAACAGATTTTTGAAAACTTCTTGCTGTGCTGAAACCAAGCGTTCTGTAGTTTTATCTAAAACTGCCTGAACTTTGATTCCAGCACGCGTTTCGTTAACAAAAATCTGTTCACTTGGAGGATAGCAGGCTACTTTAGCCTTTCTAACACTATATAGATAATGACGGGAATACCATATGCCCTGCTTTGATGCTCCACTTCCGAGTCTGCTTATAGCTATGGCTACTTGATTTGCTGTCAACGTAGTATGCCAAAGCTTCCTCACTCGTCAAACACCTGGGGCCACTAGTTTCAACTTTTTGTTCGGTATTTTTTCAACCGCCAATTACGTTCTTAATTTGATGTGCTACGCTTCTCCGACCTGACAATCGCGCTGACACTTCAGCAGCGTATGCTAATTCACCAGCACTTCTTGACTGTACGAGGTCATCAACGCGTCGTCTTTTCGTTTTAAGACTCGAATCGTCGAACTCTTTAGTTGGTCTTCCAGGTCCCGGTTGGGGTTTCGTAGATGTACTTGGCATGGATAAGCAAACGGACACATCAAAGGATATATCCGCTCCCTCCAGCCATGTAGAATTCTTGTCCAAGAACCGCTCTTTGTTTCTTCCACAGCTGCTCCATTTTTCAGTCAATTTTGAGGAATGTTTGGAGATGATGACCTTAATGTCTCTCAAAGACTCCTCCGTAAAACCATCAAAATTATGCCTTGAAGAAATAAACCGAAAGAGCTTCTCATTCCGCGTTTCTTTCGGATGCTTCAACCATTCTTCAAAAAATTCTATTTTCGAAACAGTGAAAACTGTAATAGAAAAAAAAGGATAAAAAATAGTTGTGCAAATAATTCGCAATATTTTTTTGTACCCGGTAATACTACATACTTGTGAGAATCACATACCATAGGTTTTACAGAGTGGACATGAGTGGACATGTAATTTTTTTTACATTAAATTTAAAAAAATGGGTTAAAACCATCATTTTTTTATAAACAATTAACTCAATAAAATTAGCGAATGAAGTTACTGTCATAAAGTTAACTCAAAAGAAAATACTTACCCTTACGTGAGCAATCCATGACAAAAACACTTGTAAAAATCTCTTTTAGTGACTTTAAATACTTATTTGGCATGGAATAGAAATGCTAATGAATGCGCTTCGAATTTCATAAACTTACCGAAACGACACAACGCCACGCTCTTAATGAGAGTAGTTCCACAAAATTATAACTGTATTTCTTAATGTAAAGGCCTACTGAGTTCAAATTAATACGTTACTGCTAGGAATTTAAAATTCGTTTTTGTCCAGCTAGCTTGTTCTACACGAATCATAGTGCGCTGATTTGAACGGAAGAAAATCAAGAGGAATAACACAGAAGCAGATCGCGGATTTGGGTGAACGAAGGCATTCATAAGTTAGAAAAGACTGCTTGATGAAGAAATGGAGGAGACAGACACTTAAAGATATAAATAATCTCATAAAGCCTGTTCATGGTAATCAAACACCAATCTTATACCATATTCAGAGTCTGTAGTGGCTGGTTGCATCCTTGCTTCATCGCAGGTTCTGATCTAAGAGGTTCATACATTGCACGATCATCACGATCAATCTACAATTTGTGTTATTGTAGTTCCCCTGAGCGAAGTTTGTTATTTTCATTAGTATTTCGCATTGTTCAAGAACTAACCGGTGTTATTAAACACTGAATTGGATTTAAACGCCTAAGCACAGGGGGCTCCAAAATGAATGCGAGAAACTATTATGAGAGAAAAATAAAATTTTGATGGCGATGTAATACTAACGATGGGCTGCGGATACCAGGCGACCTTGCTATGGTAATGCGAAGCTCAGCCATGGACGACCGTCCTTTCTCGTGCAACTCGTGGGGTTAGTACAGACACCTTCATAAAAACTTTGAGGATAGAGCACCTCTCAATGCTCCAAACACTCCAGTCTCTTTCATAGTCCTCAACAGGATCTACAAGGCCAGTTGGATATTTCTCAACCCATGCAGCAAGGTGCCGAATATGACCCCAGTAAAGGGGATTATTTTAGGATTCCTCAGGCTGAGCCCACAAACCTCGGTGGACTATGTCGAACTCACTCCTTAATTGGAAGAAGCTTACTTAGAGGCCCAACTGCGGGAGTGCGGGCACCTTCTGATTCGTCGGAGAGAAGATTCCAAAAAGCGACGGCTTCGAGAAGACGGCGTGGCGCATCCAGAAAATGTTTAAAGCTATTTTTGGAAGCTGGCTACTCCCTGTGGAGGCTGGTAGGTTCTGCGTGGCCCTTGAGGAAGAGAGGGATATTGATTTTCTTAATAAGAAGGGGGTAGATCCTTTGGATTTTGCCCAGGTCACAATAACTCGTCGAAAAGGATGAAGGCGCTGACGGTTTGCCTTCAGAAAATACCCAAAATGAAGCCTAAAACGGCTCTAAATCCGCCTTCCGCCAGCCAAATGTCAGAACGTGTCAGAATGGGCGTACTTGCGGCTGATATACCGAGAATTTCCTGACTACGGAACAATTAGTTGCGGTGCAAGGGAGCTAAAAATAGTCCAGGTTCCTGCGATGGACCACTTTAAACCCTGGAAGGAGCAACCCTCGTCGCTGTAAAGAAGGTCAAGCTGCGGCACAGCCATGTTGTGGTCGGGTACTTCCCGGCGGAAACAGAAGACCCTACTGAGATTTTGTTGGAAAGGATATGGACCCCTACACGACCCTGAGGGTGTACGAGTGAACAGTACTCCACAAAGTATACCTCCCAACCTACACAGAGATCTTCTCTGTGGACCAAAGGTCTTTTGACGAGCTGACGTGTACATGTGGCCAAAATGGCTACAAGTTCGATTGGGCACAGCTTTGGATCAGCGCGTCAGAAAAGCCCATGACCTCAGCCGCCCCCAGCCAAACTTGCAATATCCAGCAAGCATCTGCGCTTATATCCGCTACGATCACCAAGGAAGCAGAATCCCCGAGATTACCAACTGAAGCCTTGCAGGAGTCTGTTCCGGGTATAGAAAAGTTACTCGAATTTCAGGATGGTGACCACTGCATTTTGTGAGCTGGTGGTAGGGAGGACAACTTTTAACGAGAAGGTGACTTTATCCACCATCGAGGAGGTGACTTTCTCCACATCACTGGCGACTGGTGCAAGCTCTAAACCCCCACCATCTGACACAAACAAGCATGCAAGCTCCATATAGGCTGGTGCTACTGGGGAATCAACACTGCGAACAAATGCATCCTCCGTTTCTGTTACGGTTGGAGGTGTGACCCTAAAACCATCACCTTAACCCAGGCTCGCAAAAAGGGAGGGGTGCATAATCCCCTAAGGAAATGAACCCTGCTTGAAAAATGAACCCTGCTTTGAAAGCGTCGACCAATGAGCGCTGGCGGTCCCGCTCCACCCTGAACAAGAGCTAGAGCTCACGGCATAGTGACCTAGTGTGATCTATGCCGGAATAAGAGGGTTTGAATCGTGTTTTTATAGTCTTATTAATTCTTCTAATTTATCATTGGTCTACTGCTTCATTGCGTTCAATAGTTTGACAACTGCAGGTGTAAGTGACCGTCCTACTCGTTGCCTCTAAGATCTTTTGCGGTCCAGGAGATTCAGTCCTTACCTTCCTGATGAAGTGATAAGTTCTTGATACGATCAATTTCTGAACCTTGTTATTACCCAAAATACTGCTATACTCTTCCTTCCAATGCAATACCTGTCTCGAGTTTCTATCTGTTGCTGTTTTTTCTGTTTTCAAATTGTAATATGAAAAGAAAAATTATGAGAAAAAACTACAAAAAAGTAAAACATTTTTTGTACATATAGAATCCCTAAACACAAAAGATAAATCCTCTCGTTATCGAAATTTAATAACACACGTTCGTTACCAGCCTTGTTTAAACACAAAAACTCTTTCGCTATTATATTCAGGTTTTTTATTGCCACGAGATTTTCCGTGATAAATTATGTAGTTTCAATCTCAGCACTTTTGTTTGGTCAAATTAAATTCGAAAACAGTACAAAAAAATTCACCTTCACCATAATTATTAGTTATTCACAATTGTTATCTCCAATTTAAATGAAGAACTGCAAAAACACCGCAAACAAAACCCTCCATACATCAGCTCTATCCAAATAAACGGATTTCCTCCTTTGTATGCTAAAAAAACGCAGGTGAAAAAATCCAGTAGCCTATAATTTTCGGGCAGACCAACTGCCCAAGTCTTAATTAGAATCAAATTAGAAAAACCAGACGCGTTCCGCCAACAGTTTTTGCGCTCTTGCTGCGCTGCGAAAACACCTGATTATGGCGAATATTTATGATTTTATGAATTATTTTTATGTGAACTCGTTTTTTTATTTCTAATTTTGAATTTTCAGTCATCAATATTCATTCTCGGCAGGTTGACGACGGCGCTAACGCTGAAGGCTGCGCGCGATCGATATTGAGATATGATCGCATGCCGGATGACACAGTTTTATGTGCCATTTGATTTACCCAAACGGATTTTAACCTGTGGGTATGGAAAGTAGATTGGAAGTGATCGTGGCTAAGCGATGGACACGATCGCGCTAAATTGATGATTCTATTAAAGCGAGGAATTTCGAAATTTTCAACTCGTTTTACTAGTTTTCTATGCTAAGGCGCTTAAACGCTACGCATGTAATCGTATTCAAGAGGAAATGGCATAGTAATCATCGATTTGTTTCAAATTAAACGGAAAGGCAAATATTGATCATTTTGGCGCTTACCAGAAACAGCCAGTAAAAAACTGGATCAATATTACTTAACTCTTGGTTATGGTGTGCCTGCCATCTGGATCTACTGGTGACCCTCTTCCACAAAGTGTGATCTCCAAGAGTATCCCACTCCGTTGAGGTAACTGGACTCCATGCTATTAGTATAGGGCAGTGGTTCCCAAACTTTATTTCATAGGGAACCTTTCTACAATGTATAAAATTTGGCGGAACTCAACGATGAAAAAATAAAATAATATATGATATATGTGTATATATTTATCCATTAATATTTTAAAACGTTTTTATTAGCTCGCTTTCTTGTTTGTCTGTTTGTCCGGTACATATCTTGCAATCGATTTTTTTAATACTTCCGGTTACCCGATCACCCCACACAGCTTCAGCTCCGATGACAATGCAATATGGTATACTCATTATTCCGTTAGATCCATGGCGGGCGTCTCAAGAGGACGGATTACTGTTTTCTTCACGAAACAAATTTTGCAATCAATTTTTCAAATACTTCCGGATATCCTATCATGATGAAATTTTGCATACAGCTTTAGCTACGATGACAATGCAATATGGTTTACTCAATATACCTTTAGATCCATGGCGGCAGTCTCAGGAGGGCGGATTGAAATATTCTTCACAACCCCTTCGACATGGGTATCAAATGAAAGGGTATGATAAGTAGAACACCATAAGCAATATAGTATACTCAATATATCGTTTGGTCCATGGCGGCCATCTCAAGAGGGCGTATCACAATTTTCTTCACAACCCCCTCGACATGGGAATATGGAATGGTGGCCAAAATGTTACGCGGCGTAACGTAGACCAAATTTCAAAGAAGAAGGGCCAATCGCACTTTCTGATTAGCAAGAACGCGTTAAACGGCCGGCGCAGCGCCAGTGAGTCTGCGAATGTATTTGCGCTTCGGCGGTGGTGACACGGAACCCTAAAATTGTTTCGTGGAACCGCAAGGTTCAGCGGAACCCACTTTGGGAATCACTGGTATAGGATTATGCTGCTCTGAAGAACTGGATTATGAGTTTTCTTTCTGACAACTCAATCATTTTAGTACTGAACGGCTTCAAATCCAAGTCCTTTACCGGTGTTTTTGCACGACTCATTTCTATAACTCCTCTTCCTGATTTTAAAAACTAATTTCTCTCAATACCTTCAAGTCTAGTTAATAGCATCGTTGATGACAGTACTCTGCGTAAACCAAGGCACTTGTCAGACCTATTCTTCATAATCGTCACCTCATGTCTATTTCAATTCATCGAACTAATTCTTTACTGGCGCCACAAATATGTGGTCCAAAATTGCCTAATATCGAACAAAAACTTCCCGGATTAGTAGACGGCCTAGGTGTTACATATTATTAATGTCTTAACACCTCAGATGCAACATTACCAGAGGGTGTTTGATTGAATGATCGCTTATTCCAAATCGATAAAGGAGCATCTCAATTCAGTTCCTCCTTCATTCCAAAGAGGGTTTTATAAATAAATACTACATTCGGTCCTTGTAGGCAACTATTTTATTTGGATTCGAAAACCGCCCCAGCATAGCTCGTCCAAGTGCAAACCTACGCCGTCGGTGATGGGACTTTGTGCGAGTTATCATTGACTAATAAAATTCTACCGATTTTGCCATAGCGACTGCTCTACTGACATTAACGCCCTTCTGTCTGCACGGCAATACTTTTTCTATAAGACTAAAATAAAATCTCCTATAATAAAATCTAAAAATGCCCCTGCCCGAAGTATGGGCACCTGTATTACGGATAAATGCAGTTGTTAGGCCATTCTAAACGCTAGTTTCGTTTTGCAAAACGGTCCCCCAACTAAGTACTAACCACGTCCAATGCTGCTTCACCTGCGCCGGTCTACTGAGTATGCTTAATGGCACCCTGTATTTTTTAAAGCCCCAATTCTGCTCCTTTAAAAAAAAAAGTGGGGGCGAACTATAATGCGGACGAGTCTTATTTTCACTCAGCCGTTCCGTGCCTGTTAGCACCCGTTAGCACGCATTTTGACGTTGTGTGTGCATGTTTCAGTTATAAGAGGATATCAAGTTGGTTTTTAGGACGAACAGGTCAACAGCGGACCAACTGCTGATCCTAAACCAAATTCCGGAGAAAACCCTGGAAAGTAATGTAGTGTGATACACTCATTCCCATTATACATTTTCATATTTCTCAAATCACATTTTTTTCACCTTAGGTAAATATTTTTAACGGGTCACACACAAGAGTTTTTTTTTGTACAAATCATGCAGACTGAACGTTGCAATTTTTCCCCGATTAAGTAAAAACGTAAATAGGTCACACGGGTGCATCAAATTCTTGAGGCCCGGTGCGTGCAAATTGCTGACCCAAGGCAATTTACCTAAGGTGGGAATAATGATAATTATAGTTAGAGTAGAATAGATGTATAAGACAATTTTATATAAATAGAGCATATTAATTAAATAAAATTCAGTCGTTGTAAAACTGACGTTTGAGTGGGAAGCCAAAAACTTCCCTAAGCCCGGGAGTTAAGCTCTTCAATAGCTGCTCCACTTACTAATCGGAGTTAATGCTTCTATAGCTGCTCCATAGGAGTTAATGCCTTCGGGCTGCTCCAGGTATTTAAAGAAATATCACATGGCGACCGTTACGAAGAAAGCTACAAAGAAAAATTGTCCGGAAAGAAATTTGGAAAAGCTGACGATCTACCCAGTAAATAAAGTGATTCAACCAACCAAGTGATTCCACCAGCCAAGGAGACATTGTTGGGAAAGGAAAAGGAATATATACCGGGACCAAGAAAGAAAACATAATTAAAAAAAAAAAAATGTAAATAAATAAATAAATAAATTAAATAAAATAACAAATATAAATATTAAATAAAAAGAAAAAAGTAAAAATAAAAATAAACAATTAATATTAAATAAAAAAATAATATAAGGAATAATATAATAATGTACAATTAATAAATTTTTTTTTTTCAATAATTAAACAATAAAAATAATTTTTTTTATTAATCAATAATGGGAAAAACACAATCCAAAAACAATGATAATAACGGCGAAGTTATTAATAATATTGTAATCGAAGATACAGTCGCTATCCAAAACCAAGAAATTACAATTCTTTTAGTAATACTGGTTGCAATCAAGATTATCGAATTGGCATACAAACTTTATAAGGATCATCGAAGAGGTTTAAGAAAGAAGTACCTTAGTACACCTGCTGACCTGCACAATTAAATGTCTAACTAAATGGTCACACTTACCGTGATTAAAGCAGAACTTGAAAGTATCCTTTCAAATTTCAATAAAAGTATAAACCGTCCATATACACAGAAAACCCTACAACAGAAGGAAGCTGCAGTTAATAACCTATTTAGCCAAGCTAAAGTACTTGCTGGAGAAAAACAGACGTGGAAAATGCACTTAAAATAAAACCAATCTTTCAAGAAATTAAAAGATTAGCAAGAGATATCCTAGAACACATAAGGACACAACAAACAGAAACAATGTCATTCGATATAAAAACGGCTACGGCCCTGGTGCAATCATACAATGGAAACCAAGAAGAAACTGAAGCTTTCATCGAATCAATAGAACTACTAAATGAGTTAACTTCAACGGATCATAAAAGTATTATGATAAAATTTATCAAAACGCGCATAACCGGGAAAGCTAAATACACCATAACGGATGAGACGAAAACGATAAGTCAAATAGCAACGAAACTTAGACAAAAATTTTCAGCAAAACTGTCATCAGATGCACTACTAGCGCAACTACGATCGTGTAAACAAGGTAGCAGAAAATTAACAGACTTCACAGCACAAATGGAAAAATTCTCAGGACAATTAACAAGAGCTTTCATAGCAGAAAACGTTGCAACGGGCGAAACAGCAGAAAAATTAGCTGAGAAATTTTCAATACAATATTTCGCAGACAATCTAGCAAACTCTGAAACATCGCTTATATTAAAAGCTAGTAATCTAACCACGCTCCCAGAAATAGCGGCAAAGGCAATAGCAGTGGACAAACCACAAACCAGCAACGTTCTACAATTCAACAGTAAACCACCAAGGCGATTCAAAGTAAACTTTAATCAGCCATACATTGGGCTATAACGTACTTTAGGCCATACGTATATGGTCGAAAATTTCTAGTACAAACAGACCATAGACCACTAGCATATTTATTTGGTATGAAAAACCCATCATCTAAATTAACCAGGATGAGATTAGACTTGGAAGAATTCGATTTTGAGGTCCACTACGTGAAAGGCAAAGAAAACACCGGACCAGACGCTCTATCAAGAATAGATATCTAGGACCTAAAGATGATAAACATTCTAAAAGTACAAACCCGCGCGATGTCAAGACGCACGAAGCCAGCATCAACAGAAGATAACTTGGATAATACAAACGCAACCACGCAGCCTGATCAACTGCGCATATCGGAAGTATTACCTCCCTCAGAAGTAGCTCAAGTACCTGAACTATGTACTATTTAAAACTATTACCAAAAATAAAAGGCAATCAAAAATTGAAATAAATATAGTGCACAAATATTATATAAGCGGTATACAAATATAAACTATAACCAATGAGTAGAACCAGCACTAGAGCAGGAATTCGAAATATTGGAAAGATATAAAAATAAACAATTTCAGAATAAGATTCTGAAACTTTCTGCAGAAAGTGAAATATTTACAATGATAAATATAACCGCATTTAAAAGCCTTGGAAATAGAGTACAAGAATCATCTAAAAGAACATAGAAAACAGGCCAGTGATCTTGATTGCAGGCAGATATCGCTAAAAGTAGGTGACAAGGTACTATTATCTACACAAGAATAGGTTAATAAAAATTGAAAGATAAAGGTATAAAATACATTTATAACAAATTGCAATTGTGTGTATCTATATACCTAAATTATAATTTAAAAAAAAAAAAAAAAAAAAAAAAAAACAATATTAATACTAGAATAGAAGTAGGTAGTTATTAATTCATAAGTAACGTAGAATAGCTAGAACAAAAAAAAATTTAATTAATTTTTTTTTCTTTTTTGAGGGGGAAGGTGTGATACACTCATTCCCATTATACATTTTCATATTTCTCAAATCACATTTTTTTCACCTTAGGTAAATATTTTTAACGGGTCACACACCAGAGTTTTTTTTGTACAAATCATGCAGACTGAACGTTGCAATTTTTCCCCGATTAAGTAAAAACGTAAATAGGTCACACGGGTGCATCAAATTCTTGAGGCCCGGTGCGTGCAAATTGCTGACCCAAGGCAATTTACCTAAGGTGGGAATAATGATAATTATAGTTAGAGTAGAATAGATGTATAAGACAATTTTATATAAATAGAGCATATTAATTAAATAAAATTCAGTCGTTGTAAAACTGACGTTTGAGTGGGAAGCCAAAAACTTCCCTAAGCCCGGGATTTAAGCTCTTCAATAGCTGCTCCACTTACTAATCGGAGTTAATGCTTCTATAGCTGCTCCATAGGAGTTAATGCCTTCGGGCTGCTCCAGGTATTTAAAGAAATATCACAGTAGATTTGTATTAGATATTTATCGATTTTCAACAGGCATATGACTCTATAAACAGAGGAAGGCTGTAGGAGATCATATTGAAATTAGGAATCTCCTAAAAACTTATACAAATGATCAAATTCGCAACAAATATAGTTTACTGGCAAATGATCCAGAATATTGTAACAGAAGAGTTCGAAGTACGACAACGGGATAGGCTACCCCAATGCTCTTCGACCTTGCTTTAGCAACACGTCAGTCCAGAGAAGTGTATTAATAGCAACGCAGTCTGTTCAATTCCTTGGTTATGCGGATGACGTGAATATCTTGGGAAGTTCCTTTTTGGCATCAATACAACCTCATGGCGGCAAAGAACATAGGCTTGGAGATCAACGAAGAAAAACAAAGGTGATGCAACAATCCAGAGCTGGAACATTCAGAATGCGAAGAAAGATTACTATCGACGAACACAACCTAGATAAAACAGTCTACATTGGGGTCTACAGCTACAAAAATAAGTGAAGCAAAGAAAGAGATAATAGAGTCTTTTATGCCACAAAACAAATACCCTACTGTAAGTGCTGAATGTCGTGTTGTGTATCGTGACTAATTGTTTGAGCTGAAGAAAAAGACTATCCAGTCGAATTACGACTTTCAACACAAAGGCTTCTACAAATGTACAAGATTCTGAAACGTCGTTCAGTACCATTTTAGCTATAAGTATATTAAAGGCGTTGAATTTTGAAAACAATCGTTCAATTGTGAAGGCTGTGCGTGCATGCTTAAAACTCCAATGAAGTTGTTGAAGCGGTAATAGAGAGTGTTGCCGATAATCCAAATGTGTCGTATCGCCGCCGATCTCAGGAATTAAAGATATGTGAACCGACTCTAATAGTCCATTCAAAACGCGGGGAGGGGGGGTGTTCCAAAATAACACCGTTAAGAAAATCGAACCCTAAACGTTTTTGGGGTCGCTGATCACGAAAATCGAGGTCCTGCGGTCCTAAAATTAGGGCGTCACCCCTAAAAATGCAAAAAACACCCCTTTTTAGGGGGTTTTCGCGATTATTTCAGTAATAATGAAAACTAATGCGATGAAATGCACTTTTTTAATATTTATTTGCGAAGGTGGTTGATTTATACTAAATTAAGGCGAACTTAATGGTAAGGGGAACTCCTAAAGGGTTGAAAGTACCCCTAAATTGGTAAATTTTTTTTCAAGTTTATGCTTCAAATTCGATTGTGGGCGTACTGTCAGGCAAAAATAAATTATTTTGAAGCATAAAATTGGGAAATTTTTTTTTACAATTTTTGCCATTTTTCGCCAATTTAGGGGTAGTTTCAACCCTTTAGGAGTACCCCTTACCATTAAGTTCGCCTTAATTTAGTATTAATCAACCACCTTCGCAAATAAATATTAAAAAAGTGCATTTCATCGCATTAGTTTTCATTATTACTGAAATAATCGCGAAAACCCCCTAAAAAGGGGTGTTTTTTGCATTTTTAGGGGTGACGCCCTAATTTTAGGACCGCAGGACCTCGATTTTCGTGATCAGCGACCCCAAAAACGTTTAGGGTTCGATTTTCTTAACGGTGTTATTTTGGAACACCATAACGCGCGTTTTGAATGGACTATAAGGGGGATTATAAAGCGAGATCTTCATCTCTTTCCATACAAAGTGCAACTTAACTAATGGTTTTTGCCAACGAGCAAGCCGCGTTGCTTGCAATATGTAAATGCCGTCGCAAGAATGATCGATGCCAAGCCAGATTTATGGGACAAAATTTTGATGACGGACGAATTTGGGGAACAGAGAACCCGCGCGTCATTCACGAAATACCACTGCACGTGAAAGTCACTCTTTGGGTCGGAGTGTCCTCAAAAACCATCATTGGACCATTTTTCTTCAAAGTTCGAGAAATCCTCGACGACGACGCATGCTATCGTTGGATGTTGTTGCTTTTTGTGTGTCCCAAAAAGCGTGAAAAGGATCTGATGAACCTTTTTCAACAAGTCAGGCGCACCTTGCCACATCACAGCCACTACGATGGAGTTCTTGTAAAGTTTATGCCAGCAAGCCTGAAGACGCTTGACGAACTCAAAGCTAACATCCGAGCCAAAGAAGATGCTTTTCCGTATCGAATGCAGTTCATTTAATCGAAATTGTATTCAAAAACTAATTTGAAGTAAATGGTAAAGAATGTCCTAAATAAATGTTGCTCATTTGTCAAAATCGGCTAAAAAATGCCGGAGTTATTCAATGTTGAAATACCGAAGGTCTAGATGGCGCACTTCACCTACATAGTAACAGTAAACAAGTTTCCATATTTGATTGTGGGGCCCCAAGAGTTTTTTATGTAACAGGATGGGGGCAGAATCATAAAGTTTGAAAACCACTGATATATAGGAACCAATCAATAGGTTTGCTTTGAGACAAAAGTTCTTGGGTGAATAATAGGCTCTAAGAGGGAAGATGAAATATGGGGAAGAAAGTATAGCAGCGAGTTGTATGAGATTTTTGACGACCAAGAACTCTCATCTTTAATAAAAATTAACGGATTAAGACTGGCAGGCTGGATGGAGGACAATCGTATCCCCAAACGGCTTATGGCATCAGAAATTTCGGGAAGTAGACTACTAGGCAAACGCATCGCCAAAACCACCTCAACCGATCCCTAAGCGAAAACTCCAAACATACTCTTGACTGGAATTCACAAATAACCCGTGGAGTTGGACGAGCTAGAACTATGGCCCATGAGGTATTAAAGGAGCGTAACTAAGTAAGTTGCGAGCAGAGGAAAGATCTTGTCTAGATTGTTTGATTTTGTGGTTATTGTAATTAAGTCTACATAGTTGTTTTTATTTCAGAAGTGCCACGATTTCCAGAAAGACATCTCCCGTTGACAGCTGCGACATTAAGCAGAAGCATCCCCGCTGTTTCGTGATACGTGCAAAAGACTTTTAGGCTTATTAATGTCTAGTCGCTGCTCCTCGTAGCCGAAAATCCGCTCTTAAGTAATTCACAATTCAGACCGCCATCGATAACCATGAAATGGAAATCCTCCTTGAAAAACAACACACCAAAAAGCGATCGAAAGGCAGCGAGGATTCAACTGCGGCTCAACGACGCTTATCATAAATAAGGACAATAATAAATTTAAGCCGATTTCGGTGATTTTTGTTTATTACTTTCGCCGCTGGTTTTGCATCGGAATAAAAACAAAAAAAAAAAAAAAACGGATGGAATCTGCATGAGTGCGCAATTTCGGAGTGGAGCCCCCATGTAGGGAACACACAGGGCGGCGGAGCTATAAAGCCGCGGTTTAAATTGAAACTTACGATTATGGTGACGAAAGTGAAACAACAACAGCAACAACAACAACAGGATGTCTTCCTCCATATGACTCGAATCGGATAGGCGCGGAGCGCCGAATTCCATCGATGATGGAAGAAATCTGCTTGACTTTCTCCCGGGGACTCTTTATAGACGACGGATTGGTTAATGGTGGAGAGACAAGTCTAGAAGAGTTTTTATGACGACAATAAATTGTCCAGATTCCAACTCTTACTTTCTTGCGAGGTTGTTGGCTTGCACCCCTGCCCCTCCCGCCGCTTTGCAATAATAATTCTGAATGTTTTTTAATACTTTCTCCAAGAAAAAAAAAATAATAATAAATTGGGGGCTGGGGGGTCTTATCCAAAAAAGGTCACTGGGGCGACGTCAGCCAACAACGAACGGCTTGCGGTGGTGTGTTTCCAAAATAAGTTTATGCGATTTTAAATTCGGAATAAAAAAGTTTATTTGCGGAAAATGGCAACGGAACAAGCGGAAAATTTAACAGGAATTTGTTGCGGGGGTGGATTTCACGGCAAACGGATTTGGTTACGTATGAGGAACGAAAAGCGATTGGATTGTAGAGGGTTGAAACTTTATGGATCTGCACAGCCGTGACGTCGTGAATGAAGATTCATAATCATCATACTGCAGTATAAGGAATTTTTGAATACATATTAAGAAAAAAAAAGGCTTAGGGTCTGATTTCTCGATTTCTGAACGTGTTATTAGGAGGAATGTGCAAGCTCCCTCATACTTCGGATATATTATATCCCACTTCTTATTTTCAATCTTCTATTACGGACCTTCAACTGGGGACGTCCAAACAACCCTCAGCGGAAACGAGGAAAACGAATACAATAGGAGAGAGGAATTAGGTGGTGACAGGCAGGTCCGCCACAAAGGGGGGAAACTGGGACGAATTGCCCCGGCCCCAAGGCAGCGGAGGCCCCAAAATTAGATTGAAATCCAAAAAGTTAAAACCCCCATAGCCTTACTATCTGAACGTCAATCAAACAGTAAGCTAGGGTCTGAAACTCAAGTATGCAGCGCTCTAAAATAAAATTAATGGACTGAGATCTTGGCACAGAGTTTAAAAAGTACGATTATTAAATATGTTTTTAGTAATAGATATTTTGGAATTTCATACTCCCTAAAGCGACCAAAGGAGGACCAGATGAACCGACAATTCGTCACCGGTTTTGATCCAAATGCTCACCACTCTATTTTGGGTATTTCCGATGTAAACGAGAGAAGTGAGTGTCTCCTAGAATATCTTGTTATGAATAACATTGATCGTAAAAATAGGGCATACAAACCCACATTATTCACTAGTGGTATGGAACAAGACAAACCTGCCCCTGGCTCTATTAGCATCATGTGTGAACTAAAGATGGCTACAACGCAGCTCACTGTGGTGCTGATCTCCTCCTACAATAACAGCAACACTGTTTCTTCCTCCCAGCCTTTGGGTAAAGTACCATGGTGGAGTGACAGACTAGCTGCAATGCGGAGGTGATTAAGGAGATTGTTCAATAGGACACAACGTGCTGGGCAAAGTGAAGAATATAGGTTTGCCCTCACACGTTAAGGAGTTGAGAAGTTTCAAAAAGACTGCCTGGAGGAAGCATTGTGAGAGCCAGACTTTAACCTCTCCACCTCTCTGATCCTTGCTGTCCCTGATCAGCGAGTACTTTTCAGGGTCAGTCCTCCAGACTTATTCCTAGGATGCTAGGTACAGTCATAGAACCATTCCAGACCGTTATTCCCGAAGCCTTTTTGAGAACACCTTCGACCGGGGCAAGGTTAAATGTGCAGCTACCTCTTTTCAACCCAGAGGAGATGACATTTTCCTGCCCTCCTTCAGAAGTTCCTCTCAATCTCATAAATTCGCGATAATCTTTTCTGTGTCTTTAGAGCCAGCTTCAATTCGGGATACGTGCCAACCTTAGAGACATAGTGCCGAAAGCGAAAAGGCTTCCACACATATTCTCTGTAAATGTCCTGCTCTGATCTGGCTAAGAAGAAGAACATTTATCAAATAGCTTTTAAGCCCCGGTCAAGTCCGGTCACTGAAGAACTTTCGTTCCTGGAGTATGTGCACAATATGCCTAACTTGGCTGCGGTGTTCACTATATGGCTTGATCACATACTAATAATAATAATAAAAGGGGCCCCCAAACATATTTTAGCCCTAGAAACCTTAGATGACATCACAAATCTGTTCCGTCCAGATCTTCACACCAAAGACCTAAGAGTACTCGATGCCTGGAGCTAAAAAATTTTCTGTCGCTCACTAATATTTTTCAATCGGAAGTACAGGCGATTCTGCAGGCCTGTCAGACAATTCACGTTGAACCTACACAAAAATTGCATTGCATTGGATTTTTTTTAGGTAGCCAAACCTCTAGCTAGTAAAGCGCCCCTTCAATCAAGGTTGTAGATGTCGACTCTGAACAACAAACTATCTGTCGGTGACCAGTTTGTTCGGTGCCAGAGATCGATTCTATCACCCTCCTTTTTTAAAATACCTTTTCTTAATCCCATCGAAACCATTTCACAGGTTTGTTCATGATTTTACTTTGTGCTACTTATATGATTTTGATAATGTAAATTGAATAATGGAAAGTACTTGGACAACCACGCCTTCACACTCGAGCCACATTTACATCCCAAAGTCAACGCGAAAGTGCACTTTGAAGCTGTCTTATCGCACAGAAATTTGTAAACTTTGTAATTTGTAAACGTGGCGTCATAGTTATATCGTGATTTGTTTCTCTATAGAAACATAAACTGATGCGTTCTTCATTCTATTCTGTTCTAGCTTATGCAAAAGACGCTGTCTGTCCGTCCTGGTTAGAAGATATCAAACCTATAAACTACTAGCAAAAACCCGCGTGCGTTGCAACGCCTTTCAATAAAATAAGATTATGGGGACACAGTCTGCGATAGGAAAAAGCTATAGTGAAAAAATAACAAATCTGGGAAAATTGATTTTGGGATTTTAAATTGAGTATACTATATTGCTTATGGGGTTCTACTTTTCATAGCCTTTCATTTGATACCCATGTCTCGGGTGTTGTGAAGAAAATGGTAATCCGCCCTCTTGAGATGGCCGCCATGAATCTAAAGACATAGTCTATGGCATTCTTCTTATAATGCCCTTTCATTTGATACCAATGTCGAAGGGGTAGTGAAGAAAATGATCATCTTCCCTCTTGAGATGACCGCCATGGACCAAACGATATATTGAGTATACATACTATATTGCTTATGGTGTTCTATTATCATACCCTTTCATTTGAATTCCATATCGAGGGGTGTGAAGATAATGGTAATCCAACCTCTGGAGATGACCGCTATGGACCAAACGATATATTGAGTATACTTTATTGCCTATGGTGGTCTACTTATCATACTCTTTCATTTGATATCCATGTCGAAGGGGTTGTGAAGAAAATGGTCATCTGCTCTCTTGAAATGGCTGCTATGGACCAAACGCCTGCTTTTCTGTTGAAATTTGTTTGCTATAAACCTCACGGAGCCCGAGACCTTTCCAACGAATGCAAAACCGAGGAAATCGGATCGTGCGTTCTGGAATTATAGCGTCAGGAAGGAAAATCCGACTTATTTTTATATTATAGACTACTACTTTCCAAGATACATAGTATAAAGATGGCTTCCATCTAAGTTGGAGGTAATAGTATTAATAACATTATTTTGTCATTTTCCAATCTGTTCGTCGTCGGGCATCTTGTCCATAAATCTTCGTCTTTCTCCCTTAAAATGTGATCTAATGTATAGTATGGTAGTGATGAGCAAATGGAAGAACAGGACAAGACTAATCTAGTCTTGGCCTTGTCTTGTTATTGTTCTTGCAAGCATAACTAAGTCTTGTTCTTGGTCTTGTTAAATATGCAAGAACAAGACAGGACGGCAAAAACAAGACCATCTTTGCTCATCACTAATGTATGGGCATGGGTGTTTTGGCCTTTTCCCTGCATAGTGTAGGTGGATAGATTCGTATCCGATGCGCATGTACTGCTTGAGGATCTAGGTATATCTTAGATAACAAAAATATAATTTAGTCAATTTTCGATTATTTTTTGAATGTTTAAAACGCCTTGTTCTAGAACCTCAAACTTTCCAGTTTAACAATTTTTACTAAATACTTTTTTAAACAAATAATTCATATTTTCTTTTCTATTTTTTTCAGGTTCGTAATGCTCCATTTCTGGCTTTACCCCACATCATTAAGAAGATTGAGTAAGAACTCGAAACTATTCATTTACTTATACAACCTATTTGAATTAATACAGTTCTAAAGAACTTGATTGAAAGTTCATTTTGTGACAGTTCAATCAAGGTATAATTGGATTGTCGAATCTAACTCATTCATTGTCGGCTGGTATCTCCCGAGGTTCAGTTCTATCGCCTTTAAAAACCCTTTATTACTACTAGCCTACCTGGAAATTTTAATAAAAATTCTTTCTGCTTTTTCCTGTAATTGTGATTTATATTCAGTTTATGAGTGATTTCATTAAGTATGAATCTTAATCGCATTTTGATGGGAACCGACATTAACGCAGGCATAAACAAAACATTTATCGTAAAAAAGGAAACGCTTTGATATGGAAAATGGGCACTAACTTATCCAGTTTTAGTCCAGTTAATTTACAGGACTCGATTGTCGATGGTTGTATTTTATTTTTCTGTTATTTTGGTAGATATCAAACTGGAGTTCGCTTTAAAAATAAAAAAATTCTCCCGTGAAGATCATTGAGGATCACTCGGTCCATTTATGGAAGACCCAAGAAAAGGTGGATGAACAGCTTGTGAACATGAACAATTTATGGTATTTTGAAGTGTTCATTTGGTTGATTAGCTTAA
Source organism: Thereva unica (assembly GCA_949987705.1). Classification (NCBI taxonomy): domain Eukaryota; kingdom Metazoa; phylum Arthropoda; class Insecta; order Diptera; family Therevidae; genus Thereva; species Thereva unica. Next base: position 31,916,509 of record OX465281.1, on the reverse strand, counting down.
AGTGGTCTGTTGAAGTGGCCGATCTATGTTGCGGCTGCAACGGTCTAGCAGCTAGGTCTTTAAAAAAACTATATTGATTCACTAGGTTGACGTTAGTCCCCCAACGGTGAGCAGCTTTCTTCCGAGTATTGCACAAATCGCAGACGCTCCTAGTATGCTTTGAAGCTTAGCCTCCGGTCGATCATCACTCCCAGGTACCTTAGAGCGGGCTGTGAGTGGATGATCTGTTCCCTTTATGTCCGTTTGCTGATCAGCACCGCTTCAGTTTGTGCTCAACAAGCTTCAGTCCAGTGCGTTCTAACCACGCTATTATTTCCCTGATCGCTTCGTTCACACACAACATAGTTCCCAGGATGGAACACCGTATGTTGTCCCAAACATCTTCGGATCATCTTCCGAATCGCAATGAAGCGACCTACCATGAAGGTAGTCGGCTACTATTCGCACTAGGTACTTTGGGGAACCTAGCTAGGGTCGAAGGTTATCAATGCGCAGCAGTGATATTTCTAAATGGCGACTCTTGCTATGCTCACCACCATGTCGACCTTGCCTTTCTAAAGTCGAATTGCTGGGTCGAATCTAGGGGGTATCCTATTACAGATTACCCGCTCGAAAAGTTTGCATGTACAATTAAGGAGACATATCGGTCATTAGGAGCATGGGCCCCCTAAAGGCTTGTGCCGCTTCGGTAAGTGCACGAGCTTCTGCTGTTTCCATCGCTCAGGGAAGATTCCCTCTCTCAGGCTTCACGCTGTGAAGACTTCAGCAACCTGTTTGGCGCTATCGTAGATGCTACTGCTTTAATATTGAATACTACCTTTTTTGCAGCCTCCAGAATCTCTACTGCAGTTACTACACGCACCTGTTCTGGGTCCACCTGAAACAGGACGTACACTATACTCTGAAGCAGCGCGGAGTGAAGATCCGCGGAGAGTACTTGCCCTTGACCGCTGATATAACCATTTTATAGGCTCCGTCCCAGGGGTCCGAGTCTTCTGCTCTGCACACCGTTTTGAAGTGATCAGATTTACTTCTAGCGATGGTCTTGTTCAGCTAGAGAACCGGATGTATGATCCAAATGAACTTGACTAAAACATTGAATTAGCATAATCGACCCAACCCCAATGAGCTCCAAAGAAGTTTCAAGTATAAAATGTCGAGGAAAAAAGGGTAAGGTGGGTATGGAGTAAGCCCGAACACATTTCAAGCTAAGCTAGAAGGCTTGAACCCTGGGGTGGATGGAATAAGGTTATCATGTTGCTGTTTCAAGGAAGAGGTCTCGCTTACTCACCCTCACTGCTCTTGAACTTGTGCATGTTCTAGTTCGATACACCAGAGGCAAAAATACCAGCAGTTTGGTGGCAAGAGGTCCTGGAGGTAGCAAAAGAAATAACCATCAACAAGAGGGCATTAATGGTATGCCCACTGATGAGTTAATGTTAGAAACGTTGGTATCGAAGTGCCTAAAAGAGAAATGTTATCAGGGAGTTCAAGGTAACCGACGATTGTGATCCTTGCGGATTTTATCTGTGAAACAAAAGAAATCCGTTGTTAACGGGCTGAAAAAAATGCGCACAAACATTCCCTCGACATTGTTCCCACCAACATTTCGTCGGCCGTTTCATTCAAACTTCGCAGTAGGTACAGCAGCCGATGCACAAAACACATGGACCCACCATAAGCCAAATAAACACTTAAGGGATACATCATACATCGTCCTATTGGCCGCAAACTCTCCTCAACCTAGGTGATTTGTAGCAGTCTACACTCCACCAGCGTAGAATAGGATGGATATGTTTGGCCTAGAAAAATATAAAATGCTATTAGGACGGCGAAATGAAGCCAAATAGCAAAGGCAATGATCAACCTAGGTTCAACAAACTGCTTGGCGCTCACATTCATAGACTACTTTTGGGAGTAAGCCGATATATTGGGTGTCGGACGATGGGTAGAATTCGTACAAGACAGACTGCGGCTGTTCCCTCTTCTGTAAATTCCAATGTATAATGATGAGCTAAAATTATGCATCCCAAAGGGAGCCGTTGCGAATGTTCGTTCGCCTAATGAGCCACTTCGTCTTTCATTTCATTTCATTTATTTATTAAAGTTAAGTACATCAAGATTACAATATCTTATACCGCTAAAAGCGTATGTACTTTAGAATTAAACGGCAAATTAAACAAAAACAATTGTGAAGTGTAAAAATTTTAAATAAAAACAAAATTATGTAAGGAAAAACAAATAACAACAAGAATGAAAAAAAATTTAAAACCTAAAATAACTGAAGGAATATTATTGATTAGTAAAATAGTTGAACACACGTTTCCTGAAAACACCCAATGACCCCGCACTCTGTATATCAGCGGGTAAACTGTTCCATAGTTGTATAGAGTGAACAAAAAAAGATCTCTGCGCAACTAAATGGGAGAATCTAGGTAGGATAAATAGTATTCTTCTAGTCGCACGACCAAAACGAAGATACTCATGGAGGTATGATGGACGATCAGAGTGTAGGAGTTTATAAATGAATGTCATTGCCTTGAGCGATAGGTACACATCAAGTGTGCACCCCAAAACAGAAGAGCGATACTGACTTATATGGTCAGATCGGCGAAGATTATAAACAAACCTTGTGCAATCGTTGAAGGCTACATTGAGTTTATCACGACATGACGCATCAAGGGACGGGAAGACCAAGCTAGCATAGGTGAAGTACGGTAAAATTAACGTTTTGATTAGCTTTGAACGAGTACCTAAGGGCAGAATGGAAGCGTACAGCCATAGACGACGCAAATTTCCATATATTTTAGATAGAGTATGAGAGATCTGGTCACAGCAAGTTAATTGTGAGTTCAGATAGACGCCTAGATTTTTAACTCGCAACTGATAAGGTAAGCGCGTTTTCATGAGAATGATAGGTGGAAGGAAGGAGGTGTCTAAGTGACTCCTATACATTGGAATGCAGCAGGATTTCGATGCATTTAACAGTAAGTGGTTGGAAAGAGACCATTGAGAAATACGCTCGAGATCGGCATTAATGTTGTTAACACAGTTCTCAACCAAACCAATGGGACTGTTTAAGTAAATTTGGACATCATCTGCATACATGTGCAGTTTACAGTTAGTCACGGTACTGCTGAGATCATTTATATACATGCTGAAAAGCAGCGGTCCTAGAATGGAGCCCTGCGGAACACCGCGGGTGATTGGCAAGGAGTCGGAGGTTGAATTTTGTAGCCATACTTGTTGAGATCGATTGTGCAAGTAACTCCGAATAAAGGAGGACGCAGAGGATGAAAACCTCATGTGGTCAATTAGCTTAGTTTCAAGGAGCGTATGGCTAACACTGTCAAATGCCTTACTAAAGTCCAGGAGTACAAGAAAAGCAATGTCATGCGAATCAAGAGCCATTCGCAAATCGGTGGTCACTTTCAGTAGTGCAGTTTCACAGCTGCTGCTCTTGCGGAAACCAGACTGTGCATGGGACAACAGGGACCACATTTCGCAGTGCCCATCGATTTGCCACGACATTAATTTTTCTAGTACTTTGCCTAAGAAACATAGTATACTTATAGGACGATAATCAGCGGGGCTTTGCGGAGATTTGCACTTAGGTAATGCGATAACTTTTGCTTTTTTCCACTGAAGCGGAAAGTAGGATTTAGTGAGGCAACTATTAAAAATATGTGTGATATAGGGAAGTACCAGAGGAAAAATTAACTTTAGGAATATGGGTGGGAGGTTGTCTGGACCAACAGATTCGGATTTAATTGAATAAAAAGCTTTATGGACTTCCGTATGATCCACATTGCGAAAACAAAAAACACCAGTATTACTATTAGCTGCCCTTAAGTAATTACGATCTCCGCGTATATTTGATGCAGACGTAAAGTAATTATTTAGCTCATTAGCGCTAAGGTTGATATGTGTTTCACTTTTATCACCAAGAATACCAAGTTGCTTAATGTTGGTCCAAAGTTTCTTTGGGGGCAAATTCGGGTTAAGCTTAGACGAAAAGAAATGGGCTTTCGCTTTACGTATGGAGGAAGTTACTAAATTCCTAACCTTTTTGTAGGCTTTTAAGTTTGCATCGGTTCTATTAATTTTATATTTTTTGAATAAGAGTTCTCTCTCGGAGACAAGACGCCTGATTCTAGCGGAGAACCAGGGAGAAGTAGAGGAAAAAGTGCGTTTTGTTTTAACTGGGACAAAAGATTCGTGTAGTTGGAGACATAGCAAGCGAAAATGTTCTATTTGGTTGTCTATGTCAGAGATGCGGTATATTTGATCCCATGGTAGTGAAGAACATTCTTGCAATAGAGCCGGGACATCTATGGACTTGTAGTCACGATACGAGAACAATTTCCGTTGAGTGTTTTTTACTGAGAGTTTAAGGGAAAGGTACAGGATGTCGTGATCGAGGTAACTAGGTGGGCTGATCTGATTATGGAATAAAACGTTATCAACATTTGACACAAAAAAGATATCCAGCAGGGATGGATTATTTGTGTTTAGGTATGTCGGAAGTTGGTTAATGGGCTTTAGGTCAAACATTTTGAAGAAGTTGAGAAACTTTTTGGAAAGGGCGTTGTTGGATAAAATGTTTACATTAAAGTCACCACCAACCACGATGCTCTCATAGTTATGGGTGGCATCGGCGAGCCATAATTCCAGTTCACTGGCTTCGGTCAACGAGAAAATTCGTGGAGGGCAGTAAACCACAGTGGCGAGACATTTTCTATAACCACAGTTAATTTCAATGCTAAGGAATTCCAAGGGATTAGATGCAGATTCCTTAACTTTGAAAGACCTGAGGTTATTCTTCACATATATGGCTACTCCACCACCAGAACGGTTCTTGCGATCATTTCGGTATAGATTGTACCCATCTAATGTAACAAGCTTCGTGGGGTTGCTCCAAATTCATTAGAGTGAGCTGGGAGTGAGACAGGAGCTGGCGGCATCGTTCAGATCCAAAACTGATGTGAATAAACGCGGCTGTTTATTTCTCTCCAGCTGCACATAGACAAGGCCTCGACGAGTGGAAACCGCGGTGACAAGCTTCTGCTTCAGGAGTTTGCGTGCAGTGTGGAAAATATCATTGTTCTTGGAAGTCAGGCTTTCGTTTATGTAAATTGGGCTATCAGAAACAAAGCCCAGATTTAATTTCTTTAAAGAAATAGCTCCATGTTGGCGTGTTTTTCGCAGGAACTCTTGCTGCTCGTTGGCCGATGGAAATTTTACGATTAGTAACGAGCTCAATTTCATGACGCTGCCAGTCTGTGACTCTAATCGCGGTCGCTGCATTGGCCGGAACACATTCACGTAGGGTGACAGCTCATGCCCGATGGTGGAAGCAAGAGAATTTAAAATCTGCTTTGGATTGTCATTTTCATTCGTGGGGATACCACGAATGACCACGTCCTGGAGTCGAGACTGGCGCAAGTCCTCTAACTCGTTTGAGACTACGGCAAGGTCGTGTTGGATAGTTTCTACCTCGTCTCTTAGTTTTCCCACTTGGTTGTTTAAAGTGCTACATACCTCCTCCATTTGCGTGGTCAAGCGGGTCTCAAGTTGCTTCATACGCTCCTCGAAACGATCCTCGAGAGCGGCCAACTGTTCGTTGAGCATCCTGTTGAAGCTTAATAAAAGCCTTTTCTCAAAGAGCTCAAGGTTGTTCTCGGGGGCAGATATTGATGTGGATCTCGGAGTTTTGCTGCTGCTACCATCATCGCGCCTGCTGGCCGTCGTCCCGGGAGTATTGTTCCTAGCGGGATTTGGATCATTTGCAATTTCAGCAAATTTTCTGGTATTTGGCCTTGAGTTTGATTTTGACGACATATTTTATGTCTTGATGTCTTGAGTACATCAAATTGAGAAACTCCTGTAACTCCATCATCAGGAAAGCCAAATCATCATTTGATGATAGATTGAGAAGTAAGATTCTTAACTCCACTACGGGCAGCAAAAACTTCTGGTCCTTGGTAACTGCCATCAAGAAGAATTTTACTTCCTCCTCAACACCTCCTTTTATTCACAACAAGGAAGTGATAACAGAAAGCAAACCCAAGGCCGACCTATTAGCTTCCCTGTTCGCCGCAAATTCTTCTTTACCCGATGCTGCTATGTCACCACCACTCTCGAGAATACCACCCACTCAATGGACGGAGTTCACTTCAATACTCGCGAGGTGTTTAGGTGTCTGAAAGAACTAGACGCCAATAAATCCACTGGTCCCGACAAAATCCCCCCTATGGTACTTAAAAAATGTGCCTCACCTTTGGCTAAACCTCTGCGCAAACTTTTTGCCCTGTCTTACTTCTCCGGAGTGTATCCCGACTCTTGGAAACTAGCTCATGTTCAGCCAATCCCAAAAAAAGGTGAAGCCAGCGACCCCTTAAACTACCGCCCAATAGCAATTACTTCTGTTCTCTCCAAAATCATGGAGACAATAATCAATAAAAAGCTGATGAAATATCTAGAATCCAACCAAATTATACACGACAGGCAATACGGCTTCAGACCTAAACGGTCTACTGGCGATCTGGTTGTGTGTTTAACCGAGCGTATCAACCAAAGCATTCACAGCTTTGGTGAGTCTAGCCTGGTTGCTCTAGATATATCAAAGGCTTTTGACAGAGTATGGCACCCAGCTCTGTTGAATAAACTCCAAGCTATTGGTATACACTTAGTTCTAAGGAACTAGATTAAGAGCTTTCTTTCAGGCCGTTCAATCAAGGTAGTATTGGATGGCGTCGAATCCAACCCCCACGCCATTTCGGCCGGAGTTCCCCAGGGGTCAATTCTTTCACCCGCACTTTTTCTGATCTGCTCTCAATCCCCTCCAACCCACTTCACTGCTTCGCTGATGACGGTACTCTGAATTTCTCTTACTCCTTCGACAATATAAGACAAGCACGTGCCAGACCTTGTCTTTACCACCGTCAACTGATGTCGGCTTCGATCAACCGGGATATCGAATCGATTCTTCATTGGGGCGAAATGAACCGCGTCGGATTCAATGCCACAAAAACGAAGCACTGTCTGATCTCCAACAAAAATTGTACCGACCTTCCTCCTATCTCAGTGGATAAAAAGAATCTAACAACAGACTCAACTCTCAACATCCTAGGGGTAACTTTAACGGAGCATCTGCGATGGAATGATCACATATTCCAAATCGCCAAACAAGCCTCCCAATGCCTTGGATTTCTCAAGAGATGCAAGTTCCTCCTCTAGCCAGCCGCATTGGCTACAATATACAAATCCTACATTCGGCCGCGCCTCGAATACAACTCACATATCTGGGCAGGCGCCCCAAAAACCACCTTGGCCTGTCTCGACAAGGTGCAAAATCGTGCCCTCAAACTCATTGGTGATGGCCCCTTTCGCGCCTCCATAGACACCTTGAGCCACCGTAGGAATGTAGCAGCCCTCTCCATACTTTATCGCTATTACCATGGCGACTGTTCCACCGAAATTCAGGACCTCCTGCCTGCACGGCAATACTTTTCCCGCAACACAAGACTAGTCCGCTCGGCTCACCCCCATACCCTACAGCCCCCTCGTTCACGCACAATACGGTTTAGAAGTTCGTTTATGAATAGAACAATTCGACTGTGGAATAATCTCCCGCAGTCGTTATTTCCGAACTCGTACAATACCTTAGAGTTCAAACGTGAGGTCCATCGTCATTTTCTTCTACACCCTCCAGACCCCCTCTAACCTTTCCTATTCTCCTCTACTCTTCAAACCAAGCTACTACTAGACATTGCACCATGAAGTGAACGACATGACGGACTGGTAGTACAAAGGGTTACATTCATATAAAAAAAAAAAAAAAAAAAGATCTTATTATAAAAATATGTATGTATCAACGGTTCGAAGGACATGAAGAAAGTATGTAGTAAACTATTTTGGGAAACTTTGGGACAGTTAATCCAGCTGGAATGGGGGGACATTCGAACAGAGTTAATCGTCGATCTCGATAGTCATCTGGCGTGTTGATGTAGAGTTGTGAGATTCAGAAATGGAACTTCTTTAGTTTCATCTTTACTCAAATAGATATTATTGTCCTAAAACTGTTGGTTTTTTATAGTTCAGCAGAGTCTCACCTATATGAGATTTTTATCAAATATGAGATTTTGACCTTTGTCTAATTTATTCATCAATCTGATTCTTACAACTTTCCAGATGTTGAAAGTCAACTCAATATTGTTGGACTATTTGCATTTCGCTGATAACAATGATATACCAATAATCACATGAATTTCTCCTGGTGCCCCTCTCGCATTGAAAACGTTTTAAAAACAAATAAATGTTCGAATAATGCTATTCATTGGTAAAGTAACCTTAAAGCAACCTTTCTCCTCAATGTCAAAACTAGAGCATCCAATGTTTGTAAACAAATCCAGGTTATGCCCAACAAGAGCCTAATAGCAGCCTTCCCACAAAGATCAAATGAGCCTTTCTGCAAACAATTCACGTTGTGCCATAAAAAATCATTCAGCAGCACTCACAAAGGGCATGAATTGTTGATGATTTTCTAAAGGTAGAACGAATATTGTAGAAAATTGTTAATTTCCATTCCGCATATAAAAGGAAATCTCTCGGATCCCGCCGCACTCCGGCGGATTGGCTGCCTCTGCGGCGGTATCAGTTCATTGCCGAGAGTTGAAAAGACCCCGCAAGTCGATGAGTTGCAATATTTCATATAATAACCGCCAAATCCCATTACAAACGTGTTTCGAGTTTCTGATTTAGACTTCGGATGACGAAAGCGAGCATACATCGGAGCCTCTGCGTCCTCCCACGTCCCCTGAAGTGCCTGCCATGACGGAGGAGCCAGCAGCAGCAGCAGTAGGAGCAAAGACGCCATTAGAAAGTCACTAGGGCTTTCTACAAATTAATTTCTAATAAACGGCATAGGATTACTCGGAGCTCCTCGTACGGGGCACGCAGAGAATAGTGTTTGAAGCCATCAGAGCCAGAAAGCAGCCATTAATTTGAATTTACGCGAACTTATAAAGAGCCTGATTTAAGCCTTCCATTAGCGGGCTTTCGGGCCATTTGTTAAGTTGTTGCCTAATGAATTCGTTTACCGACTTTTAATGATGGCAAAGCCCCAGCCAATTGCCGTCTCGATAGAGACCAGCCGACGACGACGACTACACGACAACGACGCAGATTTCGTAAAGATCGAAAGTATTGGACGTGATGTATGGCCGCTTGATGGCCCAAAATAAGGAACAGTCATTCCGGTAAAACGACCCCATCTGGGGGTGGCATTTGGAACTGGTTCTTTGGGGGCCCGTGACGTTTATTGCTGGTAACTGTCTCCTGGTCGTTTGCATTATTCGGGGGCGGAGGCTTAGTGCTGGGGATAATCGGGGAGAATTAGTGTTATTAGTGTTGTGTACTCTGGAGCTCGCCCCCAGCCCCAGCAGGGGGTCTTCAATATTCGATGAAGGTAGAACCTAAATCCGGGTGGGTGCCCTTTTGCTGCTGCTGGCTGGGCTGGGGGGAATGTTGCTTTTGAGGGTTCATTATTGGAAATCATTTCTTGTATGTTAAGCTGAATAAATTATGACTGTTCGGGGGCTTTTGGGAAAAATTACTTCTGGTTAATGTATGTGGCAGATGTAATTGTGTTACTGTGGGGATAACATGGTTGTAGTACAAATGATTTACTTAAATTAAGGAATTTTAAAGGAGGAAGGGATGCTATTTGGTATGATTGGATAAGAGGGATTCTTAAGTGGTTAGATTTAATAGGGCTTTGTTTTTTTAATATAGTAGAAATGTTGAGTGTTTCGTAAGGAAGGGTATCTCTATACTTCTTGTGAAGACTATAGCTTTACACGAAGATCTTCTTTATTTTGCCGGATAGTGTGCGGCTCCATTATTCCAGTGACAATCCAATGCTTCCGCTACCGCGATCGACATCGAACTTCTGCTACGGGAATCAACCAGTAAATTTCAATCCAAATAAATACAACCAGTATCGCTTTAGACTAGTGAGTCTGATCTTTTTGCTGTGGATGTTCCCCAAAGCTGTTGACAGAGTGTCATACCCAGCAGAGATAAAAAAAAACTAAAAAAGCAAAGCACAAACGATATGAAAAATCCCCAATCAAAATTTCCACTATAAAAAAAGCTTTCATGCTATCGAATACATAAACCTTATCAATAATTTCCCCTATAAAAGAGCTTTCGTCCTAGCGAAGACGCAAACCTTATTATTAAAAGCTTATTACAAAAATGTGGTTTTTTAGCCATTCATACACGATAGACCAAACCACGGTAAGCTTATGAAGGTCTCATGATCTTAGCTCACAAGAGAAAAGCTTTCTCGTGACGTCATTGAGGTCTTTTCTAATGTAAAAAGCGTAGAAGTTTTTCTAGATGAAAACAGAGCTTTTCCTTATGAGCTTACCTTGTATTATTGTACCTTGGACCAAACCATGTTGCTGTACCCAAAAGTTTTCTGAATATACGCGGAACATCAGCGATCGAAGCAACTTCTGTGTGGCATATTTGACCAAAAACTTGACGAATGTTATCTACCAAGCACAATTTTTTGTGTTCCAGTTCCAAACTCAGGAATCTCCCTTTATATTACTAGTCCATCATGTCGTTGATCATGTTATAATGCAATATCTAATAATAAGCTTACTTCGATCGGTAGAATAAGTTTTAGGTTATGATCTGTTAGAGGGACGTTTAAGGAGGAGGCGATGAAGCAGAGAGATTGACCCGAGTTGGCCGTTCGCAGACTTGTCCATCGTTCCAAACAGGTTTTCATATAAGCTCACTTTTCGCCATCATTTTCATGTAACCATCGGAATGTCTATGTAGTAGTGCTGAGGAGCAAGAAATTTTCGTAGGTCACCGAGAACGAAAGTATTCTTTTTTAGTGTAATGGACAGTGAAACGAGAAAATGTTTGGGTGAACAAATGATAGAAAATGATGGAAGACAAACTGTCTTCCTTGCGACCGCTTGCCTATAAAACGAAGAATTCGAGGAGAGGCCGAATGGAGGATTTGCAAGGACCGATGGCTGGCCCGAAGAAGGCACTGAGATGCTTGTTTGGCGATTTGGAATACATGATCAATCCATCGTAGGTCTTTGAATTTTGTTTCATGCTACCTCTAAAATATTAAGCCTTAAGCTCTACACCATCCACTGTAAGGGATGAAGAGTTGTTGCATATTGTGTTGGAAATATGACAAAACTTCGTTTTGGAGGCATTGAATTGGACACAATTCTGGCGGTCCGAATGAAGAATGAGTTCAGCTTAATGTACGAAGTCTGAAAGTCAAATTAAATTTTTTTTTTTAAGTTTCTTTCGATTTTACAAGCAGCTGTTGTTCCTAAACAGAAGTTAGCACATCTTGGTCAGCTGTCGTCAAGCCTTTGAAGGGATTACCATGCTGGGAAGGAGGCGTCTTCCTGTAAAGTAGAACAATCTTCCATAATTTTGCTCAACTAGGCCTACGACACCAAAATGAAAACCTCTCAGCATTGCATCAGCAAAAAAACCAAAAGCTAACACATGCTTGCCCAATTCCGGGAAATTGCATGGAAAGATGCCCACACTTTGAGCAATTCTTTCCTTATAAGAAGGTCTATCCAGTAATTTGGTGTCGTTCTGGATCCAGGACTGTAGTATCATTGAACTGAACTAAACTGTTGCTGCTGAAATGGTTTGGCCATCTAAACCGCGGGCTATTTTCGAAAAGTCCCAATAGCAAACAGAAACTAATACTTTTTTCTATGGGTGTCATTGTTCATTATGTGAAAGCTCTTGATTGAGCTCTTTGGAGCTTGGACAAAAAGTCTTTCTTATTTCTTCAGAGTCCTATTTCCAATGAGTCGGCCCAAAGCTTAAGTTGTTGAGGCAACAATGTTAAACTTTGAAGCGTTTGGAAGCCTGCAACCCTATTTTTTATGAGGTCCGTCATTTTGGTCCCATGAGTCATCCGCAGCAGCGCAAATTAGTGTGGCCGAGCTGACTAAAACCAGAGATTGCCAGGTAGATCTTGCGCCATAAATAAGGAAGGGAAGTCCACATCTGCGAGAAAAGTCAATCTGTTCATTTATATTCAAAATCATAGTCTGACGTCCGCCTTCTTTTCCTTTTTTTATGGCGCGGGGTCAATCCAAAGACCATCTTGTACTATTGTACACGCGTTAAAATATTGCTAAAATAAGCCGGAATTGTAGCTATTGCACAAGATTTGAGCCTCATCTGTCAGTCAGTGTGTTCACAGCAGATAAGTTGTATTAACTACTGCTACGGTACGGCCCGACATATTTGTTTCAGGCTTGAATCTGACTTGTTAGACCTCGGCCTTGAACTTCGGAATTGATTCTAGTTTATTCCCGTAAACCCGAGATTTCACAAAACCCCCCAAAAAAAATCGCACAGCGTTAAATCGCATGCTTTTAGTGGCCAGTTGACTTCAGAATTTAGTGATATGATTTAGTCTGGAAATCGTGCAATAAATCGATTGCTTCATTCGCGGTGTGGTTGGTAGCGCCGTTCTGCTGAAACCACATTTCGTCCAGATCCAAGCCGTCCAGTTGGGGCCACAAGAACTCCGTTACCATGTTCCTGTGACGAATGCCGTCCACAGTCACTACCTAAAAGCGGCACTACATGATGCTATGAACTTCCAACGTTGGACGCTTGATGGTAGGATGCATTGTGTGGCAGGTGCTCGAACTACGAGTGTCCAAAGTCAAGCGTCCAAAGTGTATTCAACGTTAGTATTTGAACCCGTTAGAGCTGATTTGGCTATTGACTCAATCGTTGGAAACCAACATTCGAATCAAACGTTCACAGGATCGTGGATAGTCGGCTTTGCTAAAATGCGCACCATTGCTAGTTGTGGATACATTTGTTTCTCATTAATCGCGTGAAGATTTTCTGACCCCCGAAATTCGATAATTTTGTTTATTCACGGAGCCATTCAGATGGAAATGCGCTTCATCGGAGAAGATGACATTTTGGGAAAAATCGGCATTTACTTCACTTGCCTCCATTACCCATTGGACGAATTGCCAAATCGCTTTGCATAGTCTGCTCCTTTGAGCTCCTGAGTAAGCTGAATATTTTGCGGGTGAAGGTGGAACCTTTCGTCAAAATTCGCGGCGTAGTGCTTAGTGAAATTACAAGTTGGGAAGGGATGCCGAATTGATGTTTTAGGATTTTCGACGACACTCTTGTTTACAGCAATTTTGTTTTCCAGATACCTTATTGTCCATGTAATGTAAAAGACCATAACACTATATTTTAGTGCTGACGTCACGTGGGGACCGCTTGCCACATAAAATCGAAGCTATTGTTGTTGCTTTTGCATTACTGCTGACGTTACTAGATAACCGTTTTTTACGGTATTCGAAGCTGTCAGTCCTCTTTACATTACCGTGCTTCTGTATATCAAGACTGTCCATAATCGACTCATTTGAATTCAGTTCTTTGACCACTTCGAATTGTTGACACATTAGGTGCACTAGGTCGACCGTAAACTCCTTGAAGTTTTCGTAACTTTTTCCATTTTTATAAAGGGAACAATCAGGTGACAGCTGTCAAGTTTCAGAGTTGCCTCTTGCACGAAAATAAAAATGATACAAAATTGAAATAGTGCACTCTTATTGAGACACTCTTTACAAAGATAAACATACCCTATATATACGTACTAACTTTGAGATTTGTAAGGTTAGTGTCAACTATATCATTAAAAAGTGAGTCCCATATTTTTTCGTACTGTATATACCTGACCTCCTGTCGCATTTGTATCTTGCGTTGTCATCGATGCCTAACGAGATGTCCTTTCATGGTTGGGTTTCATTATACCAGATACCTTGAGCCGATTACGGTTTATAGTTTCCGATAGTTCATAATGATTGGTATTTCGCTTGCAAATACACTAAATAGTTCAACTCAAAACAATTGAATCCCTGCTTTCAGCGACACAGAAAGACCAGCAGCAATACAAATTATTTCGAAAGGAATTTTCTATTAAATTTTCTGAATATCTATAATTTGAATAATTTGAAAATTTTGTAATAATGCATGGAAAATCAAAAATTATTGTCATACAAAGCCATTTTCCATCATGATAAATATTTCCGAATACTTCTCCCAATTTTCTATATATCGTAAAATTACGCCCCATTTACGTTGGCATCGAGGCCCAATATCAAATTCCACAAACAGACCTGTTGTAGAGGACATGCTAATTACCGGATATCAAATTATAATGAGTATTTGCGCCCCCTCCGAAAACACTGGCAAACAGGAGAGCACCCCGCTCCTGGCTGTATTCACGGAACGCGTTGTTGGTTAAGCAAAAACAAATTTCATACCATTATGGAATTTACCCACATTCTCCTAATTACACGCATATCAGCAAACTTATGCTCAAATGCGGCAACGCTGAAGCGATCTCATCAGTATAATTTTATAACAGGTATAGTCCTCGTTCAGGTGTAATTTAACCTCCATTCCCCCACGACCGCAAGTTCATCCCCCGTCATATATACCCACCGACGTCGTCGTCGTCGTCGCCGAGAACACCTGGAATTTCTGAGAGTGAGTCGATGTCAGACTAGATCGATACCGATAGTAGTAAATCAAGGCAGTTACCTGTGCTATTGGGGCTGTTCTTAAGCGATTTAATTCCATGTAATTAGAACTCGACAATTCCGCGTTCGGAGTGTTGTTGTATTCCTTGCAAATTGAGACCAACCGACCGACGTCTTGTCTGTCGCCCTCTCCAGCCGATATACACCTGTGTTTTGCAGGTAAACGAAAACAAATCGCCGACAGTTGAAGTGGTCGACGGTCGCGATTAAGTTTAATTGTCGGTGGAGAGTATGATGTGGTATTTGCAGCCGCATTGCTCAATGACGAATGACCAATGCTGATGGGTAATACTTATAACTAATTCAGGGTTACGCTCGTATCTAGACTCACCTGCTTCACTCGGCTCAGGTGAAGCTATTACCTAAGCCAAGACTCACCGCATCATTTATGATTGCCGAGTATTATTACACTAGAGGCGTCCTAAGCTGACTTATGATGTTGGCGTCAACTGCCACCTGCGGCTTATTATCGCGAAAATGGCAAAATATAATTATCCCCCCCCCTCCTTTCCACCAGCACATAATCTCACTACCTTGGGGAGAATTCATTGCAGAATCTTGCTCAGCATTTCTAAGAAGACTAACGACTAAGAAGAGACAAATTTCTTCGGTAGAGCCGTAAAGAAAATTACATCCCCGCAAAAGGAAATTTTTATTTACCTTGAGGAGTGGAACATAATCTAAAATTCCATCATCTACCTGTATACCACCCCCCACCCTCCATTCCCACCGCAAACCCCAGAGTCAGAAAATGGTGCGGGGTGACAACGACGACGACGAATATTCTACTGAGGAAATATTAAATATGTCGCCGACTATGTGTGTTATGAGTGGCAAACGCTGGAGTCAATTCACCTGTGCGAGAGAGATCCTGCAAAACAAGGATGTTACAATTACAAGCTCGTGTTAAAGTTGGGCTACAGGTATTGATTAAAAACATTTTTGGGGGGGAGTGTGAAGAGATTCTGGATGGGGCTGGGGGCATGGACGCCTTCTTTTCAATTATTTATCTGAGGATGAGCTTCAAAGCGAAGCACCAATTCGTTTTCAGAGAAATACTAGGAAAGCCGTAATAAATTAAAATGTAATGAGTACTGGAGGAGGTCAGAAATATCAGAAATTGCAGAGGTAAATTTATGGGATTTCTTCATCCGGTGTTGGGAGATGGAAAGGTTTAATAGGTATGGACGACTCCCGCCTTCTAGACCCACTAAAACTACTTCTTTCATCTTCCACTCTTCCACACACAGAATTGGTTCAATTATTATAACTCTGTCTTGTGCTAGGGTTAACTCTCCCCCTGTTGGACACATCCAGCCTTAATCTCATGGTGATGATTCCAAATTACATTACATTGCATTAAAAAAAAAGTATTCCACATCTTCCGTTTCATTCGTACACCTCGGGAAGTGTAACGAGCTTCCATTCATTATTAGTACAACCCCTCTCCTAGAAAACTTTCGGCAGAAAACCATAAGCCCCTTGAAAAGAAAAGCTTTGGGCATAATCAAAGACGAAATCTTGACGCCCTACTTCGAAGCTAAACCTTCCTATCCAGAAAACCTTTCTCGCACGACTATAAAATAAACCTGTCCATCAGTTCAAGTCTCTCTAATGCTGTCGAGGTGTAGACCCCACAATATTTCCTTAACCGAATATTTCCTGGACAGGATCGAAGTGTAGACCAGACCATAGTAGTAGGTACTATCACAGAGAAGATCTTGAATAAACAACCCTTAATTCTCAAAACCCTAGACAACTCCAGAGCTCCCGGCAGCCCTTCCTGAAAAAAGGAGGACTATTGAACTACATATAGAAACACCATAATCGAAGTATGGCGATAATCCTGAATTGACGAAGATATGCTCAATAAAATCAAAGCATACTTCACTGTGATCATTCAATCTCACTCCTATTGGGAGCAGTTCGTCAACCATCACACCTTTTCTGCCATTCCTGGATACACTGGAATCACGCTTTCTGTCACCAGACGGTTTAGTTTCACTAGGATATCAATGGGTGTCTCATACCAGTTCTGACATAGTTTAGTAGGTATAGTATGTTCGGAAATCTATATTTGCGATTCCGCATTCTTAGTTTGTTTGTCTGTCAATACTTTATACCTAGTTCGATGCCAATAGCCGGGAGTTTAGCTAACAGAGCAGGGTGCCATGCTTTTTCAAAACCCTTGGAGTTACCTGAAGCTACCAAACTTAACTCCCCAAAGCGATGGATGCTTTCATTGTGATGTTTCGTCAAACAAACAAGAAGAACGATAGGGTGTTCATTGTCAGGGCAATAGTGGATTTATTGAAATTAAACTTTGACTTCTTGTACTTCGTACACACCAGGTCTAACTTGGGTGCAGTGTTCACCCCATATGGGTTGCCTCCTCCATATGAAAATCCATCGCCATAAGTGGCTTAAGACTTCAGATCTTATTGAACGTCCTATACAGTTGAGGCCCTATACAGTTAAAGGATAATGCATATTTTTAACGGTATCCCAATATGGTTGATGAACTGCGGATTATTCCAGATCGCTCTGAGTGAGAGGATCTCATCCTTCGTTCCAAGAAATCTCCACTCGTTTACCGATGGGTCAAAGATAGAACCTACAGCAGGGGCTGGTGTTGCAGGATCTAACTCCAGGTCTTGATTGCAAGGTATGGGTAGGCATTTGTTTTCCAGACTGAAATACATCCCAACGAGATCTGCGCTAAGCTCAAACTAGGCTCAAAATAAGTGCTTTGACGTACTAGATATTCTGGTTAGGAAAAATAGAGTCTCGCTTTGCTGCGGCAAGCTTACGAGAGAGGGAGTCCAGGGTACAGAACGCTTCTGTCTACCTCAAAGTTCCAATATAGAGGATTAGGTTAAAGAACTGAGATGAACATATTGGAAGTGGATCCCAGATGATAGATAGACAGGACCCTTTTCGTTAAGGGGCGTTATTGGATTACGAAAATCAGAATGCAGTGTTTTTCTGTAGAAATTGGAACCAGTTTGCACCGATAGATATAGGAAGAAATGGTGATTATCGAGGATAGATGCTTATGCTTTCTTATTGAAATGAATGGAATCTCTCTCTGTCTCTTTTTAAACGCTTTATATTAGTTTTATCTTGTATCTTGTGTGTAAACAAATCTTGAAACTTGACGCGGGTGTCAAACAAAAAGGCATCATAAGTAGAATACAATAGGCTATGTCGTTAGATCCATGGCGGCCACCTCAAGAATGCGGGTTACAGATTTTCATCAGAACCCCCTCGACTTGGGCATGGGGACATGGAAAGGGTATGATAAGTAGAATGATATACGCAATATAGTATTCTCAATATATCGTTAGAGCCATGGCGGCCACCTCAAGAGGGCGGGTTACCATTTTCTTCAAAACACCTTCGTCATGGGATCAAATGAAAGGGTATGATAAGTAGAACACCATAAGCAATATCATCATTGCGCTCCTTTAATCCCTCATGGGACATAGGGCGGAAACAGTGGCCCTCCAGCGGACTCTGTTTTGCGCGACAGCTCTCAGCTCCGACCAGGATCTCCCAGTTGTTGCGGCTTCTGCTAGTAGGGTTTTCCTCCACGTTGTTCTAGGTCTTCCGACTCGACGGGATCCTTGCGGATTCCAGTCGAGGGCCTGTTTGGCTAGATTTTCGTTTTCGCGTCGCAAGGTGTGGCCAACCCAATTCCATTTCCTTCGTCTGATTTGGCCGTCTATCCTTTCTTGGTCGGCACGGCGCCATAGTTCTTCGTTTGAAATTCTATCCTGCCAGCGGATTTTTAGGATACGACGCAGGCATCTGTTGATGAAGACTTGTAGTCGCCCTGTGACCAGCTAACGGATCAAAGAAGAAAGAAGAAAGAAGTGATGAATTGGGTGACTTTCCATGTTTCGCAACCGTACAAAAGAACTGCCTTAACGTTGGAGTTGAACAGCCGCAATTTGGTGTTAGTTGAGATCTCCGTTGATCTCCATATGCGGAACAGGCATGCATATACGCCTCGTGCTTTATTTATTCTGGAACTGACATCTTCTTCTGCACCGCCATTTTCGGTAATAATACTACCGAGGTAGCAAAATTTATCAACCAGTTCCACGTCACGATTATTCAGCGCATCCGTTCAATGGTGTTTGCAGTTATCTTCATTTCTTTAGTTTTAGTTGGATTTAGCCTTAATCCTGCTGGATTACTTTCTGTTGCCAAATTGTTAATCATGCAATATAGTATACTCAATATATCGTTAAGTCCATGGCAGCCATCTTAAGTGCTCGGATTCCGTTTTCTTCACAACCCCCTCAACATGGGTAAAAGGGCATCATAAGTAGAATGCAATAGGCTATGTCGTTAGATCCATGGCGGCCATCTCAAGAGGGCGGATTACCATTTTCTTCACGTCCCCTTCGACATGATATAAAGTAAAAATAAATAAAATATACAGATTTTATTTGGAGTTACATTCGCAGTTGTAGAAAAATCGTAAGGAACTTCGTTCCTGACGGAGGTTCCATGACCGCACCTGTATTTTTTTTATATCCCTCCGCTCAAGAGAGTTAAGCCTCTATTGACGGTTATGTTTAAAGCAAATCGAAAAAATAGTAGAGAGAAAAATGAAATAGCTGACAACGTCAACACCAGGTTTTACTCAATAATATGGATGACAGGACACTGACTATAGGGATTGAACAGGAATAGACTCCTGGCTTATTATGCTTACAAATAATGGCGAGAAAAAAAGCACGGAATTCTTTTAAAGGAATGAACCAAGACTTAACTGATATAGGAAGCTCAGGTGAATATCATCATGAAAAATAAACCCTAGGCGAATGTTTATAAGCCAAACACAAAACTTTTGTAGTTATCGATATTTCTAAAATCTCCCGAGTATTTTGGAAAAAAGGTTCGATAAAATTTGCCTTTGAAACTTCTGAAATTCCATAGAAAACATTTCCTTGAATTGATCCTTAATCTCTGGTCACAAAAGGCTAGAATTATAAGGCAACTACCTACCCCAAAGCTCAGGTTTTTACTAAACGTTATACACACTGATAAAATACCCAAGTTTTAGCTTAAAAACCACCTGTCATATTCTCACACGTGTTCCTCGTGTCCTCCCCCACAGAAAATCACTATGGAAAGTTACTTGCGCCCTTTTCAAAAATTTAAAAGAAGCTTTTCAGTAAATTGATACTTTCTCGACTTTCACTTTAAGCCACTTTTCACTGCTGTGGAAATGCTTTTATCCATTTGCCTTTTCCCCCTCCCGTCGCTTCTCTCCCTCTCTCTGTATTTTTCCAGTTGAAGTAATTTTTGGGTGAAAACTACTGGAGAAGGCCGCCGCCCGCCTTTTTTGATATATAGAAATTTGTGCGGATCCTATTTTAACTAAAAATCTCTCCACAGAAGCGAAAGGGGATTGGAAAATCGTCACTTTGGCAAAGGAGATTTGCCGGAGTTATTCAGGGAAAATGAAACTAGATTTTATCCATTTGGATAAGCTCTTTATGAAATCCGATTTTATTTTTGCCCAAGGATTTCCGTTGACTATCAGAATGTTCCCTCGCTCTCTCTCTCCGTTTTGTATACAAAAATTTTATTTTGTAAAAGATTAGACCAGGGCCATCTTTATCCATCCATCCTTCATCACTCGGTCTAATCCAGGTCCTTTTAGGCCCTTCGGGAAGAAAAGAGATTATTCGGATTGTCTGGGAAAATGTACTTTTTTGTAGCTTTTATATTTTTTGTGTTTTTTTTCTGGTCTCTAATAGAAGAATAATTTGTTGCTATCCCTCCATCCATCCAGTGGCGCTACAGCCCAAATCGAGCCTTGGCCTCCTCTAAGGCATTTCTCCAAATTCGACGATCCCTTGCAGCATGTCTCCAGTTCCGGATGTTAAGCATTTCCTCTGCGTCAGCCGTCACAGAGTCTATCCATCTCCTCCTGCGTCTACCTACTGGCCTACTTCCCGAAATTTCTGAGGCTATGAGCCGTTTTGTCCTCCATCCTCCGATTGTCCTCCATCCTTATGGCGCGGCCAGCTAGTCTCAGCCTGTTAATTTTTATTCATATTGAGAGTTGTGGGTCGTCAAAAATTTCATACAACTCGTTATGGTACCTTCTTCGCCATATTCCATCGTCTCTGGTTGGGCCTATTAGGCATCTGAGAATTTTTGTCTCAAACCTGTTGACTCGTTCTGGGTCATAGTCCAAGTCTCGCTACCATAACACAGTACTGGTCGTATTACTGTTTTGTAGAGTGAAAGTTTCGTTTTCCTGTACACAAATCTTGAGGATTTGTTTTTGGGCATAAAAGGCTCTATTAGCCTGGTCTGGTTATTTCAACTTTTTCTTCGTTTCTTTTTGTGATTGTAGACCCAAGGTCAGAGGCGGCCCTAGCCCTTGTTCAGGGTAGAGCGAGGTTGTGTTTGGGCGTCCTTTGGTTAACGCTTTCACATCACATAAATTGTATTTCCGGTTGTCCAAGATAACCCTTTTTTGAGCGCTGCCGCCGTAGCCCTGGCGTGATGAAGGTTTATCTGAACAAGCAGTGTTCATTTCGTTAGGGGATTATGTCCCTCCCCTTTGTGCGAGCCCTTTTGGGCTGGGGCTGCCCGCTAGGGATTTAGGTGGTGCTTTTAGAGTTGGGGTTGATTATGGTAAGAGTCACCTACTCGTTACTGCAGGCTCCTTTTTCCGCCCAAAAATGCAGTGTCTTCGATTTTGGCATTCGAGCAACTTACGTGTTCCATTCCCGGAGCAGACTCCAGTGAGGCTTCAGTTGGTAACCTCAGCTTTTCTATTTCCTTGGTGATCGAAGTGGAAATGGCTGCTCACGGGGTTCTGGCGGTCGCTGAGGGCACAATGCAAGCTGGGAACAGTTTTGGTCATAGACTTTTATGCCGCCCTGAACCTAAGCTGTGCCCTTGTAGCCAATTTGGCCTCCCGTCCACCCCAGCTCGTCAACAGACCTCTCGTTCGTAGAGAATATCACCCCAGTGAATGGTGGGCGGTGAGCTTTGGGGAGTACTCTTCACTCCTGCATTCTTAGGGTCCTTGATTTGGAAAATTCCTTGCCGTGAAGGAATTGAACAACCTTATCCATGTCAACATAATGTAAATGATGTCTTCTGTTGCCGCCGGGAAGTTCCCGAACACGCCAGGGTCGTTCCTTCACTCCACCACTCAGTCACATGGCCGGGACCGAGTCCGTACAGGTAATGGCCAACTACCCCGGACGCACAGTAACACAGTAGGAGCCTGGGCTGTTCTGAGCCCTGTCCTAACTCGGCTATTGCCTCCAGAAGACTCCCTTGCACGGTCACTAGTTGTTCCGTTGTGAAGATAGCCTCCGGATATTTGCAAGCAAATTCTTTCTAACACTCTCTCTATTTGGTGGAAGGTCGGCTTCGGGGCCGTTCTAGGCTTCATTATGGGTGCGTCGGACTTCGGAAGGTTTTCAGCAGACTTTTCAAAAGGGTATGGATTTTAGCCCAGTTATTGTGGCCTGGACAGAATCCAGAAAATCTAACCCTCTTCCTAAAATTGGTATCTCTCTTTCGTTTAGGGGCCACGCAGAGACCGGAGTAGCCAGCTTCCAAAAATTGTCTAAAACGTTTTCGGGCTGCACCACTCGTCTTCTCAAAGAGGACCTATTTCGGGTCACCTATCCGATGGAGCATAAATTTCCCGCACTTCCACAGGTGAACCTGTAAGGAGATGTTCTTCTAATGAATGAGTGATCTCAGTGTACTCCACTGCGGTTTGCGGGCTCAGACTCCCCCCTTGAAGAAGGTTCCCGAAAATTCCCCTTCACTGTAGCAACATTCGGCACTTTGCTGCATGGGACGAAAAATATTCAACTGACTTTGTTGGTCGTCCTGTTGGGGCTATGGAAGCTCCAGAAATGTTTGGAGCGTTGAGAGGTGATCCATCCTCAGTATCTATATTGATCCTTCAGCATATTTGTTTAAGCCTTGAAACTGAGAAGAGATTTTGATCGAGTTTGTTCTCTCCAAATCCGCTGTATTGAGCCTGCACCATTGACAGGCAGGGGCACCTCGGCTGGGATGTAGACTTGGAGTCAACGCTCCCTACTTATGTCGTATTCGAGTAACATTGATGAGCACATAAACTTGGCTGGCTGCAAAGGTGCCTTCAAAATTTTATTTATCGTTCAAAATTCTTTTTCATATTCATTTTGGCGCCCCTTGCCACCTGGCGCCTAAAGTTACCACGTCAGGTGACTGCTACGTCATCTTATGGATATCTTTGTGCGGAAACATTGTTGAACTTACTACCATTGAGTTTGAGCTTGCGAAATCCGATCAATCTATTACCATTGACATTGGTAACGTTGTGTAGGCTATGCTTTCCTAGGGGCTGTCCTTAAATTACGTAACGCTAAATTTGATGATATTCTATACCCCCCTCCGCCCTGTAACGGAACCGTAACGGGAAGCCAAACCCCCCCCTGAAAAATTACGTAACGCTGCAGTTACCCCCCCCCCCCCTTCATGTTTCTGAATATGACGAAAAGAAAATCATTTTTTTGCAAATACACGTTGAAAAACAAATAACTTTGTAAAACGGGTTTTCTTAAGTTTTTTATCTGCTTTTATTAAAAATCAATTGAAATGTAAATGTGAATATATATACATATAAAAATTGCTAACTTAGATTTCATCTTCCCATAGAACAGACATGTGTTTTTCTATACCAATCACAGGCATACTCTTGTTCATTTTTTCGCTTGTATCATTTCCAATTGACTGCTGTCAAAATCGATCAAGTCTTCATCAACCCATTCTAATTCTTCGTTTTGTATCATGACTGCTAAAACCTCACGCGCTCTTTTAGCAGCAGTGCGTACAGGTCTCAGTTTTGGAAAGTCGACTTTTTTTTGGTCAACTATTTTTCCGCAAACAGTTCTTTGATGAAGCATTGATCTTACAATCGAAGACAAATAGGTTGAACATTTGTTACAGATTCTTTTCGACAAAATACTTTGTACGCTTGGACAATACAAATCATACGGAATTTGTTTTCTCTCAAAACTTGCGTTACATAACACTGATATTGACACCCCCATACCCCCTTGTAACGCTTAGTAACGCTGCTCCAGACCCCCACCCCCCACTCTGAGCGTTACGTAATTTAAGGACAGCCCCCTATGACTCCTAGAAACTCTTCTTCTTTTCCTACTTTGGCGTTCATATCTCCAAGCACCATTTTAATGTCATTAGACGCTATTCTCTCTCTTTCTCCTCATCCGTTTTCTCTTCTATGGGCGCGTGGACGAATCAGTGCTTTCATTTCCTTCTCTATGATGAATACTACTCTGAACTCTCTTCTTCCATTCGATGATCAGCTGGAGAGTACCGTTTGGGTTTTTAGATCCATTATACCACTGTGGGTCCATTTTGTTTCTTGAAGAGCTGTGATCTTTATGTTATATTTTTTAGTACTAATAAAAGCGAACGCAGAGCGCCCTTTCTGTTGAGCGCCCTGACGTTCCATGTTCCAAGATTAAATTCCATATTCCAGTGCCTGAGTCGTTGCCGTTGAGTCGGTCCTGTCCGAGGCCTGTCTTGAGAATTCATGACGAGTGGGTTTTTACGATGGAAGATTGTCAGTCTGCCGACCAACCCCCAATCTGGAGGACCAGTTCGGTATTTGCTTCGTTTTTAGGCTCGAAACACTCGCCGTTCATCCTCCTCAATCTGTTACTATTGTATTTGTTGCTATAACAATATCAAATTCGTTTCAGATAAAACAATGCGAAATTTCGATGTTAATCCACTCGAGGGTAGAAGCAATCCATCCCCATTCGGAAACGCTTCAATCTAACAATTTCATCAGAGTATTACCATTCGAGAATCACCCAGCATCGACATTCAGTCCTTCCCCAAAAGGCACCCCTAGCACGACCAGAGCACATACCAAATCGCCTTAAGGGCTTAAAGTTGCCATAAACCGGAAACTACCTTTCACCATCAAATTCAAAATTTATCGAACGAGTTGAACAAAAACCCCCAAAAAATATATTGCGGCTCCATCCCTCATTTTGTCCACATTGGCCGTGTATGGATAAAATTTATGATATCGTTGCCATAACAACACGAAAATTAGCCCCGAAAATCCTCTGGGGGCTGCTCCACAGATGCGGGATGATGATGCATGCACGAAAATCGCAATTAAGTAGTTGCCTCCACGTTATACACAATAACCGAAAACCATTGCAGCTGGACCATGCCACCACCACACGGCATCGGTCCACCCTCGCCCATGAATCTTATGTGGTTTACAATCGATTTTCACCTGAGGTGATTTGTGCTTAATCAGTCGACTTTAATTACAATAAACGGACTGGCTAGGAAATGGGTTTTAATTATTCATTTGGTAATGAATGAAGCTTCAGTGACCAAAGGGGAAATAAAAGACCAACACCAGCCGAACGACCGGCACCAGGTGAATATATTCCGGTTGGGGTCACATAAGGCAGAGGTGTGCTTAGCCATTTGTTGTGTAGCAGAGAAGCACTTGGTCTAATGTAAATACTGCTTAACTGGTTGCCATCAATCTTTCTGTGATGTCTTTAGTTCTTTTGTTTTTGGAGAGATGGAATTAGGATCTTAGTTGGACTTAATTTACGGGACTGATAACATCGTTGAGATTATGACTTGATTTTGATAATGATGCAAGCTAATAGAGTTGTTGTAGAGGCTTTGCAGAGGCTGACCTCTTGGACCTCGTTTAATCTTACTTCATCTAGTTAACCGATATCACTTGAGGTTGTTTCAACAAAATCCTATTTAAGGAGGACATCAACCTACATATATCTTTCGTATCTGTGGTAGGAAGATGCTCAAGGCATTGGATCGGAATTCTGCATGCAGTCCTCCTTTAATCCCTCATGGGACATACGGCTCAAACAGTTGCCCTCCACCGGACTCTGTTTTGCGCGACAGCTCTCAGCTCCGACAAGGATCTCCCAGTTGTTGCGGCTTCTTCTAGTAGGGTTCTCCTCCCCGTTGTTCTAGGTCTTCCGACTCGACGGAACCCTTGCGGATTCCAGTCGAGGGCCTGTTTGGCTAGATTTTCGTTTTCGCGTCGCAAGGTGTGGCCAACCCAATTCCATTTCCTTCGTCTGATTTGGTCGTCTATCCTTTCTTGGCCGGCACGGCGCCATAGTTCTTCGTTTGAAATTCTATCCTGCCAGCGGATTTTTAGGATACGACGCAGGCATCTGTTGATGAAGACTTGTAGGCGCCCTGTGACGAATTGGGTGACTTTCCATGTTTCGCAACCGTGCAAAAGGGCTGCCTTAACGTTGGAGTTGACAGCCGTAATTTGGTGTTATTTGAAATCTCCGTTGATCTCCATAACGTAAGGGGAACAAGGTCAAAAACTAACGACATCCTTCAGGCATCGACGGCTAGCGGGTTCGATGTCATAGCATTCACTGAAACCTGGCTCTATGAAGGCATTCTTAATACTGAACTCTTCGATTCCTCCTACCAAGTCTTCCGGAGGGATCGTCACACTGACTCGGAAGCTCGTGGGGGCGGCGTACTTCTTGCTTGCTGCAGTCAGCTTAATTGTAACCCAATTGCGCTTCCTAGTTTCTCTAACCACTTGGACATTGAGCTTGTCGCCCTCAAGATTTCCTTTTCTAAATCAAATCTATTCCTGCTGTGCTGCTATATCCAACCAGATATGATTAGCACACTTGACGATGGAGGTAAAAGCCTCTATGATATTCTCATCTCTTGTGTTGATTATAGCCTGAGTATGATGAACACTGGGGATGAATTACTTCTACTTGGGGACTTCAATTTACCCAATATTCAGTGGGTATTTGACGAAGCTGACGATAACTACCTCCCCGAAGGCAATTTTAATTCTAAGGAATCCTGTTTTCTCAATTCCTTATTCTCACTTGGCCTGAATCAAATGAGTGGTGTGACTAATGTGTTAGGGAGGCAGTTGGATCTTGTATTCTTTACTGACTCAGGAAACATGATTGTTGAACCCAGTCCAATAGTCATGACGTCCGTTGACAATTACCACCCTCCCCTCTTGCTAATTTACTGCTTCAACTCAAAGAACAATCCTTGTCCGGAGGCGGTAACTCACTCCTTCAACTTTATGAAGGCTAACTTTAATGAACTCTCATCTAAGCTTGCCTTGATTGATTTCAACAGCTTACTTTCCGCAAATGAGTTGGATGTCGATGTGGCACGGTTTTATACCGTACTATACGAAGCTATCGTTTCGTGTGTACCTTTTGAGCCCCAAAAATTGCGCAGTTCATCTCCACCTTGGTACAACAATGAGCTGAAGCATTTAAGGAATCAGAAAAATAGACTCTGAAAGACCTATTTAAAGAGAAAGGACCCTCCGAGTCTTATTACATTTACTGATTGCTATAACAGATTTCGTTTACTCTCTTCTGCTCTGTAAGGTGAATATCTCAGCAGCATGAGGGACCAGGTGTATACTGATCCTAGAAACGTCTTTAAATTTGTCAACTCTAAGAAAAAAGTCGATAACTACCCAAATACTATGCAGCACACTAACTGGTCTAGTAGTGAGTCTTCCTCGATTTGCAACATGTTTGCTTCATTCTTTCATCAATCTTTCACTCCTTCCAAATTTCAGCCTAATGACAATAATTTTCGTCACATAACTCCACACCGAGAGGCTGCTAGATTATCTCTTTCAATTTCCAGTGACGATATCGTGAAACATATTGATGAACTCCCTTACGATTTCACTTCCGGCCCTGACGGTATCCCTTCTGCTGTTCTTAAATCCTGTGTGGAGGTTCTCCAGTCTCCATTGAAAACCCTTTTTAAAAAATCCTTAGATAAAGGGTATTTCCCTACTCTTTGGAAGAATTCGTTCATAATTCCTATTCACAAAAGTGGTAGCAAGAACGAAATATCGAATTACAGACCAATTGCCAAGCTGTCTGTAATACCAAAGCTTTTTGAGTCAATCATTTATTCTGCAATCGTGCCCATCTGCAAGAAACTTATTTCTACGAACCAACATGGTTTTCTTCCAGCTCGTTCCACTACCACCAATCTCCTTGAATTCACTTCCCATGCTGTTGAAGGCTTCGTTTTCGGTTGCCAAACTGATTGTGTTTACACTGATTTCAGTAAGGTATCTGACAAGCTTTCCCACTCCATTATACTTAACTAAAAAAGTTAGGTTTCCCTGAAGCTCTTCTAATATGGTTCCAGTCCTACTTAGCTGACAGGACCTACCAAGTCCTTTTCCGTGGATCCAAATCCGCGACCATTGAGGCGTCATCCGGTGTCCCTCAAGGCAGTCATCTTGGCCCTATCCTCTTTATTCTTTCTATTGATGATATTGTTACCTTGCTAAGACACTGCAGAATCCTGATTTATGCTGATGACATCAAATTGTACCGTCGCGTAAAGAGTATGGAGGACTGCAAACTTTTGCAAGTCGATCTCGACACCTTTTACTCTTGGTGCGCTAACAACAACCTGGTTCTTAATATTAGTAAATGCGAAGTCATGACTTTTTGTAGGCGACGTTATCCTATAATTTATAACTACTCATTCTTTAGTGAGGGTGTCCCCCGTGTTAATTTTGTCAAAGATCTCGGGATTAGATTTGACACCAAGCTAGACTTTTCTACTCATATCAACTATATTTCTTCCAAGAGCAGCTTAGTCTTGGGTTTTATAAAAAGGTGGTCCAAAGAATTTAACAGCACCCTGATCACTAAACACCTCTACATTTCGCTTGTCAGACCTTTACTTGAATATGCGTCCCAGGTTTGGTCTCCTCACTATTCTTCGCATGTTGGAAAAATTGAGTCGGTTCAACGTAGGTTCGTTCGATTCGCATTGAATCACCTTCCTTGGGAAGACCCTTTAATTCTTCCACCATATGAATACCGACTTAAGTTACTCAACTTAAACACTCTCCACAAGCGTCGTGAGGTGGCCGATGTTGTTTTCGTCCACCAGCTTCTTAATGGACGTGTCGACTCAGGTTTTCTAAGTCGTCGTGCGTCGTTTAGAGAGAGCCGATACAATCTGAGAGGACCACCGCTCTTACACATCAACTCCTCTAACACCAATTATGGCCGATTTGAGCCTGTTAATCGCATGTTCATTAATGTAAATAAAAATATTAATGTTTTTAGCGTGAGCACTAACAAAGATCTCCTTAAAAGGAGTCTCTTTGTTCTCTCATGACTGTTTATGTGTCTCGCATGCAATTTTTTATTGGTACTTAATTTTTTATGTTTGCATGTCTCAGCCTAGCCCACGTGGTCGTGGTAAATGTTTCTGAGCCCAGCTGAGAAGTGCGCCTTCTTCATAAGAAGGAAACTCTATTATTAATATTATTATATCCTGAACAGGCATGCATATGCGCCTCGTGCTTTATTTATTCTGGAACTGACATCTTCTTCTGCCCCACCATTTTCGGTAATGATACTACCGAGATAGCAGAATTTTTCTACCAGCTCCACGTCACGGTTATTCAGCGTTAGTCTGGTATTTGTATTTATCCGCATTTCGTTTGTTTTAGTTGGATTTAGCCTTAAGCCTGCTGGACTACTTTCTGTTGCCAAATTGCTTAACATGTTTTTTATGTCTTGATGTCTGTGGGCCAGCAAACAGATATCATCCGTGTAGTCGAGATCCTTTAGACGATCTAGCAAACCCCATTGTATGCCGCCTGTTCTACTATCTAGTGCGCTGACAAGGATGTCATTTATTACTATAAGAAATAGTAATGGCGAAAGTAGGCATCCTTGTCGTACTCCTGAGCTCACTTCGAAGCTGTCGGATAATTTTCCATTAAGTAGAACTCTGCATTTAGAATTGTTATATAGGGCTTTTATCAATTCTATTATTTTATCAGGCAGTCCACGTCGCCGTAGTGCCTACCATATAAAGCTCCTATTAACCGAGTCGAACGCTTTCCCATAGTCGGCGAAAGCAAGGTAAAGGGGGGATCGGAATTCAGTAGACTGCTCCACTATTATTCTCAAGGTGTTGATATGATCAATACATGAGCGGCCTTTCCGGCCTGCTGCCTCTTAGGCGTTCGGTCTACTGCCTCTCTTATCCTAGATAGTAATATATGGACAAAATTTTGCCCAGAGTAGATAATAAACAGATGCCCCTACAGTTGTCGCATATTGTTAAGTCCCCCTTTTTTGGTATTTTGACTATGATACCTTCCGTCCAATCCTCCCGAAAGGTACAGGTGCTCCATGCTATTTCCAGAACAGTAACAATTTGGCTATTGAAATCATAGATCTTTTCACTGAGATGTTCTTGGTGCTCCAGGCCATTTGTCCAAGTACCGGGCTTCTTGTTCTGTATCAGAAGACTCTGAGTGGAATATAGTATTCCAATGATCCGTGATACCTGAGCTGTGTGCATTCAAACTTTTAGCTCTTTTGTATATCAAACTGGTCATGGAGATCCGTCAAGTTGAACTGCCAAAGAGTAGTGCAAGTAGTATTATTATTTATGAGCTTGGCGACTGGTTTACTGCAAGATCCTATTGAAGTCACACCGTTTAGAATTTAGAGTACCTATACTTCAGCGTGTCGTGCTATTCTAAACGAGTGACCGAGTGATCACTGAATTATGGTCTAAGAGGTGTTCATATTGATCGTTCTGAGCCTACGAGTTTGTTGGTGCGGATACATGTAAATTAGGTTGTGGATGTTGATGACTGTGTTTCTACTGATCAAAGTTTCACACTTTTTACGTGTTCTTCAAACAGTTTTTTGAGAAAGGATAGAGGCTTGACGTCTCTAGCACGCCTTTCTGGGCTTAATCTTTTAGTAGTTAGAGGCGAAGAATTAGTTTCCAAAATTATGGCGGATGTAGAGGGGGTTTCACTCAACTGCTTACTTACTTAGGGATCGTCCATAAATTACGTGACACGATTTTTGCGATTTTTCGACCTCCCCTCCCCCCCTTGGTGAGATTTCGTGAGATTTGGCTCGACTCCTTCCCCCCCCCCCCTAATCTCACGTGAGAATTTTCAGATTTAAAAAAATCTGTATTTTTAAATAAAAATACGTATTTACGGTCGTAACCGCCAGCTTTAATTATAGATAAGTAATAATTCGAACTCCTACTTGCCCCTCCTCTATTCCGCTCGCTTTTTCCACTTATAGTGGACACACAACTCCCAAATCGCGGGCACTCATACCAACAAGAAATTCATTACTACTAGAGCCCTTCTGTAGTTATATATTCGAATGGCCTTTTCGCGGGTCGGCATTGTCGAGTCGTGCGTTTGGCTGGCCGGTGGCGGCTACACAATCAAGAAGCTATTATGCTTCTTTCTGGCGTTCGCATACAATTTTTTGTGTAGCATTTAGCCATATTTTAAGGCAATCTTTCACACACAGGTTGACAGCAGGCCGTGGCCTGCAAGTTTTCGGCACAACTCCCCGGCCGCCAAATGGATGGGGCCTGCAGTCCAAGAAAACTGAAAAAATCTTTATATGAGTGGACAGTTGTCATCAGACTGTTCCTGAAGATCTAAGGTGGTAGCACGTATGTTGCTTCTATCGACCACTTCATACAAAAATTTTTGAAACACTTATATGAAGAGGTCGACTGAAACAACTTACGTGCTACCACCGCAGAACTTCTATTCAGTCTCAAGCCGCAAATTTACCGCACGAATTCCCGCTGCATCCAGTCGGACCTGAAAGCAAGGCGCGAACTAGGCGCTTAAACCATTAAAATTCGCATTCGCGGTTTTTCGCGGGTGTTCACGGCGTGAGTCTGGAGCCGCCTTAAGGCACAAACATACATATTAACATACATTTAATTTTTCCGCGCCGCCTCTCCATTTTGTCAGCAAATATGGTGGTCCGTGTATTTTAAAGGTTTTTCCAGTCGCCTATCTGTTTGTGCCATTAAAGTTTTCGTTGGTGCCATGCACTAGTATTAACAACCTGCCATGCTAAACTGTCATCTTCGCCTGTGTGCCTGTAGGGAATCATGACGTTACCTGCACGCCACGGCCTGTCAGGCGGATACCTGAAGTCCTCATCCCCCAGTTAGACTGAGTATTGTAATTTTACACTGTTTCTTGAAGAAAAAAAATTGCGTGATATTTGCCGCGACCCCCCTCTCCCCACGTGAGATTTGGTGAGATTCGGCTCAACCTCCTCCCCCTAAACGCCTCAAGTAATTAATGGATGACCCTGAATGGATATTCATAATCACTCTACATAGCAAGGACAGACACAACACAGCCTTTGAAACAAATAACCATGACCCATTCGCGCAGTCTTGTTATTAACGAATAATCGGCTAACAAAGAAAGTTGCTGCGTGGTTGATATGTAGATTGTATAATAGACCAACATTGACAACTTTCTTTAAAAAGATGGTACAAATCAAAAGCTAATTATTCTTCTAATTTTTGATTTAAAATTATTTTTTAAATAAAACCACAAAAACTGTCAATCTTATGATTTGCAAACCACTTCTATTTTTGAGAGTTCTTTTTTCAAACCAAAGTTATTTGTACACATCTCCCCCTCCCCCGTAAACCAAAAATAGCTTGCGAACATTGGCACATTTCAGCTACCATCAAGGGATATCTATGCGGAAATTGAACTCAGTGAAGGACCCTCCTTGACATTTGAGAAGAGGCAAATTTTAACCCAAAACATCCTTTTCAATTTCCGTCAGCTCGAAGATGATATCAAACTTGTGATTTACTACCACATTCACAAATTGAATTTTTTTTTTTGTAGATTTTCTTGATTTCTTTCTTTCGGAGTACATCCACAAAAAAAAAATATAATTAAATAGTCTACAATTTCTCTCTCGCTCGCTGATTGTAATCCTCTCAAATCTGATTAATTAAATCCCGAAATCCCCGCGTTTTTTTTTTGATAAATGAAAAAGTATTGAATTTAAAGTTGTTAAATACCTGAGCTGAGCGCTATTACCTGAGTAGATCCGGGGAAATTCATTCGAGATTAATCACTCCAGGAATTCAATGGAACTTGAGTGTTTCTTTTTTTTCGTTGCTTTTATGGATCGGAATCTGTAAAGCCCAAGAACTTCACGGCCCAACAGTGTTTGACCTGAATATCTGTCGAACCGCATGCTTTTCGCGATACCCATATATGTATATATTTCCTTCGCCGGGTGAGAACCTGCACCCCTACGCCCTGGCAGCCGCCAGCACTAAATTTCATATTCTCATAAGCTCCCGTGTGCAATTTCCATTCAAGATTAACTCCAGCGCCCCGCCGCGGTGGTGGTGCTGGTTGTGTTACCTCATGCATTTACATTTTCTCCTCTGCACTCATGTCGTGTCATGGATATTAAAAGTTGTTTTCCGTCTCCCCGGCTTGAATTAGCATAAATCTGCGAGTGTGTGCGGCGCTCTAAGCCCGGAGAGATGTGTCTAATCCATTCATAAATATTCCTGACATAATTACAGTTTCTGCTGTGACATCACTTAAAGGTGTGAGGTTGATGGGATCATAATCTTCTTTCTGCCTGGCGGAAAAGTTCATCGGGGACATTAGGGTTAGTCGCGAGATGAGTGAGCTCCACTTGCGGGGCCAACAAGCGCCGCTAATGAGGCTTTTAGGTATGGATTTGTGTTGAGTATGTGGCAGCGGTTTTTATGCTGCGAGAAAATGTAATATATTGGAATTTACTGAGTGCACTACGAGGAGGAGTCTCTGCTGGCATCGGTGTGGGAAAGTTTAAGAAAATTTGGCAAACTGCAAGAGTGGAAAGTGCCAAACATTCTGAGGTTATGGGACTAAGGGACATAGTTTGCGGGATGTGAAATGATAAGGATGATGCACATGGGAAATACGAAAAATTTCGAATGCAAAAACTCCAGGAGTAGATCTGCACCTTGATCAAAAACGTCGCTGTGGTGAAATTTTCAGCAGAAGTTTTTTGCTCCCACACAAGTATTGCCTACCTTAACACCTACCGCAAATTTTGAAAGTCAACAACATGTTTTTGTCCTACAAAATCTTCTTTCCAACCAACGCATATTTTAAAAGAACTTTCTTCCCTAATGAAAAGTCAACTACCTGGGCTTTTTGAGTTTTCGCAAGCGACCAACTGGGACTTGTGTTTCCGCAGTGCTAAAGTCAACTTTGCCGCTCTCTATGTCACCAGAATTATATAGGTGGTAATGTCTTTTTTATTTGGCAGGTCTAAGCTCAAGATTCACCCTTTTGTAATATCAGTCCGTCATGATCACGTCATAGTGCTATGTCAATTCCCAGTAGGAAATATTATCACCAGCGCTTCTTTGGTGCACATTTGTAACCAAAAATAAAGCGTCTTTTATGTGCAGACTTTGGAAGCTTACTCGCAGCACTGGTATTTTCTTCTATAATGCAATGTTTGGCAAGTTTTGCTTTCGGAGAGCTAAAAGCTTCATATCAAACCGAAACTGTGAGCAGAACTGCTTACTTCTACCTTCGTTTAAAGCACCTTGTTGGTGCTTACAAATCAGCTTAATTAAAACGCATCCTTTTGAGGACATGAAATATTAAAATAAAATGAGTCTTCTAAATGAGTCAACCAAGACGAAGCGCTACTCGCTTTAAAAGAGCCGCTTTGAAAGACCTTTTTTTCCTACTGGGTTAGTAAGCGTACGTTTGGGGTTATGAGGAGTAGCGATGGCGATGTACTTTAAGATGTTAGAGGAGAGCCCATTATATTTATGAGGCTTATGCACGTCTTCCTTGAAGATGTCTATATTATAATTCGGGCGTACTGTGCTGAGCGCCTCAGGGCGGTACCCCTGGCCTCCCCCAAAGAGCCGACTCGTCGAAAGGCGTGGGCTTGTGAGGGGGAAGTCTGGAGTACCACTTCATCATCATCCTCTCTGCATCAGCACTTACCGATTGAATGAGCGCCCCCTGATCAGGGTAGACATGGAGTACCAGGGACTAAACCAGGGCTCAAAAACTCTCCGATAAATGTTCTTCTTCTAAGCCCGATCAGAGCAGGACATTCACAAACAATATGTGTGGCAGTCTCGTCTTTCAGGCAGAGTCAGCATTCTATCTCTTGGGACAGTCCCTAGTTGTGGAGGTGATACCGCAGTCCTAAATGGCCAGTCAGCTTATCTACAAACAGCCTCAGGCGGTCTGTTTAAAGTGATAGTAACCCTTAAGGCAAAGGGTCCTTTAAGATCTTTAGCTTGTCTAAAACCTGGGACAGATTCCCAATAGGCTAGATTTAGCCCCTTAATCCACCACTCTATCAGGGATTTGGAGGTTAGCCAAGAGATGCCAGGGAAGGGTTCTGGGCCCTGGATCAACGTCTCAGACCGCTCCCTTGCAAGGATTGCTGCAGACTCATTTTCCTCGATACCCCAGCGCCTAGAGACTCAGCAGATTAAGACCTCATTTCTTCTGGCCAGGCTCTGGAGTACGTCAAAACGCCCTGCAACGATTTTGGCAGAAAACTTCCACCTTGAGAGTGCCTTGATGGCGCTTGGCTGTCAGAAAAGGTTTAAATGTTGGCTCCTTTCAAACTTTTCTCAAGATTGAGCCTAGCGCAAATAGCAATGGCATGTATTTCAGTCTTGAAAACAGAGGGCCACTTAGCCATTGCAATAGGGGCCTTGGAGTTGGGTCCTGCGACACCAGCCTCTTTGCCATGTTTCATTTTTGACCAATCTGTAAACCAGTGGAGATATTTTGGATCGACAGGAAGTTCCTCCCACTCAAAACGATCCGGGATAATTGCCTTGAATTTCTTTTGGAACCGCAGATCACCAATCATATCATCGGATACGCGGCAAATGGAAATGTTGGTATATTGTTAAGTCTGAAGTCTCAAAGCACTTATGGCGGTGGGTTTCCATATTAACAATTAGTCCAATAATTGCCTCCATCGCAGCTAGGTCCGCACAGTTCCAGTAATGGAGAGGCTAGGAAGTCGTTGCAGTTTGATGTTTGGCACATGATAATTGATGTAACCTGCTTAGTCTTGTGCCACCATACTATAGCGGCATAAGTGACCACAGGTTTAATGATCGAATGGTACATCCAGTACATCATTTATGGTGCAAGACCCCATGTCTTACCCAAAAGCTTTTTGTAGGCCCTTAAGGCCCTTGTGGCTTTACTGATGGCGTAGTCCAGATGAGCGTTTCAGTTTAGCCTCTTGTCTAACTTTACTATTAAATATTTTACTGAGTCTGAGTACTCAACTGCAGTACCCTGGACCTAGCATTCGTAGCGTTTGAAGAAAGGTACCCGTATTTGAGTTGATTGACCAGTACACTGCAATTAAATGTTTTATGTTTTATGTTTTTTTTTCTTCGAGCGGTTAAATAAGAAAATTTTATTGGCGAGCTCATTTCTCTTGTGCATCAATTATCTTTAAATAGGATAAATCGAAAGGACCATTATACACAGCGAAAATGATGAAGCTGCCATAAAATACATTCAATAATACATTTGGTGCAGATTGTTTTTTGGCTCAAATTTTCGTATGCCCGTTTATACAGCTCAGTACTTGGCCATTTAAATCTTTTGCTCAAGTTTGGCCGTCGTAAGGATGTATATGTCTTCCCATTAAAAATGGTTGAAAATACTACGGCCATCATATGCCCCTTAAGAAGCCAAGCGGCCAGTTTTCGCCTGTTGTAAGACCAACCTGTATCGTAAAAGCTGAGGTAGGAACACTTTATACTGTCGCATCATTTAAAAATCTGTGCAATTACTCAAATCGCAGATAAAATTTTACAATCCCTACTTAATAACGTTCATTGATAATTATTACAGCATTCCACTTTTCAGCCCATTTTACGTTTCGATTCATCATTGCACAGATTTGCTATTAAATGATTGATTTTCCCCCATAAGAGTTCCCATAAGAGCTCCCCATCAACTTCATCATCTAAACAACATCAATCCCATCAAGACCTGGAGATTTATGGTTTCTCAATCGCCTGACTGCGTACATCTTTTCATATATAGAAGACTCCAACTTGGTCCATGTTGCTCTTAATTAACACGTCATTCATGCATGTCACTATTATCTTTGTGTTAGTGCCTGTCTTACTTTCGTGTTTATTTTTCTAACATTTTTTTTTTCAATCATTTTATTGCATATACGTTCAGTTGCTACTAAATTTTTCATATAAGGATCGTTAAATCTTTCAGAAAACTTTAAAAGATTATAGGAAATCACGATCTTGCATTTTTAAGATATATCCGCTTTTTTAAAAGTTCAAGGAGTCGGCGCAAAACATCAAACGATTTTTGAACACGGGGGAGGTCTTCGTCTTAATAGTCTTCACGATGGATAAGCGAATGATTGCATATGCTAGTTGCACTTGCAGCAGCACACCGCTTGTTTACTTCAGTCCTTGCTTTCATTATGAGTGATTTGTTCTTAGTTTTGATTATCACATAAAGCACAGAACGTGTAATATTCACAGGCAGTTGAGTGCTCAGATGGAGGAATTCTTATCTGATGCAAGCAGAATTACTTTTATAGTTTAAAGTGTTCAGGTGAATGCAATTTCCGGTGTGTAATTATAAATCTCTATATATACAAAATTCGAGATAGATTTAGTGAGATAATATGTATCGTATGTAGGACACACTGATAAGAAAGCTTGCATAGGTGTGATTCATTGACAACTCAAATCGCCAAATGCTGATCCATCTGTGTGACACAAGTTTTAATAGCAATCATATATCAATTTATAATTTTACAACATTACTAAGAGTACTATATTCTCTAATGCAGGTTACCATATTTTCGAGTTTAGCTTAGGATATTTGGGTCTAGCTAGATTCTATAAACTTTTACCTATGGTGAGAATAACACAGAAAGAGCGGAGTAAGATCGAAGATGAGAATAGGATAAGTGAGAAGGTTTGGTGGGCTCTGAAGCAAATGGTGATAAACACTACGTTTGGACTCTAGCATGCTTTACAGTTCGGAAATACTGACGATAGAAGATTGTTCCGCAGTCGAGTTGTTTTATTTATAAACGAACTTTCAGAGCAGTGGTGGGCTACAGCAGCCCTTGAGAGCCACACGAGCTCCCAAAGCAGTTCTAAAGCTCTTCAATCATGTTTGTGAGCTTGAGTGAGAGAGATATATGCAAAAGCTTTGAGTAAACTTTGAGGTCAAGTAAGAGGTATAAACAAGAGCTTTCTTTACTAGAGTTTTTTTGGTGTTCTGGAAAAGTTGACTACTGCCCACCACTGTTTTAACCTATATTGTGTACGCAAAAGAGGGCTGTAGGGTAAGTAGTGAAGCATCTGGGTAGTATTGTATTGCGGAAAAAGTCCGAATGTGCAGTTACGAATGCATTAACTTCAATGAAGTGGTTGCTGTATACATTTTTTTCTCATGGGGCTGCAGACACTTAATGAGTGTATGGAGGCGTACAAAGTCCCAGATCCAATTAGTTTAATGGCTTAGTTTTATATCTTGTCGTAGGTGTAGGTGTGCACCTTTCTGGGGGGGGGGGGCTTCGCAGGTCCTTCCTTATTCTCTCGGAACATAGACTTGTTGTTTAATGCGTTCAAATTTTTGGACGGTTAGCCAGGAGAAGAAAATTGCACTACCTGTGTATAAAAGGATATCATAGTTTTTTATCAGACTGGGAGCCTTCCTCTCTGATGTAGATCTGGACCTCGGAAGTGGACTGTGAAATCCTGAAGTCACATGTCCCTTCTATCATATCCTGTTTTATAGAGCGCAGTGTATTTCTGTGGTATTACGTCTTCTCCAGTTATAAACAGAGGCGGTTGTTTTAGCATCCGTGCTGTCTAGGCTGCCTGACATGTAGATAACATGACATCAAAGGGGTCATCCATTAATTTCGTGAGGCGTTTAGGAAGGAGGAGGTCGAGTCGAATCTCACCCTATCTCATGTGGGAGACGAGGGGGGTCTTGGCAAATATCACGTAATTTTCTTTTTTCAAGAAACAGTGTAAAATTGCGAGAAACTGGGTTAAATTAAGTAAAACATGTTTCTTCACTAAAGATTTCCATTCACTTACAGGGCACCGGTAGGCAGCAGCCTTTCAGACCAGGTCGGCCAGTACGAGGTCCCAGGTCAGCCCCAACGAAGGCTACAGATTACTCAGACTGGCTTTAGGTATACGTCTGACAGACCGTGGCATGCAGATAAAGTTATGATTCCCTACAGATACGCAGACAGTTTAGCATAGCAGATTCTTAATTCAAGTGCAAAAATGTTCATGGCCTCAACGAAAACTTCAAGACTCACACCGTGAACACCCGCGAACAAGCGCGAACGCGAGTGTGGATGGTTTTCGTGACTAGCTCGCACCTTGTTTTCCGTTCCGAGTGAATACGGCTTGAATTTGAGCTTGAGAGCGAATAGAATCTCATATCTTCAGGCACGAAGTGGCGATAAATGCCCAAACACATAAATATTTTTGTCAGTTTTCTTGGACTGCTGGCCACATGCAGCTGGCGGCCGGTGAGTGTGTGTGTGGTGATACTTGGCCTCAAGGCGAAAACGAAAATATTCAGGAAACGACCTGCCGACCACCTGTGTATAAATGGGGGCCTTAAGATACAGCTAATAGACCGTCAGCTAGTGACAGATTTAGGTGCCCCTACACTCCTACGCCAGCCAAACGCGCCTTTCGGCGAATGCTGCAGCGTAAGAGGCAAGTAGCACAGACCCGCGAAAAAGCCCTTAGAATATTGAACTACAGGAAGGCATACGCCGAATTTTAGCGTAATGAAATTCTTGTTATATGGGCGCTCACGGTTTGGTAATTGTGCGTCCACTACAAGCGGAAAAAGCAAGTGGAACAGATGAGGGGCAGAGACTCTAAATGATCAGTTATCTCAAATAAAATCTTACACGCCGTCACTGCGAATTCTAATCAGCTGATGACGTGACAATTTGACAGTTGAGTGACCAAGATTTCGCTATGGTTACGTACACGGATTTTATACGCGAGGGCCTTTCCTGCAGTTCTATATTCTAAGGAAAGGCCCGACTTGCTGTGGTTGCGCCCGTAAATACCTATTTTTAATATAAATACTCGATATGTCACCACATCTCACCAGGGGGGAGGGTCGGTCGATAAGTCGCAAAAATCGCCTCACGTAATTTATGGACGACCCATAAAAGACCCCAAAGCGGAAATCATTTTCTGTTAAGTTTTACGTTTTTGGTCTTCGGGTCATTAGAGTACTCACTTAAACGGGGTCCTTGACAATCGTATTCTGATCAAGCTTATCGAACGTTAAAGGCGCAAACCACACCTTATGATTTTTTCATACGCCGTCTAAGGAATTGCTAAGGCGCAACACTACTGAACACTACTTAGCTGGTTGCCACACAATGGGCCGACCCTCTGTTGATGATCGTACAAAGTATCACAACTGCAGTCTTGGGGATAATGGTTCTACTCTTCATATTCTCTGTCTTTTTAACAGAGATGGCGAGGAGTAGTACCTTGTTGTTTAATGCGATCTGAATCGTACAAAGAAGTCTGATCGTCAAATCCCTAACTTAACTGTTCAAGCGGTCTACACATGCAGCTTTGTGTAAATGATAGAAATCTGTTTTGTGGTCAATACTTAGCTCCACACCTATGTCAGTACTGCTGACATGCCATTTCAACAGCTTTCTCATCACTTATTTGCCACAAGAAAATTACCAGAAGGATATTGACCATTTCCGCGCACCAACGTTTGATCGCTGTACGCAGCTCAAACCTTTTCACATGCCTGATCACCGTTCTTCCTTTTCATTACTCCGTTTCCACACGCAACAACTTTCAAACCAACGATTCGATTTCGATGCCAAAATAACACTCAACTGTCACATTTCAAACGATCGTTTAGTGCTTTCGCTATGATCAGTGATTCGTGACTCATTTGCAATATATGTACGCCATCTGTCGGGGAAACGTCATGAACTTCTCAGACGTATTATTTTCAAGTTTTGAAAATTATTCATCTTTTGAGTAGTTTTCCTTTAATTATAATTGCTATATTTATTATGATAAATAAAAACAAAAATCGCGTTCAGGGAATCGATAACTCAGAACAAAACAGCGTTTTTTATGTTTTATAATTTTCAGTGACGTACTCTCTGAGCAACGCAAAAGGCATTCGAAAAAATCTTATAAATATAAAATTCAGCCAAGTGAAAACTGGTATTGTGTCTACAGAAAAGAAGGAAAAGAAAAAAGAAACATATTGATGAGACCACATTACCATTTAAATCTACTCAAGCATTGTTAACCGACTTTAAACAGATTCTCAATCGCACAAGCCCCAAATAGCGAAGACCCCGAAATAAAGAGAAAACTCACGAAATAAATCTTAAAAATCCACAAAATCGTTCAAATCCGCGGCGGACTGAAAGTCTCGAGGTAAAAAAAAACCGATCTAGTAATCACCTGAACGCGTGCGCAACATTCGACACGAACATTTGGGCGCTCGAATGGATCATCGACTGTGCTGTGGCCAAAATCCGGGAATTGAGGTTTGCTAACGAGTACAACATCCGCTATACTCATTGGACTCGAAGCTGGGACTCCCTGTAAGACTTTCCACGTACCGAAAGAAATTGCTTCAAGTAGAGACAGAAACTTACCAGAGATCGTTAAGTGATCGACACTGCATAAAATTGGATAAATCGTTTTACAAAAATGGTCTAATGACCATCAAATTTCGTCTGGTTCAAATATGTCGAACTAATCTCGATTAAGTCAAACTCGATAACGATTTCTATTTATCTTAGC
Organism: Thereva unica; assembly: GCA_949987705.1. NCBI lineage: Eukaryota > Metazoa > Arthropoda > Insecta > Diptera > Therevidae > Thereva > Thereva unica. The sequence continues at coordinate 31,875,050 of OX465281.1, read as the reverse complement.
CTGATCCGAAGTGTGCTGGCAAATCCCTTTCTGTTTGGGGATCTATGACCGATTTCTAATTCTCTTCAGAAGAGTTGACATCAGTGAGAGCTTGAGTAAATATGGCCATGAAAAGTTCGTCAAGAGGCACTTGAACTTAAAGAATGCTTGAGTGATTCACTCGGTTTGTTACTACGAAGAGTGGGCGGCCGTTCATCAGAAGAAGAAAAAAAACCGCTACCGCTTCTCAGATTTGTGTTAATCCTATGGGGCTCACCTGGCGGTTATTTGCTCTAGTGAGTTTTCTGGGTGTGTAGTAGGTACTTGATGACTAGGTAATCGGACCTTGTGGGACAAGATGTTGGTTTTTCTTATGGGAAATTGTTCAGCTGAGGGAAAAGTACAGAGTTTTTATTTTTTCTTTTGTAGATTGTTTTTTAATTTTACTTTTAGAGATTTGTCTTACTTAAAATAGATATAAAATATGAGTAATTTTATTTTAACTCGACCTTATTTTGTTAACTGCGAAATTTGGTGACCACATCAAATCTATAATATAGGATTTCATTACTACAACTATTCAGAAAGTTATAAAAAATAGAGGTTCATAATGATTCTTCAAACTGGTTAAAGATATACACAGTGATCGCAAGCTATTACAAGATCGCGATCATGCTCCACGATGAACAAGAGAAATTCGAATGCTTTCATCAGGAAAAATTGATTAGCGCTTTTACTTCGCTTCTTCCATGAAGCTATACACATAAGGAGCCAACATCTCTCCAAAGTGTGTTTGAGACGAAAATCTAACACGGCTAAGAGGTTAGAGGGTTTTTTGTGAAGCACACAAGTCTCGGACGCATATGTGAGTACCGGTAAGATCATCATCCTATATAGTAGAAGTTTGGACCTTATGGTTAGATGCTTCGATTTCAAGAGCCTTAACAGATTGTATAGTAGACTTTGTCGGCTTTTAACAGCCGAGCGTGTATTTCTGGTTCCATATTATTAGCGGCTGCTACTATTGACCGAAGGTAGTTAAAGAATTTAATAATTTCAAATTCACGCACCTTTACTTTAATTGTGGAACCAAAGTCTTATGTTTCATTTATCATTATTGATTTCTATACCGTCCGTCACTATACCTATGTGTCACTTCTAGGACAGTGGCGTCATGGGTTGGGGTCTGGGGGTGAGCTTTTGATAACTTCGATGTGCCTTGGATGAGCTTTCGCATTAGGGAAGTTGGTTGAACTACGCTGTGTTTCAAATGAGCTTTCGCGCGTGTCGGGTGAGCTGTCGCACTGGTGGATTTAGATGGGGTGTTGTTTCGAGTTTGACAATTAAATAATAATAAGAATTAGAATTTATTTATGCAGAATTGGCTGGGGGATTTGCTCTGATAGACCAGACCATCAGGTAGACCAGGCAGAACAGACAGACCAGGTAGTTACCTGTCTAGCTGTATTCCTTCCTCCCTAAAACTAAGCTTCTGGCTAAACTTATATGTAAACTCCACAAGAATGGGAACCCGGATCTTCCACAAAATTCCGCATAAATAAAATCTAAATCTTATTATTATCAAACTCCGAAATTATCAAAAGCTGATCCAAGGCACAGGCGAAGTTGTCAAAAGCTCGCACTCCAGACTGCATCCACATCCGAGGTCACAACACATGACGTTATGCTAGAAGTGACATAGCTGTACTGCTCACTAAGATCTATGCAGCGAAATTATATCTATGAATTTTAATATTTTTTAAGTCTTTAACTTGAAATAACGAGCTAGACTCGTGATGGATGATTAAAGACCAAAAATCATTTCTCAGCATAGTTTTTCACACTGTTCACGTACTGAGGCCGGATTCCTATAGGCCTACTTTACTACACCCCTATACCTTATATTTGTAGGCCAGGCCGCTTGATCAAGTTCAACAGTCTGCCTAGTGGCTTGTCGCTTAAGGATGCTTGAGCAGGGACTCCTCGAACAAAGAAACCATGTTCCTCACTATTGCGGGGTACTCACAGGGAACGTGGAGAGCTGACTCATCCTCCTCCAGGCAAAGCATGCAGGTATGGTCTTCCGCTCTTCGTATCCTCCAAAAGTGTCAGGTCCATCAAGCCAACAAGTATCCTAACATCATTTCTACTGCGCCCTAACAATTCTTTGGCCATCTTAGAGGACGGCACAGGAACGAACCGCTTAGAGTTGGCGGGTAGAGTTGTCAATTGCGGATGGCTCCAATGATGAAAAGGTGGCTTTCGTTGCATTGTGTTTAAATTGGTTGCGCAACCCTTAAGCGCTGTTCTGTGGCACCAAACTAAAGCTCCATAGGTTACCATACGTCTAATGGTGGTGTGTATGATTTTCGGTGCAACCACTAACTCTCTGGCAAGCCCACAGGGATATGGATATGTGTGTTCTGCTCATCAGAGTGTCCATGTACTGGTTCCAGTCAAGCTAGGCAGCTAGCGTCACTCCTAAATATTTGGCTTGTGAAATAGTTCTTTATTTCTGCCTGCAAGGTCCGAAAATTCGTTTTCTGGTGAAAGGAACCAATATCGTTTTATCGGGAATCATCACCTTAGACGGTAGGTTTTCCGTCAGTCATAACAGTAACTGTGGCAAAACTAACAGCAAAATCTATCGAATGCCTTGAATTTCTTAAGAGATGCAAGTTCCTCCTCCAGCCAGCCGCCTTGGCTACAATCTACAAATCCTACATTCGGCCCCACCTTGAATACAATTCGTATATCTAGGCTGGCGCCCCAAATTGCCTCGACAAGGTGCAAAATCGTTCCGTCAAACTCATTCCTTTAAGCCAACGTATATACTTTATCGCTATTACCAAAGTGACTGTTCCATTCAGAATCTCCTGCCTTCACGGCAATATTTTTCCCGCCGGCTCACCCCCATATCCTACAGCCCAATCCCTCGGACCCCTGTTTTGCGAAAATGTAGTTTTTGTTCGGAAGCTTTATAGTACTTCAGTTTGCTAAATAGGGAATTTTCATAAACGAAATACTGCAGTCATTCTGCAATATTCAGCAATTGGAAGTCTGTAGCTGAATATTGCAGAATGAACACAGTTCTGCGTTTATTAAAATGCTCTATATCTAACTATTTCTGCATTATTTTCCTATTCAGCTGCGCTGAATTACTATTTTATGGGTCTTGGTTGTTAAATGGCACAGACTGATTGTAATACGACAACGTATAGATTATTAACATTTTCGGTTTAATTTACTATTCAGCACAGCTGATTACTTCAATGTTGTTGTTTGGTCTGCTCCCGTTAAAATATTTCATGCATTCCACTATCAATCCTTTTATATTTGTTATTAATTTTGTTCTTTCTCAAAGATTATTGACTTACTACATGATTTAGCTTTACCACTATAACGTTCTGTATTATTTTCCTATTTCGCTGAGCTGAATTACTATTTTATGTGCTTATGTTGTTATTTGGAAGAGACTGATTATAATATGCCGTCCAAAAGTTTCTTAACACTCTGGATTTACTATTCAGCGCTGCTGAATTCTCCAAACTTAAGGTATGGTGCCCTCCGTGAAAATATTTCACCCATTTCAAGATCAACTATTTAATATCAGTTATTGATTTCGTTCTTTCTCATAAATTATTGTCTTACAACTAATATTGTTTTAAATTTTGAGCATTTTTACCCTCATAAAACAATTATGACACAAAATTTATGCGATGCGTAAAATAATTGAATTCACTTCGCAAGCTACAACCCATAAACTTTCTCAACAAAATTAAAATTTAACAAATGTACTTTAGAAACGCTCAATAACCACCCCCTAAAACGTTCAACGAAATGGCAACACTAATCAAAAAAGCTAAGAGTGGAGTGTGGAATCTCAAGAAAACTTAAGTATAATCTTATTCTGCAGGTAAAGCCCCGACGTGATAAATGCTGTGCGTCCTTGAATTCGTTGTGTACCTACCTTCTTTAGCATTATTTCAGCTCGATGTGTGGCAGCAGTGCCGCAGTCAAAACTCGTTATTGTCACCCCCTAAATTTGGATGCGGTGTCATTTTTACGAACATTTGCACACCTCAAGAGGTGCTAAGAGGCCGTTTTTATCTTCTTGTCATTTTCAACGTTTGTTTTCGAGCCGTGTGGAAGCAGCCCAAAAGAATGGCATTCGCACATCATAAGAAGCAGAGGTATGTATCTTCTTGAAGAAGAGAGATAGAAGAAAGGTGTAATGATAACAACAGCGGAAGCTGGGAATAATTTTGTGCGGCACAAGGTTATGAGCACGCATCATTTAATAATTTCCCTCGCCAGTACTTGTTTCCTGTTGTGTCGACACCAGCCCACGAACGACGACGACTCCGGCAGCAGCACACTTAATCGAGGGAAAAGACGAGTATAAGACGCCGCCCGCCCCGCCTCAGAGTAACCTCTTGAGAGAACGTGATGAGCAGGTGAGCCCAGGTAATCCTTAAGGGTCTGGAGCACTTAAATTACCACTCAGCATCCGCAGCAACAAACCGCGAAAATTGCGCAAACATTTTGACAAATTTTGTTTGAACTAAATTTTCCCCGTCGGAGTTATGATGTTTGTGCGGTGTTTGGCTTGGCAACTTCTCGGCGAGGAGGGCCTCATCCCTTGCTCGAGGGTTGCTGCGGCGGGGGTGGTGTGAAAAATGAGTTTTTCTTTCGATAGCGATAAACTTGTTAAAGACCTCCCGTCCTCCCCATCTCCATAAAGGGTGCCCCGTCGAGGTTCGGAAAATGTCCTCAATTTTACTTTTATTTTCCTCTCAACAATTTTACTCACTGCACTCGCACCACCCCCGCTGAAAAGAGCACGCAAAATGGATTCTGCTTCCTTTTTTTTATTTATATATTTTCGGTTTTTATTGGGCTTTTATGCCTCGTAAAATGCTCGCTTTGGAACTACTTCATTATTTTTTACACCTTTACCACTCATTTCCTAACTTTTTTCTCTTTTTTTTTGCAGGTAATATATCACGGACGCAGAGCTGTAAATTCGCGAGTGGTGAGCGTGGTCAGGTCAGCAACTCCCAATATTTTAGTGCTAATAATTTTTTAATACAGCAACAAATTAGCCTCGAGGTATGATGAGGTACCTTCAGGGTTCGTTCAGCTGTCGGGGAGCTGTTTTGTGGCCTATTGAGCACACCAGAGCCAGTTTATGGAGTAAGTGTGAAATTTATTGTCGGGCGTATTTTTCCTGTAAATTTGTGAAATTAGTACCTGTGCTATTAAATACTCGGGGAAATTCGTCACCGCGGAAATTATCTGCAATTTTATGATTTTATGATTATTTGAAATTATAAAAATTTATGTGGCTTTGAATTTTTGATTGGAGTTTTAATCTGATGAAGCCATGCCTAGAACAAACCTTTGGTCTAGTACACAGCTTGATATGAAAGCATAGAAGAGCATAAGTCGCAGAGGTCTGGGTATGTTGAAGCGATAAAAATTTCCCTTGAACTCTAAAATATTCCACAATTTGGGAAATACTGTCTGCAGAAGATTGTTTCACAGTGGAGACCGAGCAGCTCGCACTCAATTAAAGGTTTGACTTTTGTCAAATGATTGTAAAATCTTCATTAGAGAAACACCTCAAAAAATCTCACCAAACACAAACAATTCATCATCACGTATAGCAACAGAAAAACTGCTGTCCTCGAATACTTCCTATGTGCCATTCAGAAAACAAACAGCGGTTATTTTTTATTCAGAAGTATGCTTCCCGTGTAATTAGGGCCAAAAGAAGAGTAGAATTATTATTGGAGAATAAACGCTTCCGTGGAAGCATAAGGTCGATAATTGGCGACTGAAGTAATAGTGATGAAATTTTATCAAAGGTGGTACATTCCTGTGCTGGTTTAAGGTATTTATGGAGACGCACAAAGTTTCGTTACCGATGAGATTGACTACACTTATACAAAAAGAAACTTGATTTTAAGCTATGAAACAGTTTGGTAGGCATTGAATTTGATAATGCTCATTCGTCCTCACTTAACATTAAGTTTAATCGACATGTTGATACATACTTGCCTTATAGTGTCGAAAGGGTCAAAATTTGTACTAGGTACCACGAAGTGATATCGCTATTCATGCCCTGTAGTGTCTAGTAGGTCAGTCTATTAGTAAACCTAGCACGAAGAAAGCAAGTTTGGGGTTATGAGAAGTCAGGAGGATGGTGTTAACGCTTTATTATTGATAGTAAAGGGAATGGCGAGAAAGCCGTAAGCCCGAGGTAATGCTATTCACTGGGAAAACGAAAAGCTGGGATAGTCAAACCATCACTTTATGCTTCAGGGTGACCTAAAACTCAACTGGGAGTAAAACATCGAGGAAAGGGTAGAGAAAGATATTCGGCAAAAGATAGGGTCTCAAACCCAAGATGGTCTTATGGATGAACTTAACCGTTGTACGTCCAATTTTCACGTACGGTTCGCGCTGAGAAGGATATATAACCTTATAGGGTAAGGTCCCGAAGACGGCAACAGTAGAGGCAATAGGGGCCATGAGAACATGTTCCATGAACGCCCTTAATACTCGATTACATAGTGTACCTGCTCACAAACACAAACTACTTTTCCCTTAGATTGATCTTCAATAAGGAATTTCCCTCGAACTATGCTCAATACGAGAGTAGACAAACGGAAAAGTCCCGATGAATTTCGATATACTAATACTAACCGACGGCTCCAACCTGTTAAAAGGGGTTTGGGTGGAGGGCATCTAAAGATCACCAAAAGCTCACTGTCCTAACACTGCCCGCGACACGCTAGTATTTTTCAAGCGGAAGTTTTGGCGATCCTGAAGGTTCGCCAGACAATTGGCTGGGAGCCTACAGAAGGATCTAGTATTGGTATTTGCATAGATCATCATCATCTTAGCACAATAGCCTATTATTGTCATTGGTTTCCTGCAGCATTTCTCTCTATATCGTTTGGTTACTGGCTAATGCCCTCCAATTACGTACGTCTAACCTAACTAATTCCTCCTCAACCGAGTTCATGCACGGCTTCTCTGGTCAACTGGAACTAATGAAGCATTCGTTTTATAGCTATTTTAGCAGGATCATTATCGGCTAGCTACTTAGTTTTATACGTTTGACAATGTCGGGTCCCCTGTACAGTAGGTATAATTCATTATTATATCTCCTTCTCCATTGGCCGTTTTCACAGACACCGCCGTTTCATAGCACTTTTCAGCAGCCACTTTCAAAGTCCATGCTTCTGATCAAAACATCAAAACGGGCTTGAGGATTCAGTAATGAAGCGCTCCAAGCTGAGCTGGATAAGTTTGGTAAAAAGCACCACGTGATTCTCCTGTGGGGTTTCGGTCATAGGAACTTAGATGGGAACGAAAAGGCCGACAATCTAGCTAAGCGTGGAGGCTCTCTCAGCAGCTCGAAGGCTTAAGGTACGGCTGCCCTATTAGAGTCAAAAACACAATTTTTGACTACTACCTGCTCCTAAACACCCAACGTGGCGCTAGTAACCTACATTATCTTTAAAACGACTTGGCCCACTTGCAACAAAGAAAGAACAATGAGCCTCCTAAACAGACCACGGTGACATATTGCCATCACAAGACATTGGCTTATAGGGAACCGCGCTCACAATCCGGGCATCCTGCAAAATGTCGGTTGCTGTAGCTTTGGAAAAACGAACTAGAGTGAAACACTTGTTCACTTCTTGAGCAAATGCCCGTCCCTTCAGCCAAATACAGCCAGCGTAGAAGAGGACGTTGTGTTCTGGTAGTCTTAAAAGAGATCTCAAGACTGGATAAGGTTGCTAAACTCCACAGACATGACAAACAGATTTAGACAAACGCCACAGCTGACCAAACAACCACCAAATTCTAGCCAAGATTGTGGCAAGGAAACAGCACGCCAACTTCTAATGAGGACTTCGGTCGCATTGCAGGCAGCCCTACACCAAACCTAACCTAAGAGTCAAGGCCGTATGCTGGATTAGCAATCCGTATCTCTTATGAAATCTAAAGGCTCTTTTGGTGATTTTTTGAGATACTCTTTTGGAAATTTGGAATAAGTCGTCATTTCATCGCACATCCCTTTTTACTGTCAACCAGGATTTCAAGGATGAGTTAACCATTAGTTGTTCTGTTCACCATCTGCAAGCCTTGTTTGAAATGAGACAAGTTTTAGAAGCGCTGGGTTTGACACGATTTTTGCGGGCTCACGCAATGTCCCTGTAGATTGAGTCAGATATAAGCACGTCTGGCGAGGTCTGGCACCTGTCGGCTCGCATTATCGAAAGCATAAGAGTAACCCAAAATACCGTCATCATCAAAGATGTAAATTGGGTTGTTGGACATTGAAAGTAAGAATGGAAGACGAAAGAATTGACCCCTGGCGAACTCGAGTAGAGATGGTGTGGGGTTAAGATTTGATGCCATACGGTAATACCATGATTGGACGGCAAAAAGGAAAATTCTCGGTCCAATTCTTTAGAACATTTTTTAGAACGATTGTCGGATCCAGGGTTTTTGTTGGCATCGACCTTCTTTAGTCCTAAAAAATGCCCTGCCCATTGAGTGTGTGGAACGCTTTGTACAGGAGGAAACAGAAACAGTATCGGGATAAGAAAATTTTGAGGCGGACAAGTACAAGTAATAAGTAATATTTGGAGTTCCTTTCTTGTTCAATACCTCTCCTCCTGCACAGGGTAGTAGACGTAGTGAAATTATTCACAACCAAGGACTAGAAGGTTTTACTGTCACCAGTTAAGGACCATTTCTCAATCTGTAATCAAATGATGATATAATTTTCCTAATGATGGAATTACACGAATTTCTTTATCATAGCGAAGTAACTTACTTTCATGCATTCTATATTAAACCATCTATTCGGCCTAGGCTTTATAGATTTCTTAGAGTGTGGAATGAATAATCGCATTACCGCTTTTATAACTTCGGAGCAGTAAATTTGGCGTTCGCACTAAGGAAACACAAATCCCAGTCGGTGTTTGCGATACGAGAAATTAGCTCTGATTTTAACTTTCAAAGAAGTGAGTAAACTTCGGCGGAGTACCATGTTGGTTGGAAAGTAAGAAATAGTTCAAGGAGGTCAGCTCCTGGATCCACGACATCAGGAACCTAAGTTCGATTATTTATAATTTGATGTAAGTTATTGATGTCTGTTAAGACATAAACATACGCTTACATCCCAGAGACTCTGGTGCCCTTCAAGTAATCTGGCTATTTCATACTATGAACGTTGAAATCACCCGAAAACATGATTATATACTCTCCCGGTGAGAAGATAATAAATCCGGAGATCTATTCGGATAAATCATAAAATGTCTGAATTGGAAGCTTCTTTACTAAAATGAAATGGTGTTCGATTGTAAACCTTCTGAAACGCCATCCTGTTTCTAAGACAAATGGCTATTCCCCTTTGAGCAAAGAAGTTATAAAGTATATCGGAGAAAGTAATATCCATATAAATCTGGATAAGGTAAAACTATAAGCAAGTTCAAAAATAGCGGGGCATATTGGAGCCGAAGAAATACGAATATTACAATGATCAAAACAGAAGTTACGTGAAGATAAAACCTGGCTGAGTCGATAACACAAGATTTCGGTTTCCATCTAGGGTCTCTGTCTTTTTTTCTTCTTTTCTGAACTCTTCATAATTCTATGAAACTGCTTCAACGATCGGTACACAGCATTCTAACGATCGCTCACTAACTTGGATTCATCATCGAACCACTCGTTTGCGAGTTGTTTCATTAGAGCCATCCTTACATGCATCGAATATCCTCTTCTAATTGAACAAATTAAACGACCCATTTTACTTGTCAGAGAGATCCTTTGCAAATGCAACTCCGAGCAACTTTGAGCTTTCCGTACGTATTTTTGATCCACCTTGTTCGAATAAACACAGGCATATACCGTCCAACTGTGTTATAGATTAAATGATTGAATTCTCCTTACCTGTCCTCTATAACGTAACCTCTGGCTTCTGGAGTTCTAATTGCCATTCCCTTTCTTTTATGAAATTCCGCTCTGGCCAGGCAATAATAGCTCTTCGGAACCGCACAGCTCCCAGCATCCTATACCTCTATGACCCAGTCTCACAAGCTAGAATATGGGGCTACTAAAAAATTTAGCTGGTGTTCTACGAAAGTCAACTCTTACTCGGCTCTATGAAGTCTAGGATATTCCTCTCGGATAATTCTTTTGAAATTTTCTGTAAGAAGAAAACTCCTTGAGAAATAATCATAAATCGATCAAGCCTCATCAAAAGATAAATGATTCTATCGAAACGATAACAGTATCACTTCCAAAGACCCTTAACCGATTTCTTCCCACAGCTAGGAAAAAGTCACCCCATTACAAGGCAAACAATTCACTAACAATTTTAACTTTCCGCTCAAAGATAACTTGCCCCACATTCCTCAATACAAAAGAAATCTCCTAACTAAGTAACTTTCCAGACATCGTCTTCAAAGCATAAATAAAAGTGGAAAAGTTTGTTTCTGATAAATTAGAGTGGAGAGTATCGGTCACTAATGAACCCGGACTCAAATATTGATTTTCACGAGAAAAATTTGGAAAATCTAGGGTAGTTGGTGCCTACCCCCACCCTTGGATGAGGAACGTGAAATGTGGTTTTTGGTCCTTTCTAAGAAGGATAGAGGATTCTGAATAAATGCATTTAGCCACATTCACCCTCTGATAGGATATGAATTTTCGTTAGGTCGAGCCGTATTCGGTGGCAGTATTTGTTACTGTCATTACCAAAATGGAATCGAATAACTTTCTTCCTGTCAACTGCTATCTCATTTCACACTTGATTTGATGGCATTCAACGGAAGTCCTAGAAGTAGCTTGATGGACACGATTTAAAAGCTGGCATCACATGTAGAAAGCCGCTCGTTGCCATATAAGGGAGGAAGTAGCTCGTCTTTTCCTGCTGTAACTCGTACTGATTGTGTTCACATCTTCCATTCCAATTCCATAATGGTAACCACTTTAATATTTAATACAAAGTTTCACCAACATCTCCGATCCAAACACTTCCCATCTTCACGTGTTATCACATGTGGCGTGTCCATTCATCCAGCTCATAGTAAAAGTGCCATTATCGAATAAATAAAACCTGAGCGATGAACTCCGGCAATCATCCAAAAAGAGGAAGGAGACTTGCCTCACGAATGGAGGCAGCCAGCGCTTCACGCCATTGAGGGCTTCGATGATGTTGCACATTTTGCTGATTGATGATGCTGGATTTACGGTGACACCGCCTCGCTCATTAGTGGTGATAGATCAACTCGAGGATGGTTTATGGATTTGATGCTGTATTTCACAGCCGCATCTTAAATCTCTGCAATTTGTGCTTTTTCACTAAATAAGACTAAATTATGCGAAGCAGGTTTCTGGTGCTGGGAAAATGTTTTTTTTTATATGGAGTTAGATTTATTGACATAGACCAATTCTGAAAGTGCGAATTGTGCCTTTTGTGATAGCAATATTTTTGTATTTAATTTTATATAAGACCTATGGTAACATTTGGACAACAATTTCGTTGCATGAACAAAATTCAAAGGATGACCTTTTTAGTCTCAAACTCACACCTCACCCACTGTAGTCAATTTGATACCACTCCATCTTTAACTAGGAAGACTTGCTATAAAAACTGCACTGATGCTGATATCGAATGGTAGCCTGGCGGAAACATCCTATAACTGTCAACGCTATGGAAGAAATGTTATCAGACCGTATTCCCATGAGGATCTCAAAGTTTAAGCTTCTTTCTATGGACATCCGAGAAGGTCTATCCTAGGTTTTCTGCAAAATTTCAAAAGATTGACTCGTCTGATACACGAACGACCCAAAGAAATAGCACCTATAGATTCAGAAATCTAAGGTGAAAGCTACACGATAAGTGCAGCGATCATCTTGGGCATCCTAGCTACACAACCGGCAATCAGAGTGATAAAGCGATTCCTAGGACCAATCGGACAATTTAGATTTTGTAGGCAATGGAATTCCTTATGTCATCGGTCCAAAATCGGCCATTGGACATCCATCAGTTTGATGAAAAGGGTTCTAGACAATCCTACTCTCTGGATGATGGTTTGGTCCTATTCCTAGCAAATGTTTCTTGGGCCGTCTCAAACTACCACCAGACTACTGGTTCTTCAAAACTGTGAAGCAGAAGAGAGGACTTTTCAGTTATGAAGGATGATTGAAGGCGAAGAATCACACTTGATCTGAGTCTGTTGTTGATAAGCAACATTTAACCATTGTAGTACTATCGCATTCGTACTGTGAGCTCTATGTACTTTGCTGGATTCAGGATTGTTTCCGATCGTGTCTCGATCTGTTGTGTTTTCTGTGCTTCTTCTTGAATGATAACCAATATGAAACCCGAATTTAATCATGTAGAAATATGGAAGATCAGAAGGTCAGAGGATCCAATTTGTAGATTTTTCTATGAAGATATTGAGTATACCCTTCACATTTTATGTCGGTGTCTTACGATCGCGAGAAGTAGGATCTCCTTTGCTTAGCGTGAAATTACTTGACAACTCTAAGTGACAAAAATCTTTGGGCAGACTGCTGAATCTGTTTAAGCGGTCTGTTTTCCTAATCAAGAATTGTCAAGAGTACAATAAATTTAAATGATGGTCGCAGTACTTGTGCGCTCTTATATTTCATTAAAAGAAGAAGACGGTACAGTGTAGGCACTGCCGATCACAAACTTCGATGGTAAGCCTTGTCCATGGCAAATGGTGTGTACCGTTCTTTCTAACCATTTTGTGTATGCAGTAACCCAGTATTATATCGAGGTTTCTTGCAATTCTTTGGATCGCCACCTTTTATTTTGGTCGCTAGTATTTAATTAGTATTTTGGTTGGCAGTATTTAGTTAGTAGTCAAGAGGTAGTCCTTTCGTTTATTCAACTGCGATTCCAGACATCATGGTGAGCGTTGGCATTACATCCTACAAAAATTCGCAGATCGCTCATGTCAGAGTGACCCAAGATCTCCTTAAGCTCCTTAGACAGTGGCCCCTGTGCTGAATGTCGAGCCGTGATTTGTGACAAGTTTTTTGAGTTGAAGAAACTGGCGTTTCAGACGAATTGCGACTTTCAGCATAGGGGGCTAAACTCGCACTTAGCACTTCCACTCTAGGCCACTATGCTGAAAATCGTATTTCGATTGAAACGTCACTTTCTTCAACTCAAAAAACTTGTCACAAATCACGGCTCGACATTCAGCACAGGGGTCAGTGACGGGTCTTTGTAATTATAAGGAAGTTATGCTAAGCATAAAATAATCATGTTCTTTCTGCCCCCTCTTTATCATCACCGCTGGCAGGTCTCTTGTCGTTTAAGAAGTCAGGAAGTGTTTTAGGCAAACAATGCCTAAACGCAATGGTGTAGGGATAGCCCTACTGTGTTGCAGATTGCACTGGACCACTCGTATACTCGCTACACATGAGACTATTTTCTACACTAGCCTATGTTCCGCTTTCTTTTTTACGGTTCTCTCCCCTAAAACCGGTTTCACCAGTGAGTCTTATGCCTAATCTCCAATGAGAAAACCAACCACGAACCAACCACGTACCAGTAGGCTGAATTCGCTGACAAAATGTGTTCACACATATTCCTATCACTGGCTGCGTTCAGTTAGTGGCATAATGTAACATAATGTAAAATATAGCAAAAGAAAAGAGAAGGGAAGATTGTTACATTATGTAACGAAACTTAACTGAACGATATGTGTTGGGATATGCCACAAATGTCAAATTCACTATGACCAACTTTCAACTGTCATAATGCAACGTTTGGGGAAGCAAAACAGCTTCATCGGTTTATGTTACATAAACGACATAACATCGATGCTAAGTGAACGATTTTTTGTGCTACCAACGTCAAAAATATTTTACATAAATCCTTAACTGAACGACTTTGTGTTACATTAGTCACATAATGTAACATTGTGCTACTAAGTGAACGCACTCACTGTAGATGTGAATTGTCAGAAATGTCTGTTTTGTTATTATTATTACTAGATTAGACTTTTCTGATGACAAATTTTTTAGCGTGATATTCAAATACAATTAAACGTCGTTTATGCCTTGATTTTTGACATTTTTTGTACTAAATTGGCCGCTGAATTTCATGTGGCAACTCAAATGGTTTAACTAACACATACGGAAAGTTACCCATGTCGACCAAAACACGAACGAGACGGATAATTCAATTTACAATGGGAAGGAATAGGATGCAGCACTTTGGTTGGTTGGTTCGTGGTTGGTTTTGCCATTGGAGATTAGGCATTAGTCTCGTGTGTAGCACCTCCAATGTGAGCCAGCATGAGTATTTTTTTTTTTTTTTCATAGTAATGTGAAATCGCAATCGTCTACAAGACTATCGTCCACCCCAGTCAGGATGGAGTAATAAATTGAGGAGGATTTCCCTCTGTCAATTTGCCTTCGGGGAAGTTTTCCAAGACCACTGCCACGACCAATTTATCCCGGTATGAGGGTCCTTCTAGGTCCCATTTTTTACCTCTGGGGTGCCTGCTCGCCTGGGGAATCCTCTGACCGCTGCTGATTAAGCAGTGCCCCAGATATGTCCGGCACGCGATTGTTTTATCTAGAAGATAAGGGAAATACTGCTGACAATTTTCTATAGGGTCAAGAAATGACAGAACGAACGTTGACTTGTGGGTCTGCTTCTTGGGTTCCTGACCGCAGTTTTGCCTTTAGTTTGTTGAGGAGTTCGCGCAAGCGGTTCTCGTGCGGCTTCCTGTAGCTCCGCAATTCCCCTCGGACCTTCCTTGCTTGGGCCCTTTTCCTCCTGCATGCGCCAGATAAATTTTTTCCTTCTAAGTTACACGGTCATAACAAGAATTTTGACATGTAACTCTTCAAAAGCATTGCCGCCAGTTTCCTGGGGCACTGTTTTTGAATGATGCGAAGCCAAGGCTTCTGAGCTGTACCTCTAAGGATAGCCCACTCTAGCTCTTAACTGCTGCATGTATTGTCATATCTTAACTTCCTTATTCTGTTTCTATTTTGTTTAATTGGTCAAAAAAAAAGGATCTAACTTCTTACCCCATAAGGAATGCCCTATCTGCCTCCCGTGAGGAAAAATGATTGGTACTTGATCCCGAGTGAAAAAAATAGTTATAAATTTTGTAATTTCGGATAAAAACTGCGAAGATGTCGAAAGCTTTATATTTTTAAAGGTGAGTATAATTTTATCAAGCGGTCACCCAACCGAGTACTAATCACGTTCAATGCTGCTTGACCTCCGATGATGTTGTTTTGTATTAAATAGCCAAACGCTCGCCTTTCTGTTTCGTCGTCGTTGTATTGTTTCGAAATTTTCATGAGGTAGAGATCTGATTTTGTAGTAGAGATGTTATGTTTTAGCAAGCTTTTCTCCATGACTTGTGCTCCAAATTTCATTCTCTCAATGCTTTGGCTATTGAAATTTTTTATGTGCAAGATAAAGACTCAAATAACTCTTTGGAACTTTTGACTGTTTTTCTGCAGAGAAGAATTTAAAAAAAAAAACCGACAACTACAAAACACGGGTTTACTCCACTAAGCCCCCATCCAAAAACTACCCCGACGCTTTGTCTTCAACAATTGAATAGAAGATGGCTTTCTTCCTTCTTCTAAGAGAAGGTACATGTCATAGCGTGAAATCGAATTTCGAACCTCTTGTATGGTGGTTTTTTTTTTTTATGTGTTAGTGCTAAGCTCAGGAGTCACCCTTTGTACTACTAGTCCGTCATGTCATTTGTCACGTCATGGTGCAATGTCTAGCAGTAAGCTTAGTACCAGGGAGGGGTGGGGGGAATAGGTTAAGGATTATAAAGGTACGGGGGGTATTGAAGAAGGTGGTGATGAACCCTGCGTTTGAACTCTTGGATGTTGTAGGAGCTCGGAAATACCGACTGCGAGAGATTATTCCACAGTCGAGTTGTTCTATTTACAAACGAATTCATATCTTGTTGAGTGCGTGAAAGGGGGAGTTGCAGGTGGAGGGAATGAGATGAGTGGGCTAATCTGGTGTTGCGGGTATAAGATTGCCGTGGAGGCAGGAGAGCGTTTAACTCGGAGGAACAGTCACTATGATAGTAGCGATAAAATTTTGTCAGTGCTGCTACATTCCTACGGTGGCTTAGGGGGTCGATGTTGGAGCAAGCGGTATCGTCATTAATTAACTTAAGGGCCTTTTTTTGGACCTTATCTAACCATGCTAAGGTTGTTATTGGAGCGCCGCCCCAAACGATGGAGTTATATTCGAGAAGAGGCCGAATGTAGGATTTATAAATAACAGCACGGGCCGATGGCTGGAGGAGGAACTTGCACCTCTTAAGAAATCCCAAGCACTGGGATGCTTGTTTGGCGATTTGGAATATATGGTCATTCCATCGCAAGTCTTTGGCTAATGTCACGCCTAAGATGTGTAGGGATGGGTCGGCCTTTATTTCCACGTTATCCACTGTCAAGGATGGTGAGGTGTTGATCTTTTTCTTTGAAATAAGACAGTACTTGGTTTTGGAGGGGTTGAATTCGACACGATTCTTTTTTCCCCACTCTATAATAAGTTCAATGTCGTTCTTAATAGAGTTGAACATTAGTTCACGATCATCAAGACAGGATCTGGCATGTGTCTCTCTTGTATCGAAGCTGTACGAGTAACGTAGAGTACCGTCGTCAGCGAAGCTGAGAAGTGGGTTGGAGGGGATTGAAAGAAGGTCATTTATAAAGATGAGAAATAGGGCCGGTGATAAAATTGACCCCTGGGGGACCCCCGCAGAGATGGGGTGAGATTCAGATTTGACGCCATCCAAAACTACCTTAATTGAACGGCCGGAAAGGAAACTCTCAACCCACTGATACAGAAGCGAGTCTATTCCAATAGCTTTGAGTTTAGCTAACAAGGCTGAGTGCCATACTCTATCAAAAGCTTTGGAGGTATCTAAAGCAACCAAACTAGATTCACCAGATCCATGCAAACTTCGGTTGAGGTGTTCTGTAAGGCAAACTAAAAGATCACCAGTGGATCTTTTTTGTCGGAAGCCGTATTGTTTGTCGTTTATAAGTTGGTTAGATTCTAGATATCCCATTAGCTTTTTGTTAATTATCGTCTCCATGGTTTTGGAGAGGATAGAAGTGATTGCTATTGGGCGGTAGTTGGAGGGAAGGAGCTGTTTTCCAGCCACAAGAAATATTTTGAAATAATGTGTTTACAGATTATATTCACAAAAAATTGTCGATAGCTGCTGGCATAACGTTGTGAAGATAATCAGTTTCTTTTTTGAATACATTATAAAATGCTAACGTTAAAAACCCAATCAGCACTTATTATCTGACAGCTGACGGTGTTACCCCCATTGTGCATACAGGTGATTGTGCTTTTTATTCTTCTAATTATAAAAGAAATTTTATGTATAAGTTTCATTGAATTTGAAATGATTTTATAAAATGTGTTTTTTTGACAGGTTTATACAAGCGACTGACGCATAATCCCCCACTAGGTACGCAGCTGACTTTTTTTATAATTTTTATTATCACTTAAACAATAACTGTGCAAATGCTCAAGTGGTAAGAAATAAGCCGACGAACTTTTTTTTTTTACCACTTTCACATTTTCCCACGACCACCCCCACCACGATACTGGCGTCTGACGGTTGTTTCTGTTATTAGTCTTATCTAAACTATCTATTGCAAAAAAATCAAGTGGGAAGAAATGAGCCGCCAAAATGCAACGCTGCCTCCCGGACTAATAGTGTCAAATGATGAAGTGGAGGCTTCGTTACTTATGTTAGGGCTTCTGTATAAGAAGCAAAAGAATATGACGTGGTTTCGGATGATGATTTTAATCCAAAGTGAGTTAAAATCTGAAGAAGTGCTTTTGCATATTTCATAATGAGCCACGTCATCCCTAACGTAGATGGCAATGCCCCTATGGGGAGAGAGATTATGCACTAAGGTGTACCCCGATATCTGATATTGACTTAAGTCATTATCGGGTGATATTTGGGTTTCACTAAGTGCGAGGATTGGGGGTTTAAAGTTTAATAAGTGGCACTCAACAAAAGAGAAGTTCGCGTGAAGTCCACGAATGTTACAGAGGTCAATAACAAAGCTTGACTTGTAACGGGACTTCGGTTGCGCAGGTTCAATTGCCACATTCTTAGAGATATTTCCCGGAATTACATCTGCCGCAACCATCAGAGTCAACGAAATTTGCCTGCGTTAAAGTGTTATGCCTTTTGAAACGAGGCAAATTTCGACGACCGACAGATTTCGGGTACGACACTTGCAGGTCCGAGATTCGAGTGAGGGTAGGAAGCAAAGGGAACTTACTTGTGCTGTTCGTCGGTCGCTTGTCTGTAGAAAGGGTGATGAGGCCTTCGCTTTACACTGCCGCGCGTATTTTTTTCCACTTTTGTTTTGTTGTTGTTGTTTTTTTAGTGGGCTTTGATTTTTTTCACTTCACAAATAGTACAGTCAATATGCAATTTGCGCTCCGAAAAATGACAAACCGACATTTGACCTTGAAAGTCGTTAGGGGGGCGTGTCAGAAGCCTACTGAAAAATTATGAAAGTCGCGGTGCATGCAGATTTTGAGAAATTAAAAAATTTAATAAAAAAATTTTGAAACGCGTTTTTCTCAGAAAGTATAGGTTTTAGCGAAAAGTTTTTTAAACAAAAAATGTAGAGGTCATTGCGAACTACATTTTTTGTCATTGGAGTGACGTCATTCGACTTGAAATACAAAAAGTAGATGGCGCTAAAGGATCAAAAAAGTGTTTCTTTGCCATTTTCACTAAGAAAAATTAATTTTTTTACAATAATGTAAATGAGAAAGTTGTTTGTCATAAAATTATCTACAACTTTTGTTTAAACAAAATTTTTATAAAACTTACCGTTTTCGAGCTGGAACTTGTCGAAGTGTTCATTTTATTTCTGTATTTTTTATTGAACAATTTTATTTTATTGTAAGTGTATTGGAGGTTCCTAATCATTTTGTCGTACGTCGTGCCCTTTTTCTCCGTGGTTGTTGGTCCGGGGAATCACTTCTTATTTGTTCGGTGGATGTTATTCTCTGTAATTCTGCGTCTCTTCGTTCTCTGTGGTCGAACTCGGTGCTGGTTCTCTTCGGTTGCCAGTGAACGACTTGAGAAGGAAAATCCAAATCATCATCGTCGATAAAAATTTCATCTTCTTCGATGTCAGGTGTGTTACTACAACTTTCACTTTGTGCAACAGATATCCACCATCAAAGACAAAAAGTGGATTGTTTCCAAGTCGAGTTTCAGTTACAGGCGAGAATTCCTTATAAAAAGACGATTTAATTCCTTTTCGCATTCCATTATCGTCGAACAGAGATAATGGAAAAGGGGAGAGCTCAAATGCCAAAAATCTCTTTAATTCATCGTTTGTAGCCTGGTAAATTGCCATTCGTTGAAAAAGTAGCATTGGATCTATTGCAACAACTGTATCATCCACCTTCACTTTCGATGTCATGATTGACAGCGGCTTCACTGCTTTTTTCCGTTCAAACGTAAGTCCTCCAAAAGTACCGACGATGATGATTTGGATTTTCCTTCTCAAGTCGTTCACTGGCAACCGAAGAGAACCAGCACCGAGTTCGACCACAGAGAACGAAGAGACGCAGAATTACAGAGAATAACATCCACCGAACAAATAAGAAGTGATTCCCCGGACCAACAACCACGGAGAAAAAGGGCACGACGTACGACAAAATGATTAGGAACCTCCAATACACTTACAATAAAATAAAATTGTTCAATAAAAAATACAGAAATAAAATGAACACTTCGACAAGTTCCAGCTCGAAAACGGTAAGTTTTATAAAAATTTTGTTTAAACAAAAGTTGTAGATAATTTTATGACAAACAACTTTCTCATTTACATTATTGTAAAAAAATTAATTTTTCCTAGTGAAAATGGCAAAGAAACACTTTTTTGATCCTTTAGCGCCATCTACTTTTTGTATTTCAAGTCGAATGACGTCACTCCAATGACAAAAAATGTAGTTCGCAATGACCTCTACATTTTTTGTTTAAAAAACTTTTCGCTAAAACCTATACTTTCTGAGAAAAACGCGTTTCAAAATTTTTTTATTAAATTTTTGAATTTCTCAAAATCTGCATGCACCGCGACTTTCATAATTTTTCAGTAGGCTCCTGACACGCCCCCCTAACGACTTTCAAGGTCAAATGTCGGTTTGTCATTTTTCGGAGCGCAAGCCTCTTTTCGTTGCATATTGACTGTACTAAAAGAAAAAATTTTTTTTCGAATTTATTTTGTTTTCAACGAGGCGTGTTTGACGGACCGGACCAGCACACGTCCGTTCACTTCGCTGTCTACGGCCAAACTCGGGTTTGGTGCTTTAATATCTACACTGCACCACGGAGAGGTCTCAAGCTATCGTTAACTACTATTTATCCACCATCTATCCATCCATCTATTAAAAATATTAGGAACTTAACTACCCAACAAACTACTTGCAATCAACACAACCCAATATAATTAGTCCAGAACATACTTCTACCAGGACAAACAACTTTCAGGATGAGCCAATTTTTCCTACAGAGTCCTTCTAGATCCACCAGAGAACGAAATGACTAATTAGATGCTCCGATAAACCCAACACAACAGATTGTCCTCCTTGCGCAAAATTATGACAGGATAATAACCGAAACATAGAAGCAATTCCATGTGCGACTGTGTTGGTACTTAGCAATCACTGCAAGGACACTTAATGGCTCTATCCTCTATCACAGCCCAACATCTGACCAAAGGATGCTAATTCGATTAATTATTGTGAAAAGCCGAGATTGTAGCTAAGCAACACGAAATTTAATCCAGAAAATAAGTCCTAGGTGATATTGAATTAAGCAATTATAGCGTTCTGTTGTAGTGGTGGTGTCTATGCAGATCCCTTGACCTGATTACCTGCTGGGAGAGGCGTTCTTCAAGCACACACACACGGCTAATGGCGTCGTCCGAGACTTGAGTGTGGTCAGAAATATTAAATTTCATCGAGATTTATCAAAAGTGTTTGTGCCTAATTAACCTTTATTTATAGACGATTATTTCCAATGGAGCTTCGTCGTGGCCATGAATATTCATTCGATGATCGAATCTTTTTCCGAAAAAATTCCTCAGTGTCAAAAATGCATTCCTCGTCACATTTCCATAGGCGGAGGTAGGAAGCGGCAGAGCAAGTCACGATAATCGATTAACAAATCGATGGAGTTTGGGATTGATTTAAATACAGTATTTATGTATGTAGTAAAGGTAGTATTTTTGATTAAAACAAATTATCGATGAATTTTTGGGCGAACCGATTAATCAAAATTTGTTTTTCTTGTCGAACTGTTATCGAAAAGACTTGTTTCTCGAAAGTAAACCAGTTCCAAGTCGCGATAATGGCATCTAATTGGAATTATCATTAATTATGCGTGGAATAATCGTAGAAGATTTAAGATTAACAAAAAAAAATTTATCCAGTTTTTAAGTAGTACAAAAAAGTTTGAAGATAAATTTCAAGTGACATCTTAATCTCTAAGGTAAAGTTTAGGTCTAATTATACTGGGCCAGAAACGTTCGGCCAGGGTGCATTATACCCCCTCGGACAAGAGCCGAATTCAATTAGGAAAAAACCAACATAAATCTCCAAATAACTAGTTTCGAAGCGATATGATAAACACCAGGTATCGTCCAGGTATCCACCAGGTATCCATATTTTTTTATCGGTGGAAGACTCTCTTTGGTATGCCGATGTCAGAATAATGACCCCCTCGAATCGTTGTTACGTCTCTGCTGTTATTGTTTTTTTTTTTTACATTGCGTGAATCGAAGACGATTCCACGTTGATGAATTGCCAACATATCAATCACCTCGACTCAGGTGTGCATAGATAGAATTGCCGGTTGTTTTGATATAATGACGACTCTTTAGACCTGACCATATGCGATCTCTGTAATTGTTTGTACAGTTACAATCACGTTCCTTACCTCCATTGGCGCTGTTGTTGTCTTATAAATTCTCAGGTACGATAAAAAAAAACATATTATTGGAGTAAAATATTGTGTGGAGGTCATTAAACCGTTCATCGATTTCTGGGAGAAAATTATAAAAGAGGCACAGATTTTGAGGCCAGGTGAATCTTAGCTTCTGCTGCTGGCTTCTGGTGCTCCAAAACGTAAACAAGTTTTCACTCGCGTTTACGGAAACAGGTCGTAAAAAGAGACCAAACGATGATGATGAACAGATCAAAGTGAAGACGAAAATATTCGCAATTCTGATCAGGTGCATAGCCTGGATGTTTGTATATATTAATTATATTCACCTGTATCCATGGAGGAACGACGACGACTATACAACACAACAGTTGCGTAACCAGTTTTTAGAGAGAAGACAACTTACATATATCTAAACTTGGACATGCGATAACTGTCAGCATACAACATGTCGACTTTTATGTTTGCGATTAGTTTGTTGAACTACATATAACGCCTATGTGTGACATCTCTTCTTCGTTCATTTATTTATTTATTTTTATTTTTTTATTCTTTACTTCGAGCACGCCTGCCATGACCGATGAAGATGCGTAGGTATTCCAAAGAAAATTCAATTAAATTTGCATTTTTGTGTTTGGTCTTTTTTTGGGAAAAACATCTGGTGGGCAGACATTCCATGGAGGTGTGTTATGCTAGTAGTAAAAATTATATTCGTAATATTGACTATGTAAGGTGTGACAAAATTAATTTAGACATTATTTGGAGTCGGTTGATTAGTATTATTGAAATTTATTTGTTGTTGAAAATATAGTGACATACATTTGTCCCATATTAATTAATATTGACTACGAATAGGAAACTTGGAGTTTCAGGAATAAGATTCTTACATGTTAACATTGGTGAAGTCTAACAAAAAAAGCCATATATAATTTTAAAAGATTTTCACATAAGTCCTGTAGATTGTTGGACTGAGAGATTGATAATTGATTGCTGAGTTTCAGCATTTTTTTCGAGTTTTCACAAATTTCCATTCAGAACAACTCGTGGATTGTTACGTATTTGCCACTTCTTTCCAAAACATTCGTTGGGTATTACAATTCAATGAAGTCAGTCAAATACATCTGCAAATATGTAACGAAAGGCAGCGATATGGGTTGTCGATTAATTACGTGAGGCTTTTATGGGGGGGATAGAGGGTCAAGCCGAATCTCACGTGGGGTAGAGAGGGTCTCGGAAAATAGCACGTAATTTTTTTCCTCAACAAAGAGTGTTAAATTGATAGAAAACATGTATCTCCACTAAAGACACCCATAGAACGGCAGGCTGTTAATTCAAGCGCTAAAATGTTCATGGCCTCAACGAAAACTTTATAGGCACAAGTAGATTCGCGCGGCGAAGGCGGCGACTGGAAAAACGTTTAAAATAGACGGACCACCATAATTGCTAACACAATGGGCAGGAGGCGAGAAGAAGTTAAATGTATGAGAAATTCTCTTGCAGGCGGCCGCCGTCACGACCTCCGCGCCAATCTGTGTGTACCTTAAGGCGGCTTCAACGCCGTGAACACCCGAGAACAAGCGCGAATACGAGTGTGGATGGTTTTCGCGCCTTGATTTCGGCTGCGAGTGGAGGGCTTGTATTCGTGCCGTAAATTCACGTCTTGTCTCGAAGAATGTTGCGGCGTACGACCCAAGTAACACTGTCTTGCGAAAATGTCCTTAGGATATAGAACTACAGGAAGTGCCCTCGACGAATTTTAGCGTAATGAGATTCTTGTTTGGTATGTGTGCTCACGTTTCGGTAGTTGTTTATCCACTATAAGCGGAAAAGGCGAGTGGAATAGAGGAGTGACAAATAGAAGTTCGAATTATCAGTTATCTATAATTAAATCTTGTGGTTACGCCTGTAAATACGTATTTTTAGTGTAAATACTAGATGTTTGGATTGGCTTTCAAATTCCCAAGGAAAACAATCGCGCATTATCAAGTTGGTCGATATATGAACTGCAATGGGGCGATTTGGCGTTTATCATCATATCATTTATCATTTGCTATTCATGAACGTCGTCCAACCGTTATATATTTGGGAGTGCATCTGGAGAATGGTCAACGAGTTTATTTTAATGCATCGAATGTTGCTCAACGTGCTGAAACACCTCAAGCGACAACACTGATCAGTTATTTTTCGATTTGCCAAAGCGATTCATTTTTACGAATGTTGCTCTATTTTGAGATGCCACGTTATTACACCTGGAACACTTCATTGAAGAAATTTCAGCGTTGGAATCAAAGCGATGCCGTTCCTAACCATCCGGATGTGCGCTCTATTGGTCGCATTTACACAGTTCTTTCGAAGAATAACGAATGCTGCTACTTGCGGTGGTTGCTGGTTAATGTTCGTGGGTCAACATCATTCGAATCATCATTTGAACTGTCAATGATATGGATGCTGGGCACTGTCAGGGGCCTAGGCAGCTTAGGCAGTAACACGTCTGGCTACCATCCCAGAGGTCCCAGGTTTGAATCCCGGCAACCCCACATGCTTTCGCTTTTACCCGCTCCACCGAAAGGCATATCATCGGTTGGTTGATGAGATTCAACTCGTTTCAGGCATGTGACTCCAACGAATTGTTTCTCGATGTCCCGATGTCAGAGCGGCTAGGTTGTGGCAGTTCCTTTCTTCCCGACAAGAGCTGCTGTTCGAAATTGCACTCTTTACGAAGAAAATAAATTGTCAATAGTATAAAGGACCTTTCCTTAGCCTCTAGTCCACATAAAAAAATCTCAATTTGCTTGAAAACGAACTCATTGGGAAATGAGAAACGTGAAAGCAATATTGTTTGTGTATATCCAAGTCAAGAATGGGTAGATTTATAACAAGGTTTCGCTTTTGATCGAAGACATGGGTTACCTCATGTACGGCAGTTTGTTAGACAGTTAGAAATACCAACGCCATATCGTGGAATGAACGACGCTTTCAAACTAGAATTGGATCGTGAATACGTTCAAGATGCATTGAACCAATCAGTGTCTTATTTTTTTCGATGCATTCGGTGAAACTGGGATAACATTCGTCATGTCATTGATTTTGGCCACTATATTCCTGCGAAAACCAAAATTGGTACAGTAGTTGCTTCTTCTGGGAATAGCGGGCACGTTGATAGAACAGTGCCAACAATGCGAACTAAGGAATACTTAAGATGTTCTTCAACACACCTATATACTTCGCGAGTCCTGCACTCTATTAAGAGAAAACGGGATGAGGTAGACTATTCTCAGGTTAGATGGTACCAGCAAAAAATTTGTGGTTCTTGCTACGGAAACATAAATCCCAACCGTGAAAGGTTTACCAACGGCTACACGAAATGTTACCTATTGGGATTCCATCCAATATTACCTACCTTCTATCCCTAATCTACCAAAGCCTCATGTCGCTGAAGATGATCAAGCCTTATCGTCAGAGATCGTATTCGGATATCTTAACGCTTAGACGACTGAATTCGCCAAAGCAGCTTGAATTTGAAGACTTGATGACTTTAACAGTTTTTGCTGATTTTTAGTAGCCGTTTACGTATTTCTAGCTCCGCGATGTTAATGGCTGCTATTAGTGACTTTAGCTATGTGAATGACTCGATGCACAATGTATTTTGTTTTGCCTTCATTTTTCAATGCTTACGATTTGGTCTGCGCAGGCCAAACATATACATAAGCAAATTTATAGAGGATTATGTCCATTGATGTCACATCTTTGTTCTCCGAAAAGAAGAATGCTCTTAAGATATTTTTTGAGTCTCTTAAGGCAATTTCAGTGTAGATTGTGTTATACCTTATTTATCGGTAAACAACATTCTTACGTTTACTCGGCAGATTGTTAATTGTGAAAAGATGAAGTATTATGCCGCTGCTTTAAATCGAACCCGTAGTCGGCTCCCGGTAGTTGATATGGCATTATGCCACTGCTAAGAACTTAATAATGTTGTCCAAAATTTATGAAAAACTTAATTTTAATAACCCCCCATCGAGCAAAAATGCACAAATTACCCCAAAAGAAGCGTTAATAAAGAAAACTTTTTCATTTAGTTTTCCAAAACAATTTTTCATGTTCTCCTTCAACAACTCGTCGCTTGCATCCTTTTTTGATGCCGTCAAAAAATGTTTCATGCTTCCATCCTGGACCAAATCTCCTTCGTTCCTCATAAAGTTGCTGACGACCTAAATTTTTGTGAAGTCTTTGTCCATGGGCCAGCAGCAACAGAACATCTGGGGCTATTCCCATACAGGCAACTCAGCTTGAGTGAAATAATGTATTCTAAAAAGGAGGACAAGCTTTCTAGTACTTAAAAAAGGATACGCTTTGTTCCATAATTGGTTTAATAACTGCAAAAATTTTTAGACTTAAAGTCCAATGAGTCTTAAAGAGCTCGTGATGCTTTGGGAATAGTATTATAAAAATTCATTCATGTGAGATTTTTTGTAAATTATTTAGATTGTTATGTATACACATAAATTACGTTTTGAGGTAATTATAATTGAAAATAGTTGATTCTTTCAATTTATCTTTCGACAAAAAATGATACTTTGCAGTGGATCAAGGCTTGTTTCAATTGAAACAGACGATAATATAGACTGGATATAATAAGGAATGAACCACCAAAAGCTTTGCCGTTCTTACTGCGAAAACACAAATCCCTTGTGGTGACTTGAAAAAATCGAATAAGTCCTTCCTATTCTCTCAAACCGTTCATTTTCAAGCTGTGTTAGTCAGAAGAGCAGATCGATATTGGAAATTACCAGTTAGATAGAACAAAACCAGATAAACCTCCTGCGTTCCCCTTTTAGTTGTCTGTCTGAGCTTCTATGAAGAAAGTTGTTGAGTCAGAGATAAGACTGAATTTTCTCTATGTTGAGAATTAGCAAACTCATGGTCATTTATCTCGAGCTGTCTCTAATGGTTCTTATCTTGAGCTATAGGAAACAAGTATTGCTTCTGTTGTGTCTAAATGTAGATGAATTTCTTTGCCAAAAAATGATTCGTTCTGGTGTACAAAGGCGATCTTGTTTCTCATAGCAATACCAATTAAAAACATGGAACCCTTCAGTTGATTAGGTCTTTAGCTGGTGCTTTTTGATTGGAATAGATGCCAAATTGCACTGGGAGGAACGCATAGACAATCTGACAAGTAGAAAGTACAGATATCTGTGATCCTCTTGACCACATGAACTATGCATTGGTAATATATATGAGGCCTTAGTATGATGGGATTGAACTGTGCTTAGTATCTTTATAAACCAAATAAGTCAAGATTCTACAAACAAAATGGAGCCAGAGGTGAAATGGGCCTGATGACTTATTCAAAAAAGAAGAAGAAATGCCCTGTTAAAATTCAATATTTAAATTAGCTAAGATTGGTTATAAATATACCATTTACCCCGTATTCTAAATTGTGACAAGTTCTAGGTCACAAGCCTCGAGACTCGTGCTGGTCAGTGAGAGTGTGTAACTATACTTGTGACTATCAGATGTTTTGGCATTGTAAGCCCCCAGTCATAACAAAAATATTAAATAATTCACTTCTAACGATGAATTTGTATTTATGCAATGGGATAAAGCAAAGTATGGGCGAAACGTAGACAACCCAACGTACGCCCGAAAATATTAATTCTGTAAGGCAGAGGGTATGTGGGTATGGGTCCGAGCACTTATCATCGAAGCTGGTTGTGTGTCGAAAAAATATGCTAGAAACCTGCCTTTTAAACTCTTGTGGCCTACTATTTATTACCTCCACAACTGTGATATCTAGCAGTTGTAACTGTTTGCGGATTGTTAAAATTGTGACTGCAAAGTTAGAATACCAAATCGTCTTAAGTTGAGATTGACTGCACACTTGTGATTGCGTTGTGACTTGTGACTGCTTCTAAAATACTCCTTTTTTTTATTGATCTGGTTAGCATTATATTATCTAGAGCTGGTGGGCTATGTACTTTAAAAGGCCAAGTTAGTAGGTGTGGAATCTGTCTGTCTATTCCTTGTGTATGGTCTGTGGTCCATTAGTAAGGGCGTTTAGTAGTGGGAAAAGAGTCAGGGTCGGGTCTCTGTCTGGTTGTAGCAGTTCGTGACGGTTTTGTCTAGGTTTGGAGGCTCCTTCGTTCTTATCCCGAGTGTGTTATTTTTTGCTAGATGGTCGGTCCACTGCTTCGTTTCATTGAATTTCGACGTTACCTGGATACCAAGCAAGTGTGATGTCCATTTTGTGGATCTATTATGTAGTCCGTCTGTGTGCTTGTGACCTTCGGGTTACTAATGTGCTTTAAGGCGGCCAAGGAATCTGAGTAGATGACAATGTTAACACGTGCTCGTTTGGCCAAGTGTACCGCTTCCCAAACTGCGTACAGCTCACCGAAGTAGGCGCTGGTACCGTCAGGTAACCTATCTACTACGATAGGGGCCCTGTGTCGTCCGTTAATGCGTACGTCGTTTCAGAGTCTTATTTTGATCCGTCGGCCTACAAACATGTTGTGTTTGGTTTACTCTTTGTTTATTGGTCTCTTTGTTCAAAATGTAATTTCTCGTAGATGGTGGTCGGTGCGATGGTGTTCACCTAAAGTATTTGCTCAGAGTATGATCTGTTTGTTTTGGGTCCACTAGCCAGGGGCGAAGGGTGTGTTTGCTCCTCAATGCTGAGAGCAACTCAGTTAGTGCTAGGTAATGCCCCATGGCTATCCTAGCCGTGTTGTTAAGGGCCGCTTGTAGAATTTTGGGTAGACCATAATCCAGATATTCGAGTGTCAGTTATTTGGCAATATTTACAGCAAGCGTGAGCCAGCTCTGTTTGTGCATATGGATTTCAGCATGTTGTTGCGAATTTTTATAGCTCTGTTTGCTGCTTTGATTTGTGCCCTCCATAGTTTGTTTTTGTCATATGTTAGCCCCAGAATTACTATTTGGTTCTTGAATTGTAGGGTTTGACTATTTAAGTAAATTTTTACAAAGTAACATTAGCGCTTGCGCAAATGTCAAGAGCCTCGATTTTATTGTGGGAAAATTGAGCATCTCGAATGTTTAGCCATTTGAAAGTGACAGTACACGCTTTATTTCATGTAGTCTAGACTCTAGAGTAGGTTGTCCGCAGCCAAAGACCAAACTGAGCACCTCTACTATAACATTCCCCCCCCCCCCCCGCCTTCTATTGAGAAAAACCCAAGCTATTGGTATTGCCTTCTTCTAAAGAATTGGATTGAAAGTTTTCTTTCTGCCTGTTCAATCAAGGTTGTATTGGACGGAGTCAAATCTAACCTTGATCCCCACACCATCTCTGCAGGCGTTTCCCAGGGCTCAATTCTATCACCAGCTCTCTTCCTAGTTTGTATAAATGACCTGCTCTCAATCCCATTCAATTCACTTCACAGCTTTACTGACGACTACTCTAGTACTCTACGTTACTCGTACATATAGCTTCGAAAAATCAAGACAAACACGTGTCCGACCTTGTCTGCTTGATCGTGATCTTATGTCCATTTCAATCAACAGGGATATAAATCTGATTCTAGATTGGGGCCACAAGAATCGTGTCGAATTCAACGCAAGGAAAACGAAATACTGCCTCTTTTCTATGAAAACGCGCTCCTCAATCTCTGGGCAGGGGCACACAGTACCACCTTAGCTTCGCTGGACAAGGTGCAAAACTGTGCCTTCCAACTCATTGGCGACGGTGCCATTTACTACTCTGGTGAAATTCTACCGCATCTGCCATAACGACAGTTCCGCAGAAATATATAACCTCCTGCCTCAACGGCAATATTTTTCCCGCAGCACAAGACTAGCCCTTTCGGTTCATCCTCACTATCTACAGATCTTATTTTCACGCACACATCAGTTTAGAGGTTGGGGCTTACCCCACCGTTTTTCAGAGGGTGGGCTTTAAAATGTAACCCACACATTCTAGCGAGCATTTTTCGATTTCCTAGAGGATTTGCCCGGTCTATGGACAATCAGTGACGTATGCAAACTATCTTAAATTGAGATTGACTTCGCACTTGTGATTGCGTTGTGACTTGTGACTCCTCTTACTCGCCTCTGTTTGAGTGAGGTTAAATCATAGTTGGCTTAATTTTTTTTTTTAATTTCAAGTGCTCGGTTGGTATTCCAGAACGACGGGTTTACTTTGAAAGGAAAAATAATAAACGCCTTTAGTTACCTAGTTACTTCAGACTAGTTAAAATTGATTCCGGAGTTTGACTACCCACGCAGATTAAAGCCCACTTTAAGCTCATTGTATAAAAACATAAAATAAGCCATACCATTTAATAAGCCTACCACGAAAAACAGCTTTTGTATTAGTCTATACAATCACATAACGATTGTTTCTATGGAAATTTGTGCCAGAGAATACAAATGCTGAATTAAATGATAGAAATGAAATTCAATATCGAACGTCGCTAGGTAATAAAAGGTAACAATTCCTGTACCTACACATACTAGTCCATGCAGGCTATAGTGTCTACAAACAAAGTGAAAGAGTTTAAGTTTTTTGTAAAACTATTTTGCTAATAAATTATTTTAATTATGTAAAGCAATTCGAATAGATTAGTACAAATTGTTTAGGTAAACATCAATAAAGTTGTATATAATATAATTTCCGTAGAAGAGCGGAGTCGTGTAATAAAATTAATGTAAAGCGAAACATTGTGCCATTTGCATTCAGCTGGGATAAATGTAAATTGATGTAAATAAATTACAGAACTTTAAAGAAGCACTAAAAAACCAGACTGGGACCAGGGGAGAGGCAGGAAAAAAGTTTAAATCAGTCCATTAAGCACGGCTGCGAAAAATCGTAAACATTTTACAGCCTCAACTTTTACAACTCGAGGCATCAAAACGTACTTAACATACATACAGCATCCTCCTGCTGGAAAACTAAGGTCAAGCGCCTCCACCTCTTCCGAGAGTGCCTTTGGGGCTGGGAGCTGCGATAGAGGTGGGTATATAGGCAAAACCTAGGCGCAACCTAGCCAACATAAACCTCCGCCTCCCATTTGACCTTCGGCACGAAACCGTGTAATTTCCTCGTCGTCGGTGGAAAGAAAATCTTCCAAAGGTTTAACTCCAGTGGTTAATGGCTAGGAAAGTATTTAAACTACTTCCATCCCATTGTATAGTGCCGGCCGCTCAGAGGTTAATTAATTAACGGCTGAGCATCCCGACCTGCAATTACGCCAGCAGCAACAGCAGCAGAAGCATCAGCAGAAGACACCAGCGCTATCTGGCGGAAACCCAACCTTGCAGAAAGTTAATTACGGCGCGTGAAATTGAAACCATTCTTGGGGTTCTTCGAGTTCCTGCGTGACTTTCAATTTCCTTTCAATCATGGTTAATTCAACGTCGAATCTCCCCCCACCCCGGCCGGTCGGTATTCTCCTGAACATTCTACACCCGGAGAGGTTAGGGGGCTCCCCAGGTGATGCAGCAAACATACGGGTCGAGACGATGATGGGCACAATCACCTCTGACACCTGCTCCCACCTGGCTATACCCAAGACGTGAGAAACCGAAAGCCTGCGAGAACCTCGTTTACGATGAATTCTTCCTTTTGACAAATTTTTTCCTCCACCTCTTCTGTTTCCCACCTTCAAGGGGAGATGTTATTCCTTTTATGATATGTGTATTCATTTTTTTCCTGCCCAGGTGAAAACCGAGAACTACGAGGTCAAGCAACTAACGAAGCAATTCAAGATATCAAGAGCGCGCGCTTAAGAATTTCGCTGAAATGCGAATTTCGCTAGCTGAACAAGACGAACTCGGCGAAGATTCATTGCTAAGTGCTCGCATTTCGCTAGGCCCGAGAGGAGTTCAAGAAACTGCGGACAACGCCAGACCGGGAAGAGTCCTTTGTGCATTATGAGATCAAAGAGCCGGGACAGAGGTGATAATGGATGGCTTAAGTGCAGATAAATCTTCCGTAAACTGGTTACGTAACCTCGTAAATGCGATTGGCCACTTGAGGTGAATAGTGAATTGCTTCTTTAATTCTTTTTTATGTTCTGCGGTTGGCTGAGATTTTCTTTAATTATTTTCTTTCTTCGTTTCTGCGAAGGAAGACGGACTGCGGGCCGAAGGGGGGTCTTCAAATGGTAATAGTTAAGCCTAGATGCGAGTTGTCTGAACACTGATGATTTTGTCAGATTACATTATTAACGGTCATCACTTCCAGCGTGTGTGATTGCTTGCGATAGCGACGCAATTAAGAAGAGATTTGCTTGAACATTTTGAAGGCTTCACTTGAAACCTGTCTAAGTTGAAGGCATAAGCTTGGGTGTCACACTTTATACTGCAAGTTCGTCATATCGTTCTCGTCATAGTGCAATCTCTTAAGCTTAGCACGAAGGTTAGATAACGTATAGCATTGGTCAAGCGGAGTCTAGGGAATGCATGATGAGGAGTTGGTAAATCTCATGTTTGAAGTCTTGGGTGTTGTAAGAGTTCATTTTTTTAAGCAACCGTCGAGCCAGGGATGAAACCGTAGCTGTTTGCGGGGGACAGCCTTGTCGAACTATTATGTCTCCTGAAACACGTGAATCCTGCTGATCAGCCGACCAAGGCTGTGAAGGCAGTACCGGACTACCAGATGAATAAGGACGTGTACTGTCCGATATGTCAACATCCAACCTAACCTGAACTTTGGTACCCTTTTATTAACGGGTGTGTTAGCGAGATGTTATAGTCTAGGAGCTGATATTAGAATACCGTCATACAAAACGAGTCTTGATTTGCCCCATTTTCTTTCTTTGGTCTATCTCTAGGATTTTACTCCAAATAGACTCTTAGTACCGATATCAAATACGACTTTTGACTCGACTCGAATACAACTCCTAGTAGCGATATCGTAAAAATAAAACCTATCGTCGAGAATGGAAACGAATCGTGAATTTAGTTCGAGACCCAGCGACACAGACAGACAGTAGCGTATCCGTTGGGGGGCCGTCCCGCTCGGATCGCCAGCTAACGTATCGAAGAAGATGAAGATTAGGTTAAGCTACATATATAGGGCTTTTTCTAGTGCGACCAGAGGCCACACACCCATGTACCTAAAGTTTGATGGTTGTTTGACGACTTTGGTGGATGTATAAAGCCATCCTGTGGAGTTTAGGAAGTTTATCACTGCTCCGACCCCTTGTCTGATCACTTCAACTAAGTCTTCTAGACCGTAAAAACCTAGTTTGCACTGCCTCCCCTTGGATTTTGTATGAGTTACCATCAAGGGAAGAAATTTGCATGAAGCTCACTGTAACAAAAATCAAAACAAACAATTTTTGCAATGGGGCTTTGATTTTGAAAAGTCGATATACCAATAGGAACCGGCTAGGACCCAGACACGCAGCCATCGAGGCTAGCCGGAAGACTTTCAGGATCGCCAGTATACTTCTGGTTAAAAAATAATACGATGCTTGTTTCTGCTGCTGTTATAATAGTGCCCTTTGTAGTACTCCACATCTCTTCAGTCTTATTTTGTCCGAAACTCTTTGCTGGCTTAAGGTTTGTTGTAGTTTTCCAGTAAACTCTCGCCTTTTAATGCTGTCCTGCTGAACGTCGATTTTGAATCGAATAGTTGCTGCTATCAAATGGTGGTCACTTCCAGTGTCTGCTACCCTAAAGCTCCTGATATCCTCTAGAATAGTTCTCCATCTGCGTCTGATGGCCAAGTGATCTATCTGGTTTCTCGTTCTGCCATCGGGCGATACTAAGGTGTCCTTGTGTATCTTCTTGTGACAAAAGTAGGCTCCACCTACGATTAGTTGGTGGCAACTACAAAAGTCAACAAAAAGCTTACCGCTGCTGTTAGTGACCTGGTCTATGCCTTGATTTCCAATTGTCTGTTCAAGGCTCGTTTTGTTTGGGCCGATCTGTGCATCTAGGTCACCCATCAAAACAATGATGTCTCCCCTTGGAAAATAGCGAAAAGCCTAATTTAGTCGCATATAACTCTTTCTCTAACTCTTCCTTGATGTCGTTGTCTGCGTCATCACTTGGAGCGTAGCATAGGACTTGCGTAGTACTTCTTAGCGCACGGTAATAATCCTCTCAGAAACTGGGGACCAGCTAATGAGGCTGGACCTGGCTTCTTTGGTGGGTATTACGCCAACGTCATTCATACATACGGCTTTCAGTTTCCTTTCTGCCAGAATATAAGAAGGACTCACCGTTTGGGCAGATATGATCCCCCGTGTCGGATCATCTGGTCTCTCGCTGAGTCCCATGACCTTGACTTTGTATCGATTCATCTCGTTGAGGACTTCATCAAAGCGTCCATCAGCCAGCAGTGTTCTCACATTTCATGATCTGATTCGTGTCCAGGTTCGAAAAGCAAAGGTCGTCGTTGTGTTGTCCATCCGTTTCCGAGGCATTGTTTGTAGATTCGTAACAATGGTATATTTATAGGAGCGGGTTACTAACCCTCAGCCCAATCGACTTAAACCTATTCTTAGGGAGTAAATTTGTTTACTATCATTTTTAACTGTACACCCAGTACTATTTCAGATAGCATCTCCATCTCCTGAACTCGTTCAAGAACCACTTGACTATGGAACAGTCTACCACTGTCAGTATTCCCAAACTCATACAACATCCAAAAGTTCAAATGCAAAGTTCAGCGCCTCCTTCTAATGCATCTCCTATAATCGTCTTAACCTATTCTAGTTTTTTCTATCCTTCGAGCTAAGCTTACTACTACACATTTCATTTGACCAAAGCAATTCAATCAGCGGTTGGCGCTCAGAACCAAACAAAACTTCATCTAATAACATCATGGTAAAACTCCATTTCACAATGTACAACTCACGATTTACATTTCTGATGCTGAGACAAAACTCCCACTATTTTTTACCCAACTTTATTGTTGTTATATTTCACAAGTTTAGCCCTACGTCTTCTTGGTTGATATAATACTCAAACTGAAAGTACAATAGTTCTGGTGCATGTAGATGCTCCCCCCTCTTCCACCCATCCTTGTAAATATGAAAGAAATCGATCAAATATTCCTTCGACATCCTTAAAAATATTTTTCCGTGTCTTGACTCCACCCATTCGAAAGTTTGCATCCTTTCACGAGACTCCTTTCATAAAGTTAAAGCCCTATATTGTGCACATTCTCATTGTTATTACAAAGTTCCTGGTTGCAATAATTTCTTTTACAAGTACTTCGAAAAATGGATGCCGACTTTTCCTTATCTCTGTTCTTCAATGAAACATACACGCTCCAGTTTGTTTTCAGTCTCTACCCTTTTCAAAAGGTGGGATTATTGTCTTCCATACAGCAAAAGAAAAATACCTGAAACCGCACAAAACACAACAATACACAACAAACAGAAAAAATCCAAGAACCATGAAGTTTTTAACATGCACAGTAACTTAATGCAGGCTTCACAAGTTTTTGTTGTTTTTATTTTATTTATTTTGCGGGTTGGTCTTGTATATCACAGCCAGAGGGAAGCGCTCTTCTTTAGTACCAAATTCCAGCGCGGACTTTAAGCGCGTAAAATTCACTAAAGTTACAGAGCGAAATTTCAGCTCCTGATTGCAATGTCCTTAATGGAACTCGTGATGCAATTGAAAACTTCCCCCCGAGCTGTATGCATTCATTTATATTGTTCGCCTCCTTTCACGAGAAGCTTCCCTCATTCTGGAGTCGCATTTATATTCACCCTGCTTCCGCCCCACAAGGGGATGCACGCTTCGTGGTGGCTTAGTTATTCCTTGAAAATACAACTCAGGTGAAAGCACAGTTTTCAGGTATTGTTTTATGCAATGCGGAAATTCGATACTGTTTATGTATGAGGAGGGCGGTGAGGAGATGCAATCCTGTGAGGAACGTGAGGAGGGACCAGGAGCAACGAACAGCGATAAGACAATTTCCCAGAAGGCGGTTGAGGTAGACAGACTTCAAGGAATAGTTTGGCTCAAAAGTCACAGTTGTTGTCCTTAAAGCCCCCTTCTAAATAAAACTCCACAGAAAAGAAGCTGCACTGAGTGCTAAGTTCCTGGGGAAAAAGGATTTACCGCACAATTAAACTCTTAATCGGAGTGAAAAGAAAGAGAGCAACCACCACTTCCTGAAGATCCTTAAATGAACGAGTGCAGCCACTTGAACCTTTTTCTGTGAAACTTTTCCGCTTTTTTTTTTTTTTCTTTCTTTCTTTCAATTTTTTTTTGTGCAGAGAGGTGCACCTGATGTTATGCAACAGTAAAAGAGTTGCCCCAGAAAAATCCTTTCCTTTTTTGCATCCTATACCTTATGCAGGAAGTTGAGGCTACACCGGGGATAGAGGTACATACATGGGTGTTGTTGTTCCTACAATTTTTTTTGTGTACACCTTCCTCTTATCTCACCTGACGGGGAAGGGTACTTACGTACAGTCACGTATAGTAGAGTACCTTTAAAATACTAGAGTGAGCCTTCCTTCCATCATAGGTGTACGGCAAATCCACTTGCGCTCAATTAAAAACTCCGCTTGTTTTTTTTTGTGTGCTGCTCTCTCCTCCTGGTACAGAGAAAGCTTTGTGTAATTGCACTCCACGCAATTTTTTACCTTTTCTTTTCTTTTGTTTTTTATTTGTATTGGTGCGGAAGGGAAAAACTATTTTTTTTTTTTTTTTTTTTTTTTTTTTTTTTGAAGGATTCTTCGCTTCGTAGAGCTTCTGCCTTGATTAAAAGCTCCTATTTTTTACTCAACTTTCATTTCAGGTTACTCGTTTCTCTGGAAACCAGTTTTTTGCCCTGTGGAAGTCGATGCTTCTTTAATTTGTTTTGGTAGCTAGCTTTTCCCTTTTTTATATTTTATTGAATTAAATTTCTTTTTAAATTTAAATTAAATTTTTTTACGGAAAACTTCTGTACTATGGACAATTGCTGTGACTGTGTAGAGTGGTAATAATTTTGTTTTCCGTCTAGCCCTTATTTGTGGAAAGTTTTTGAAGAATTTTTAGTCAACAGCGAAAAGGAAACTCCAGGTCGATATACTAGATACTACACTGCTATGTTACCTCGAGAATTCCATCCACTCAACGAACTGGAATTTCGAAGTATACACCATGTTGAGAGATACTGGCTTCAATCAATCCCCCTTGTCCTAATCTTTCATCTTCTTTCTTTAAACTTCTGCCAAAATTCGTTGCCCTAGGCCTAGATTTTCCTACAACCAGGCACCCAGTGAAGATTGAACCTACCATAGCCAAAGAAGGGCACTACTTTTGCATATTTTCAAACAGTTTTGGCGATGTATAGACCACACTTAGTGCCTTAATAACCCCTTGACTATCCGATAACAGGATTACCCTGACTGTTTTGGGTTTGTCGGAACTCCAATCTTATCACCGTTCCTTGTAGTATTGTGCTGTCACACCTCTCCGGAATTTATACGAACTCGTGGAAACTAGTCCCTATTCAGCTCATATAGGAAAAGGTGACTCCAACCAACTGTCCAACTCTTGAAATTACTTCTATTCTTTCAAAAATCATGAACCTTTTTGTCGGGATTCTTTCGATAAGGTATTGGCTCCGCGGCCATTTGGCTTGGTCTATTATACTTCACCCCTAAACCTAATTTTTCTAGGCCAGACCGCTTAATAACCGACCTACAGAGAATATGAAATACAGACTGTTCTTTCTCAATGCAAAACATGTAGGTGACATCTTGCGCCCTTCCTATCCTTCTTAAGTTGTAATTCAGGGTGCAGTGCTTGGCAATCAATCCAACAAGTGTGCTCATATCGTTTCTAGCGCGCTTAAAGAATTCCTTGGCCGCGTTAAGAGACGACGTGAGAAGGAACCGCTTCGAGATGCCCAATCCAGGAACGGACATTCAGCATTTCATCAAAATTTGTTCGGCAAGTGCCTACTTCACCAAAATAGTGGGTCAAAGCTCTGTATAGCCTTAACATCCGCCTTTTCATTGCCTTTGGAGCCGCGATGAGCAGACACCAAACAAGGGTAGCTTGATTGAAAACCCTCAGCTAACCCACGGCTCGCTGTTTGGCCGTCAGAGAAGATGAAGGTCCGTCTGTTTTTGTAGGCCCTTCTAAAGTTTTCATGAATGCATGCCAGTATGGCGTACTCCTCTGCTTGGTAGTTAGTCACTAGGGTACCTAAGCTGATTGCTCTAGGGGCCATCCATAAATTACGTCACACAAATTTCATGATTTTTGACCCCCCCCCCCCGTCCTTGTCACAGCTGGTCACATTTGGGAGACCCCCCCCCCCTCCCTAGTGTGACGTCACATATTGTGCAATTTTGCATCTAGAAGTTATTAAACTAAAACAGCAGTTCCGAAATTAAATATATTTCTATTTAATTTATTTTTTAATAAAATTAACATAAAATCAACATAAAATTCACTTAAACATTTCAAAAAATAATACACAGATCACACAACCGCCATTGCGCGTGTGTCTGTCACCAGCTTTAACGCGAGTTTTTGCGGAACGTATCCTTCGCGTAATGAGCAGTATTACTATATTTAGATATATTAGATTTTGAAATGTGACGTAACAAAATTTAAGACCCCCCCCCCACCCCTTGTCTCACAATGTCACACTTCGCCGACCCCCTCCCTCCCCCCTAACGTGTGACGTAATTTATGGATGGCCCCCTAATGAATGTAGGACTTTTACTAAAGATTCCGTCGACCACGCCTGTCTCTGTTTCGGACCCATCCATCTACCACACTAGTTCACCCTGCGGTACTTGAGGAAAAGTCCGATACAGCCAGAGAGTCCTTTTGTTGGTTTCAGTTGGAATCTAGCGTCACTCCTAAAGCCGGCTCTAGACGATGTTATAAACACCCTCAAACGTTGGACGCTTGATGGTAGGATGCATCGTGTGGCCAATGTCAAGCGTCCAACCTTGGTGTTTGAACACGTTCGGGCTGTTGTCGTATTGGAAGTTAACATTCACATAAACGCTCGCCGCATCGTGCAGAGCCGGCTTAAGAGTATTTGGCTTGTTGCAAAAAGCCTATGACTATGCCTGCGAAGGTCGATTCGGTCAATCTTGACAATGTTCGTACTCTGGTATATGGAACCAGAATAGTTTTGTCTGGATTTACATTTAGTCATTCGCTGGCGCCCAAGCTAGGGACCAAATCAAGTACCTGCTGCAGACGTGTTGACTTGATATCTTGCGTACCCTTTGGCGAAAAAGTTTGATAATTGAGTAGCTATAGAACTTCAACTGCAACAAGGCACTACAAAAGTGAAGGCAAGACTTCTCCCTCTGGACATCCTTTTGCTAAAGTGCCTTCCAAAGATCACTAAAGACGAGATTCCATTAGTTTGCGAGTTCTTCACATATAGTCGTTCCAGACGCTTTAGCACCAGATTTTAAAGGGCTGTCACAGTGGATTCCACCGCCTGTTACGCATGCTGATAAGAGCATGGAGACAATAATCCATGAAATATTAGTTGGGAAGCAGTAGGACTCTGGACAAAAAAAAATCTTATTGAGTGCAAGATTTTTCACTTACTCAAAGCTCTGCTGGTAAAATCGTGATAACAATCCGGGATTAGCATGTCCAAAACAAATTTGACTTAATTTTCAATCTGAGTCACAACTGTTACATCAGTAAGGAACTAAGCATTTGCGATAAAACAAATGTTGCAATTGTTTTGACTTGAGATTTTTCAAATGAACTCAATTATTTATGTGAGTAGGTACAAAGACGGTTGAGCGTGGGAACCAAACTGTCATCCTCCTTTATAGCCATATTACTTGGAACTTGCTAAAGTGAAGAAAGGAGGAAATATTTTATATAAGATATAAATCCTGGATAGTTAAAATCGGCCATTGGAATTGTTCAGAGGGATAAACGGCATTTCCATTACATTCCGTTTAGAGAATCAAGTCATTCTGAAGTACGAGTCAATTCAAAAACTTCTTATAAGTGTGCTTATTGTGCCCGCCTGGATTAACATTAGGTATATGAGATCAGCTCTAACTCTAGGAGTAGGCAGCCTGAAAATTTTGATTTTCCAGCGCCAGAAAAGGTTCCTTTGCTGCAGCCTGACCTATAATGACTAAGTCATCTTCATATGCTTCCAGTACCAGTACCAAATACTTTTTCAACCTACATGACTAGGCTAGGAGAATGGATTAGCTGAAATTGACAACCTCAAAGCAAAAGGAGTTCTGTCATTTAAGAGAGAAGATCTCGAACTCATTCTATAATTCTTCTTTAATCATTTTTCTATTCAGTGGCATGGCTAATATCCTAGGTTCTAGAACGTTAGATTAATTACTTTGCACTTGTGAGGTTTGAAAACTTCGATCACATCTTTCTCACATCGAAAGCAATGCGGAAACTCTATCTCAGGCTTGTTCAAAAGGCTTAATATTATCTGGATATAATACTATAAGAGGTCACACAATAAACTTTGCTATAGATTTCAAGTAGTATAGCAATAGCGGTTATGCCCACCCCGTCATATATACCTATCCCAGCCGCCCGTCATATACCCTCGTTCCCATTTCGCAACATGAGCTTTTAAGAATAAGGCTCGTGTCTTCACTAGAATGAAAGCTTTTTTTGTAGAAGAAATTTTGATAATGTTCGTATCTTCGCTGGGACGAAAGCTTTTTGTTAAGGCAAAATTTTGATAAGAATCGTGTCTTCGCTGTAGTATGAAAGCTTTTTTGTTCCGGAAACTTTGATGTGGGAAAACTTTGATATCGTTTGCGTTTGATTATGTGATTTGTTTTGAAGCTCTTTCCCCTCCCCTTTTAGGTTAGTGTTGTTGCTGAGTTTTTCACACATATTTTTGCTTTAGTTCGTCATTCGCATTTGTACTGGTTTATTTTTTGTGAAGTTAACTTGCGAACCTTATTCTGGATGAAAGTAGCTTAATGGGTCGACAAAGTGAAATATGTGAAAGGCAACAGAACCACGGCTGCTATACTACTCATTTACTGAGCTCGAACTCAACACTATCTCCTCATAATCTATCTACTTACTTGTGTATCACAGTAATATTTCTGTAAAAATATCTCCCTCCACTACCTCAAAACCGTATTTATGTACATCCACGATGGGTATAATAATATATTCCAAAATTAAATCCCATCCCATCGCTTATGCAAAAACCCAAGCATAATTCCGATTTAATCATTTATGCGAAAATTGCTGGCTTCACTATATAATAATTACAAGATAGAAGAACAGATTATTAGTGGAATCCTTTCGAAAAATCCTTGCGTAAAATAATTATACCTACCGCTGGTATCTCAGCACCGGCGTTAATGGGGCATTATCATATTATCTGCTTCATACTTGACTGAACAAGATAAGGATTCCTCGAAACACTTTTAGTTAAATGGCAACAACAAAAAAAGCAAAAACAATGAAGACTCTGGGAAATAATTCTAATTACATTCTAAATATTAATTGTGCTTTATAAACTTGGGAGTTAACTTCAAATAAGCTTGAATTTTCCATGATTAAGACGCCCGCCGACGCCGCCTTTATCTACTCCACAATTTACTTAACCCAATTAAGCAGCGTTATCCTTTTAGATAAAATTTTGTTTCATAAAAGGAATTTTGTTTTTTAGTTTTTTTTTGTGGGGAGGGGGAAATTCAAATTATCGTAAACAATTTAATTTTTTTTTTGTTTTGTGTTTTTAGGAAATATTTTGCTTGCATGATTAAGAGTAAATCCTTTTTTGCGAAAGGGATCTGCATAATTATCCCGAAATAAAAATCCTTCTGAAAAACAAATCATACTTAACAGGAAAATTGTGAAAATAAATTAAAATTCTGTTAAAATTTTGCAAAAAACAAAAACAAAAGCAATACACACAGGGAGTTATCCCAACAATGTCCCTGATAAGGATCATGCAATTATAAGGACGAGGCCACAGCATGAATAATCAGAAACCTGATGAATCCCTAAGAGGCGCCCTTAGCTCACCTAAGATGTTAATTCTCTGGATCCTCTCTCGCTCTTGCTTGCTCCGACGGCGTCTATTTATCCGGGATCCTATATGACAAGGGTTTGGGCGTTGGTATACTCACCCCCCTCCGTCCCGCCCTGGTATTTTACTCCTGAAACTGGATAAAACCCCTGAAACTGGAGTGAAACATAACAAAGCAAGGTTAACGCAAAGAACTGGAAAAGCTCCACTCAAAGGACAATTTAATTAGTTCCGTCGGCTTTTATGTCTAAATATCGCCCGTTCGTTGCCTGAAAGCTCATCAAGTATTACTCGTCCCTCTGCAGGGACCTCCTGATAAGACAAGTCCTTTGTTACTGATATTGTGAGCTCCTGTTCCCTGCTGATGGAAATACTCGTAATTAATATTCCCAGAGTTTTATCGGAAACATCAGAAACACAGAAAATAGGCAATGAGAAAATAAATTACCTGCCCAGGCGCCCCGGCGCGCCCCACACAAAGGACGACCTGGATCGTTGGCAGGGACTCGGGGCCGGGCGAGGAGCAACTCTCTCTCTCACTCTGTGTCGAGGGCTTAATTTGTACTAAAAGCAAAAAGGATCCACTGAGATCGTTCAGCCTTGCCCCGTTCTCTTCAATTTCCTTAAAAGGATTGAATCGAATCAAAGACACGCTCGGATGCGCTAATCACTAGATCTGCCTCTAGACACTCAATATCCGGGAAATTTTATCTTCAGCTTTAGAGCTCATTTCGGGCCCTGTTTAAAAAAGGATTGAACACAAATAACTTCGCTCCTGCCGAGGATTTCTCCACTTTGATGAGGTTTTTTCCACGTTTTAAGGTTTTTTTTTGTGCCTCAGCTTCCCTTTTATTTTAGAGAGAAAAAGAGTGATGATGACTTTGCTGGTTGGCAGCGCGATGAAGTAAGCGCGGGAAGTGGCATAGAAATGGTACGGAGTTTATTTTTTCCTATGGAAATTAATTGAAAGAGGAGGAAATAGTGCATTAAGCGGTGGTATTGCGGTTTCATGCTTTTTACTTTATATGCTAATATTAATGGTTGTGATTATAGGAGGAAAGCGCATCGTTAATACGGCGGTATTCAGCCCCCCCCCCCCCCCAGGGCGCGTTTACGTGAAGTGATGTAAACTATGTCAGTTGGCTCGAATAGAGTAAAGTTTGCTTTTAGTGTATGCATGACTGAAATTTGTTAGGGTATTAAAAGTTAATCAACGCCGCCAGGGTGTATCCTGATGTTTCCAAACCCGGAGGTGGAGTGGCGAAGGAAACGGTTAATAAAAAAATCCAAAATATAATCTATAAACTGAGACTAGGTATAGAGATATAATTGAAAGCAAAAGACGCATACCCCACTTACACGAACGACTCATTATGGCCCAAGTCCATTGGTGCCAATCCATTGCTGCAACCAAAATTAGGGGCCAACATACCATAGAACCGGAACTCCAGATCCATTCCATTGTTCAAACGAAATGTTGGTTACATTACTCTGTTTCTGAACACTGTTCCTCCTCCACAAGCACTAAATTTTTATTGAAGTTTTCTCTGCAAAGCTTTTGTGGAAGCTCTCATGGAAAAGCTTTTATTGAAGCTTTCGCTACGGAGCTATCATTAAAGCCTTTTCTTCAAAGCTTTCATTAAAGCTTTTTTAGCAAAGCTTTTATTAGAGCTTTTACTGCATAGCTTTCATTGAAGCTTTCGGTGCGAAGCTCCCACGCACACAAGTACAGCGGATTTCCACGCACACACGATTATGAATCTATCCGAATCTGTGCTATCATCAAAAACGGAAAATTTTCTCAAGTCCTCAGGGATATCTTGGAGGCGGCGTTAGTAATCCTTTCAAAGTGAGCTGCCACCTGCAGACTCTGCGTTAACCCGGGAAAAAACGGGACTGGTTCTCTTCACAAGGAGGTATAAAATCCCACCTTCAACACCTCCCTTTGCCAAATATCTCGGAGTGGTCCTAGACAAGCAACTCCTCTAAAGCCCATTAAGAAAGCGAACATAGCGCTTTTTGTTGGCAAAAAATCTAATGGGCAGCAGTGGGGCTTCTCCGCTAACATAGTGCGATGGATCCTCACAGCGATCGTCCGCCCGATACTCCTATACGGGGTCTTAGTATGGTGGCCGACCTTAAGTTAGTCCAGCGTGCTAAATAAACTACAGAAATTACAAAGATGTGCGGAGTTATGCTTAACAAGAGCACTTCGCTCCACACCTACATATGCCCTAAGTGTTATGTTATTCCTCCCTCCATTAAATCTTGTGGCAAGGAAAGCGTAACTGTATCGGAGCCCTTATAATAAAGAATCTGGGGTGGTAGCACGTAAGTTGTTTCAATCGACCTCTTCATACAAAAATCTTGACTTTGTATGAAGAGGTCGATTGAAACAACTTACGTGCTACGACCCCTAGTTTTCGACCCGAATCAGGGGAGGGCACACGAAGGTGCTGAACTCTCTCTGGATCTGCATACCCGAGATTATCTTCACGAGCAACTTCGGAGTCTCCATTCCCTCACGTCGTGAATGGAGAAATAGACCACACAGTTTTTAGGGTACCATAAACTTCTTTACTGATGGTTCTAAGTTCAAGAGTCGGGTGCCAGGATGGGTATTTTACCCAGAGCTTGGGATTGAAGTCACCATCCGATTACCCAATCACTACAGTGTATACCAAGCGGAGGTTGTAGCCATACAAGAGGTTGTTCTGCAATTCAACCAGCAAGGCGATAAGAATCGGACTGTCTGCATCTCAGATAGTCAGGCGGCTCCGAAAGCCCTGCGTTCTTGCACAAACAGCTCACAAAAAAAATTTTAAGTAAGTGAAAATCAATCTTAGTCACAA
Source organism: Thereva unica (assembly GCA_949987705.1). Classification (NCBI taxonomy): domain Eukaryota; kingdom Metazoa; phylum Arthropoda; class Insecta; order Diptera; family Therevidae; genus Thereva; species Thereva unica. The sequence continues at coordinate 31,830,189 of OX465281.1, read as the reverse complement.
ATGTTGTGCTAGGATAATCTGCAGGTCATTCCCCAGAAGGAATACTTTGACAAAGATTTTGTACAGAGACCGTGAGTCCCTTCAGTAGGACCTTGACAGAACACGGAAACTTTCATGGCTTTAGTCAGTGGATCTCTGCAGGCTGAAAATTAGAGCCATTGCCAGCAACTTAGGAAACCGCAGAATAGTAAAGACGACGTACCGGGGCAAACTCGAGGGAGGAAAGCTCTTGCGGCTGATGTGGCTTTTGGTTATGGATAGGATTAGAGAATGACAGAAATAAAGCAGCCGACTATGCGAACGACATGATAATCCTACTACTGGAAAGTATCCCTCCAGAATCAGCGAGATTGGAAAGGTTAGCTGGTATAATTGAATCAAAGGCTTAGCGTGGATGCTCATCTAACACACATTCTAGATTTTCAACCTAGATCAAATTCCCCCAAAAGATCTCAGACAAGACTACCCCAGCATGAAAGCCCACCCTAGATACAATAAACTAGGTTCTTGTCTTGGATAAAGCTTACATCCAACCTCATAACCGATGATATCACTGGGCTCATAACCGCATAGCCCTACTTCTCTTCTCCGACCAACAAGGTTTCGGATGGAAATGCCATCGCGGTGAAGTCAAATATGGAGGAATTCTACTCAACAAGATCACCAGTCGTTATCAGCTAGTTTTAGTAGGTTACATGAAAACTGCCCGTTGGTGGCACGATCTTGCATTTGTACCATACAAAAGCAGCGCAGCTATCGTGACATAGACGTCGTCCAGAAAAAAAAAACAAAAAGGATCCGGTGGGTAAGATGTCAAACTGGGTGACGGGTTCAGAGTCAGGGCTGCTAGACCACAGAATGTTAACGGTTTGTCCTTGCGTATTCTGTTTATATAAGAAATGGAAGAAAGGTCATGGAATTTAAAAGAACTGGCAAGACAAGAGAGAGGGAATATTATCTGGAAGACGCTAGAAAAGGACTGCTTGGAATCGAACCGTGGACCTCTTGGATGGTAGGCTGCTAACCCTTTGGATATTGAGGGCAGTGAAATGTTACTCAATTGATCTTAAATGCACATTTTCGAAATCAGTATAAACCAAAGAATTTACATTTTCTTATCCAAATAGGAAGTTCGTTTATAAATAGAAGCACTCAGTCTAAGCTCCTAAGGAATCTTCCGCGGCCAGTGTTAGCGAGCTCGTAGAACATCCGAGAGCTGATCATCTTCCTCTCGAGCACCCGCAGACTTAGAACCCATGATATCTTTTTACGTCCTTCAAACTAAGCTTATGACTAGACATTTCGAAGGACTTCACCGAGAGGTTGTACAGAAGGTGTTCCCTAAGCTTGTTGTTTTTTTTTTTTTTCATATAAAAAATCGTACAAACTATATTCTGACTAAGCTCAATGCTAATTTTTACACCCTGTTATTATGACATCATTTTAGAAGAGAATTGTTAGTTTCTATACATGATAAGCTCCCTGCCTTTGCGTGATCCAACATTGCCCCAGAAACACCTTAACCTCCATGCATTCCCCCTTGGCAGCAGCTGCATTCCCACAAAACCTGCTAATTGCCAGCACCTCCTCCCCTGCACTGGCCGCCCCCATTTCTATTGCCAAGATTTTCCAATTGTTTTGTAGAAAGTCCCCGGCCCAAAGTCGAGATGTCGAAGCAATTATTTCGGTTGTAATCACCCCATTTGCAACAGATCTCATCGATTTTCATTGTTGGCCGCGAACGCGATGCTCCCTCCTGGCACTGTGTGTGAAAACTGGGAACTGTCCCCCGTAGGGTGGCCGGGGGCCCGACCCGTCAGCACTTTCCGCATAAATGACGCGGTGAAAAAACGGTCATCAGAATGCAATTACCGCCATTTACCGATGCTCTTCTATTGGTGTCGCCTTAACTGTTGTTGACCATACGCTTTTCTTCCAGTTTGGTGCTTTCATCTTTGCTATTTTCTTTTTTGGCCGATGACTGGAAAAACGTGATTTATCCCTGCCGCCGCTGCGTATGCTCCGCTTGTACACCAGGACACGACCCCTGAGCGTACCTCAATACCAGGTAGCACCACTGGATTCCACTTCTGCACAATCTTCTTCTCTCTCCTATTTTCTTTGACATTTACCTTAAGATGTTTCCTTAACGAGGTTCACAGTATCTCCTCACGATTGCCTGATGGCAGGTGAAGAAACCAGGGGGCGGAAAGGGGGAGGAATTACCTCTCAGGTAATGCTGTATGTACTTTGCGAAAGCCGGAAGACTCTTTTCCCAGAACTGGTCTTTATGGTAACCGTGTCTCCTCAACGCGGTCCCGGTTCAAAACCAATGCAAAAGCAATAAGGCGGCCAATGATCTAGAGATGTCTGTCCAGTCGGTCGCTCGCTATTCACCTTGGCAGCCACTTACATTAACACACAGAACGAGAAGTAATCACTTTTCTTCTTAGTCAGCAGCTCTCCAGTGACGGTATTAATTATTATGACCATTAAGGAAATTCTTAGTTACCTGGCGGAGTAAACGGTTAATGAAAATGGCAATTTGCGTGGAGTGGAATTGATGAAAGGAAATTAATTAATCTCTCGGATTCAACTCGTTTCAGTGCGAGTGTAGTGACCTAAAGCATTCTATTTAAATTAGTAGAAAATTTAACGCCGTTTAAGAATCTCGGAATTCAAATCTGGATACAGAAAAATTCGGAGTGGATTTGTTGCCTTCTGAAGATTCCTGCGAAAGAGTTCGACCATGTGAACCGAACAAGTTGAAATTTTATATAGAAAGCTGCTCGATGATAGTAATTGAGGTGAGTTCATAGAAGACGTACAGTTATCTAGGAATAGATTTTATATGACAACATATTCTTACATGACAAAAAACGAATCACACGGCAGCGAAAATGAAGTGCGGAAATACTGATACTGGAAGGAAATGTTTCACATTCGAGCTGTTTTATTTATGAACGAATTACTTGATAGCAAGCAATAAAAAGAGAATTCTAAGCAGTGGGGACAGGCTTATCAAGTGTAGAAGGTACAATTATAGTAGTAGAAACATTGATTTATACTTCTTGAATCTCATCAATGCCAGGAAGTTTGCTAAGCGATTTTGAAAATGTATTCCCACTGCCGCGGATCTTCAGCGAATGTGACTCTTAAAATATTAAGTGTTAGCTCAAAGGTTATAAACTGTTATCTCTGACGTCACCAGCTACTATCTCACGGTCAATAACCCCTACAATGCCCACTGTTCGGTCGGAATTACTATTTCTGTCCCTGTATTTTTATTTCTGGTTCTGATTTGGGTGCGATCTTTTAGTGGTCTTTAAGTGTAGGTAAGTTTTTATTCGGCCATCTTTTTTCTTTTTTTGGAAGCTGCTCACCGCTTATCTTCTGTTTTGTGGGTACCAATTGCCGATGTTATTAGACGATTGATAATTCATTCTTTCGACCGCTCCTTATCGCTTCTTCTTCTTCTTAAATGGCGCTACAGTCCTTGCAGGACTCGGGCCTCTTGAAGTCTCCTCTTCCAGTCTTCTCTACGTCTTGCCAGCTCTCTCCAGTTTGATATACGAAGTTTTCGTATATCTTCTAGCACGTCATCCATCCACCTATTTCTTGGTCGTCCTACTCTTCTTCTTCCAGATGGTCTTCCATTAAAAATCCTGGCTAGCATTCTTTCTTCTGGAGCCCGTAGAACGTGTCCAAGCCATCGCAGCCTGTTCAATCTTATGTATGTAGATATGTTTATTTCGTCATACATTTGTTGAAGTTCCTCATTTGTCCTAATGCGCCATTCGTTTTGGTTAACCCTTACAGCACCAAATATTCTTCTTAAGATCTTCCTTTCGAAGATTTTAAGCTGGTTTTCTGTTTGTTGGGTCAATGTCCAAGCCTCAGACCCATAGCATAGAACTGGGCGGATTAACGTTTTGTATAGTCTGATTTTGCATTGTCTTGAAATTTCTTTGTTTTTAAAGACCGGGACTAGTGCGAAATAGGTTTTATTTGCGGCTACGATGCGTCTATGGATGTCGTCCTTTATATGGTTTTGTGCAGTAAGCATTGTCCTTAAGTAGATAAAGTTTTCTACAATTTCCACAATATGATCGCCAAGGCTGATACTTCGTCCTAGCCGATGTCCTTGTTTTGATACGATCATATATTTTGTTTTTGTGTCATTTACTCGTAGATTGAACTTTGCTGAGCTTTCTACAATATTGAAAAAGGTTTCCTTTACCTCTTGTGCTTTGCGTCCAATTATGACTATATCATCTGCGAAGGCTAGTATCTGGATGTTCCTTGTGAAGATGCTATTTGCTCCATTAAGCTGTGTTTCTCTCATTATTGCTTCGAGAGCAATGTTAAAAAGTATTGGTGAGATTGCATCTCCTTGTCGCAGACCCGATTCTTGAGGAAAATTGGTTGAGTTACAACCTCGTATTCTCACTTGTGTTTCACAATTTTTCGTCGTCATCCTGCAGAGATCTATTAATTTTCTGGGGAGACCCATTTCACTCATCTTATTCCACAACTCTCTTTTATTTAGCAGATCGTAAGCATTTCTATAGTCTATAAAAAGAAGATGTATATCAATGTTTTCTTCCCAGCATTTTTCAAGTATTTGTCTCATTATGAAAATCTGGTCTGTTGTCGATCTGTTCGTTCTAAATCCTGCTTGGTAATCACCTACTTTATCTTCCAAATGTGGTTTCAGACTATTAAATAAAATATGTGAAAACACTTTGTAAGCTGTGTTCAGAAGAGATATTGGCCTGTAGTTTTTGCAGCTCATCAATTCACCTTTTTTATGAACTGGGACTATTGTGCCTAAAAGCCATTCTTCTGGCATCTTGCTGCTTCTCCATAGTTTTATGATTAGACTATGTAAGGCCTGGCATAACTTCTCCCCACCATTTTTTAAGATTTCCGTGGGTATGCCATCTGGACCTGGAGCTTTGTGATTTTTCAGTTTCGCTATGGCATTTTCAACTTCCTCCATTGTAGGATCTGGCGTATCGTTTTCTGGGTCATCTGTATTACGGTTTTCCGCTGCTCCCTGTGTTAGGCTTATATTCTCTTTGAAGAAGTCTCTAAAGTATTTCTCCCACACCTCGAGTATGTCATCGATACTACTAGCTATAGTACCATCTTCTCTTCTCGCCATGGTGCAGGTGGGTTTGCATCCTTTCTTAATCATGTTGACTTCTTTGTAGAAACTTCTAGTGTCTTTATTACTGTAGCTTTGCTTGATCGCACTTATTCTAATTCTGAAGTAATCACGTTTTTTCTTCCTTAGTAACTTATTCGTGTCTCTTCGTGCTGCTACATATTTCTCATGGTTTCCTCTAGTCATTCTTGTTAGGTACACCTGTCTTGCATGGTTTTTTATTTCAATGCTGCTCTTGCATTGATTATCAAACCAATGTCTCCTTCTTTCGTTTCGTTTCGTTTCGTTTTGTGTGCCTAATACACAGTTGTTTGTTTCTATAATTTTTTCTTTTATAGAGTTCCACATCAGGTTCAGATCAGTTTCCATTTCCAGACTCCTTGTTATTAGCTCAAGCTTTTCTGTTAACATAATTTCATACTGTTGTTTTGATTCTACATTTCTTAATTTTTCTATATTCCACTTTATTTGTCTATCATTGTTTCTTCTATTTATTGTCGCTAGTTTTTTCGTCCTCATTTTCCCAACAACTAGATAGCTCCTTATCGCTACTGATCTTTAAACGTATACTCTCAGAGGAATTGTAACAGTGCATAATTTAAATTAAGTTATTTACTCAAATAGGACCAGAATGTACGGCAAAAACGCCAATCCATTTGCAAACAATAGTAATCACCAAATCGTAAACTATTAAGGGGAGTTTACATCCCAGCCTCAAAGTGGAAGCGCAAATCTGAACTCTTTTATCGCATAGAAGATAGTATGACTCTGTCTCTGTTTCACCAAAGTGGCAACAGCAAACGGCAGCCTCAAAGTAGAGTTCTATTCTACTTTACGAATGCGAATGTCGGAAAAAAGCTTTTAGTTTCGTTAAATTTAAGTATACTAGTACCTACTAGATGTCACTTTCGCGGTTTCTTGTGGTTTTGTTAGAAGTTTTTGCATATTTAGCTTGTTTTCGACAGCTTGAAAAATCAAAAACGAAATGTAAAAATGTTTGAAACTAATAAAAAGGCTTTGCAGCTAATTAAATTGTTTTCTCTGCGATAGTGTTAAAAAAATTCCATTTGACAGTTGTAAAAAGTTTCGAGCTTTCGACGAAACTTTGCGCTTGCATTTTGTACAGGGCCACTTTGTTCTTCCAATTTGAGTCTGGGATGTAAACTCCCCTTTAAGATTAAGCCAAAATTTAACAAATAAGGTCAAGGAGCATACCTGTTTCCTTACTTACCACCCACACCAGGTACACGGTACAGATGATTATCTTTCGATTAGTCCGACCACTATTTAATTAGTGTTAACGCATCAATCTCCTACCCAAACATCAGATGGTTTAAGCATTATGAGACTAACAATTGTCTGAGAATAATTAGCCTCTTCTAAGCAACTGACTGGGATAAGTGTTTCCGCAGTACGAACGCCAACCCTGTTACCACCGCTGTCACCAGAATTATACTAATGGCAGAATTATTATATCTATGTCCTACAGATCCTGACTGTGCATCCACAGTACGAACGTCAAACCTGCCGCTCCGTGTGTTACCAATCCCATCCCCAGATATAAGCGCGAATGGATTTGTTTATTCCTTGTGTAGTATAAAGCAAACGCAAATCTAATTTCCTAGGACGTCTGTTCACCTCGAACTCTTTTTTATCTAGCAGTGCATTCCTAAAAAATCTGTTTCACGTTTGGGTTAATCTTTGCACATATTTTACCCAACCAAAATTCTCCCAAGTTAGAAACTGTCTGATATTCCGGCCGTTCTGAAAACGTATTCCTTATTCCAAGGTTTATATGTTCCACAGTCGACTACAAGCTCAAAAAATATACTGCCAATTTACAAAAATCTATAAAAAGCTATGGTTCAACTGGGGATTTGTCGACCTTCCTCGTCCCCTGCAACATCCCCACTTCATCTGGTCCCTAAACGGGACTCACATGTTTGGAGGCCATGCGACGACTATCGTCACCTTAACGTAGTCACGATCCCAGATAGATATCCCGCACATTCAGAACTTTTCCGTGCATTTACATGGCTGCAAAATCTTCTCGAAAGTAGATTTGGTACGCGTGTATACCTATCGTACCAGAAGACTGCATTGAGTATCCCTTTTGGTTTGTACTGGTTCACTCGTATGCCGTCAGGTTACGTAATGCTGCCCAAACGTTTCAGAGGTTTATAAAAGACGTCACGAGAGACATCGATTTGGTTTTCGTCTACTAAGATGATATACTCATCGCGAGTAAATCTGTGTTAGAGCATGTCAACCATCTTGAACAGCTCTTTAAACGCCTTGAAAACTTCGGCTTGACCATCAAGTTGAGGAAGTGCGTTTTTTAGGCGCCAGAGATCAACTTCCTTAGCCACCGCATCTTGAAAGATTGAATACTTCCAAAGTCAGATCGGGTTAAGGCGATCCCTGATCTCGCACTCCCGACTTCTGTTAAACAGATGCAAAAGTTTTTGGAATGGCCCAGCAGGAAATGCAGCGGTTACCGGATCGATTCTGTAAGATGTTACTTGTAAGGTCAATCGATTACGTTCCTTATTACAGAACCGATTACTTTTACACGAACATGTCCTAGGCTGGTAAGTGCTTACTGTTTCCATTACAGGTAAGGAATTACTTCAGGCAGGAAATGTAACTGCTGAAAACAGCAATTACAATATCCTGAGAATGTAAATGCTTGCTGTCTCCTTTACGGGCAAGGACTTACTTCATGCAAGAAAGGTAACCGCTGAAAGCAGTAATTACTACGTTGTGATGATGTAAATACTTACTGCCCATCCAGAAAACTAAAGGGGTAGATCGTAAAAAGATAAAAAGTGTCCAAAAATAGATTTTAAAAACTTACATATTGCTGAACTGCTGAGAAAATAGTAGAGGCATTACCTTAAGTATTGAGCAGTAAATGACAGGGTTATGAAACCGATGTTGTAAAATTTAAATCAAATTGAAATACCTTTAATGAAAGCAACCATGTTATTGCATTTTCGATTACTCAACATTACTTTAAGACCTTACAATGACATAAGACCTTACAATTTTAAGCTTTTCAGACCATAAACATTCAATTCCCATGTAAGGGCTGACAAATTTTCCTACTGGGGGTGAACTCTTACCACCGATTTATTCTAAATTTGGCGAATATGTTGGTAACAATCAGTGAGAATTTGAGAATCTTCTCAATCGTGCTCGTGTCGCGAAAGATAAAGAGTTTCCTTGGCTTGCAGGGTGTGTAAAGGCATTCCTCTTGTAAAGATCACGAGGCGAAAGCTACATTGCTGAACCCTCCACTTGAGTATGACAAATACTGTCTAACGACTGACGCCGCCGATTATGCCATCGGCGGCGTGTTGCAACAATTTCACGACAAAACGGTGACAACCGTTAGCTTTTTAGACTAAAAAGCTGTCACCTGCGGAGCACAAATGTTCTGCATCCGATCATGATCTACTCGCCATCTATGCAGTAATTAAACATTTCCGCTATTTTGTCAAAAGACCCAATTTCGTGGTCTATACGGACCACAAAACCTCTACTACGCGCCCTTCACACAAACACCGAACGATCCCCTCGTCAAACCACACATCTAGATCTGATTTTACCATTTACCACACACGTTCGTCTTGTGTCTGGTAAACAAAATGTAGTCACAGACTATTTGTCACGTTCGATAGCGACTGATAATATTGATTCCATCACCTTCGACTTGCCTACATTAGATCAGGTCCAAAAAGATGATAATCTTCAAAACCTCCTAGAATACCCAGCAAAGAGTATCAAGTAAAGCTAGTTGTCACACCTATATCCATTACTACGCGTCAAGTCACTAGTACATGTATTACGCGTCCTTAGGTACCAGAAAGTTTGCGCAAGCTACCGTACAATTCCGAACACAACCTGTCGCACTCTGGTATCCGCGCTACACGACGAACCATCGTTGCTTCTGGCTGCAATGAGTGGTCTCGTTCTTACCTCGGTTGTCAAAACTCCAAAGTGAAAAGATACACTATCTCAACTCGAAGTCTTGAAGCTTCCAGATAAACGATTTGAACATATCCACATGGATATTGTGGGGATACTATTCTCCACAATCGACCTTTTGGACGCTCGTAGCAATATAGCATGTTCCGTCCGTCACAAACAAGCCAGCCAAAGAAAAAAATAATCACTCCACCTTCAAGAAAAACCGTAAAAAAACGTCCAACTGGTCAAAATTCCTTAAATTCCAGAAATAGCAAAATCCCGTCGGCAAATGCACGAATCTAAAAACAAAGGAATTACCAGTGCAATAAACATACGTTCCACAAAGAACACGTACCCCTCAACACTAGAAAATGGACTTCTCCTCCCAAAAACGCCCTCCAACATGAAACAAGTTACCATCACTAAAATAAATCCGATCGGTTATTAAAGGAAAGGACAACAAATAACACTTATCAACAAAACTATTTGATAGAAAGAGACGACCAGATGCTCAAGCGATTACACGAACCGAGAATGCACGCCAAACCAAGGTTCCCCACCAATTGTATTGTGAAAACGCAAATAAATATCGGCAGACGGCCAACATCAGATTAGATCACTTCAGATCATCAAGCGTGCTTTGAGCTAGAGATATTAAGAGAAAATCGAGCATTGAGATTGTCTCTGTGATTTCAACCAAATTGAAAGGATTGAGTTTGAGATCCTTTCATCGTACTAATAATCTATACTGACGAGACTGAGTCAGTACCCTATACCAGCAAAAACCGCGTTGAAGATTTTTTCCCTGTAGCCAAGACTAGATCCGCTGACGTGCTTGAGTCAGCATCTCCATCACAGAGGTTGTGGACCACCATAAGTAAATACAATTGCAGCTAGCGCTCCACGGGACAACTTTCATACTTCACTCACCGCAGCAGTTAAACTACAAAACTGGGCAACGCAGCAAGCAGCAGGCACACGGAAGAAAAGACTAAATTTAAAAGGGAAGTTATCTAAGTATATAATACCCAAATTCATAAAAAATCAGGATATTCTTGTTAATTTGTCGAGTAAGTTTTGAACTAAAGTTATTATTGAATTATAAATTAAAGAAACTCGGTTGAATAAAGAATAGTTTAATTAGAGGAAACTTTATCTTTCATTTGGATCACATCCTTCCGGCACCTTTTCTCTTATATTCAGAATAGAAACTGCTAATTCTGAACATAGCAGCCCTAGCAAAGTTTGCGCAATTAGTACCTATTACTGAACTCGTGGGTGGGTATTCGGACCCTTGAGCCTGGGAACCAATATGCGCCCATTCGTGATCGTGTGCGTCCCTGCGTGATGGTGACGGAGTGTGTGATCATCCTTAACAGTGTGAGGTGTGCGGTCATTCCCCACACATTCGTTCCCACGCTAAAGGGTTCGACAACCTAGTCCCATGCGATATTAAAGAGTCCAAAGGCAAGGCACATCACCAGGCTCTCCAGCGCCCTGTTGTCCACGCTAAATCTATACTATCTTTTCCTATCTTTCTTATTAAGCTTATTTCTAAGCAATGTCCCATGACTTGTAGACCTGCAGGTCAGAGGATGACTCATAAGGTTAGTTCTGCCACATAAAAAAAATCTATAAATTTTGAAACGATATATTGGCTCGACAGGCTGTCCAAATTTACTCCGCCGAATGGAAAACATCATTCTTTCAGTGGATCACTTTGTCACTGACAATTTTTAATAACTGGGACAAATGTTGATTTGAAATAAATATCCTTTTTGTACCCCTTTGAATCAATATTTTTGATATTGCAGTCACATACTACACAATTTTGTTATAAAACCACTCTCCGATTAATATTGAGAGGGCTTTAAATTTAGAAAACAGAAAATAAACGATGTATCACAAATCAAATCCCGCTATACAAGTGCACCAAACCACGTTCATTCAAATTCCCAACTCTACAAAAAAAACTGCAATCAAACTTGATTCCTCTCAGCATAAAACATCAATCGAAACTCTTTCAATGCAATCCACCACCACCACCGCGCGATTCTACATAAATTCTATCCCATATAACAGTTTTGTGCAAGGTAAAATTTGCATCCGCTAGGAGGTCGACGAAAATCCACCTCTAAATCTTGTTCGAATGCGGTCAGTAATTCCAGGATCACCACCGAACCAAGCCCCCAGAGTGACTCGTATATAGTAATTTGGTGGGAAGCCGCACTGTTTTCTAATCCTTGCCCAGCAACAAATAAACGTGACAGGACAGCAGCCTATACATATATGTATATGTCTATGGCTACTAAAAGGATCCAACCACATTCCATTTTCGGGACTCGCATCCTTTTTACATGTGGTTTGGGGATATTCCCTTTTTTTTGTTGTTTGTAGTTAAGGCAACTTTGCTTCAAGTGAAGTGCCTTTGCCTGCCATGAATTGGTGTAAGAAATTTGTTTCCTTTTCTTGAAGGACAAAATACGAAAAAAAAATAATATATTTTTATACATATATAGCCCAGAAAAAAAAAATACAACAGAAAATAAAAGTTCCTTAAAGAGAAATCTCGTCCTTTCAAAGATCCTTTTTTTTTTTATACATTTTTATACTTTCCTCCAAGGTTTGAGTGGACCAGTTTTCTCTATTTTTTTCCTTTCAAACCTTGTAAGACCCTGAAAGGGGTTTTCAAGAGCTTTTCGTCATTGAATCCTTTTTTTCTTCCTTCCTCTGTATTCTTGACGTTACGTTTGTTTTCTTCCTCTCAGATTTTTTTTTTCTTCGGTTTTTTCCCTCTCAGTATTTGATGACAAGAGCTCGCAGAAGACACCCTCCAAGTATTTTCGCCCTTATTGAATCGTTAAATTTTATATAAACTTTGACGCTAATACTGTTTTCGGAAAGTATTCACCCTTAAAATTTGTAAAGCTGAACGATGTAGACATAAGGTTTAACTTCAAGTAGCCATTGGGGTGTAGGGACTGTCGTCTTACTTATTTTATTTTTTATTTTTTTTACCCCTTTCATTTATATTTAAATTTAGGGTTAATTTTGTTTTTATATGGCGTTTGGATGTTACAATATGGGGATTTTTTTAATTTAACAATAAAGTTGAATGGAATTTGCACAAATTTTTCCTACATGAATGGGGTTGTTCGATCTTATCAACCAGAAAGTGTTTATTTTTTAAATGGAAAGTCTTAGGCTAGGGTAACATGTGTAGTTATGCCTAATTCAAAGCAAGAATACTAATAGAAATCAAATATTGTGCAATATTTCGTAATAGTGACTGGCCCTACGCAATATGTTATAAGATTAACAGGTAACCTTTTTCTATCCTCGACCTAAGCTTACTACTAGACATTGCACCATGACGTAAACGATATGATGGACTGGTAGTATAAGGAATGACTACTAAGATTGAACTTTCACATTAAAAAAATCGCAACAGGTGTTGCGCTATATTTTGCTATCCAGGATTTTCAATGGCAGACAGACCAGCAGGAAAAATAAGCGCATAGTCGACCAAGATTCATACATACCATATAGGGGGACCTAGGACAACATGGAGGAGAACCCTACTAGCAGAAGCCGCAACAACTGGGAGATCCTGGTCGGAGCTGAGAGCTGTCGCGCAAAACAGAGTCCGCTGGAGGGCAACTGTTTCCGCCCTATGTCCCATGAGGGATTAAAGGAGCACAATGATGAAAAAATGATATAGGGGGATGGATGAGGATGAGCGCTAAAAGCTATACAAAAACTTCGTGTAACAAGAAACTGGAAATAACTAGCAAGACGTAGAGAGGCATGGAAGAAAATCAACAGACCCGAGTCCTACAAGAACAGTAACCCTATTTTAAAAAGCGATTGCGCAATATGATGTAATAGCAAAATAGTTTTCAAACTTAAGAATTTCGGTATAGAATCTCTCTGCTCTTATGGCCCATTTTTCACAATGAAACATGAAACGAACGGTTTCCTGCAATCTTAGGAGAGGGGTTAGAGAGGGCTTGAAGGAACACAATACAACGTCATGAAACTTTTGAAGCAATTTTACAGGAAACAGTTATGACAGCTTCAGGTTTGTTTTTGTGGTTCCGCTGATTTCTCTGGTTTCGCCTTTGACAGGAAATGAAGTAAAAAGAGGAATTAAAAGCATAAATGGTCACCCGAGTTTTCAAAACAAAACGACGCGGACGGCTGGTTGGATAAATATACGAAAAGTACAAATGAGCAATAAATTTTGTGGTATTATTTGATGCGAGTGACAATTGACAAGTGTAGGCACCGATGAAATTTTCGAGGAAACTCCAAAAGGAAATCAGCGATTGCAGGCAACTTTGTTTCGTTTCGTGTTTCACAGTGTAAAATGAGCTTATATATATATATATATATATATATATATATATATATATATATATATATATATATATATATATATATATATATATATATATATATATATATATTAAAGTTTCTTTAGGGTGTAAAGGCATACTATAGCGACATCATCAAGGGTTGCTTTAGTAGATACCTAAGAGCTTACTAGTAAAGACGATACTGATTTAGGTATCTGATGAGGAAACGGGTTTCTCACTAACCTCATGTTATACAGAAACAAGGTAATGCAAAAGAGACTGACAGCTTCGAATACCGTAGAAAACGGTCACCAAGTGACATCATCAGTAATGCAGAAACAACAACAACAGCTCCGATTTTATATGGAAAGCGATCACAAAGTGACGTCAGCGCTAAAATTACATTTTTCTTTTACACTAACTTGTTTCTGTATACCGTGGCTAAGCTTAGAAGCGATGAAAGAAAAGAAAAGAAATATTTCTATAAACTGGGGAAGTCAGAAAAAATGGAATAATAACAAGGCAGGGAAAATTAGAAAGTCAATGGATCTTGTTGCTCGTTTTCGTTATGTAGGGGACTTCGGTAGTCTAGGGAGTAAGGCGCCTGGCTACCATCCCAGAGGTCCCGGGCTCGAATCCCGGCAGCCCCGCTCAGGCCTTCGCCTTTCCCACTTTTCACACCCACATAGCTTTCCTTCTTTCTTCTTCTATCTTTACATTTTCTGATTCCTCCTGTTATAGCCTTCTCAAGCCCTTCCCCGCTCCACCAAGCGCATGTCATCGGTTGGTTGATGAGATTCAACTCGTTTCAGGAGGCATAACACTCCAGTGAGTTGTTTCTCGATGCTCCGATGACAAAATCGCGATAGTAATGGTTGGGTGTAGGTGGCATAAAAATATCGCGGCTAGGTTGTGGTAGCTCCCTCCTTACCTGGACTATAGCTGCTATATGAAAAAATAGCAACGGTGGGCAAATGCGGCTCTTCGTTGAATCAAGTTCGGCTCCAAACGTATCTCTTTAAATTATTGAATATTCCAGACGGGTGTGGAAATGCTCTTAATTTTTGATTTTTGAAATTACATAATACATATAACATATAATGCGGCTCTTTACAATTATGAAAAACCCACATGCGGCTCTCATTAACCTCATGCGTGCCCACCCCTGAAATAGATCGTCGGCAGTACAGGGGAGCCAGGATTTATACCGAACAAGATGATGCAGTATATGTAAATAGCACTGAAGGGATTCGTTCACTATAAGTTATTTACAGTTAGTCATAAAGTTTACTGTCAATTTTACTATGTGTAATGAGGTAACTTTATTTTGGTTGCCCGAAAGAGCCAACCTCAGATTCCCACACAAAAACAAAAGTTTAAAAAATAATTTCCAAAACCACTTGAAAATTATCAAACTATTAGCTCGAACCTCAAGAGTAGGGTTGCGTCGCGGGGCTCGTGGAGAAACCACTTTAACTCCTGCACCATCACTTATCTGTACGGGAGCGTCTCGATTAGGGCTGAAGTGGTTTATCTAAAGGAGCATGGAACGTTCCTGAAATCAAACACTCCAGAACGGGAGGAATCATTTGCCCCTATGCCAGCTTAAGGCCTTAGCCCATCATCCCAAAATGTTTAATTACATTCTTAACACGTTAATGATCTTCAATAGCTGCTGCAAACAAGGCCTTTGGCAGCCTTACAAAAGCTGCCTAAAATTGTACAAGAAAGCCATTGCCTCAGCCAACAGTGATACCCGGCATTGGTATAGCCCATCTATAGAAGGTGCAAGAGACACTGCCAGATTATGCAAGATATTGTCCAAAAAACACTCCAGTCTGTCCTTTATAAAAAAGCAAACCGAGCTTGGACAGAATCGAGGTCCGAGTCTATAGAGCTTTTAATAAGTACACCCTTTCCCGGTTGCAAGGACGAAAACGTGTTCGAATCATCAGGGAACGAACAGAGACACTCCTGGGAGGAGAGCTATGATCACAAAGGAAAAGGTACTCTGGGCGATTAATAACTTGTCCCCCTTCAAAATGCCCGGCCGAATGGAATACTACCAGAACCGGCTTTTGGTATTTTGGCCCCTACTTATGCAAATTATATAATAAAATATAGCCTTAGAACAGGCGAACACTGGCCGCTTGGGAGCACATACAGGCTCACGATGGCCAAAATAGGCCAAAAGATTTAAATTTCTGGGTCTAATACTGGATCCAAAATTCAACTAGAAGACGAACATCGACGAAAGGGTGAAGAAAATCTGTATAGCCTTCTACTCCTGTAAAGAGACTTAGCTAAAGATGGGTTCTTAAGGTAAAGATGGTCCTGTGGATGCACATAGCCGTAGTACTTTCAGCTGTCACAAATGGGTCGCTGGTATGGTGGTCAATGCTGAGGATGGCTTATAACGTCATAAAGTTAGGAAGGGTCCAGATAACGACAACAATAGGGGAAACTGGGATCATGAGGACATACCCCACGAAAGCTCTCGACGTTGTTGCACTTTCTTATTTCTTCTTTGATATATCCGAATGGGACGTCCTCGCAACGGATACGCTGCTGTCGGTGCCGCTCGGTCTCGAACTCCATTCGTGATTCGTTGCCATTCTTGACGATTTTTGACGACGTCTTTTCCGTACCCACCTTTTTTTTTATGTGGTAAATACAAGCTTAGGAATCACCCTTTGTACTACATGTCTATTATGTCGCTCAAGTCATGGTCAGTGTCTAGTAGTAAGCTTGATTTGAAGGATAGAGGAGAAAGGATAGGTTAGGGGTCTGGAGGGTACGTGAATAGATGTCGATGAACCTTGTGTTTGAACTCTAAGATGTTATATGAGTTCGGAAACACCGACTGCGGAAAAGAGTTCTACAATCGAGTTGTTCTATTTATAAACGAACTACTAAAACGTAATGTGCGCGAAGAGGAGGGCTGTAGCGTATGGGGGTGAGCCGAGTTGGCTAGTCTTGTGTTGCGGGAAAAATTTGTGTAGGCAGGAGGTTTCTGATTTCAGTGGAACAGTCGCTATGGTAATAGCGGTAAAATTTGCTAAGGGCTGCTACATTCCTGCGATGGCTTAAAGGGTCGATGGAGGAGCAAAGGGTGCTATCGCCAATGAGTTTGATGGCGCGGTTATGCATCTTGTCCAGCCAAGCCAAGGTGGTTTTTGGGGCACCCGCCCAGATATACGAGTATTCAAGGCGGGGCCGACTGGAGGACTTGTAGATTGTAGCCAGAGCAGTTGGTTGACTAGGTTAAAACCAGGTTCAACCTAGTCAGAAACGGGGGAGGAGTAAATGGGTTCACTCAACCCAACTCAGCCCTCCTACACGGGGGTCGAGTTGATATTTCGCCTCATACGCAAGTTGAGTTGTGTTTGGGTTGAAGTGACATTTGTTTTGTTTGTTTACCTACCGTGGAGTCCCCCTTCGGTGTTTGTTTCACGTTCTATGTTTTTCCTAGCACAGGAATATAAAGTTATTTTTTCTGAATTTTTACGTTGAGAATTTCACACCAAAATTTAAGGTTATGTTTCGAGTTCAGTTCAACTCTATTTTAACTGAAAGTGAATTCAACTCGACATCATAACAACTCAACCTCGACTAAACTTTTCAATCTAGTCATAAACGGGGTATAAGGCTCCTATATCAGAAAACCTAGGTTAGGATCTCGTTACCGAACGCATCTATCTCAATAGAGCATCGCTCCTACAGCTTGGATCTCCTCGTGATTCGTTGCCATTCTTGACGATTTTTGACGACGTCTTTTCCGTACCCACCTTTTTTTTTATGTGGTAAATACAAGCTTAGGAATCACCCTTTGTACTACATGTCTATTATGTCGCTCAAGTCATGGTCAGTGTCTAGTAGTAAGCTTGATTTGAAGGATAGAGGAGAAAGGATAGGTTAGGGGTCTGGAGGGTACGTGAATAGATGTCGATGAACCTTGTGTTTGAACTCTAAGATGTTATATGAGTTCGGAAACACCGACTGCGGAAAAGAGTTCTACAATCGAGTTGTTCTATTTATAAACGAACTACTAAAACGTAATGTGCGCGAAGAGGAGGGCTGTAGCGTATGGGGGTGAGCCGAGTTGGCTAGTCTTGTGTTGCGGGAAAAATTTGTGTAGGCAGGAGGTTTCTGATTTCAGTGGAACAGTCGCTATGGTAATAGCGGTAAAATTTGCTAAGGGCTGCTACATTCCTGCGATGGCTTAAAGGGTCGATGGAGGAGCAAAGGGTGCTATCGCCAATGAGTTTGATGGCGCGGTTATGCATCTTGTCCAGCCAAGCCAAGGTGGTTTTTGGGGCACCCGCCCAGATATACGAGTATTCAAGGCGGGGCCGACTGGAGGACTTGTAGATTGTAGCCAGAGCAGTTGGTTGACTAGGTTAAAACCAGGTTCAACCTAGTCAGAAACGGGGGAGGAGTAAATGGGTTCACTCAACCCAACTCAGCCCTCCTACACGGGGGTCGAGTTGATATTTCGCCTCATACGCAAGTTGAGTTGTGTTTGGGTTGAAGTGACATTTGTTTTGTTTGTTTACCTACCGTGGAGTCCCCCTTCGGTGTTTGTTTCACGTTCTATGTTTTTCCTAGCACAGGAATATAAAGTTATTTTTTCTGAATTTTTACGTTGGGTTTTGAAGTCCAAGCCCCTGATTTGCTCAGTCTTAGGGTACTACCATGTCTTGATGCTACGGCCAGAAGAGACTACATATGTCCAGAAGCGCATCGACAACGTTCGCAAGCATTTTCTTGTGGATCTGTTGGTGTACTTGTCGTGACTGTCGTTTGGACCTTTCCTATGGTATTACAGGTTTAGTTAAACGCTAACCACAATACCAGCGACCCATAAGTGAGGGTTGGTCACACAAAACAATGAATACATAGCTAAGCGGGCCATCGATATTATTAACCTACGTTTTAGTAGATCTTAATAGTACTTAATAGTACATTTTAAGGTGTTTACTTTTTAAATAGTCTTGTAGTTTTATGCACTTGCATTCTGAACATGAGAATCCTTAATTTGACCCTAAAATTTTATGCCTAGTAGAGGTTGATGTGAAACGAAGTCAGCGTCTGTGCACGTTTTTACATTAAGGGGTTTTCATTCCTTGCGAAATGTGTCGGTACAAGCCAGTCCCTGTATACTAAAGTGAAATGGTTCCAGAATTTGTACAGAATATATTAAAATCCTGCATCTTTAAATCGGGGACTTAAAGGGAAGGAAGTAAAAGCTTTTAACCGCAGAGTTAAAATTTTCCAAACAAGTGTTTAACATGAAAATTGATTAAACTAAAAGTGGGAAAGGATTTCTACAAATGCACTAAGCACCAGATTACACACTTTAAAGTCTTTTACACAGAACATCGATACAGTTGTGAAAAATCTCCACTTTGAAATAATAAAAACACTTGTGTCACATTTTTGTATCGTAGTAGTTAATGAGTTTTGTTATTGTTTTTTTTATTTAATATTTTTCAGTTCTCTTGTAAAACTTTTAATAAACGTACATAAAATAATCGCAAAAGCATTTTTAACAAAATGGTGCCGAAACCCGGGACGGTGACTCTTTAACTTTTTATTATAAATATTTGTATTAACGTTGAACGGATTAATTTGTTAAAAATAATGGATATCGCCAAACGAGCTACGTATCGCGGGCAGCTTACAAAATTAGTCAATCGTATTTTAGATTATTTGAAATCGCCCGAATCGCAATTAAACGAGGATAACGAAGGTAAATTGGATGAAATAGAAGAAGAGCTATCGGTTTACCTGGCCAGATTAGCCACGGTTCAACAAAGTTTGGAAAAATTAAATGATAAAGACTTAGGCATGTTAAAACCTGAAGAATTTCAAAAGGAATCCGATTCTATCGCTGAGTATGAAGATAAGGCAATCTCGACCATAAGTCGCTTGAATCAACGATTGGCGAAATTACACCAACTACAGAATAAAAGTTCGAGCAACTCTATAAATCTGCCGGCCCCCTCTAATAACATGTCATCAGCCGCAAAATTGCCCAAACTATCATTAAAAATCTTTTCTGGCGATTTCAAAGAATGGCTACCGTTTTGGGAAATATTTAAGACCGCTATACACGAACGGCCAAATCTTAGTGGGGCGGATAAATTCAATTATCTGCAGCTGCATTTAACGGGTAAAGCTGCAGATTCTATCGCTGGATTTATACCTTCAGAAGAAAACTATAATGCAGCAATATCTCTACTTCAAGAGCAATTCGGAGATAATGAAAAGCTAATCGATCACAGCATGCAGCAACTAATGTCTTTGCCAAATATAACTTCACGCCGAGATATTCATGGATTAAGAAAACTTTACAATAGTGTAACATCGAGCACCAGGTCGCTTACAATTCTTAGTGTGCCCCTTACTCAATACTCGGTTATGCTAAAATCACTTTTAATGAGATGTATGCCTGACGACCTCGTGGTGGAATTTTATCGTACACGTCAAGAATTATTTGCAGACAAATCAGAGGCGGATGTTGCCGATGTATCTTCCTTAGTAGGCAATGAAAATTCTTCCCCTTACTTTGAAGGTGATAAGCAAGTACGCGACATTTTAAAATTTTTGAAAGCAGAAGTTGAATCGTTGGAAGGGTCTGCTCTTATGCAAAACAGACGTCCATCTGTACAAAATACTCAAAATTTCAAAACTGCGGCAGGACTTTTAACGTCTGATGAACTTTTAAAATGTTGCTTTTGTAAAAAGGAATCACACTCCTCTCAACGATGTCCGACGCCCATGGATCTTCATCAGCGTAAGGAAATATTACTCAATGAAGGGCGTTGCTTCAGATGTACTCGAAAAGGCCACCATTCTCGTAATTGTTACAGCAAATTGATTCGCTGCGACCATTGTAAAGGCAGACATTCAACTTCAATGTGTGATCCTTCTTATATTGCAACATCTAATAATCAAGTTTCTAAGGATAGAGATATCTTACCCGCTACTAGTTTATGTTCGACCAGCCATCCATCTTCAGATGTGTACCTGCAAACGGCTTACGTAATTGCGTCAAACCCCATGTCCCCCATCAACTCAAGACCGATTCGTTTAATTTTAGATGGAGGGAGCCAGCGCTCATATGTAACCCAGAACACTGTATCCCAACTTGGTTTAAGAATTTACGACAAAGTTAGACTGCGTATCTTAGCCTTTGGATCTAAGGTCAGAATTCCAGTTGAACAATTTGATAGAGTGCAAATTAAATTGAAGAGTCGCTTTGACGATAAATTTGTTCTAATTTTAGCCATTGTAGTACCGTACATTTGTGATGATATTCTACCGGTACCTAGTGGAAATTGTCCTATGTTTGCCGGTTTGGATTTAGCAGATAGTGGTGAAATTAAAGAACGAGGTCTTCATATCCTAATAGGGGCGGACTATTATTGGGAAATTGTTTCAGACGACTCAAAACGAATGTCGAACAATTTAGTGGCCATTAATTCAATTTTCGGGTGGACAATCCAAGGACCTGTGATTAATTCCTGTAATAAAGAGAACTTGATACTTGCCAACATATCTGCTTCGTTAAATGTTTGTGCACTAGATGATGAAAGCTTAAAAAGATTTTGGGACTTGGAAAGTATTGGAATAACGGGTGATAAATTGCAAGAAAATTTTAGTGATTTCGATAATTTGACAAAAACAGATGGCGATAGATACCAAGCTTCCTTACTGTGGCGAAAAGATAATGTGTTATTAAAGGATAACCGAGATAACGCCTTTGTCCGTTTCAAGAAATTAGTGGCTAAATTATCCAAAGAAGAAGCTAAACTTTTGGAATATGATGCCGCTATGCAAGAGCTAATTTCAACCGGAATAGCTGAAGAAGTAAATTATGATGCCACAGCTGAACGTATTTTTTATTTACCGCATCGGCCTGTATACAAATATGACAGAACAACCACGAAAATGCGCATTGTTTTCGATGCATCAGCTCAAGTAGGTTCTAATTTATCATTAAATCAAAATTTAACCGCAGGACCTAACTTGTTACCGGATCTGCTATCAGTTATATTAAACTTCCGACTGGATATCATTGGACTAGTAGCAGATATTGAAAAGGCATTTTTGCAGATTTCTTTGGCAGTGCAAGATCGAGATTGCCATAGATTTTTTTGGTTTCAAACGAAGATAACAGATACAGCCCAACTTCCACCTCCAACTGTATATCGCATGACAAGGGTAACATTTGGCGTTACATGTAGCCCTTTTATTTTATGCGCTACTTTAAGAAAGCATTTCAATAATGAATCTATAGCATTTCCAGAGACTTGTAACGTACTACAACGCTCGTTCTATATGGACGATTTGGTTACTAGTGTCAAAGATGTCAAAACAGCCATTACCGTTTATAAGGAAGTCTGTGAGATTTTAGCTCGAGCACATATGAGAATCAGAAAATGGAATAGCAACTGCTATAAACTGAGAGCGATATTTAACGATAAACCACCTGAGATTCAAAAGGTTTTAGGTCTAATTTGGGTCTGTAACAACGATGAGCTTGCTATTGACTTACGTCAACTATCTAGCATAACATACTGCGCTCCAACGAAAAGGAATGTACTGCAATTCATCGCTAAAATATTTGATCCTGTTGGTGTACTAGGACCGTTCGTTGTGAAGCTTAAGCTTTTATTCCAAACACTTTGGCGCTTACACATTGACTGGGACGAGCCGATGCCTTCATCACTACAGACAACGTGGAATAATAGTCTTTCTCAAATATCTATGCTAAAGAAAATTACAGTGCCCCGTTGTGTCTTCACTACCAATGCTAGAATAATCCAAGAACTTCATGTCTTTGCAGATGCAAGTGTAGCGGCGTATGGAACAGTAGCCTATATCAGAAGCGTGAACGAAGATAAAACTACCAATGTTGTGTACCTATGTTCGAAGAATCGAGTAGCACCCCTAAAGAACGACGTTTCTGTGGAATTAACCCTTCCAAAACTAGAGTTGACCGCCGCCCTCATCGCTGCTAGATTGGCCGCATTTCTCATCGAACATCTAAATACGAAATTTGACAATATATATCTTTGGTCCGATTCTAAGATCGCCCTTCACTGGATACATAATAAAAATCAGAAATATAAACCTTATATATTAAATCGTGTTCATGAAATTAAACGACTAACTGTGGCAGCGAATTGGAGACACTGCCCCGGAATTGAAAATCCTGCAGATTTACTAACGCGTGGACTATCTGGAAGCCAACTGATAAATGCTTCATCCTGGATTCGTGGGCCTTCGTGGTTATTAAGCGACCCAGACCATTGGCCAGAAAATATCGTCAAAATTCCTGAATCAATATCTGTATTTCATTTGCAGGCTGTGGAAGAGACGGATTCATCGTGCAATAACTTGCCTTTATTCTCGATTGAAAATTTCAGTAGGTATAGAAAAGTTATTCGTATAACGGCATATATCCTACGTTTTATCGACAATATAAAACGCAAACATCTGAATGAAAAATTCATCACTAGCGAAGAAATGCAGCGAGCGGAAACATATTGGATTAAACATATCCAATACACGTTCTTCTCTGTCGAAATTAGGGCTCTAAAACGTGGTAAGCCATTACCGAAGTCATCTTCTGTCCTTTTGCTTAATCCTATGATGGATAAGAACGGAATTTTACGAATTCAGACACGACTACAAGAGTCTAGTCTAGATTATAATGCTATATATCCTATATTGCTTCCCAAATCGTGTTATTTTACATCACTGCTGGTCCTCGATGCGCATGAACGTGTTTTACATGGAGGAGTGAATATTGTCTTAACTCGCCTAAGAGAGAAGTATTGGATTATCAAGGCTCGACAATTAATTAAAAGTCTTTTAAAAGGATGTAGAATTTGTCGCCGTCTTAAAGGCCCCCCAGCCTCTCAACCATTTGCGCCTTTACCTAGTGAACGGTTGCAAACAGCTAGGCCTTTCGAAACAACTGGTGTAGACTTCGCAGGGCCTCTATACGTGAAAACTTCCAAGGACAATAAGGATACCTCGAAAGTATATATAATGTTACTTACCTGCGCTGCGGTACGCGCCGTCCATCTGGAACTTGTTCCAAGTTTAAATTCTGAAAGTTGCCTGTTAGCTTTGAGGCGTTTCTTTGCACGGCGTGGTATTCCCAAATGCATGTACTCGGACAATGCTCGAACATTCAAAAGGGCTTCACTAGAACTCCGGCAAGTGGGATTTGTTATCGAGTCTGAAGAATGGCAAGGATTTGTCAGCAACGAGGGAGTTTCTTGGAAATTTATCGTAGAACGAGCTGCGTGGTGGGGTGGTTTCTGGGAACGCCTTGTAAAAGTAGTAAAAGATATCCTGAAGATAACTATAAGCCGATCAGTACTTACGAATGAGCAACTTCATACCCTATTAATAGAAGCCGAATCATCAATAAATTCAAGACCCTTAACATACGTCAGCGATGATCCCTTAGACCTTTCGCCACTAACACCTAATCATTTTTTACAGGGTTTTTTCTCTTCAACTCTCTCTTCTACAACTAGCACTACTGATGTCAAATTGAGACTAAATTGGAAGTCTCGACTATATCTTTCTAATCTATTTATGAAACGGTTCAGAATGGAATATATACAACAACTCAGATCGGCACATTTCTCAAAACATCAATTTTCAACCAAACTAGAAACCGGCGACGTTGTCATTGTTTACGAGCCTTCTAGGCCAAGGTTATTCTGGAAGCTTGCCATTGTCAACAACGTATTCCCTGGACGTGACGGAAAAGTTAGAGCCTGTGAATTGAGATTTTCCAATGGTACACTGCTAAGAAGACCAATTCAGCACTTATATCCACTTGAACTAGAATCAAGAATTCAACGGCCGGCCGGAGGATGTGAAAAATCTCCACTTTGAAATAATAAAAACACTTGTGTCACATTTTTGTATCGTAGTAGTTAATGAGTTTTGTTATTGTTTTTTTTATTTAATATTTTTCAGTTCTCTTGTAAAACTTTTAATAAACGTACATAAAATAATCGCAAAAGCATTTTTAACAACAGTATCAACGCCTAAAGAGAATCCTGGGGGTAAGCTGAAGGAACTTTACCACTTTCCACCACTCCTTTGCACTGTGGCCCTCCCATCAACCGCTGTATTAATTCTACGAAAGAACAACTGAACTAAGCACTTAATCCTGGCATTTTGTGGCTTTGGCAAACTTCCATGAAGTGGTTGGCCCACTGTAAATACATGCACACACTGAGATGATAGCCTCTCTTTCCCACTCTCTGTCTCTCCCTTTCCTTCTGTAACGAAATTTGTCTTGTTGGGTAATTTAATCCCCAGGTAACGAATCCCTCTTTCACCGGTGCAATAGTCAAGAATAAGCTCTTCCAAAGGTAGGTTGAACTGGAGAGAGCAAAAAAAAAGGAGTCAGCCCTGTGCACGACCCGGTTGCTTACTACTTACTGGGAAGTATGGAAGGATATCGCCCAGGATATTTGCATAAAGTGCCGGGTGTTGACAGTTTAAACTCGTAACGATGGCTTTGCGGACTTTTCGTTGAGGCCAGGTTGCATGATGGGGAAGTAAATTGCTCCAAGTTGTGCTGGGAGGGCCGTGGAGCAGCGCATACGCCCGATATAAAAGTGGCATTATGTCTCGGTGCCTTCCCTGGGAGAGCGGAGCCGAAATGGGGACACATTAAGTGCGGAGTGAATGAATTTTGAATGAAAAGGTGAAGGATGTATGTAGAGCTTATAAATTAGAGGCTTCTCCCGCTTGATGTATGTGCATTATAAATGGGTTTTCATGGCATGCGCATTATTCCGGTGATGCAGGATGAATTCGCATAAATTTTTATATTATTTTTGCAGTCCTTGTGGTTGCTTGCTAAGTAATACATCTACTATATAGTATCGCTTCTCGTCAACATCTTGAGGAACACACAAGAGGTATGTCGACCAGGGACATAAACTATGCAGGGTATGTACTGGTTGCACCGTTTTCATTGATCCTTCGCCAAATATTCCTTCGCATCCACCATCATCTGTGCGCTTCGTGTATTTTTTATGGTACAACAAAGTGCATTGAATATTGAAGTAGCAGAATATTTAGAACCTTTCTGCCTCTGGTATGGTCTTGGCAGATAGTGGTTCTGTATTTTACTGGTGCCTGGATAGTAAATACATGCACTTAATTTGTTAATAATTTCTGAGTAATAATCGATATGATTATGTTTCGGTGAATTGATGCTCTTGCAGTAATTTTGTTAGCTAACCTTACGCATGTATAAATTTAAGAGAATTGCACCTCCAGTGATATAGTGCAATTGAAAGTCAGATCTAGTGAGAGATGGAGAATCTATTGTTGAAGTAATATCCGGTCTAACAAGCTTTTAATAATAGAATTGCCTGTCAGTTTCAGTACTTTGGCAGAATCAGTAGATTTAGAAATTGTTTCATATGTATGACGCCCAACAGGACCTCATCTAAGTCCTAAATGTAAGGGGAACAATCGCGGAGGCGACGAAGAAAACCCAGGGTAATCAAGTTCCTGCTTTGAATATAGAAGTCAATAAAGTGAAAACCCTGGCAAGGCGCGCAATCGATTGGGATTATAATCCTCAATGTCAAAAAGCCTTTATCATATATGCAACTATGGCAACTATGCTAATGCTCCTGCCACGTCGGTCGCATATGTTTGGATTGGCACGCCAACTTTATACTGCTGCTTTTTCGCTGTGGGGTTCGTCGACACCCTTTGGCTGCGGTGCAGTCCTTGATATGGAGTCAGTAAAATGTTTTCTTACTTTCTCAAGATTTATTGATCCCTAGATGATCGCCGGATCTTCCATAATGAGACTCGCGAATAACATGCATCATCGTACTCCTGGGTACGGGTATTTGCATCCTATGCGTCGTCCCATCTTATATCCGCAGTGACTCGAACTGTCCCCAGTAGCTCTGCATTTCACTCTTTGGTGAGATGTCTTTTCACTGAGGCTTGTGGTCTTCATGCCTCTTCCATGCCAAAAGCGCTGAGATATATCGCAGTCGTTCCTGTGGGACTCACGAAGCTCTTCTGGCACCCATTCGAGGACAGGTATTGCCATGATCCTACGAACATCATCATGCTCGGATACCCCCTGTCTTCTGCAAGCGAAAACAGTCGATTCAATTTTGGAAGAATATAGCAACTTTGTGTTATTAATTGACATTATTACTTGTTGCTAAATATGTGGCTTCGTACTGTCATCGTGATGTGAAACGCGCCCAGCGGAAAAAAATCGGAGCCCCACAAAGGGAAGCTAATTTTGAACGCTGTCACTAAGTGCCTAAGGCAGCAAAATTGAAGCTTAAAGAAATTACGTAGAACAAAGAAACCCGCAATTAACTTCGTGACCAGGGTGCCATTAGGGTACTCACAAAACCCGCACTCGTTCGATTTCGGAAGTCAAGCAGCATGGAAAGTGGCTAGTACTTAGTTGGAGGACCGCTTGTTAAAACGGCTTGTTTGGAAAGAGAAAGGCAATTGCGAAAGGTGAACGAAAATACAAACTTTTTCCCAAAGGAACATATTCACATATCTACAGGTTGCCATTTAGTCTTAATACAAAACTTTTTCTACTGCTTCCAAAAGGCTTCTAAAGAACCATTAAATGGTATGCTCACTTTACGGATATGTCAAATTAGAAAATATATAGAACTGGTCCTTGCGCTCTTAAGTTTGGGCCTTTTCAAGAATGCAGGTTGCGTGCGCAATGACTTATTCAGCAATTGAGAGTGTGTAGCTGAATAAGTCATTGCGCACGCAACCTGCATTCTTGAAAAGGCCCTTTATTATGCAACACTCTGATTTTTGGCTGGGTGGTGCAGGAAGCTGTGCATTTCGGCAGGAAAGTTTCTAAGATAATGGGGGTGAATTTTTCCTTACGCTGCAATATTCTTATGCTTGCTCGGGGTGCCTAAGGAGACACAAATAGTGCTGTCTCTCAGAAGCTGGAGATAACTGTTTTATTTAGTTACGTCAAGGAATTTAACGGGATCATATCTTAGAAAAACGAGTAGATTTTTTCGGGGGGTCGATTGCAAGACTTTGTCGATTACTGCCAGCCACTCAGATTCTTGTTTGGCTATTTGGAATATGTGAGGATCTAATCACAGATCTTAAGTTAATATTAGACTAATGTCTTGTTAAATTGACCAGATGTTTCAGAAGAAATATTGGTGCATATTTTGAAGGAATTGAATTCGAAAAAAGTCGTTAGCCATAAGTTGGAAATTCTGAATATGAGGTCTGATAGGGTCTGGTTTGCCTTAAGTTATCGAATGCAGTCAAGTAAGTTTCTGGTAGGTTGGACAGATCAGAGAAAAATGGGAAGATCAGTTAGGAAAACCGCGAGTCATAGATTTGGCCCATCGAAGATCCCCAAAGTATGATGAGAAGTCTAGATTTGACATAGTGAAATACTATCTTTATTGTAGGACCAGCAAGGAAGGTCCCCATATACTTATTTTTCGAATTAAATCGGGATCATTAGAATCAGCCCACTAATGTTGTATAATCAGCCAAAAACGTTGGAGATAGAATAGAGTGGGCTCCCCAAAGAGATGCATTCTTTATTTAGGGCGCTCCGTCTCGTCTATTTTAGTTGATTTCTAGATATTCCATAAGCTAGTCTTGATTTATAGATGTTCCATATGATTGCCGTCTTCATCGTTAAGTTGTTGGAGCGGCCTTGTTGTCGAACTTTAGCCAGATTATATCCCAGTGTACAGCTCCAGAATATCCTAGTCTTGACATAGTTCTACAGTACTATAAGAGCATAAAATGGAATAGCGTATAAGTCGAAGCGAAGGATTTAGGTTATTTATTCAACGAACTGATGAAATAAAGTTGAAAGGTTCATATAAATTAGCACACACCTCCACATTTTTTATCAAGTTCTCAGTTCTCATTTAATTTCATACAACTGGGAGCTCAATTATATCATGGGATTAGTAAGTTCCTTAATAGTTGAAGTACCATTTTTCTATAAAAAGCCCCAATTCCATGATAAATCGACCTCCCACTTAAAGTATTAGCATGATAAGGACTTCATTAATCAAAACAACTAAGTTCTGTAAAACAATAGGCTGCACTGAAACTGAAGCTACTCTCAACTAACTGATCATTGTCATTGCTTAAGTCGAAGCTTGTGTGCACCGCAAACAGATCCGATATTAGCTTTCCAATTTATGAGAAGATTGTATGAAAATTCTTATGGAATTGCATCCCTAATTTTTTTAATTAATACCGACCAATATCTATTTTACTACTACTACTGTAAATTTTATTTTACGTTAGTTGTTGACTTTGATTTTTTTAAACTCTTATTAATTTTTATATTGAAATCTATCTAATTCTCAATCCAAAACTTTATTTCAAGCATTGAGAGCTTTTTTGACGTCATCACCAAAAGCTCACCAGAAAAAGCTCATAAAGCGATTTCCATCTTCCTACAGAAATGGAAGGGAATTGTATTCTAGAGCTTTTCAGTTACATATTGAATTTATTCTTTAAGATTCGGATAAGTAACAAAAACGTTAGATCTAAGGTGTACCAATCAGAATAGAGGGGGAGTGTTAAAAATGTAAAATATTCTATTAATAGTTGACCTAATTGTAAACCTAATCCTATTTAATTTTTAAAGCTCTATGAATGTTTACTGGATTACTATAAAAGTCCCAAACATGGGTTATTAATAAAGCCGCCTTCAACTTAAAGTGGGCGAATTCTATTTATGTACTAAAAGTTTACATGCATAAACACCAAAGTTTTGTTTGAAACAAAATTTCCCCTAAAACATACCAAAAACACAAAATTCCGATAAGCTTTCAATGTTATCTCAGAACATTCTACACTTTTACTTTGAAACTCATTAAAGTAAACCTTGACTACAGAAGAACAAGATATCTGTTTATTTTGTAAACAAACTTTCCCCATTTTAATTTCAGAATGCCGCTGGCCCATGTTGAGCATAAGTGGATGAAAAAAAAAAACACACAGCTCTCAAATTTCCCAACTCAGAAATTCGCGCTGACAATTTTATTAAGTGGGAATATGTTCATTTGTAATTGGATGTCGCATGTTTTATGCTAGTCTATTCTAAGGATGTATGAAAATACCTTTTTCGATTTAATTAACAAAATTCAGAGTCGACAGAGTCAAATATATATGTATGTACCTATGTATAGTATAATTTCGTCCTGGATATGTACGATTTGCAACAGTTGTTTCCTTCTGGAATTAATTAAACGAGCACAGAGAACAGGACGATGTTATTCCATAAAACAGCTTTATCCTTGCTGCTTTAGGATAAAGTTTCAATCATTTTGCCTGGTATGCAGCGACGTTGAGCATCACTGTTAAATTTTACCGCTTCCAACGTAAGGGATGGCAGCGCTCGCATAGATTTTGTACTTAAAGTTCATTATCATTTGTCTTCATCAAAACAACAAAAACCATGGAATTCTGCTCAGCTCTCTGCAAGGGATGATAATCTAGCCCCCGTACGTCATCCGCACAAAATGTATCACTTTCAAGTTTTACACAAGTGTTCTTCTTCCAGCACAACAAATCTTGTTAAATTTATTTCTTGGGTAATAATTATAAAACTGGAAGGTGAGGAATGAAAATGTTGGCGTTATTAAATTAAATTTAAATATCACTCGGATACATATTTCAACTCAGAGATAGAGGAATGTGCAAAGCAAGAATTGTGTGGGAAGGTGAATGATGAATTATGAGAGAGCGTAACATTTGAGTGCTGATTGAAAATAGAAATTTGTTCATGATGAATTAAGTACTTAAATGTAGTGATCGAATTTAAATACTACGATTTTAGGTGAAATAGAGAGGATAGATTAAGATTTTCAATCATATAATGAACTAGCTGGAACCCGGTACGCCTCGCTGCACACATAAGCCAATAGTAGCCAATTAAAACCATCCATTGACTTGGTATTTTCCGAGATATGAATTTTACACAGATGAAGTGCCACATATAAGTGCTTACGGGTACATGGGTCTTGAGACGGCCGCCATGGATCTAACGGCATATTGAGTATACTACATTGCTTATTGTATTCTACTTATCATACCGTTTCATTTGATATCCATGTCGAGGGAGTTGTCAAGAAAGTGGTAATCCACCCTTTTGAGACGGCCGTCAGAATCTAATGGTATATTGAGTATACTATATTCCTAATTGTATTGTACCTATCATACCCTTTCATTTGACACCCATGTCGAGGGGGTTGTGAAGAAAGTGGTAATCCGCCCTCTTGAGACGGCCGCCATGGATCTAACAGTATATTAAGTGTACTTTATTGTTTATTGTATTCTACTTATCACCCTTTCATTTGATACCCATGTCGAGGGGTAAGCGATAATCCACCCCCTTGAGACGGCCGCCCTGGATCTAACGGTATATTGAGTGTACTTTATTGTTTATTGTATTCTATTTATCCTACCCTTTAATTTGCTAGCCATGTCGAGGGGGTTGTGAAGAAAGTGGTAATCCGCCCTCTTGGGACTGCCGCCATGGATCTAACGGTATATTGAGTGTACTTTATTGTTTATTGTATTCTACTTATCTTACCCTTTCATTTGATACCCATTTCGAGGGGATTTTGTAGAAAGTGTTGATCCGACATCTTGAGACGGCCGCCATGGATTTAACGTATACTCAGTATACTATATTGCTAATTGTATTTCAGTTTATTTTCAATGTCGTCATGACCTACCTATTGTTTGACAGCTGCGTAAATTTGAAATTTTCTCTAAATGTAATGATTCAATTTAATGAGAATTTTACATTTACGAAGCTGTCAAACACTAGGTAGGCCATGAAGCCATTGAAACTAAAATGAAGTGAAAATTCCTAAAATAACCATTTTTTTTTTATTTTTCAGCTGTTTTTTTTTGGTTAAAGGTATAAAAAATAGCCTACGACCTATTCTCAGACCTACCAAATATATTCAAAAAAAATCATACAAATCGATTAACCCGTTTCGGAGGAATTCGGTAACGAACACAGTGACACGAGATGTTTATAGATATAGATTAACATTCTATTACTTAATGTATCATATAAAGCACGAGAATCCCACAATAAATAAATGTCATAAAAATCGTATAATTCGTGACAAACCTACTTTTTTCTATTTATTTAATCTCAAAAGCTCAAAGCTTTTAAAGTTCAAAGTACGAATTTGCATCTGACGTCATAAAAGCTCTTTATTAGCTTTAAAGCTTATATGAAGTAATTAAAGCTCAGATGAAAGCTCATGCTTATTATTAATCTAGTTTTTTGCATCAACGCATTGTGGGAGGTGTAGAATGATCTCTTTATTTTTAATTTTAAGCATATATAATTATAGATAAGATCGGTAAAGATCTCGTGGTTCATGCTTGTCTAATGTTGTCGAAAGACGTAAAAGAAACGCAGACTACCGCCATTAGTAAAGTTATGATGTAGGTTGGTGGAAATTGTGTGGAAATTGTTGATAAAGATTAGAAAAAGGGCAGGTGATAGGAAAGACCCCTGGGGAGCTCCGGTGGATATGATGTGTGATTCCATGAAATTATTGCCTCCGAAGTAAATGCTATTGGACCATAATAAAAGGGCTTGTTGAATTCATATTTTTCTCCTCGGAGCTTAAATTTTACACTAAGTCCCCCGATATCGAACTTAATCAAGGCCAGGTAAAACTTCGGTTTCTTTTGGTGTAGTAGGGGCATATAGGAGCTGATAAAGAAGGCGAAATTCGCCTCAAGCCGACCAATATTGTAAATATCTAAGCAAACATTTTTAAATCGGGCGTAATGTCAATTGGCCCTAATTATAGACGGCTAACTAGTGAATCGACCATCAAACAAAGAGCCGGTAGTTAGTGTTATGCCTCCTGAGACGAGGTGATTTCACGATCAAAATTTTACCTTTGAAGCCGACCGTTAGTTTTCCTTTGTGAAATGAGTTCTGTGGAAGTATGCTTGGTCTTTTGATTTTTCTTATTTGAAAGACTAGTTCTCAGAAGTAAAGCCATTTTGTTCTGTCGAGGGTTCTATCATAGGGTACAATATCAGCCAGCAAGCTCAAGTGGAAGCATGCTTGCGGGTAGCGTGAAAGAACTGACAACGCCAACAAGCAGTTTTATTCCATCCACTCCCATTCAATTGACTGAGATGACTAAGTTTTAGAAAGCAAATAGCTCAGCTACGATAAGATACCACATGAGACGATGGAGAAGGTTTTAGACACCTGCCTTAGGTAGGGTCTGACAGCGAATCCACTCCACTATTTGCGATTTATCTACCAGTTAGGCAGTTCTACAGAAACTGTCATTCACGTGCTAGTGAAAGATATAGAGAGCTCCTTCGGGGCGCATCATAGATGACACGAAAACGCCCTTCTCCAAGAAATCTAAACCCGACGCCGGAGGAATACCTTCATTCAGAATTGGTGGTATATTAAAAATGCGGGGTCTACAGAATTAATTTTCCTTTAAGCCAGAAGAACTTGTGGATGGAACTCCATCGATTCTGCACGAACCAAATCTGGAGCCATTGCTATCATTGTCTGATGCCATTCATGCTACTCGGGACTTTGTGACAATTAACGGAAGTCGGTCAGAGGTTGAGTACTCTCCACTTTTGGTATACGGATGGTTCCAAAACCGATAATGGAGTAGGACTGTTGTATATGGCTCAAGGAGCAAAATATCTATGGCCCTAGCTACTACCTCACTAGTTTTCAAACTGAGGTACTCGCTATCGAGGCATCTACTCAGATTTGTAATAATATTGCTCTAAATTGCAGCTTCAACATCGTTATTTTTTCGCATAGCTAGAGAAAATTCACCGCTTGATCGGCCTTGAGGAATTGGGTCGACCCGCTTCTTTTTCCTAGCTGGACATAAAACCTTGGAGCTCGTTAAGCTGAAAGATGCATTCAAATCGATAAAGCTACACTGGCCAAACTTTTAAATTTGAAGAGGTTAGAAATAAAAATAGAAGAGCTACTGAGGGGTAGTAATGAGTACGACTGGTCTTGCACATTTAGCAAGACCAAAGCAAGACCAAGACAAGATAGGACAAGGACGAAAATAGCAAGGCAAAATGAAAATAGCAAGACTTTTTGCTCATCACTAAGTGCCAAAAGTCTTGCAGTGATGAGCAAAAAGTCTCGTCTTGCACGTTTAGCAGGACCCAGACAAGATTGCAGGACATTTTGCAAGACTTTCTACAAGACTTTCTGAAAGACTTTTTACAAGACTTTTTGCAAGGCTTTTTGCAAGACTTTCTGCAACATTTTCTGCAAGACTTTTTACTCATCACTGCAAAACTTTTCGCACTTAGTGATAAGCAAAAAGTCTTGCTGTCTTGATTTTGCAGTCTTGTTTTGTCCTGTCTTGTCTTGGTCTTGGTAATTGTGCAAGAAAATTAAAAACTGCAAGAGCAGTCTTGCTCATAACTACTTAGGGGCCATTGTTCGTTCAATTGTCACCTAAATAATAGGGCTGGCAGCCATGTCTTAAATTTTAAACTATCGAAAAAGATTGCGTTTTGAATGTACTGATGATAGCAAAAAGTAAAATAAGTCAGTGGATATGAATTTTTGTGAGGGGCTGCTCTGGGAGGAAGATTTACTTTTAAAAACTGTATATACATAATTATATTCTCATCACAATTTGTTATCCTTCCAAGCTGCTGCCTGGGATCTGTGTTTTGAGAATCGCGATGCCAACTTTTCCGCTCTCTGCATCTCAAAAATCATATTGGCAGGAATGCGTTTATTCATTCCCCATTCTACCAAATCCATTAAGCCAAGGCCGCATGGATGGTTTAATCAAGAATGTATGAACGCGATTAAAGCCAAAGAAACCGCCTATAGAGAGTTCAGGCATTCCCTGAGGGAATCACCCCGACGTGAGTACATCAGGTTGAGAAACGCCTGCAAAACCACCATCAAGCAAACCAAAGCATCCTTCGATGACAGGTTAAGAAACAAACTCATTAACACCTCTGCTGGCAGTAAAAACTTCTGGTCTTTGGTAACCTTCATCAGGAAAAATTTTAACACATCGTCGTCTCCTCCTTTCATTCACGATGGGAAGGTATTAACAGAAAGCAAATCCAAGGCTGACTTACTTGCATCTTTGTTTGCCTCCAATTCTTCCTTGCCTGATACTGCCGTGCAACCCCCCATTGAAGAGGGTTCTGCTCACTCAATGGGCAGAGTTTTCTTCAGAACTCGTGAAGTGTTCAAGTGTCTCAAGGAGCTCGATCCCAATAAATCCACTGGCCCTGATAATATTCACCCTATGGTTCTTAAAAAATGTGCTTCACCTTTGGCTAAACCTCTGCGCAAACTCTTCGCCCTTTCTTACTTCTCCGGAGTTTTCCCTGACTCCTGGAAACTGGCTCATGTTCAGCCTATACCGAAAAAAGGTGATTCCAGCGACCCCTTTAACTACCGCCCAATAGCAATTACTTCTATCCTCTCCAAAATCATGGAGACAATAATAAACAGAAAGCTTATGGAATATCTTGAACGCAACCAAATATTGGATGACAAGCAGTACGGCTTTAGATCGAAAAGATCTACTATAGACCTCCTTGTATATGCCTAACTGAGCACCTCTACCAAAACATTCATCGCTTTGGTGAATCCGGCCTGGTAGCTCTCGATATCTCCAAGGCCTTTGATAGAGTATGGCACCCCGCTCTATTGAGTAAACTCCATGCTATTAGCATCGATTTTCTTCTAAAGAATTGGATTGAGAGTTTCCTTTCCGACCGTTCAATCAAGGTATTATTGGACGGCGTTGAATCTAATCCCCACTCCATCTCTGCAGGCGTTCTCCAGGGCTCTATTCTATCACCAGCTCTCTTCCTAGTTTTTATAAATGACCTGCTCTCAATCCCATCCAACTCACTTCACAGCTTCGCTGATGACAGTACTTTGCGTTACTCGTATAGCTTTGATAAAGCAAGACAAGCACGGGCCAGACCTTGTCTGCTTGATCGTGAACTTTTTTTTTGTGACACACTAGAGACTTAGGGAAGGCCCCTTTGTACTGTCGACCATGTATATTTATTTTGAAATGTCGAACAGCAGCTCTAGTCGGAAGATAGAGAGAGAAGTGAAGGAAGAACTGTCACAACCTAGCTGCGGTATTTTTTTATTTTCACCTACTCCCAACCATTTGCGACTCTGACATCGGGGTATCGAGAACAACTCGCTGGAGTGTTATGCCTCCTGAAGCGAGTTGAATCTCATCCACCAACCGATGACATGCGCTTGGTGGATCGGGGAACCACTAGTGAAGGCTATGACAGGAGGAATCAGGAATGCAAAGAGGGAAGAAGAAAGAAGGAAAGTTATGTAGGTGGGAAATTGGGAAAGGCTAGGACCGTGGCACCGCCGGGAATCGAACCCGGGACCTCTGGGATAGTAGTCAGGCGCCTTACCCCTAGACTACCGAGGTCCTACCGAGAACTTATGTCCACTTCAATCAACAGGGACATAAGCTTAATTCTAGATTGGGGCCACAAGAATCAAGTTGAATTCAACCCACGGAAAACAAAATACTGTTCTTCTCTATGAAAACGCGCTCCCCAATTCCTCCCATTAAAGTGGACAGATGGATGGATAGAACTGATGGCTGAACCTTCTCTCAATAGTCTAGGCATAACATTAACTGAAGATCTGCGTTGGAATAATCACATATTCCAAATCGTTAAACAAGCATCACAATGCTTGGGATTCCTTAAAAGATGCAACTTCCTCCTTCCGCCGTCGGCCAGGGCTATAATCTACAAACCCTACATTCGGCCCCGCCTCGAATTCAACTCATATCTCTGGGCAGGGGCACCGAGTACCACCTTAGCGTGGCTGGGCAAGGTGCAGAACCGCGCTCTCCAACTCATTGGCGACATCGCCATTTGCTCCAAAATTGATTCACTTAGTCACCGCAGGAATGTAGCAGCTCTGGTGAAATTCTACCGCATCTACCATAACGACTGTTCCACCGAAATATATAGCCTCCACGGTTTGTTTCTCCCGCAACACAAGATTAGCGCTTTCGGCTCATCCTCACTATCTACAGCCCTTATTTTCGCGCACACACCAGTTTAGTAATTCGTTCTTTTCGAGAACAACTCGACTGTGGAACAACCTTCCACAGTCAGTTTTCCCAAACTCATACAACACCCAAGAGTTTAAACGCAAGGTTCATCTCCATCTCCTCATGTACCCTTCTTAATCTGTTTTATCCTTTCTCTATCCTTCGAGCTAAGCTTACTACCAGACACCTGACGTTGACGTGTAAGACATGACGGACTAGTAGTACAAAAGGTGACACCTAAGCTTAGACTTTCACATAAAAAAAAAAACGAGTGTGCGTAGGACCACACTTTAGGAGTGTTAACTTCTATGGCTAGTCTAAATTTCCAAATCAATCTTAATGCAGGACGATAAGGATTAATATGATTATTAAGGCGATGGTGACACGCACACTTTGCTGCGCACCCGTTTCTGGCTACTTGTGCCTATGCAGCTGGCTAGAGCATGGAAACTTTTGGTTGAGCTCCACTTACACACAGCAACGTATAATTCTATGTGTGCGAGGCAAAATAGCCCGTGCTTGGTGGGAGGGATTGGGTTGGAATGTTGCAATGCAGAAGCTTCTCTCAGCATTCTTTTCATATTCTCGCAATGCAGACAAATCATGTCGACTTAAAAAAACTTAATGATACCTTAGTCCACGAAAGTTGGGATCAGATATATTTACAACAGGATGTAGACATTTGCATGAATAACTTTTACGAAATCATAAACAAGGCAATAGCAGAGAGTTCTAAGAAAAAAATGGGGAAAAAAGTTAAATATAAGCCGATAAAACAATGGATTACACCTGGAATTGTCAATTCGATAAAACAGAGAAATAAACTTGGCAGAGAACTTAGAAGTCAACCTTTTTGTGAATCTCTTAAGAATAAATATAAACAATACCGCAACAAACTAAACTACTTGATAAGAACTGCTAAAATGCTCTACTATAAGAATGAAATTCATAAAGTTAAGAACAACCCCAAAAAGCTCTGGAACAAAGTTAATGAAATCACTTTTAAATCCAAAGCTAATACATCAGTTGCTCAAATACGTTTGAAGGATGGTCGAATCACGAGAAAAGCGGCAGAAATAGCAGAGGAATTCAACGAGTTTTTCACATATGTAGGAGAAAACATTTCCAAAAACGTAGATTGCGCTAGTCAAATGCAAATACCAAACCAACCTATTCTAAGAAACCCTAACCACCTTGATGATTTACCTCCCATAACTTTGAAAGAAATACAAGATTATATTACAAATCTAGATGACAGAAAGGCTGCAGGGTTAGACAATTATACGCCCAAAATTATCAAAGCTATATCAGGTCACATCATGGAACCTTTGCTTTTCATTTTTAATAAATCACTTTCTGAAGGTGTTTTTCCTAAAAGATTGAAAATATCTGTACTAACTCCCGTACCTAAAGGAGGTGATAAACTTAATCCAAATAACTACAGACCGATATCTCTAACCTCGGTTCTAAGTAAAATTTTTGAGAAGTGCATTAAAGCAAGGTTAATGAAATATCTAGTTGAAAACCACATCCTTGCACCGAATCAATATGGTTTTAAGCCTAGAAACAGCACAACAGACGCACTATATGACTTGTCTGAGTATATAAACCGCGCCATTGATAACAACGAAAATGTGGTTGGCATCTTCCTAGACCTAAAAAAGGCATTCGACACCGTAAATCACCTAAACCTGCTTCACAAACTTGAGTGTATTGGTATTCGAGGTAAGGCACTCATACTTCTAAAGTCTTATCTAAATGAAAGGACACAGTGCGTAAGGGTAATGGATGCAGTTAGTGATTCCTTATTAGTGAGATGTGGCGTGCCCCAGGGTACAGTACTAGGCCCCTTACTTTATCTAGTCTATGTTAATGATCTATGTAATATGGAGCAAAATGGAATAAGTGGACATATTATTGCCTACGCTGACGATACAGCTCTTCTATTCAAAGCAAAAAACTGGACCACGGCCATATCTTTGGCTAAAGATGGCCTAAAAAATGTGTATAATTGGCTCTGCCTTAATAAACTAGCGCTGAATCTAGAAAAGACACAATTTATGACCTTCGGACACAGCAAAATCTTCAACCCAAGTGAAAACTATTTAAAACTAAAAAACATAAAACTAAAATATACAAAAGAGGTAAAATACTTGGGGGTTGTCATAGATAGTGACCTTAAATGGAAAAAGCATATATTCAACACTGCAAATAGACTGCGGCAAACCATATATAAATTTAGAATACTTAGAAATTATGTCGGCCTTGAAATTCTAAAAAATGTTTATTTTGCGATTGCTCAATCAATTCTCCAGTATGGGATAATAGTCTGGGGTGCTACTCACGGAAGTACTATTAACATTTTGCACAATGTCCAAAGCAAATTAATAAAAATGTGCCTAGGTAAAACTAAATACTATTCGACAACTCAGGCATTTGCCGAATTCAATGTAATGGGCATTAGGCAATTATACACAGTAACGCTCCTGAAATTCGTATACCAGAATTTGGAAAAATTTGCCACGAGAATGACAAGACATGACACGCGTGCGCAACGTAATCGACCACTAGATATTCCAAGATGTAAGAAATCCCTAGTGCAACGCCATGCAAGTATATTAGGCCCAAAACTGTAAAATAGTTTACCAATGTACATAAGAAATTATATAAATGAATTTAATTTTAAAATGCTACTTCAAAAATATGTCATATCGAAAAGAGATGTACTCAATGAATTTATTCAGTGATTAATATAGAACTAAATATTAGATAGTATTAAATATTTATATGTAAGAAATTTGAAAATTAGTTTTCTTTTTTTTTTTCTTTTTTTTTGGAAATTGTATACAAGCAGCTCAATAACTGAAATTACTTATTTGTTTCAATTTGTTTGTATTAGGATTTAAGTTTATATAGATTGTTAGACTTTGTATTTTGGAAATTAAGAATTAATCTCCTTTTTATATACCTTAGGTAGTCCACACTGTTTATGTGGTGGGCTTAGCTTATAAGTCTGTATTAAGTACTTAATTTGTAATAATTTAATTTGAAGCTACAATAAATAAATAAAAGACGCCGCTCTCAAAATCCTTGTCATATTCTCGCTCCCATTCATTTCGTATTCTCGCAATGCAGACGCCGCTCTCAAAATTCATGTCATATTCTCGGCGAGAATATCATCCTCTCGCACATCATCGACTAAAAGTGCCCCAGATATGTAAGTAACATTTGGTCGAGCTCCAGCAACAGACAGCAGCGAATGTGTGCGAGAGGATGAAGTGAATGCTAAGAGCGGCGTCTGCATTACGAAAATATGAAATGAATGGGAGCGAGAATATGACAAGGATTTTGAGAGCGGGGTCTGCATTGCGAGAATACGAAATGAATGCTGAGAGCAGCTTCTGCATTGCAACATTCCAACCCAATCCCTCCCACCAAGCACGGGCTATTTTGCCTCGCACACATAGAATTATACGCTGCTGTGTGTAAGTGGAGCTCAACCAAAAGTTTCCATGCTCTAGACAGCTGCTTAGGCACAAGTAGCCAGAAACAGGTGTGCAACAAAGTGCGCGTGTCACCAACATTGCAGCAAGTGTCCAGAAACGGGTGTGCAACAAAGTGCGCGTGTCGCGAATTCTTTGTTTTACCCCCAGCGAAAAAGTGCCAAACGCGCCTAAAGAAGTTAACACTTCAAAAAAAATTTAACATTATTTGCCATAGGTTAAGTTTCTCTGCACATATGCCTGGTGGACCAACCAGCAGTTAGTTGTTTTAATCTAAATCCAAATTTATACAGAGCGGAATCTGCTTCAAGGGTGGCATCAACCACATGGACTGGCTCCATCCTTTTAAATTCAGAGATTTCATTTTACCTGTCACAATGGTTTTAAAACCGCCCCAATAAAAGTTAAATATCCTTTCTTCTCCCTTATTTACACTCTTATTAAAACATTGACTTTTACCAAAAGTATTTTAGAAGAATATAAAGCGCTTCTCTTCCTCCTTTTGTGAAAGACAAGCATTCCTGGAGATGGAATTGAATCCTCAGTCGACTACCTTACATTTATCCAAAATGCCTTGATAGAAAAAATCCCCAAATCCCACTGATTTATTCCCAAGAGTTACTTTATACTTTCCACAATTTAAAAAGGAAATGAAAAAAATTTCCATATTTATACGTTCAACCATTCAACCTGGCCCCAGAGGCCAGGAGGTGAGGACTTTCCCTCATGCATAGCTGCTCCTTTCTGATATCCTTTTGAGTGTATCGAATGATAAAAGGAATCAAACTTTAATAGGAGGCAACGTGAGGTATTCAGTCGCCGCCCAAACTATTTATAAGACCTACAATTGGGGCTACAGAGTCTCCTTACGACTCCGGTTCCCTTCATCAAAATTCACAGCCATTGTCTGAAAATACTCATCATTCGTGATTCCTTTTTTTTCACTCGTTATCTTCTCGTCCTTTTTCAATGGCAAACTTCCCAGCAAAAAGGAGTCGAAATACGAAGCTGCTGGCTGCCTTTGATGAATTTCATTAATATTTCCTCGCAAGGACGAGAGAGTCCTTTGCAACTCGTTCAAGTGGAACAGCAGCAGCTTCGGAGAACACTGATCCTCATTCAGCCCGGTACAAAATAACAAAGAAAAAACTTTGTAATAGTTGACTTGCTGCCAAAGGATATTAAACCACCTATTTTTGGTGCCGTTATTATGATGTTCAACGTAATGAGGAATATTTAAGTGGAAATTTTATCAAAGGTAAATTTAAACTCAGCTCCAAGGCTTCAGCTTTGCGAAGAAGGCTGCTTCTTGGAAACTCAAGATCCTTGAAGGGAATCACATCCCTTTTGAAAGCAAACTAATGACTTTTAGCTATTAGAGATTTTCCGAGAAAACTATGAAAATTATCGCGCAAAGAACATAAAGGAGGCGAATTTTATCCGTGGTTCAATTATTTATGCCGGTGAGATTTATCGAAGTTTATGGTGGAGTTAACGCAACAACGGAGTGATTTTGAGAATAAATTTAATTGCGGTCTTGGGGGAATATTGTACTGTAAGCCGGGTTAGTGAATTAAGGGGTTTAATTCGTGGTTGGATGTTAATATTATAATCCGATTAGACTGACGTCATATAACCTGAGGATCAGGGAAAATGTGATTGCCAAAATAGTAACTGAGGGGGTTTATCTAGGAGTATTCATTTATCAATAAAACGGCTGATGAATCATCAAGAAAACTTTTGTCCCACGGCACTATATCATAATTCCTCAAAGCCCTCACTAAGCCTGATTCCCTCACTAAAACGTAAGTTGTAAGACCTGCTGGTGCTAATGCAGAATTGGAGTGCCTCAAGGATCAATAGTCAGTCCACTACTCTTTAATATTTTTTATTAAGGTCTTAATGGCACAAGCAGTGGAATAAGTACAAACTGGCCTAACTTTAGGGTACATAACACTAAACTAAAACTCAATACTCTATACCTTCCACAAGATTGGAGTTTAAATTGTATCATTATGAAATGCGAACGTGTACTGCCAAACCAAAGAAATAAAAAATTCCTGAATGCAATCCAAAATAAAATAAAAACAGTATACACAAAAATTAGGGTTAAGGGGTATGACTTCCATCCCAGAGGTCCATGGTTCGAAACCACATGTTGGCGTGTTAAGTTCTGTTTTATATCGACTACCTGCGTCGGCAGTACAAATCAACCTTACCTGTGAGCTGTAGTCTTTCATATAAAACAAACAATACATTGGTAAGGGTTAACGCAGTAAAATTCCTCAACACAAGAAACTGGAGGCAAGCTGGGGAGTAGAGAGAAGTCTGGAGGAAGAAGTTGATGGAGGCCAAGTCTGGAATTAGGCTGTCATCGACGAAGAAGAAGATATAGATCTACTGCAGCTTGTGTACTTCAGAGGTGGTTGTTATTTGAATCACTTAGGTGGTTGTTTAAAGCCATCCTGAGGGGTTTAGGAAGCTTCATGGGTTTGGCTAAAGGTGAATATACAAAGAAAGTGAATAACTGTTTCTTTTACATTGTCTTGCCGCAGCTGTGACAACAAACCTTTTGTGGGATATCTATCTTGGTATTGTGGATTCCTATGGGCCAATGATTGCCGCAATTCTGGTAATATTTTATTGGGCTCTGTTAAGGACGCTCATTGTTCTTCCTTTATTGTATTATAGAGATAATGGAGGTCCCCAGTTCTCAAAACATTTGGCTGGCTAAAAGCAGGCGACAGTTCAAAATAGCTTTTTTAATCCTTCCTGTTGGATCGCAATCCATTTTAAGCTCCGAGCCACGTAGTCTTCCTGTTGACTTTCTCGTACTTTTCTACATTCTTAAGGTCGAGAACAAAGACGAGAGTCGAGTTATGTTTTATATCGAACCAATTTAGCTCCGCTCTGGATTGCGTCAATAGCTTCGAGTTTAGAGCTCTTTTAGAAAGCAAAAGCATCGAGGCGTTGATAAAGCTGGATACACCGAAAATCTAGATATTCGCAAACGAAGCAATATGGAAGATTAAGATGTGGCTCGCTGATCTAATGCTAACTAGTGCTATTTAGCAAGCGGAAGAAGATGGAGCCTATAACGGTGAAAGTAGTTGGCCGGTCATCCCCAGCCCACACTTAGGAGTGATGAGAATCCTGTCTAATACTGGGAGCGTCAGGCCATGCGAACGACTCCTTATCACAAAAGTGGTTAGTTAGGTCCAATTGTAAGCAGCGGCAATGTGACAGCAGTTTTGAACAGAATGGAGAATAGGAGGCCACTCGGCGTATCGTTTTAATGCCCTCCAAGCATGCTGTGCATACCGTACTACGACCTATGAAACAACATGTGTTATAGCAGGAATGCTCCTCATTGGTTGGGGTGGAGGGTGCGAGGTTACAAAAAACTGTGTTTCGGACGGGGCGCGCTAACATAAATGCAAATGGTGCACTTTCACGGGGCGCAATTTTCCTGTCCCTTCAAGGTTCCCCTGCAGGATTATCTCTTTGAACAGGTCTTCGTCCAGCTTGTCCTGGGTCCATATTGAGCTGATCTTTCCGTTCTTCTTCCCGTTGAGAATATTATAGCGTGATGTTCGTTGACCGGTATACACCTCGCCCTCGCGATTGAGGGTCTCTGATTATCGTGCCACTGATGAAGGCGATGTTTACTATAAACCCTCGGTGTTTTATCTGGCAGAGGTTGGTAACACCACATTGGAAGTGATCTCGCCCAATCCCAGATAATGATCTCTATCTAGCTGGTGCTTGCCCTTCTACTTGGACGTCCACAATTTTGTCGTCTATCGTCTTCAGCTCCAGTTTCCTCACCACCACCAAAACCTTACGCAATCCGAAACTTAAAGAGTTAGAGAAAGGTAAAGAAATGCT
This sequence comes from Thereva unica, assembly GCA_949987705.1. Taxonomy (NCBI): domain Eukaryota; kingdom Metazoa; phylum Arthropoda; class Insecta; order Diptera; family Therevidae; genus Thereva; species Thereva unica. The sequence goes on along the minus strand of OX465281.1, from coordinate 31,786,109 downwards.
GATCAACCACTTGACTCAATGACATTTTTTAGGCCGGGTTAGAACCCACTTAAGCGATAGGTAGGAGCTTCTTCCTAGAATGATGTCCACCTACGAACACTTTTGGAACCAGCGAATTAGCGAATTATCGAAGTCACATTTCCCGCAAAGAAAGCAGAAACGATAGATCGCTAATCGGAATGCCCTATTTTCCGGCTCTGGTGAGCATTTTCGAGGGACCCTAATAAAAATCACGACAATGGCGCGCGGCCGAAGTGGTGCGTTTATGCCTCGTACCGGTCTGGAATCAAACGCCATGCAAATGGGCGAGTTTAGTCAGTAGTAACACTATAGTCTGGTTGCAGACCCCCAACCCCGGTGTCTATTGTCTTAGACATAGGTAGAAACACACATCCCCTGCTGCTAAACCTGCTGCTAAGATTCTCACCACTACCTCGTAAAAATAGGTTTAGCCTCATCTCTGGGGGCTGCACGAGGAGGAGGTAGTGAACCCAGTGTTTTGAATTTGAATCCTATTTTTAAGCTTGCAGTACTGGTAGAAAACAAGGGTGCTCTTTGTCGTGTCGTGTCTCTCGGAGAGTAATGTCGCCTTCACGTTAGAGTGCAGTACGTGGATTTTTTGTTATAATTTTTATATTTGCTCTTTTTTGTTGATTGTTAAGTCTAGTGCGCTTTCTGGCTTTGGCTAGAACCGGGCATTTACCAGAAAGAGTATTGCAACGTCAGTCAACAGAAGCTATATGTGGGGTAATTAACTTTGGAGTGTGATCCTCATTGACACAATCTCCTGTGATATTCTAAAAAGGTCTATTTAGAAGGGTTATTGTTCTTCTTTTGTTGTAAGTAGGCCAAATTGTCCTGGAAATAATGCAGGTCTCCAGTGCGTTCCACCTTTGGCTAGCTAGCAGCAGGGGGTAATCAAAAATTGATTTTTTGACCCTGACTATTAGGGTAGTAACAATATCAATACTGCATCTCTGGAGAGAGGTTCCCTGGTTGGCTAGGTTGGCGACTTTCTCATCCCCATCTCTATCCTGAAAGCCACGAGAGAGTCACGCTTGCACTTTATTAGCACGCACGCCTGCCTAGCTTCGCCCTGCATCGCTCCACTACCTTACTTTTTATAAACGAGTATAGGACTCTTAAAGAAACTTGACTATATAATGGATATTCTGAGTGAGGAGATATCATACACGAAAAGCCGTTTGCGATAAGGTTGATAAAATGCGATAACAATGTAGACCAAATCTTCGCTAAAAGGATTAGTCTATTCAAAACGCGGGGGGGGGGATGTTCCAAAATAACACCGTTAAGAAAATCGAACCCTAAAGGTTTTTGGGGTCGCTGATCACGAAAATCGGGGTCCCGCGGTCCTAAAACATGGGCGTCACCCTTAAAAATGCAAAAAACACCCCTTTTTAGGGGGTTTTCGCGATTATTTCAATAATGGTGAAAACTAATGCAATGAAATACACTTTTTTTAATATTTATTTGCGAAGGTGGTTGATTTGTATTAAATCAAGGCGAACTTTATGATAAGGGGTAACTCTAAAGGATTGAAACCACCCCTAAATCGGCATTTGCATTTTTTTTTCAATTACAATTTTAATGTAGGGGTAGTTTTACCCCCTTAAGGCTTGAAAATAATAAATTATTGGCTGATAATACCTATTGAACCAAATTTTAAGCAAAAAGCAAAAAAAAATTTTTTTGCAATTTTTTTATATAGGTAAAGCTGTTTTTTTTATAATTGTAGGGGTAGTTTTAACCCCTTAAGGGTTGGAAATAATTTATTTTTGCCTAACAGTACCCCCACAATCGAATTTGAAGCATAAACTTGAAAAAAAGTAATTTTTACAATTTTTTTATTTTTAGCCGATTTAGGGGTGGTTTCAACCCTTTCGAGTTACCCCTTATCATAAAGTTCGCCTTGATTTAATACAAATCAACCACCTTTGCAAATAAATATTAAAAAAAGTGTATTTCATTGCATTAGTTTTCATTATTATTGAAATAATCGCGAAAACCCCCTAAAAAGGGGTGTTTTTGCATTTTTAGGGATGACGCCCATGTTTTAGGACCGCGGGACCCCGATTTTCGTGATCAGCGACCCCAAAAACCTTTAGGGTTCGATTTTCTTAACGGTGTTATTTTGGAACACCCTAACGCGCGTTTTGAATGGACTACAGTCCTCGCCCGAACATAACGCTTAGGCATTATATTCGGGAAAGTTTCTTTTTTCTATGTTTTAAAACTTTGGGTTTCTTTTCGAATAGAACGCCTAATAAAATAGAACGCCTAAGCTGTATATTTGAATATGAAAATTTTTAATCTGTAATTCGTTTCAAGAAAAACTTAACCTTCACATAAATAGCCCTGGTAGCCCCAATAAGACATCCCGCCGGCTTAGCCAGTTAACAACAGGGTACTACCAGCTCAGCCGGCAGTGTACGGAGAATACTCCTTATCTAAAATTGTAAAAGTTCGGTTGCCTACCAAATTTCAGAGTTATGAGTCGTCAAAGCCAAAATTTTGGTTTTTTTAACTAAAATTTCGACTTCAACTACATTTTTCTCCATAAAATTCGCATATTATACTCTTTTTCCAAAATTAGAAACCTTGGAATATTTCCTATGAATAATGTCCGAACAATTTTTATGTTACGGCCCACATAAGGGTATTTTGCCGATCTAGCCGGTCAAAATTATTTATTTAGCTTATATTATTTCTTACAACTTCTTAATTGATTGTATGCTAATAAAGTTGTTTTTTCACGAATGATAATTTAAAATTTTGGTAAGAAATTGTAATAAAACTTCATTTGTGTAATTTATGATTTGATATTTATTTTCTCTGAAAACACAATTAATGTACTTTTTTTCACTAAGATGATGATGAGTGATATGTTTCTTTATCGTTCTGTTCGCTCTCTGAGTCTTCAAAGACCTTTTCCAAATCTGATTCTGAATCATTTTCAAAGTCAAGTACAGCGGGAATCATCAAAGCAACTCTGCATCTTTCGTGAACGACAATGTCTTTGGGAGTTGGTCTCATGCCAGTAATAGTCCATGGAAATGGTACTTTAACATTGCCCAAATGCAGGACAAGATTTTAGTTTTGGGTTGTGTAGGGGGGTTCGATGTGAGTTTAAATTTGAGTTTTCGGGATCCCAACCCCCCCCCCCCGCCTTCCACCCATTTTGCCACCATCTTCGAAAAGGTGGCGCAAATGGGATTTCCACTATATCTCCGTAACAGTACACCTTACAAAAAATTTGTTGGGGATATCCTAGCCCCTACACAACCCAAAAATAAAACCTTGTCCTGCATTTTTGCAATGTTAAAGTACCCTTTTTCAATGGACTATAATCAGTGAATCAGAACTGAGTAAAAGCCTATTAATAATGTCCATCATTGTATTTCCAAATCCAGTTTCGGTACCTCCACTATTAGCCCTATTTCACTTTTAAATTTTTCTTGGATAGCTTTTTTCCTCTCCTTTACAATATCTTTGTCAGCAGAAGATCTTAATTGCCACTTTTTCACTGTGAGTTTAGATGACAGGTGCAGTATGATCTCAAGCAGAGGAATTCTGGCGTGAATAGATAATCCAAAAGAAAGTGTATCCTGCCGCACTTAGAAAGTCGAGAAAAATACGAACACTTCAAGCCATGACAAAGTTCCGACTAAAACCAGCGCACGGGTGCAATCGAAAAGACACCGGTAACAGCTGCCTATTGTTCTCTATCCAAAAATAACCAATTTTTTTCTGCCCGCAATAAAATTTTAGAAATTGATTTTTGACCGGCTAGATTGGTAAAATACCCCTATTTGCGGCCTTTACTTTTGACGAAATTAGCAAATTTTGGTGTTAAAATTGTATTTATTTGATACATTTTTAGGACTTTTTCACATGTCGAAAAATTATGGTTACATAAACATGATTTTTTCTGTAAAAATTTTACCCAAAAAGCGAAAATGTTTCCGTGAATTCTATTTCAATTTTTTGCAATACAACGCCTAAGCGTTATGTTCAAATAAAACGCTCACTAGGCGTACTACTCGCACAGAACGCCCAGGCGCTATGTTCGGGCGAAGACTGTAGATGGCGTAGATTAGAACCACTAGAATCTAGGGTTGCAAAACTGGATGTCATAAACTCGCGATCGGACCTGGAAGCAATTACGACAGGTCGGGATCAATAATGTCCGTTGTAGAACTGTTCAAAGAAGAACTTGCGTTTGCTTAACTGCAATCTGTTTAGCTGAAACATTCTAAACAAGCTACTAAAAAGAATCATCTTCGGGGAAATGGTACATCGACCGGACTACCGAGGCGCGATAAAGTGCTTCCAGAAACCAGACTTTTTCTGCTTCTTCGCTCCTACAATAATTTTTTTTACACCATTTGCAATTATGAAATTAAGAATTGATTTCCTATTCGCCAAGTCTTTAACAAACCACTCGACCTTCAAACGTTTCTGTAGTATCCCTTAAGGCAGACAATTTCTAATAAAATTTTTCCGGCAATAACGAAAAATTCAACTGGTTTTTCTCCATTTCATGATATTAAATTGCCCAATTTTCCCCCGAAAAGACATAAGGCCAAACAAATGCATCGCGTGATCTCTGGATATAAATGAATATTCTCCGGCACATATACACTCTCATGCCCCTTTAATTATCTTATTTCATGTTCAACTTCCGAAATTCTCCCTCATTTTTGAAAACAGAAAAACGAAGCAAGTAAAACAGAATTGTGTGATGATAGAGGAGCAACCTTCGTACAGACCCGCGTCTATGGATAAAAAAGGGGCAACAAAATATTGCAGCAGAAATTATCTAGAGAAATAAAATTAAAGTTAAACTCACACTTTATTGAGTTTTCCACTCGATCGCACTCGCACACACACGCACGTACACGCACATACACGCTCGCACACGCGCTTAAGTATCTACATTAGATAAATATCGAGATTGTGTATCATCTATATTAAGTTATAAATTTTCCGGTATTTGATTAAAAGCAATTCTGGAAGGAGAAGTACGATAAGTGTCTCGAGAGTGGGGGTGGGTGCTCTGGAAATGGTCGACGCGTATAGTCGTATATATAAACGTGTATAAAGAGGGTTGAGCGGCGTTATCCTGTCATAAATTGAGTGGGCCTCTTTATTCAAATTAGGCCATAAAAACGCTTCAGTTTATCTTAGCTACAAAGGAATTTTTATAGTAGTATAACATCCCTTTAGCGAGCACACAATAAATAAAAGGTTTAAGGTCCTAGATTTAACCTGATTTTGACTAACCGCCACCTTTCCATTCTTGGAATTTAATAAATTCCTTATCGCATCCCTTTCTACACCCTGGGAAATAATAGCAACAAAAACAACCCAGTGAACAACAGCAACAACAACAACAACAGAATATATATGTATGTATGTATATAAAAAGTTAGTTGATACGACAGACACATTCAGGTGTTTGCTGTACACTTTTGTTGTTAAAGGACGAAATGGTTGAGCGAAATGAACGTAAATAAATTCCGTAAGGCAAAAAGTTATCCTCGGCACAAGTAAAACTCCTTGTTCCTGTTATGGGTGAGAATACAGCCCCCACTAAACAAGAAGCCAACCCGTGGCTGAGAAATGGCGCAAATTTCACCATAAATCTTCGGAGACTGAATGTAGCATTAGCAGCGAACAATTTCAGGAAGAAAAGTGATAAATATCCTTAGCTTAAAATGCATTTTAGATGTAGAAAATCGTGAATAGAATAATAATGGCGCCGGCAATGCTCTATCCTTTATTTTTTTTTTTTTTTGTACCCATCGCCGGCCGCCTCCTCTGTCTTTCTCAGCCTCGTCCTCCTATGTCTACAACACAGCCTTCTGCTCCTCCTACGTACACATCCTGGTGTGAGAAGTCCCGTCAGCTGAAAACCATTTGTTAAAAGCTGCGCTATGTACACGGTGAAAATAAAAAAGGACTCCTGGATTTCCTCCTTTTTCCGTATTCCTCAACAAGGATTTATTTACGCTTTTAATTAGTGTGTTGCTCGCGCTCTCTCCAGTCTCCACCAGAGTAAACGAAGATATCGCCGCTGAAATTCAATTAAAGAAGGACCAAATTAAATTACGTTCTGTTGGGGCAAAATGCCATTCCGTCGAGGGTTTGTGTCTGTCTTAAAGTTTGGTCCTGCGAATTTTTTTTCAGTCAAGGTGAACACTGTGCGAGTGTGTTTGTTATCTAAAGTAAGAAGACTGAGGGAATATGCTGCTTTTTAGTTGTTGTTGTTGTTCTTTGTCTGATTTTCAACGGAATTTCTGCTGCAATATTTTTATAAGTTGCGCTGCAGGTTCATTTTCGCCAACGTTCCATTGGGACTGCTGTCTTATTACTTATGAGAAAGGTGAGTCTTGTCTGATTTGCGAGGTCATTGCTCATTTGAAGTGAAATCCGTGGGCAACTTATGCATTTTGAAGTAGAAATGATTTTAAAAAGGAATAGCAAAGGGGTTTGTACGAGGGATCAAGCACGAGACTCTGGTCTTTTCGAATAAATTTTAGGAATGGTTCGTTCGTTCGTTTAAACGATGTGCCATGTTGGGATGAGTGCAAAAGACATTTCTAAGAAGCTAGGAGAAATAAACTGGTTCTGGAGAACGATCCAGACAAATGTGCAAATTCGCAGAAAAATTAAAGAAGAAAAACGCAACGCTTAAGAAAGTTTTCTTGATGCTATTAACCCCAACAATTCTGTTCAAGAAAACTGGCGCAACATCAGAGCGGTTTTCGGAAATAGAAAAGACACTATAATTTCTGCATTTGAACATGATAATCGGGCAATTATCACTTAACAGTAGTATAGATATATTAGTTCTGGACCAGTGACATTATCGGTTGCGGATGGGGTCTGAGATATGAGCTTTTGTGAAATTCACTGTGTCAGGGATGAGCTTTTGCACTTGATTGGTGGGTTTGTGTCTTGGGTGTGCTTAGTGTGTAGTGTGGCGGATTTGATCTGGGCTCCAAGAATTTAGCCTGGACTCGACCTGGGATATTATTTCGAGGCGCTACTAAGAAGTAAAGCTAAACTCTTTGGTAGTTGACACTAGTGACACTACTAAAAATTAAGCAAAGCCGAGTTGAAGCTGAACACTTGGGGCAAAATCTATTCTCATATAAATACCTGAAAAAGTGATATACGGTTCATTTGAACGAACGACCCGTAAAAGAAACATCTGTACGAAATAAATTGCAGCTCACTTCTCTACTCACAGCCTTTGTCACAGCTTTAGTTACAGTTCTCTACTCGTTTATTGCAGCTCCAACATAATCAGTCCCTAAACGCTCCCATACACGGTCAAATTGAATGTGCATCCAGATTTTCATCAAACCCATAAGCGCAACGAGTTTTGATCGGCCGATCGGCTCACAATCTATAGTTTTGGTCGTACATCCGCCCTTCGTTGTACATCCCATTTGACCGTGTACGGGGCTTGTAGACAAGATGTTCAGATCGGCAGCAAGCGACGAGGTTGAGGCTGCTGAAAAATTAGCAAACGAATGGCCAACCTGGCAGTCATGAGGTGGAAAAGAGATGTTTTTTTGAAGTCGGAAAAACCGTAACATTATCATCGTAGAATAGTATCGTGTAGTATGGTTGCTGTTATTTCTTGTCTGTTTTTCGCAAAAGGAGTAGTTGTGAAACTGCATTGCTGAAGGCTCGCTTTTGATTCTGATGGCATTAACTTTCATCTGCTTCTTGAGAAAGATATTTGACAATGTTAGCACGAAACTTCTAAAAACTAAATTAAGAGACCAATTGAGATTTTCATTTGCCTTCTTAATTCGGATTATTAAAAAAAAAATAGCTACAAAGTCCATTTCGGATCTTTCAACAATCGCGCGGTGTTCCGCCAGGATCCATACTAGGATCGTTACTTTTCCGCTTATACGTAAATGATCTCGTGTCATTACAATAGTAAACTGCACACATGTATGCAGCCGATATCAATCGCCATCCTGCCGAATTACGGAATTTTGATCAAAGACATTCAAGAGATTTGTTTGTAAAGAAGTGATGTCGTCACAGGAAGAAATTGCTTGAAGTAGCCCATAAGAGGCGCGGGTATGACAAAATTTAATGTAACCTCTTTATTGAAATTCTTTATAGTAAATGAAAGTAAATAGGTGTATATCATTACCTACTGTAGGCTAGTGTGCTACAAATCCTAAGAAAATCATTTCGATAAGAAAGCACATAAGGTTTTACTATTTTTGATCACAGAATCAGATCCAGATCGTCTAAGATCCTCACAACGGCCCTGGCCTGAAGCATCCTCTTTTTCATTAACTTTGAGTTAATGCTGTCTGGTAACTCGCGCTGGTAGTCTTAGCTTAGACTTGGTCCTTTGGGAAGATATAGTTCTTGACTCCGCCTACATGGTTTAGAAAAACTCATGTAGTAGAAAAACTCTTCCTTAATACGAACAAATACAGAATATATCAATCCGGCAGAGTCTAAAACGATGTAATCGCCAAGGCACGAACGGTGCTGGTGATGCAAAAGCAAGCCAGTATTTGAATACTGAATTTGGTTATTGATCTATTAAGCAGATTTCTATGCCGTTTTTCGGAAGCCCACATGAGCTTATGAAGGTGGTGTATTTCCAATACATGGAGTTTGGTTTGAGGCACACAGATATGCGGGGGTCCTACTGTGTAGATTATCTACGTGTTAGTTTCAGTGTAGGTTGAGCTGTAAGTAATAAGGAACAGCCCTTCAAGACCAGCGCGTTTGGTTGTGGGCTCGGGTGTGAACTTGATTAGGGGCAAGAATCTGTGTGGTGAGCTTTTTTGTAGTGAGTTTTGGATGGAGCGCCATCTGTGTGAAACTGATTGAACTTCGCTGGAGTGGGTTAGTGTGTCTTTGGTGGGGTTTCACGCTGGGAGAAACTTGTGGAATCTTGTGAGTGCGTTGAGGTTAGTGGGCCCGGTCCGTCTGACTATTCTGTCTGGCCTTCGTCAAAAATCATTTAAATCAACAAATATCACTTTTAATAGTTCTGTACAAAAAAGAAGCTCCGGGATCATTCACAACAGAAGCGATGAATCGACTCTATCATGCAGATATTCTTTGGTTGCACCGACCTTTATGGATTCCTGTAGATGAATAACCGCTATTTTACGAGTTCTTAACATATAGACGATATAAGGCGTCCTCAATATCGAGAAAGGCTACAAATGCAATTTGTTTAGCACTACACTTTTCAAGTTGTGTACCAGATAACTACTCGTAAATGTTCTTGCAATTGTAGAAGAGTCTTTGTGCGAGCCCGAAAGTATGTTGGCAATTTTCATGGCTACAATAAATCAGGATCCCCGGGCTTCTCAGAGTTTGCATGGGAACATAGATAACTATGTACAAAACAGATCTCAGGCATAAGAATTCGGTCTTAGTGCAAACCTAAGAAAGCTACCAGGTAATTTCCTGACAAAACTACTCACAACTACCACCACCGAATTTCTGGCTTGATGGCTGTACGTACTATGGTACCAATACTATTGTCGGACATTGTCGAAAGTTACACCACTCTTAAAATACTGTCTGAATGTTGAGCGCAAGCTCGCGACTGACCGGAGTCTTATAACATTATTTTTGAACAGGGATATTTAAAAAATTCAGCCCTCAGTACAATTTACCATCCTGTAAGGGACAAATGTACTGCCTCGTGTAAGTTCAGCTCAACTCTAGTTCACAGAACCAAAAAAGAATCCTCGGAAAAGAATCTCGTTCGTGTACTAGGGCAGTACAGAGAAGGAAGCAGCATTAATTGCAGGACTCAAAAACAGAAAAGGCCTCGGGTGCAGACAGAAAAGAAATATCAATCGTGGAATGGCTATATTGACATCTTCAACGTAAAGAGCTTTGACAATAATGAAGTAAGTAGGTTGTTGGGAAGATATTTGTGTTACTAATAATTATCTGAAATCACTGCCAATACCTTTGGCATGGCCTAAAGAAAAAAACTCGAACTTACTTTTAATCGATATTTTGGAGGACGCAATGTAATACATTGCGCCACTTTAAGTCATCATGGAAAGATTCCCTATTTGTTGTCCGAGAGATTAATAAAATGTGTCATAGACTACATTTCACTACTGGAAAATGTTTTGATGAACACATGAACACAACTGGGCTTTCAAGATGATACTGCATCTATCCATAACGTTTGAGCTACAAAAAGGGCAGTAAATTTTTAATTTTGCAGTAAAACTGAATTCCATTTAAATCAAAAATCATATTAAATATGAATAATTAAAATTTTGGCAAATGGAATTGAAAATTTAATAAGCTGCCATCCTGCACGATGGATTCACATTCACATCATACCATGTAGGGACTCCTTCACTTCCATCAAACTACTCTTCATTGAATTAAATGCAAAACTGAATATCCTGAAATGCTCTTCCGATTATAACTGGCATTTCCAGCCCCCTCCCCCATATCAATGGTTCAAACTGTCCCTTATAAAAATTTACAATTTAATCCGATTTACAATTTCGCATACACAGCGCCATTTCTGGCAGACTTAAAAGCTGAATGCAAAAAAAAAATCCTACAACTCAAGCCCGACATTTATGTCCTGAGTGGAGATTTTGCCTTCAAATAAAATTCCAAGAATTTCCAATAATTTTCAAATTTCCTCCTAAACTTCTCTCTGGATCCTTGGCCCATGAACAAATGTACATCGACGGCAGAATTCACGACTCAACTTTGGAAAACAATCATCCAAAGAAATAAATCGGAAATTTCGTCCTTAATGCTCGTATCCTCGGGTACCTTTTGCTGGCTGCTCCTTTGTATCTTCGTTTGTCTGCAGATTACGTACTTACCAAGGATATACGGGGGAATAAGGAATTGCTTCCTTATCAGGGAAACTGCAGAAAATTTACGATCGACGAATTAAATCCGTAGCAGAAGTTTGCCTTGTGCGCTGCTCGTCTATTTGGTATATTTTAGGTTAGGTTTTCATATTTTATCTTGTCCATTATCCTGTGCAGGATGTTTCTGTTTTATCCATTCCTACATATATATGTAGGTGTGTAGGCGAAGGCATAATGTTCTGTTCAGCTTCGAATTCATAATTTAGGTACATGTTCCAGCTCTACTGCTGCCACCGGGTTTTTGTAGTTTTTATCTCGCAGAAATTTCGCTGACTGGAAAGGTGCCGGGATTTGGGACGTGGCAGATGGTGGTCCAGTAACAAGGGCTGCCTTGCTCGATAATACAAACTTGTTCCTGCATTTGAAGTAGATTAGCCCAAAAGGAATAAGATATTATAATTAAAGTGTATTCGTGAGATGTTTGATGATGATGAACTGTTGGTGATAGTCAATCAATGATGGATGATGCAGGACGAGTAAATAGAGAGTGAGATGGATAGATTTCATATGTATAAATAATTCCTTTGTAAAGTTGAAATTTAACGACTGACTTTGCGTAGTAGACGATACATGATGCATTAGAACTGATGAGGAAGCTGTATTGAACGGTGAAATATAGTAGACCAAGCCTTCAAATTGAGGTCATGGTAACATGACTAGTAGTAACATTAGTTTGTAATATGGAAGAAGATAGGATGAATTAAGAATCTTGAAGTGCTCGTGTAAAAGGCGATTAAATTACTTTAATACGATGTTGCGCAAGTTTGGGAATACTTACTGTAAAAGTTTGTTCCACAGCGGAATTGTTGCAACGGGCCTATCAAAAGTGGCGGCCTTTTTATCCGAGAAAAAACCAAAGAAGAAGAGGCGAAGATTGGCACCGAGTCAATTCTTTCTGGTCATCGGGTACACTCTCACCTACCGCCGTTATATCTTCTTCACCACGTAATAAATTCGGGGTAATTCGAGTAGTATCCAATACGGAAAACTCCTTTTTTTAAGGAGGATTGCCGGGAGCTCTGGAGTTGTTGTTGTTGTTAATTAGAGGTATTGCTATTGAGATCTAGGGGGACATACGAGGTATACGCAAAATTTTATCGCGACGCGTTGTCTCTTGATTTCGTTTTTCCATTTTCGGGACGAGCACCACGAACACACGTTTACTCAACACGACAGAGCAGGCGAACTAAACAAGCTAGAGCGATGGCAAATTTCAAGGTCGCAGGGTTACCACAATCGCGGCAACATAATCAGTCTCATTACTTAATTGTCACACCTCGTATACCAGGTCTTCTGTGTAATCGTTTGTTCGGTATGCTTGTGGTCGGGCCATACACGTCGACCAATGTTGGATTCTACACCTCGGGAACATTCCGATGGTATTCGTGGTCGGGTCATTAATCTCGACACTGACAGGAAACATTGTTGGCTGGGCAATATCCCAATGGTTCCCCGTAGGTTTTCGGTCTTGGCTGGGCCATGGTCGGATCATACACCTCGACACGGTTTTGACCAGAGAAGTTGACTTCTCTGAAACAAGTCCAGGAAAAGACTGATATGGGTGATTGTCATGAAATGGGGGTAGTGGCTGGCTGGCCGTTGTTCTCTAGCTACAACGCCTCAAACAAATTTTTTCTGGGGTGAAAATCTCCATCCAGTAATAAAACATTCTCTCCTTCATCGCCTCCCGCGGCAAGCACTCTTGAACAAAATGGCGGCCCTTCGACCACCGAAAATGTCGCCTCCGTAACCTGTCCATTTTCCGCTTTTACGTCACGGGACTACGTTTACGGAAAAACAGTGCATTATTGCCGCGCGCCTAGGGTCTCAAACGATAGCAGCAGTATTCCGAAACTGATCACCGGTATGTATTACGCGGGCGGATACCTGCTTAGTTAGATGTCAGTGTTTACATTCTGACTGTTGTTTGTTGCAAATTTCAATAAAAACTATAAAAATAGCGCACACGCAACGACAAATTGGTTGCCAAGTGGCACTAAGTAGTGAAACCGAATCGTCACAAGTTTCTTTATGAATGTTTATCCTCGCCGGACGTTTAGACTGTGAACAATTTATAAACAAGAGAGCAACCCTCAAGAAAATTATCGAAGAAAAAAAAACTGTCGCCTCCGTAATGTGTGTTTTCGTTGTGATATGTGTTGCAAATCTCTTTTAACTCGGTTCGGTATATTTGTTTGCATTTGTAGAGCAAGCAAATTTTCGGAAAAATTGTTTGCTCTCATTGATCATGAAAGCGACGGATTTTTCGATGAAATGTCGCTACCGTAATTGTCGCCTCCGAAGCCATATAATTGCGGCTTTTCGATATAAACTTCTCACTGTCTATACCTCGTGTGTATTTATGTGGAAATATACAGAAAGTACTTCAAAATAATGTTGAAAACTCATGAGAAAATTTTTTTTCAGCACTTTTTTTTTGTTCACAAATTTTTGTTCAAATCTCAAAAACTCCCATTTCATGACAATCACCCATATTGGCCTTCTTTTATAGCCAAAAAGCTTTGCCGCGTACGAAGCTTAAAGCTTCGGAGTAAAGCTTTCCAAGAGAGAATAACTCTATTTGGTATTGGTTCCTTCCTGGAGAAGTATTTTAGTAACGATTCGTGGTTCGTTACAATTGAATTTTGAATATTCTGATGGTATAAAGTACCGTAACAGTTTGGTATAATTCACGCGTGATCTGTCATAAAATTGCAATTCACAGAAGTACCTCTAAATGAATCGCCTGTTACAACACTAGATTTCAGAACGCCTCACCCGAAGTCTGCATTAATCTGGTTAGTCTAGCCTGGTTGCTCTGGATAGGTCCATGTCTTTCGATGGAGTTTGGCACTTCAGCCCTGTTAGCTAAACTGAAAACTATTAGAGTCGACTCACATCTACAGAAGAAGATGGAGGGTTTCCTTTCCGGCCGTTCAATAAAGGTAGTATTGGATGGCGTCAAATCCGCATCGCACCTGATCTCGGCGGAGGTCCCCCAAGGGTCAATTTTATCACCTGCTCTATTTATCCTTACTAATATTATAAATGCGAAAGTAACTCTGTCTGTCTGTCTGTCTGTCTGTCTGTCTGTCTGTCTGTATGTTACGCTTTCACGCCTAAACCGCTGGACCGATTTTGATGAAATTTGCAACAGACATAGTTTAGACCTTGGAGACGGACATAGGCTACTTTTTTTTGGAGAAAAAAGGGTTGAAGGGGGTGAAAAGGGGTTCAATAAGTTGTAAGGGGATTTTTTTTCTTTACTTTTTTTCTATTGTATAAAAAGTAACTGACTGACAGACAACGCACAACCTAAACCGCTAGAGCTAAAGGGCTGAAATTTTTGAGAGTGCATCCCTAGCGATTTTTCGAAATTCATCCCCTAAGGGGGTGAAATGGGGTTTTTCCAAACCGCTAAAGCTATAGGGCTGTAATTTTGACAGTGCATCCCTATAATGGCGTGGTCATCCACTATTAAAGCGATTTTTCGAAATTCATCCCCTAAGGGAGTGAAATGGGGTTTACCCAAACCGCTGCAGCTATAGGGCTGAAATATTGACAGTGCATCCCTATAATGACTTGGACATCCACTAACAAGCGATTTTGCGAAATTCATCCCCTAAGGGGGCGAAATAGGGTTTACCCAAACCGCTAAAGCTATAGGGCGGTAATTTTGACAGTCCATCCCTATAATGGCGTGGTCTTCCACTATTAAAGCGATTTTTCGAAATTCATCCCCTAAGGGAGTGAAATGGGGTTTACCCAAACCGTTGGAGCTATAGGGCTGAAATTTTGACAGTGCATCCCTATAATGATGTGGACATCCACTACAAACCGATTTTTCGAAATTCATCCCCTAAGCGGGGGGGGGGGGGAAATGGGGTTTACCCAACCGCTGGAGCTATAGGGCTGAAATATTGACAGTGCATCCCTATAATGACGTGGACATCCACTCACAAGCGATTTTACGAAATTCATCCCCTAAGGGGGTGAAATCGGGTTTACCCAAACCGCTAAAGCTATAGGGCTGTAATTTTGACAGTGCATCCCTATAATGGCGTGGTCTTCCACTATTAAAGCGATTTTTCGAAATTCATCCCCTAAGGGAGTGAAATAGGGTCAACTCAAAACCGCTGGAGCTATAGGGCTGAAATTTTGACAGTGCATCCCTTTAATGACGTGGACATCCACTAAAAAGCGATTTTTCGAAATTCATCCCCTAAGGGGGTGAAATAGGGTCAACTCAAAACCGCTGGAGCTATAGGGCTGAAATTTTGACAGTGCATCCCTATAATGACGTGGACATCCACTAAAAAGCGATTTTTCGAAATTCATCCCCTAAGGGGGTGAAATGGGGTTTTTCCAAACCGCTAAAGCTATAGGGCTGTAATTTTGACAGTGCATCCCTATAATGGCGTGGTCATCCACTATTGAAGCGATTTTTCGAAATTCATCCCCTAACGGAGTGAAATGGGGTCAACTCAAAACCGCTGGAGCTATAGGGCTGAAATTTTGACAGTGCATCCCTATAATGATGTGGACATCATTATAGGGATGCACTGTCAAAATTTCAGCCCTATAGCTCCAGCGGTTTTGAGTTGACCCTATTTCACTCCCTTAGGGGATGAATTTCGAAAAATCGCTTTAATAGTGGAAGACCACGCCATTATAGGGATGCACTGTCAAAATTACAGCCCTATAGCTTTAGCGGTTTGGGTAAACCCGATTTCACCCCCTTAGGGGATGAATTTCGTAAAATCGCTTGTGAGTGGATGTCCACGTCATTAATAGTGGAAGACCACGCCATTATAGGGATGCACTGTCAAAATTACAGCCCTATAGCTTTAGCGGTTTGGGTAAACCCTATTTCACCCCCTTAGGGAATGAATTTCGTAAAATCGCTTGTGAGTGGATGTCCACGTCATTATAGGGAAGCACTGTCAATATTTCAACCCTATAGCTCCAGCGGTTTGGGTAAACCCCATTTCCCCCCCCCCCCCCTTAGGGGATGAATTTTGAAAAATCGCTTGTTAGTGGATGTCCAAGTCATTATAGGGATGCACTGTCAATATTTCAGCCCTATAGCTGCAGCGGTTTGGGTAAACCCCATTTCACTCCCTTAGGGGATGAATTTTGAAAAATCGCTTTTTAGTGATTAGGAGCGATTTTTTGAAATTTATCCCCTAAGGGGGTTAAATGGGGTTAACCCAAACCGCTGGAGCTGAAGGGCTTTAATTTTGACAGTGCATCTCTATAAAGACGTGGACATTCACTAAGAAGCGATTTTTCGAAATTCATCCCCTAACGCAGTGAAATGGGGTTACCAAACTACTGGAGCTATAGGGCTGAAATTTCGACAGTGCATCCCTATAATGACGTGGACATCCACTAAGAGGCGATTACTCGAAATTCATCCCCTAAGAGGGTGAAATGGGGTTAACGCAAACCTCTGAAGCTGACAGGCTGAAATTTTGACAGTGAATTCCTATAATCACGTAGAAATGAATGACTCGAAATTCACTTTATTTAATATTCATTTGTGATTGCTTCATAATATCTTGCACCCACGTAAATAGGCGAACAAACTTGACGAACGTTCGTCAAAACCTAAAATGTCACTTCTCTTGATGACATAAACATGCCAATCTCTGCTTCAAAAACTTGCAGATTTGTTGAGCAGAGGTGATATACGCAGCAATTTGTTTACCATATTTATTAAAAAATTGCACTATAATAAACCCTTTTAGGGATAATAACAGCTGACTTTTTTGTTTGGTTTTTTTTTTAAGGAAAACATTGCACATAATAAACAGTTTTTATTTAAAGGCGTTGCAAGGCACGCGGGTTTTATGCTAGTTATTTTTATAAATGACTTACTTTCAATCCCCTCCAATCCACTTCTCAGCTCCGCCGACGACGGTACCATGCGTTACTCTTACGGCTTGTATATAAGACAGACACGTGCCAGACCCTGTCTTGATGACCGTGAACTAATGTCTAACTAACTCTATAAACAGGCACATTTAGCTCATTCTAGAGGGGGGAAGCAAGAATCTTGTTGAATTCAATCCAACCAAAACCAAGTACTGTCTTATTTCAGAAAAAACAGCTCAACACCTCTCCATCCGTAACCGTGGGTGAAGTTGAACTACTGGCCGACCCCTCCCTACACATCTTAGGTGTGATATTAGCCAAAGACTTGCAATGGAATGACCACATATTTCAAATCGCCAAACAAGAATCCCAGTGCTTGGGATTTCTTAAGAGGTGCAAGTTCCTCCTCCAGCCATCGACCCGTGCTGTTATTTATAAATCCTACATTCGGCCTTTTCTCGAATACAACTTCCTCGTTTGGGGCGGCGCTCCGAAAACCACCTTGTCGTGGTTAGATAAAGTACAAAAATGCAACATGACGTGACAAAAAGCGAAATACGTGAGGAACATTCCACAGATATTCGGTAGTGGTCGGTATGTGGTTGGTACGTGGTCTGACTGTGCTGGATCGTACACCTCGACACGGTATAAGACCGGAGAAGATGACCCCTCTGGAACAAGTCTGATAAAAGACTGAATTTGGTCTAGTGAAGCAATTTCTTTTATATCTGGAAAGCTCTTCTGGGTAGGAAGTTTTAAAGCTTCGAAGTGATGCTTTCAAGAAAAGAATCTCCTCTCTTTGGTCTGGGGGTTGAATATTTATTTTTCTAAAGCTTTTTTGTGAGAGGGATGAATCGCGGCTCGTTACTTTATGTAGCTGAAAGTAGTAAAATGACGGCAAACTATGCCGCCACTTGGAAACGAATCGTGCACAGACATCTGGAATAGTAATCGAACGCCCTAATTTCTGGGCTATCAAGATGTCTATTAAGCTTAGTCCTACAATTTCATTGTTCGCCATGCCATTATGTTTTATACACCCCTTTATCTTTTCTCTGTTAAGTTTCACATCCTTCGCTCCATTCGCCTCCTACACTCTAGTTTTTGCTCAATTCACATTCAACCATTTAATTTTCACTACTTTCTTTCTCTTCTATGACTATGCTAAATCTTCGTCGTCCTACGCTTCCTTTTTTCCTGCTAGTATTTCATTCGCTCCTTTCAACTCCATCAAATTTCTAGCATTTCACAGTTGCATACCCCCATCAAGGCATCCACCCACATGGCACAAACACAACAACTAACGAAACCGTAGGTATAGTACCGAAAAGAATTCCTTCTTGCTACATAAATCATATATTTTTGTGTATAGAGCGACTGAACAACAATAGCCATAAAATATTCCATAGGTGAATATGTTTTTTTGAATGGACAATGCCTGCAATTTGTTATTATTTGGCACGAAATTTTCATGGAATGTGCAGACAGAATATTGATAAAATATATTTGCAAGCAATTGAGATTTAACTTATCACCTGAGCAATTTACTACGTTTTCGTACTTGCAATCGCCAAACCAATGGAACCATAAATGCTGTAATAGCATTATTTAATCGGAAGAAAACTCCTTAATCCTTTAATCATCAGTACAAAATCTCTCATCAGTTGTGGTATCAGAGCAATAATAGAATTTCCTCTTTATAACTCTCTCCTTTACCTATATGTAGTCCATAAAACACAGAACAACGCAAAATAAAATCTCCCCCGATACAATAGCCTCGATAATTGTTTACCTTTCACTGAGTCCTCCTTTAAGGCCACGTCAAAACTCTATTATTGTCCATAGCTACAAGTAAACGAAACTCCTGCAAATAACTACAATCAAGATCGTTTTGCCAGAAGAATAGAAATTCCACAAAAGGAAAGTATCTTCAAGGAGCGCCAAGGTGAAACCTATCCACACGTGAGTCATCAAACCAGATGCCTTACAGATTAAAGTGCCTACGTACACAGAAATTGTGGCATGTGATATGAGAGAGAGAGCAATATACACGCTTAGCACACAGAACACCCCCAGCAACACAACAATAAAAAAAATATAAAGAAAGTGGAATTCTTGGAAGAAATTCATGAACGTGGAAAAGAAGTAAAAAAAAAAACCAGGAGAGAGAATCAACTTTTCGCTAGTAACATTCTAAAGCGAAATCCCAGCCTCAAAGCAATCCGACGCTAGACGGGATGCTCCCTCCGCATCCGTAGCTGCTTCTGCACGAACGGCAACAGATGATACAACTTCAAAAGAGCTCCTCTCCAGGCCCCAACGTAGAAGACCCACCATCGCCGCCACCACGGCCGCCCTCTGGGTTCTGCCTTTCGAGTGGAAAATTTCATGTCTAAGCACTTTCTCCCGTCTTAGATTATAGCTAATCTTGATGGAATTTTCGCCAGGCTTAGCATCCCCAGCATCTCAAGATCTCGTCTCGGATGCGCGTCCTCAGGAAGAATTTTCGGGGCCACTGATCCGAGAGAGAGAGAAGGGACCACTCCTACAGTCTCCATGTCTGTTAAAATCGGCAGTCCCCGTCTTGCGGTGTACACAGGTTCGGCAATCAATAAATACTTCTTCTCCTCGTTTCGATTATTGCGATACTTTATAATCCCCCGTGTCTCAGGCCCGCAGTGACACCTTGACATTGACGAACGTCTTCTACTGATGGGAACTGGTTTGGGACACCGCTCCAACGTCCCACAAAAAAATCTCATTTCTTTCTTGATACATATCACAAAAAAACTGGAGGAAATATATGCATTTTTATGTGCTTCCATAGTGCTTCCATTTGAAAATCGAATATTTGTTTTGTTTAAACCCCCACACAAAAAAACCTCACCGGGAAAAAGGTTGCTGACCTATCACCGCCGACGATACATACCAGACCCCAAAAAAAGAGATTCGAATTAACATTTTATTATAATTGTGGAATCTTGAATAATCAATGCATTTTTTCTGTTTACTTTCAGGTGTGTAGATCTTTGACAGAAATAGATGATCCAGGATTAGTACACGCGACTTTGGTAAGAGATTTTCGGTGTTTGGTGTTTTTTTTTTTTTGAGTAGGGCCTCCACAATTTGTAGTCGGACCATATAAGCGCCACACTTAAACTTGAACAATATTGCTCAATCATTGAAGTTTTTTTTGTTTTGTTTCATGTAACTCTGGAAAATATTCAAATTAGTTAACAAGTAATTAAAAACGCATAAACAGGTGTGAACATACCAAGGTGTTGCCGCGTCAGTTTCACACTTTTTAACTGTGGTAAATTGATAGCCTTACAAAGTAATTCAGTTTATGTTTACGGCTGTGCTCGTTTAATGGCTTTACTTTTGTGTGAACAATTGCTCCAATTAAAATAAAAACACGTAAAATGTAGCACCTTAGTACATCTCGGGTGTACAAAGAGCACCAATGGGTCTTTCGTAAACGTTGATCGAGTTACTTCAAGCACACTTCAAAAGTACTATTATATCTATATTTAAAAGAGCATGCAACTTCTATTGGGCAATAAAAGGACCCACTTTGTGCCGAAACAAGAGCTGTTTGAGGTGAAGCAAATACGGTGTCCACGTACAAAGCAATTAGGGGACTATCCGATCGTTTTAGCTTTTTCAAAAAAAAAAAGCTTATACAGAGGCTCTGTCCGTCTGTCCGTCTGTCCGTCTGTCCGTCTGTCCGTCTGAAGCCTACTTTCATCTCTGAAAGTACTGCAGATACAGACTTGGGAAATATCTCAAAATGTAGCTCTTGGTCAAAAGACCAAAAACTGAGAAAATGGTCTGGAAATTTCAACCAGAAGTATATTTAACAACAAAAGTATATTTAACAACAAAAAAGAGATTTCTAATAAAGTTCATTTATCGGTAGCCTAGAGGTAAGGGTCTTGGGTCCTATCCCAAGGCGAACCAAGTTCAATCCCCGACCGCAAAATGGTGAAATAAATTTTTTTTTTACTTCGGTGTAACATGTTTTAATTCTATTTCTCACTAAATTATATTATTTAATAATGATACTCAGGAGAACATAAACATTTATTTAATTAAAAGTGCAAAAAAATCATTTTCTTGAGTTTTTATGGCTCTTCGGCGGCTTTATAAATCATTAAGAAATTTCGCGGAAATAATATAAAGTATTTATTTGTTTATATGCATATTTTATATGCTGTTCATTTTATTATAGTTTATAGTTATGTAGGTGGTGCTGTAGACCAAAACAAAAATTCAATTTTATCGAACTTCGCTGTGGATTTGTCACAATCAACCAGAAGTATATTTACACAACAAAAAAGAGATTTCTAATAAAGTATCGGTAGCCTAGAGGTAAGGCGCTGCAGTCCTATCCCAGGCGAACCAAGTTCGATCCCCGACCGCAAAATGGTGAAATAAAATTTTTTTTTTTACTTCGGTGTAACATGTTTTAATTCTATTTCTCACTAAAAATTATATTATTTAATAATGATACTCAGGAGAACATAAACATTTATTTAATTAGAAGTGCAAAAAATCATTTTCTTGAGGTTTTATGGCTCTTCGGCGGCTTTATAAATCATTAAGAAATTTCGCGGAAATAATATAAAGTATTTATTTGTTTATATGCTTTTTTTATATGCTGTTCATTTTATTATAGTTTTTAGTCATGTAGGTGGTGCTGTAGACCAAAACAAAAATTTAATTTTATCGAACTTCGCTGTGGATTTGTCACAAAAAATATGTATGATTTAAACGAAACATTTGGTAGGTTTAAAACGAAAAGTAGATATCTAATTTTTACCAGGGCATATAAACGCTTACTGAAATGAATGAAAATTTATAAATTTCACGAACGATGTATTTAAGACCGTCCTTATAGTCCATGAATATAAGATTTGCCCTATATCTAAAAAATTTTGCAGCCCTTTGTTTAAAAGCATATTTTTAAGTTTTTATTAACTAAATTTGTATGTATCTCTTCAGAATAACAAAACAAAAGTGGGATGTTGTGCTTAGAGACTAGCCACTAATTACGCTTTTTCGTGGTATTCTTTCTATTGAATAACACTTCAGTCTGGATGACAATATATTAAGTGAAGATTGTGAAGAATTGCGAAAATATTCAAACAAATAACTCGAAAAACTAACGCATCTTTCATGGAGATGCTGCTGAAAGAATTATACAATAATTGCCCGCCAAGAATTTGAGAGAATTGATATATTTTAATTGCACCCCATCTATGACAAAGAATAATGAACACCATCTATGGCAATATTACATTACTCTTCGTTTTACCTATGATTATCAATTTCCATAAAATATACAAAATACATTTCATAAATAATAGAAAAACTGTTGTCATAAATCAGTTGTTTACTTCCTTCTAAAGTTTATACATATCTTGCATTGGAATGTACCTTTTTATGAAAGCATGAATAAATAGGTTTATTGCCACATTACTACAAGTTAGTGTTTGGAGTAATGGGAAGGCGCTAGATCGGGGTGCGAAAGGACCAGGTTCGATTCTTGATGAATTTTTTAAGTACTTTTTTTTAGCTTTTTTAGTTATGATAATTTATTGTAGTATAATAAAAAATAAACTAAGCCTGCGTTGATGATAAAATCTCAAAGCGGCGACTAATTAAAACCTTTGGGATTCAATTGTGAGCTATAACTCAATCTATAATAAGCTAAATAAGCCAAATCCGTTTTTAACTAAAACTTTTATTTCACGTTGCATTGATTTAATTATTGTCATAATGCTGTATCCTAGTTTGGCCATGGAGATTCATAAGTATTACACTGACCAACGCTATATATAATTAATCTTGCAAAGTTTTTGTTAAAGGCTTATGTAGGTTATAAGTTGTGAGACTTTGCGTAATCTAAAACTTAACAAAGTATTTAACAAACACTACCAAAATCATCATAACTTAAAAAAAAAAATAGTACGCGGCCATCACCAGTATCGAACCCGGGTCCTGTCGCACCCCGAGCTAGCACCAACCCATTACTCCAAACTCTAACTCGTAGGAATGTGGCAATAAACCTATTTATTCATGCTTTCATAAAAAGGTACATTCCAATGCAAGATATGTATAAACTTTAGAAGGAAGTAAACAACTGATTTATGACAACAGATTTTCTATTATTTATGAAATGTATTTTGTATATTTTATGGAAATTGATAATCATAAGTAAAACGAAGAGTAATGTAATATTGCCATAGATGGTGTTTACTATTCTTTGTCATAGATGGGGTGCAATTAAAATATATCAATTCTTTCATATTTTTGGCGGGTAATTATTGGTGTTGGTCTCTTGCGAAGTGGGGGTACTTGTGTGCGTGCACGTGCATATATGCTATGGATAAACAGGTGCCTGTGTTTTTCATTAGATTTTCTACATTTAAAGAAAAGTGAAGTGCGTGCATGATAATATTTTCTTTAAAAATAAAAAATAAAGTTAAATTGAAGTGTAAATAAATACAAAAGGCGCGGTAAGCTGAATTTTTAACAATAACGTATGTTTAAGTAAAATAATACACCTAATTCTGCTGTGCAAAGTGATTTTAGAATTGCCTCCAATCCATAGAAAAATTTTTAGATTCGTTTTACATAATTATATAGTGTTTACATGTGTGATGTGTTTTGTTTTTTTTTTTTTTTTTTTTTCAATTTGACACTTTCGATTTATTGGCCTCGATTCCCAGATCCAGTGGGTCGGAAGTGAGTGCGGATTTGAGACTTTGCGATTCTCAAATCTGCAACCGCGAATCTCTCTTTGACATTTTCCGTGCTTTAAAAGTGTGATCCGCAACAAATTTTCTGAGGATTTGAAACCACAAATGCGCCTAAGATAATCCGACATCGGGTATTTCATTAGCGTGTGAGTCTTTACTCCGAATTTTTGATTTAATTAAATCCGCGACTGCGAATTTGAGAATCGCAAAGTGTCAAATCCGCACTCACTTCCGCGGCGTCGGATCTGGGAATCGAGGCCATATTATTTTGTTTTTCCATAATTTTTGAGTAATTGTTTTGGGCAGTGGCCTCGATTCCCAGATCCGGCGGGTCGGAAGTGAGTGCGGATCAATCTCCACTTAATATATTGTCATCCAATCTGAAGTGTTATTCAACAGAAAGAATACCATGAAAAAGCGTAATTAGTGGCTAGTCTCTAGGCACAACATCCCACTAGTTTAAATCATACAACTCTTCTGGAGCAGACCCCATTAGCCCCATTTTACTGTTGGAAAGCTGCGACCTTCTTACAGCCTTCTTGTTCTTCTTCTTTCAGTGAAATCCAAGGAGTACGGTGACCGTAATGTACGTTTTGTACTTTTAACAGCTATACCTACACCTTAGATTTGGACGCCAGATCTACCTAAAGATATTTTGCTCAGATTTAATTAATTAAGCAATTAAGCAAGATCGCACCACTCTTCACTATCTTGGTGTATTGAACAGCACTGCAAGACTACACTCCTTCTCCTCAAAACATAGCAGGTGGGAACCTCCACTGTTGCGATCTTCCAAAGATGATAAAGAGTCGTCGGCTAATTTCGTGAGGCGTTTAGAGGGTTGGGGGTCGAGCCGAATCTGATGTATGGAGAGGGGGGTCTAGGCAAATATCACGTAATTTTTTTCCTTAAGAAACTGTGTAAAATTACGAGAAAACTACGGTTAAACTAAGTAAAACATGTTTCCTGACTAAAGACCCCCATGCGACGAGGTCGGCTGGTAAGATCCGATGAAAGCCACAGATTACTCAGTCTGACTGAGGAATGAGGACTTCAGGTCTCCGCCTGACAGGTCGTGGAGTGCAGATGATATCATGATTCCCTACAGACATACAAGCGAAGACGAAAGTTTATCATAGCAGTTTGTTAATTCAAGTGCAAATGTTCATGGCCTCAACGAAAACTTCAAGGTGGCTTCAAACTCACTCCGTGAACACCCGCGAACAAGCGCGAACGCGAGTGTGGACGGTTTTCGCGCCTAGCTCGCGATTTGCCTTGCGTTGCGAGGATATACCTACGGCGTGAGTTCTTGTCGTAATATCACGACGAGAGGTTCAGATCTTCAGCTACGAACTGAGGACAAATGTCCCCCCAACTTAACGATTTTTGTCTGCTTTGTGGGCCTGCAGGCCCCATTCAGTTGGGGGCCCGGTGAGTGTGGTGATACTTGGTCTCAAGGCGAAAACTTTCGAGCCACGGCCTGCCGGCGGCCTTTGTGTGAACAGGGCCCTTAAGATATAGCTGAATCCTACAAAAATTTTTACGCGGCTATGCGAACGCCACAGAAAGTAGCACAGTAACCCCTCGATTGTTTAACCGCCACCGGCCAGGCAAAAGCACGACTCGGCGAATGCTGTATCGTACGAGTGCTACTTAATCCACGAAAAGGCCCTTAAAACATAGAACTACAGGAAGGCCCTCGCTGAATTTTAGCGCAATGAAATTCTTTTTGAGTGAGTACTCACGTTTTAGTATTTGTGTGTCCACGCGAGGGCCTTTCCTGCAGTTCCATATTCTAAGTAAAGCCCCGACTTGCTGTGGTAACGCCCGTACGTATTTTTAGTGTAACTACCGGCCGGTCATGTGCAAAGAATGGATGACTCAAGGATGCCAAAAAAAGCCCTGTATCTACTACCAGATGTCCAAAGACCAGTTGGCAAACCAAGGTCAAGGTGGGAAGAAAATGATAAGGCCGATGCATCGAAACCGCTAAATACAAGAAACTGGAGACAAGCTGCGGAGCAGAGAGACGTCTGATGGAGGCCAAGGCTCGAATTGGGCTGTAGAACCATCGAAAAGGAAGAAGTGTAACTACTAGAGACTGTAAAATTTTAAAAATCTCACCTAACATTAGGGGGAGGGGGTCGAGTCTAATCGAAAAATTGCAAAAATCGCCTCACGTAATTTATGGACAACCCTTAATTTACGGTTCAAAATCTGGTGACTAGGCTGACATTCTTTCTGCTTCAACCTAGTAACTCCCTGGTTGCGTTGTTAGAACCCCCAAGCATTTATCAACTAAGGAAGAGTTGTCCGACCGGCTCTTTTCATCTTAATAGTCGGTCTCAGATTGATGAAAACCTTGATAATGCCCTGCTTAGCCAAGCCGTCCACTCTTTCATGACTCATTTAGCCCTGATGGGGCGAGAGCGAGACCTATTGAAAGGTGACCCGATCGAGAGCTCCTACTTCATCAAGAGCGCATTGTCAGTACCAAACTGATTTGCCAAACTTAGACGTAAGATAGGATCAGGTCCGGTCATTAGCTTAGGCACTTCTTCAGTTTCATAGTTTTCTACCAATATAACGACACTTACGCTTGAAAGACAGTGTATAATGTGCCCAAGTTCCGGGTCCTGGCACCTCCACCTGTCTCCATATTGGAGCCATATATTCATAATACAAATCCATACTTTTTTTGTATGTGAAAGACTAGAGGCTTAGAGAAAGCCCCTTTGTACTGTCGACAATCTATTTTGTTTTATATAGAGTGGAAGGTTGAACATCAATCTCTAGTCGGAAGATAGTGAAAGCAAAGAAATGAAGTAAAGAACTGCCACAGCCAAGCCGCGATATTTTATTTCACATACCAACCATTACTATCGGGACATCGAGAAACAACACGCTTGAGTGTTATACCCCCCGAAACGAGTTGAATATCATCAAGCAACCGATCACGTGCTTTTGGGGTCGTGGGAAGAGTTAGGGAAGGCTATGACAGGAGGAATCAAGAATGTAAAGAAGGAAGAAGAGAGATTGTGGAGAAAGTGGAAAAGGCGAAGGACCGTAATGCTACCGGGATTCGAACCCGGGACCTCTGGAATGGTAGCCAGGGGCCAACTCCCTAGACTACCAAGGCCCCTTGCGGCTTCATCGACTATTTTTTATATAACGAAAAGGATTTCTAGATTTCTGTGCAAGTCGTTATTACGCACATACCAGAGAGCTCTTTGATGTTTCTCAAGATTTTGTTCTTAAGGGGGTCTTCTCATCAAAAAAGCCTATTTTTGTATGTTTTTTTGGATTTTTTTTTCCGAAACTATAACTGATATCATACTACTTTTTTTTTATATTTTTTCATATTCTTTCATTTGATACCCATGTCGAAGGGGTTGTGAAGAAAATATTAATCCGCCCTCTTGAGATGGCCGCTATGGACCAAACGATATATTGAGTATACTATATTGCATAAACTGTGTTCTACTTATCATACTCTCTCATTTGATACCCATCTCGAAGGGGTTGTGAAGAAAATGGTAATCCGCCTTCTCGAGATGGCCGCTATAGACCAAACGATATATTGAGTATACTATATTGCTTATATTGTTCTACTTATCATACTCTTTCATTTGATACCCATCTAGAAGGGGTTGTGAAGAAAATGGTAAACCGCCCTTTTGAGATGGCCGCCATGGACCAAATTATAAATTGAGTATACTATATTGCTTATGGTGTTCTACTTTTCATAGCCTTTCATTTGATACCCATGTCTCGGGTGTTGTGAAGAAAATGGTAATCCGTCCTCTTGAGATGGCCTATGGCATTCTTCTTATAATGCCCTTTCATTTGATACCAATGTCGAGGGGGTAGTGCAGAAAATGATCATCCTCCCTCTTGAGATGACCGCCATGGACCAAACGATATATTGAGTATACTATATTGCTTATGTGTTCTACTTATCATACTTTCTCATTTGATACCCATCTCGAAGGGGTTGTGAAGAAAATGGTAATCAGCCCGCTTGAGATGATCGCCATGGACCAAACGATATATTGAGTATACTTTATTGCCTATGGTGTTCTACTTATCATACTCTTTCATTTGATATCCATGTCGAAGGTGTTGTGAAGAAAATGGTAATCCGCATTCTTGAGGTGGCCGATATGGGCCAAGCGGCATATTGAGTATACTATATTGCTTATATTGTTCTACTTATCATACTCTTTCATTGGATACCCATTTCGAAGGGGTTGTGAAGAAAATGGTCATCTGCTCTCTTGAGATGACTGCCATGGACCAAACGATATATTGAGTATACTATATTGCTTTTTGGTGTTCTACTTACCATACGCTTTCATTTGATATCCATGTCGAGGGGTTGTAAAGAAAATGGTAATCCACCCTCTTGAGATGGCTGCTATGGACCAAACGCCTGCTTTTCTGTTGAATTTTTTTTGCTATAAACCTCACGGAGCCCGAGACCTTTCCAACGAATGCAAAACCGTGGAAATCGGATCGTGCGTTCTGGAATTATAGCGTCAGGAAGGAAAACCCGACTTATTTTTATATTATAGATTAAACTATGTGTTAAAAAATTTTGAAGCTCATCCGTCCACCTGGGGCCGCTGCGTAATTTGTGAAAGTGACCCCGTCACGCACTGCCTTGGCATATTTGCCGCACGTTTTCGGCCTCCAGGTCTATCTGAAGCCCATATTGCAAGCATTTTCTCAAAAAGTATTGCTCGTAGCAGGTACAGAACTAGGATTATTGCCATACGATAAAAATTGTAGGTGTGAGAGCGGTTTAAATTTTTGTTTCAAAAATTTTCGTGTTTTTTTGCACTAAATTTGTTATAAAAAAGAAAGTATGCCATCTACAAAAAATATCCTAGTTCTGGCCCTGCAGAAGAAGATACTTAACAATCTAAAAAAAACAAGTCGATTGGTCGACTAGTCTTTTCAGAAACGTGCATCAAAATTTCAAAATGGTGTTTTCGAGAAAAACGCATTTAAAGTTTTGAAACCCTGTTTCTCTGTGAGTATATGTTCCGGTTCGCGGCCAAATATCTCGGAAACTATTACGAATCCTATCATATTCTTTCGCATGGTGATTCTAGGATACATATACTATAGAAAAATGAAAGAAAAAAAAATTCCATTTTTTCAAAATTTTTTATGAGCAGACCCCCTTAAACGTTTAGATTTTTTATATACATATGTATTGGCACATTCCAATATTTCCTAGCCGTACATATCGTATCGGCAATTTAGATTTTTTACCCAAAAGCCAATATTACAACCCAGAAAAAAAAACCAACAAAATTCGCAATTTCCTTCAAAGAAATATCAAATTACTTTATCGCATATTTCAATAAATTTTTATCAATCAAAAATTTTAAATTTCTAATTTCGGTTTCTCACGGTTCATTAGATTTTATCGATAAGCAACACTATGAAGATTGCCGATTAAGAAAAAGAAGGTAAAAACCGAAAAAGATAATTATTTAATTAACGATTTCCCCGAGACGTCTTTTTCCGGCCAAGTAACGTCGTCCTCAGGTTGTTACGCAACTCTTGTCGTGTAAACGGTGATAATTGATGATCTTTGATCTGTGGAGGAGCATCAGTGATGCATGATCTTAATCAGAATTAATTAAAAACTAACGGATTACGCAACGGATCAAATCGCATTGGAGTTTTCGTTTTATCTGGAATTTTTCTGGCACGATGCAGTTGGAGTAAAGATGTAATTAACATAATCCACCACTAGCTAGCAATTTAGCCTTCAAACGGATTCAATAAATCCAATTTTATCTGGAATGTACTATCTGATGTATGAAGTCATTCTGGGAATTCAGGGTCCGGGTATGAAGGAATACTAATCTACTTATTCACCTTAGTAAATTTACTAAGAATTTTGATACTGAGACAGAGTTTTTTATTTGGTTAGAAAAAAGTCACAATTGTTCCTAGACTCCATACAGACCCAACATGCAATAAATTCTAGAAGTTGTTGAATAAAACACAAAATATTAGTCTAAATTAAAGACTTACATAATTATCGTCTTTAAAATAGATTCCACTTGATACGGAATACTCGTAGTATAGCAAATATGGCTCTGGATCCGGAGTGTGTCTCCGCTGGAGTGGTAAATACGTTTGTATCTTAGCTAGGATGAAAGCTTTTTTCGGGCAAAAGCTCACAATTGGATAGGAGTGTTGGGTGAGAAATTGGGTAAGAAATTGCAGTTTCTGTGGCGAATCTTAGATAGAATAAAAGGTCATGAGTGGTTGGCTCTAATGGAAATGAAATTTTATTGTCATTCTTTTGATTTGCCTGCGTTCTGTGTAGATGTTGATTTCGTGATTTGTTGCGTTCTGAATGGCTGTCAGATTTTTTAACTTTCGTAATCCTGATCTTATAAGCTTGAATAAATTCAGCAGTTTTCCTAGTAATAATCGGACTTGACCGTTAAATAACAAAGGAAGAAGCTTCTGTGACGTGGCAAATGGAAGGGCTAATACGATTGGGCCTACCAAGCTAAAATGTAAAGTTATCATAGCAAGGACTTAGTTTTTGCACTATCGTTTAACGACCTCCTCTGGATACCGAGGGCACCCTGTTGTGTAATGCGTTATACTCATATGGAGGCTCTGTCAAGATGGACTTACCCTTTTCTACTGTTGTCATGGGACTTTTATGGATCCATTCAGCTGGAGAGGAAGGTCGGAGCTGATTTTGGAGCCCAATGGAGAACTCCCGAGCCTGCCTTTCGAAACATTCTTCCCAACGGACCGAAGACAGAACGGCAGCCAAGAAGCAGACCTAGACAGCCTCCAATTCACCAAAGTTTCTGGGCCCACCAGACCATCCAGGTTTAACAATTCCATGTCCTGCCAATCTTGTGTGTTGCCTAAACGTCAAGTCTAAGCCGTAAGCAGCTAGACAGATTTCTGAACCTATTCAAGTGTTCTGATCTACAAATATGAGGTATAGCGGTGTATTCAAGTGGTCGCCGCGGTTCTTTTAAGCCATACACTTCACTAAAGAAAAAGAAGAAGAAAAAATAAGAGTAATGGTGAAAGCAGGCAACCTTGTTTCACTTCAGGTGTCGTTGTTATTGGACCACTTAATTGTCGGTTATGGAGGATACTTTTCTCTGTTTTATCGTGTACCGTTATGATCATTCGAATTAATTTTGTTGGTATCCAAACAGCTCCGTTATGGATTCTGTCGAATGCCTGAATCTAAGAAGGTAATGTCTTTGATTTTACTTCAATATTGGCTTTGAGAAATGCAACTGTGACTCCACCTGGGCCTTCTGTTTTCTTATTTTTTACTTTCACAATTGCTTCTTTAATCTCTCTTAGTGCTGGGCGGTTTTATATTGAATGATACCCTCCGTCGTTTCTTCCGTCCATATTGATTGCCCTACACTGATCTCATTTTATTCTTTTCGTGTTTTATAGTGTTGAAACCATCTTGTTGCGATATTCATTGTATTTATTTTATTTCCGAACGTTGGGAGGTGAAAAGCTATTCATACTACCTGCACCCTCCAACATTAAGATAGGGTGGGACTCGAACACTAACGCCCTTTTCTCTTTCTTAGCTTCTTCCAGCATCAACTAGCTGTGCATGACCTTTAGCGCTGTTTCCACCTTCATTCACAGTTTTTCGGATCTCACCATATATTCTGTATTATTCTTATTTATCGTTGCTGGTGGCGCCTATAATCTGTGGATCCCATGCAATTAAAGAAGAAGTGGTCTGCGTTCTTCAAAATACCTGGGCATGCCGGACACATCCAGTGCCAGCGGATCTTGTTGGACTCATGAGGGTAGTCGAACAAACGCAGTGGCAAAAAATGGAGGGCCGCATACAAACTAAGCGCCCTTCGCGCGTTTTAATCATACGGGATCACGTGGAACGATGTAGCCTGCATGATAGCGGGAGGATCCTAATAGACATACTGGCGAGGGAAAGCATACGAATTTATGACACAGAATATGATAGAGGCCAGCCAAATACAGTGCGGCTACAGATCACACCCAGCGAGTCTGTAACAGAATGACCAGGGAAGTTTGACTAGTAGACAGCTGATAAGGGTTGGAGGAGGGAGCGTTGCTCAGTGAATTACGATCTCACGCAGCCTTTGAGTGGAATGGAAGAATATAGGAAATATATTATCCTTAATAGTCATCCTTGACTGGGCTTCCCTTCAGGTCTTCGTTTATTGTGTGAGGTTCGGTGAATATAGGGTGGTATTAAAGGAGGGGTATATTAAAGACAAAGTGAGAAATTAATTCTGCGGGGTTATCGGGTTCTAAAGGCAGTCACATGCCACAAGAGGTAAGACCTATGGGGTGCGACAGCGAGGGAGACCCAACCTTCGCTCTAAGAATGGCGTAGACAGGACGCTCAGAGCTTAGGGATGCCAAAGTGGATGACATCGGCTCAGAATCGGGACAGGTGGAGAGAACAGTTCCGAGAGGCCAGGACCGGATCCCGGTTGTAGAGCCGTTAAAGAAGAAGAGTATAGTGAAACTTGAAGTGAGCTATTCAATAATTTTAGGAATTGAAATTGAAAAAAAATCATGTCCTACGTTTGATTATGTTAACAATAGTGAATCATCCTGCCCGAAACCGTGGAGATGTTACTAGTATAGAAATCGATGCATATTTATGAATATCATTGTAACAATGCATCTAGAATATTGATGGAGATTCCCGCATTTTTGCGAACCATTGTGAGCTAATTTAAAATCGTACACGCTCCCCCACAAGATCCCACCCAATACACATCGAAGTTCAGCTACAGATTCGATCCCCAAGCTTGAAAGTTCACTCGACACGAAAGCTTATCCAGCGCGAAAACTCATCCAAACCAACCATAGCGAAGTTCAAGCAAATTTACCTACGTAAAAGCTCATCCAAGGCACAGCGAAGTTCTCAAATTCTCACATCTACACCCGAGGTCAAAACCCATGACATCATCAGTTCCGTAGCGATATAGCTATGCTGCTGGTGTTTGGTGGAGACCTCCAAAAAGGTAGCCACGATACTTTTTTTTAACTAAAGCCGTAATATATGTTTGGATCTTAGATTTATGTTGCCCACACCAATTGGGTTTTTCGGGAGACACTGTAAGAGAGTGACGCATTAATATCCGTCGAATTCATCATAGATTGTCCATTGATATGAAAATATTCATTCTCTGCATCTAATTACCATTTAGACGATCGTGCGCATTCAGTAGAGCCAGCAACTCTGCTTGTTAAACTGAAGTGTATTTTCCCAGACTCAGCGAGTAGGCTAGGTTTATAACCACTAAAAATTTCACGCGTCCGCTTTTCGAAAATCGTGGACTAGTGCCTGTATACAAACTACATATATATAAATTATCCTTAATAAATCATTCCGAATAATTTCGGAGTAATTTAAATCGTTATTTTTTAAGTAGAAATTTAAAAGTCTAAATCTCTCCATTTGTTATCCAATCTTAAATTCTGCTTCTTATCGTTTTATCCTCTTTAAATCTCTTTTAGAAAAATAATCTGATTGATATCCTAATGTCCCTTTATGGTATGCGAATAGATTTAAAAATAAAAGAAAAAAAAAATGGATCCAAAACCCATCACGTATCTCCAGGGTCTCCATCATTCACTTCTAAACACTTCGAGAACATAAACAGGCCATTTGCACAAATTTGAAGGAAAAAATTTCCCTAACGATGCTAAATACTAAAAACGATCCAGACGCAAATCCCGGCAATATATCACTCAGTAATTGGTGCAATTTTTGCGTATTCGTATAATTTGCCTCCCGCATACCTAATAACAAATAAATCCTTTATCAAAACGATAATGCCATACTTAAATAAATCCGAAAGTCCAAATATTTCCCTTATCTGTTTAAGAGGAAGCAAACAAGGTTCCTTGCTTAATCTGGGTAAATTTGCCCACTTGTGCCATTTCAAGGCTCCATCCTGTTTAAGGATTATGTAATTTATCCTTCTTAAGGCTTTTCCTAAAGAAATTACATAAATTTCTCCGAAAAAAAAATTCTCCGAAAAAAACTGGGAAAATATCAACAACAAAAACAACAACAGGGTGTATTTTTTGAATTGTTCCCCGGCCCTGTTTCGGGGAGTTTTAGTCTCCTTTTGTCTACTCGCTTAGGAGACGGTTCAGTCCGTAAGTAATTGAGGCCATTCAGGTGAAAATCCATGACAACGCAGAACGCCGAGAGAAAAAATGATTAATTACACAACACCCACTACCAGGTAGGCATACCATTGCCCGGCGGAGAGTGTATATTACGGGCAGGTATACTTCCAGTCATTAATGCTGTCAAGGCAGTTCCACTTCATGATTGGGTCGGTCACTGCACTGATTTTCCGGTTGTGCACAGCACTTGTCGATTGTGGTGCTAATTGGATTTCGTGATTTCCAGCCCAGAACGGCACCCACTTTTTATTCTGCGCCTCTGTACTCCCCGGCCAGGTATTATGCGCGCCGCCCGAGTGCATTGTGCACGCTGCAGTTCCTGCTTTCATTCATGAAAATTTTTCATTCATCGCGGAATTCGCGTACGGCGTACGTTTTTTATTCGAATCCAATCCATTTAAGAAATCGCCGAAATTGCCAAAAACTGGCTTCGAAACCTGACACTGACGGACGTTCACAATGCCCACCCATGCAGAACCAGAGTTGCCGTTCGTGCTCGGCGCTTTTGTATTAACTAATTTTCACCTGGACACAGATGCATTTCAAGTTTTCTCTTCCGCTCTTCTCACATAACATGACACCTTCGCGTCGCCGTCATCGGAAGCCTTTACCTTTGCCACACCAGCGCCGGGCCGATTGCATAACGAGAAAATTTCAATTTCGCGCTCACAAAGCGTAAGCCGAGCTCCGATCCCGGAGAGTTATCACCTGGGAACAAAGGCCCCCGCGAATAATTAAATCCGATGCTGCTAAAGCCCGGGAATAATTGTCGCACCGCGCTCCGCCGCACGACCGCTCATTCCGCAAAGTCTCGCTAATTTCCTTGTCATAATGATTCTGCAATTTCGGAAAGATTTCATGAAACACAATTTCTACGCAGACTTTTCGTGCATTTTGTGGAAAGATTCGTTTGCGCCGTAATCAGGTGAGCTGATGATGCGTACGTAAGCCAGGTTTAGTGTTTTCATAAGGCTAATTGCAGCTGCAGAGGGACCACTCATAATTCGGAAAAGAATTCGGAGTTGGAAAATTGTAATTTTCGGTAAGTGTACAAATGGGTTTTTTCGACATGAGTGTGTTATTTCGTGATCGAAGCGGATTTTTGGAGATTATCAAAATCCAATAATGGGAAAACAATCACCTTGTTATGAGCACGACGTAACGAGGTAAAAAGTAGTACATTACGGCATGCTGAGGAAGATTCATTTGTTGGGTAATAACTGTCTTACTTTGTAACTAGCTGAAAGACGAGAGAAGTGTTTGGATGGAAGAAATTTCACAATCAAGCCAGATGATAACCATATAGGTATTAGCATAAATTTGATTCGATTCTTAAAAGAGAGTAAGAAAGGAGAGGAGAATTTTCATCCACCGTTTGCACTATATAAAGGGTATCCTCAAAGCTACTACTATCGGAGAGTTGTATAGGACGGAGACAACAGGGAATTCTTTTGCTAGCCATAAAAGGTACCATTAGCATACTCAGTAGATCGGTTCTTGTTCGATTGCGTAGAGTAGGCCAAGCACCATTGGACATGGTTAGTACTTAGTTGGGGGGGTCAAATGGTAGCAATGGCCTCAGGGATCTTTGATGGTGCCGGTACATCAAAGAGATAAATCCTGGGTAACGCCACCTGCGATCTAAGGTCTTCACGATCTAAGATTTTCCGATATGCTACCGAATCCTACCTCAACCTCCACGAAGATGTAGATTTTACATCGGGTGTCCCCTGGATGCTCTTGTCTACACAAGAGTAACAGACTGAGGAGTGTGAAAGGCGAGTGCTTCGCGCCTCAAAACGAAGCAATACCGGACTGGTCCTCCAGGTTGGGGGTTGGGCGGCAGGCTGACAACCTCCCACCGTAAAAACCTACCCGTCACAAATCCTCAAGGCAGGCCTCGGACAGGACGGACTCAACGGCAACGACTCAGGCAAAGGAATATGGAATACGATCTTGGAACATGGAACGTCAGGACGCTCAACAGAACGGGCGCTCTGCGTTCGTTTTTATTACTTCTCAAAAAATATAACATAAAGATCACAGCCCTTCAAGAAACAAAATGGATCCACAGTGGTATAATGGATCTAAAAACCCACACGGTACTCTCCAGCGGATCATCAAATGGAAGAAGAGAGTTCGGAGTAGCATTCATCATAGAGAAGGAAATGAAATCACTGATTCTGGACTTCAAACCAGTCAGCAATAGAATATGCACACTTCGCATTAAAACAAGGCTACATAACATCAGTCTTATAAACGTCCACGCGCCCACAGAAGAGAAAACGGATGAGGAGAAAGAGGAATTCTACCAAGAGCTAACAAACACCATTAGGTTAATACCGTCAAACGATATTAAAATGGTGCTTGGAGATATGAATGCCAAAGTAGGAAAAGAAGAGGAGTTCCTAGGAGTCATAGGAAAGCATAGCCTACACAACGTTACCAATGACATAGCAAGCTCAAACGCAATGGTAGTAAGTTCAACAGTGTTCCCGCACAAAGATATACATAAGATGACGTGGCAATCACCAGACGTGGTAACTAATAATCAAATTGAAAGAAGAGGGGCCACGAGTATACTGGACGTAAGAACAATGAGAGGAGCGTGCTGTGGCTCGGACCACTATCTAGTCAAAGTGAAATTGAGAACCCGGATAGCAACTAAAACGCATAGAGTGCAAACTCAACCAAAATACGATATAGATAAGCTAAAACGGGAAGAAATAAGAGATGTCTACCAACATGCTGTCGTACAAAACTTGAGAGAGGTAGATGAGCAGCCCAGCATCAACGACAAATGGGAACAGGTCAAAAGCAGCATAAAGGGGGCAGCAGAAGAGGCACTAGGCTGGGCCCCCAGACAGACTAGAATTGATTGGTTTGACCAAGACTGTAGAACCGCAATTGAAGAAAGAAACCAGAGCCACCGAGAGTACATCGCAAGGCCAACAAGAGCAAGGATGGAAGTCTTCAAGGAAAAAAGAAAAATCGCAGACAAGCTGTGCAGAAAGAAGAAGAGGGAATATCTACATTAAATAGGAAAATCTTACAGATACAGGAAGACTTCAATGAAGGGAGACAAGCGTACAAAGGAACTCGCCAGATCACCAATAAGTTCCAGCCAAGAACGGACATCTGCAAGGACATAGATGGGAACTTGTTGGCAGATCCTGATAGGATAAAGGAAAGGTGGAGAGAGTATTTTCAGAACCTATTGAATCCTATCTCCCTATCAAACGAGAATGTAGAGACAGAGGCATTTGTAATTCCCCAAGAGAACATCTCAATAGAACCACCAACACTGGATGAGGTGCGGGAAGCTGTAAAAAGGCAGAACAGCAACAAATCGCCTGGCGCCGATGGAATAGCAGCTGAGCTGCTAAAGGAACTAGGACCCCAACTATTGCGAACATTACAACACGAACTCATACGCACCATCTGGGAGGAAGAAGTTATACCGGAGGACTGGAAGAAAGCGATTATATGTCCAATATACAAGAAAGGAGATAAATTAAACTGCAAAAACTACAGAGGCATCTCACTCCTCAGCACCAGCTACAAAATCTTCACAATCCTTGTGAAACAAAAACTGGAACCTATAGCGGAAAGCCTTATATGAGAATATCAAGCTGGTTTTAGGACAAACAGGTCAACATCGGACCAACTGCTGACCTTAAGGCAAATTCTGGAGAAAACCTGGGAAAGGAATGTAGATGTATACCAGATATTTGTCGACTTTCAACAGGCATATGACTCAATAAACAGAGAGAGGCTATACGAGATCTTATGAAAAATAGGAGTCCCCTCAAAGTTGGTACAACTAATCAAATGCGCCACAAATAGCTCACTGGCAAAAGTAAGGATCCAAAATGCTGTAACAGAGGAGTTCGAAGTACGTCAAGGGCTTAGACAAGGAGATGGACTGGCCCCCATGCTTTTCAACCTGGCCCTAGAATGGGTGATAAGGAAAACGTCAGTCCAGCGAAGTGCATCAATAGCTACCCAGTCGGTACAATTACTTGACGTAAACATCGTGGGAAGGTCCTTTTTGGCAGCAAAAGAAGTCTATGTTGAATTAAAAGAGGCGGCAAAGGACATAGGCCTGAAGATTAACGAAGAAAAAACGAAGGTGATGCAACAATCCAGAGCAGGACGATTTAGAATGGGAAGAAATATAACCATCGACGAACATAACCTAGAAGTAGTCGATAAAACAGTCTACCTTGGGTCTACTATCACAAAAAGAAACGAAGAAAAAGAAGAAATAACCAGACGAATACTACTGGCTAATAGAGCCTTTTATGCCCAAAAACAAATCCTGCACTCAAGATTTGTGCACAGGAAAACGAAACTCACTCTACAAAACAGTAATACGACCAGTACTGTGTTATGGTAGCGAGACTTGGACTATGACCCAGGACATAGAGGAACGAGTCAACAGGTTCGAGAGGAAATTCTCAGATGCATAATAGGCCCAATCAGAGAGGATGGAATATGGCGAAGAAGATACAACAACGAGTTGTATGAAATCTTTGACGACCCACAACTCTCAACTTTAATAAAAATCAACAGATTGAGACTAGCCGGCCACGTGACCAGGATGGAGGACAATCGCATCCCAAAACGGCTTATGGCATCAGAAATTTCGGGAAGTAGGCCAGTAGGTAGACCCAGGAGAAGATGGATAGACTCTGTGACGGCTGACGCAGAGTCAATGCTCAACATCCGGAACTGGAGACATGCTGCAAGGGACCGTCAAACTTGGAGAAATGCCCTAGAGGAGGCCAAGGCTCGATTTGGGCTGTAGCGCCATTGGATGGATGGATGGAGTACTTAGTTGGGGAACTGCTTGGTAAAACGACACTCTTGTTTGTAATGGTCAATTACGAATTCATTCATAACTGTAACAGAGGCGTGCGTACCTCTGGCGGGTGTTTTTAAATTTTCATGCCTGTGGCGGGAGCGTGCATACAAATGTGGCAGCCGCGTGCATACAAATGTAGGCAGGTGTAGCATCACTTCAAAGGCGTTCTCGTGGCCATGTTGCCAATATTGATTCTCTGGGCCCTTCCTAAAAGCGTGACTTCTTGGGTCTTGTTCAGCACTGGCCACTAAACCACAACTGGTCGTATGTGAGGATGGAACGTACCATGGAGTTTTTCATCCACAGAAACATCTTTCGCTTAATACTACTTTTCTTGTTGCACGTCTTTTTACAGAAGTGGAAAATTATGCAGGCTTTCTTTACACTTTCTTCGATGTTTAACTTCGAGTTGAGTTTTGGATTTAGGATTAAATCCAGAAATTTGACCCCCTGGAGAATAGAGTGAGAGTATGCCCATCCAAACTCGGTAGGTAGGTTTGGTTTCAAAGTGAATACGACTTGACTTCAAAGTCGTAGTCTGGTTTCCAGTTGCTTACTCTGTTCAAGCATCCTTCCATGATTTTACTGATTGTTGAAAACATGCCTGATATTTCTAGATAATCTACGTACGCTCTCACCTTAGATCCAATTCTATCCAGCTTTTGTAGTATGCGTTTTAAGATAGCTTATTCAGACCAGAACTCCTCTGAGTGAATTCGGTATCCCAAAATACATAGGTTACAATTCTAGAGATCGTGAATTCGGGTTCGGTTGGTTGGTTGGGTGGTTATCGCCGTAGAACCTTCGACAATAAATCCTTTGACATTATAGATGAATCGCTCTGAAATAAAAAGATTTATGCACCATTTTTTGTGACAAGATCGACTTGATAATGAGAGCTCGCAGATAAATGATCACTTATTCTGCGAAGGCTCGAAGGAGCAGCCTAGAAAAAATTCGGCCGTAGGGATTAGTAATTGATTTTCGGTACCTAAAACTTCTTCACCCAAGGCTACACATATGATGTTACCGGAGAAATAGGTAGCACCACGTCATCTGGTCTCCAACTGGTGGGCTGATGGTAAGACTGTATGTCAATCCTGAAATGGATAATGATAGGGTTGACGAACCTAGTCCTTTCAGGAAAAGTTCTTTTTCACCATCAAAAGTGCACAAAAGAAGCTTCATTTTAAAAAAAGTAAGAACCTCATACGAAGCGATGCACAAAACTGATAGGCCAATCAATTTTCAAATTTGAAGTCAATTTTTGAGCCTTGTATTAGATATTTTGACTTGAAATTTTAACCAGTTATTGTTCACATTATAAAGTATAACTTTTGAAAATTTCATCAAATTTCACTAAAAATATTCGAAGTTTTCGCCAAAAAACCAAAATGGAGCAGTTTCTTCAGTTTTTGATTTTTTTTGAGGTTATGTGTGCAGAAAAGGATTTCATATTCTAACCGCTGGTAGCCAATATCATAACGAACAACCTCTATTTTTTTCGATTTTTTCGGACCTACACATGCCGAGATATACGCATTTATATTTAGAAAGAACGACCAAAATGGTAAATTTTTAACATAATGGCCGATAACTTACGTAGCGGCGGTTGCTAGAGGTAGAAAATGTCCATTTCATATAGTATTCGATGTAACTAACATGTTCCAAAAAAAAAATTTTACTCTGGAGACAATTCCCTTTTCACTAAAATTTGATGCTCATCTGACTCCACTATTCTGACAACAAACTAAATACTCAGAGGTTACACTACATTCTAAACTATATTAATTCTTGGTACTTAGGCAACCTGACAAGCAGCTTCTGCAGATCTCTGTGGTTCTGACCTTGAGCGAGGGATCCACGTGGGGTCATCAACCGAGCTTAATAGCTTCGCTTCAAGGTAAAGCATGCTTGGAAAAATGACTTTCCATCAATGGTCCGCTGCTTCTGGAAGTAGAGAAATCCACTATAAACGATGTACTAAGCTTGAGAACGAATGGCCACCTGGATAACCTGGTCTTCAGAAATGGCATTCTGAAATTGCTACTATTGTCATCTGTAGCACTACAGCCTATTATTGGCCTTGGCTTCCTCCAACATTTCTCTCCATGCCGTTCGGTTCCTGGCTAATGCCTTCCAGTTGCGTAACTTTACTAAATCTTCCTCAACGGAGTCCTTGTATCGCTTTTTTGGTCGACCTGAATTTCGCTTTCCATCAGGAATTCGATTCAACGCTATTTTTGCGGGGTCGCTATCGTCAAGCCTTTGTACGTGTGCCACCCATCGCAATCTACTTAATTTTATACTTTTGACAATGTCGGGTCCCCGGTACAGTTGGTATAATTCGTGATTATATCTCCTTCTCCATTCACCGTTTTCGCAGACACCGCCAAATGTTGTACGTAGAATTTTTCTTTGAAAAGTGCCTAGAAGAGTTTCATCAGCCACTTTCAAAGTCCATGCCTCTGATCCAAACATCAGAACGGGCTTGATTAGCGTGGTATATAGTTTGCTCTTCATTCCTCTAGACAAAATGCGTGATGTTAGATGTTGTCGAAGTCCAAAATAGCATCTGTTAGCAACATTTATTCTCCTTCTGATCTCCGTTGTCTCACCACTGTCAGCTTGCAATACGGTTCCAAGATACGTAAATTCTTTAACGGTTTCTATATTATATGCATCTATGGTGATATTTTGTCTTGGAGTTGCGTATCTTTTTGAAGTACAAAGATACTTAGTTTTTGCTTCGTTGATGAGCAATCCCATCTTTTTCGCAGCTGATTCCAGTTTGATGAAGGTTTCTTTCACACTCGCAAACGACCTACCTATTAGAGCGACATCATCAGCATAAGCCATCGTTTGTGTTGACTTGTTAAAGATGGATCCCGTTGTTTCTACCCCAGCGTCTCTCACCACCTTCTCCAACACTATGTTAAATAGGAGGCATGACAGCGCGTCACCTTGTCTCAGGCCTCTCTGTGATGTGAAACTATCTGAGAGGTCTCGTTCAACTCGTACTCTGCATCGTACTACCTCGATTGTAGCTTTTGTTACTTCGATTAAGTGTTTTAGAAATCGGAAGCACTCCATAGCTTTAAATAACTCCTCACGCTTGACGCTGTCATATGCTTGCTTGAAGTCTATAAACAGTACGTGAATATTGATGTTGAACTCCCATGATTTTTCCAAAATTCTTCTTAGAGTGGAAATATGGTTTGTAGTGGATCTACCTGGTCGAAAGCCACATTGATAACTACCTGTTATGCCTTCTGCGATGGGTAGAAGTTTTTTGTATAAAATAGTGGACAGTCCTTTATACGCTGAGTTGAGGAGGGTAATACCCCTATAGTTCTCACAAACGAGTTGATCTCCTTTTTTATGCAGGGGGCATATCACACTTTCCGTCCATTCAAGTGGGATCTTTTTCTGACGCCAGATCGATTCTATAAGTTTATGTAATCCATTCCTTAATTCTTGGCCCCCATATTTCCACATCTCAATTTATTGGGGCTTTATTGTTTTTGAGATTCGTCATAGCTTCTTGTACGTCGTCCAATGTAGGGACATCACTTTCATTAATAGCACCAGTATCACTATCATTATTGGTTGGTGCGTTTCTATTTGTTTGATTCACATCACTTTCACTCTCATTTTCGTCGCCTCTATTCAGTAGCTCATTAAAATACTCCCCCCATCTTTTTAAAACCTCTTGTTTTTGGCTCAGGATATTACCGTTTTTGTCCTTACACATCGATACTCTGGGTTTAAACTCTTTACGTTGCTTGTTCACTTTCTCATATAACTTTCTCACTTCGTTATTATTCCCTAGTTCGTTTATCTCTACAAATTGTTCCTCCAGCCACGTCTTCTTTTTTCTTTTGTGCGTACGTTTTTCTAGTCGTCGTTTTTCCTTATAGGTCGCTACGGAATTTCTAGTTCTATATCTTTGCAGCATATTAATATATGCTTCATTCTTATCTTTCGTTACTCTAGCGCACTCTTCGTCGAACCAGTCTTGACGTCTTGCTCGTCTTTCATAGCCTAGCTTGGTTGCAGCGGCTTCCTTTATTATGGTACTTAGTTTTGCCCATTCCTCATCAATATTGGCATCGATACTTGTAGCTTCGTTATTCGATGCACCGAACCTTCTATTTAGCTCTGCTACATATTCTTCCCTAATTTGTTCTTCGTTGAGGGCCGCGGTATTATATTTTCGCTCGCTTTGTTGTACCCTTCCTCCTGTCCTAACGCACGAAATCCTATCTCTTATCTTAGCACCCACCAGAAAATGGTCTGAGTCCACGTTTGCTCCACGGTACGTTCTAACATCTATTATGCTGGAGCTGTACCTTGTACTAATAAGTATATGGTCTATAGCATTTACCGTCTCCTCATTAGGAGATTTCCAGGTTACTCTATGTATTCTTCTGTGTTCGAATTTCGTGCTAGCCACTATCATGTTAGCTCCAGCAGCGAAGTCCACCAGTCTTCGACCATTATCATTGCTACTGTTATGAAGGAGCAAATCTCAGAAGCGGAATTGCTATAAGACTTTATGCCCGTGAGGAAGTTTAAAGCTCCTTTTGTGTACATACAAGAAAGCTTATGCTGGGTTTTTCTAGGATAACAGGAAATGGGATAAAACCGGATGCACTTATTGTAATTGCGACATGTGGCGAATCCAATGCGAAGATCTTGAGAAAGGTCAAATCGGACACTTCCTTAATGAGCCCTGGGGACTAGGTAACTCAAATCAGGCCGACGCAGGAGAAACAGCGCAGGTAAGAGCAAACCTATCAGGCAGCGATTTAGATAAGTGACCAGGACAAGATCACTTTAAAAGAAGGCTTACTGCAAGTGTAACTTTGCTGCTCAACTGACGAAAGACTCTTACCAATTCTTTGTAAAGAAAGAAAGATGGTTTCGTTTGGAAGCACCAGCTACTGTCTTTCGACCAGAATTG
Source organism: Thereva unica (assembly GCA_949987705.1). Lineage (NCBI taxonomy): Eukaryota > Metazoa > Arthropoda > Insecta > Diptera > Therevidae > Thereva > Thereva unica. Next base: position 31,742,459 of record OX465281.1, on the reverse strand, counting down.
TATGCAAGATGCTAACAAGAACATCTTTATTCTAACAGCCAAGCGGGTATAAGAGAGATCAAGTCGAGAAAGACCAAGTCCAATATATGTACTTCGGGAAAGCCAATGATGCGCTAGGTAAGCGATCGGCAACCTATGGCATGCGTCCCACTAGTTGGCACGCGAGAAGATCTCTGATGCCACGAAAGTGACATGTTATAGAGACTTGCGCACTTGCTACTCTGATACATATCGTCAGACCAGGCCTAAAGCTGGTGACATATCCAAGCCGTACATGCATTGCATTCAGAGGCTCCATGAAATCCGGCGAATTTCCTCTGACACAATATTACATGGTTGCGTTCCGTGCCGGCTTTCACACATAGCCCGAAAATCTAAGTAACGTGTTCATGTGTTTGTGTGCTTATGCTTGTGTGTGCTATCTCGAATGCGGCAATGCATAAAAAGTTGAAAGTAGCCCGACCTTTGCGTGGCATGCCTTCCATTCACGGGATATTCCGTCAGCTCGCATATGAATACACACACTTCTATATTATCTGTCAACGAATGCAATGCATGTACGGCTTGGATATGTCACCAGCTTAAAGGTCTGACCCCGGTTCGTGTAATTCGACAACCAATTTTTTTTGCGCGTTTCCAGTTGCCATAGTTCTGAAATTTCCGTTGAGGCCATACAAATTTTTGCCAGAGATGTTATGAATATGACATTTTTAAGGAATTGTAAAAGGAAAATACAAATAGGTAATAATTTGACTTTATTTCTAGGTTATCAATTGGTCGTACAATCATAGCGGCTAGTGTGTCGGCTAGGGCGGTGGAAAATATGGAATTATTCGAAACTCTTATATCAGATTCGGTTACGCCCCATAACATCCCTGATTTTTGAACTTGCACCTAAACTGTTGCCTTCGCCTGTATGTACATATATAGGGAATCATGATGTCACCTGCAGTCTACGGCCTATCAAGTGGTTGCCTCAAGTCCTCATCCCACAGTCACACTAAGTAATGTGTGGCCTTCGTCGGGCCTTACCTGCCGATCTGGCCTTAGAGGCAACGTCCTGTGTTCTATCAATCTTTTCATTGGCTCAGAACTGGCTACGCAGTGTGGTGAAAGGGGACCTAGATGATCGGACCCTGGTGCAGTACAGCTAACATAGGAGGTCAAACATGGCTTAGTGAACTATAAGCGCACTCTTGCTGGATCATTTCGCTACGCTGTTAGATAATTACTAAGACGATAATTACCAAATGCGACGGAACGAAAGGGCGGAGGACACTACCTGCAGGCTGTACCTAGAGGAGGACGAATGTCCCTTCATGCTCTCCGTCGGTGTCTCGCGCTAGCGAGTAACAGAATCTCGTGGCTCAGCGCGACCTAGCTTAGACTAGACAAATCTAAGTGATAAACCCGTTGACAAAGGTATTTTCTCTAGGGTACCTGCTAACGCTGCCAGAACAACTAACATGCCTACAGACCGGAAAATATGCTGAAAACTCCATCCAATTACAGAAAAAGTACAAGTTCAAAGCACAAGTTTTTGGCGTATTCACAGTTTCCATCTGCACATTTTATTGGGTTTCCCGCAAATAATAAGCACAAAGAAAGAATTTTTTTTATCCAACAGCCAAAAATGTTAAAAATTCTCTAAATTTCTTCTCCTTTTTTTGTCAAATTCATGGGCAAAAAAATTATTCGAGTTTTTCTATGCCCCCGTAACGAGCAGAATTCACACCTTTGATTTATGATAATGCTTCTAACGAGAAAATGGCGAGAGCCAAGAATGCTTTGATAACAATCTGCACGACTTTCACCATCTACCAGCACCAAAGCAATAATAGCAACAACAAAAAGCACAAAAAAAATAAATAAAGAAAGAAAGAATCCAAGGAGGAAAAGTTCTCTCCAAATGTCGGTAGTTCTTAGCTGGAAATGAAGAAGGAAAGTCGTTAACCCGGAAAAACTTTTGTTTATTTCGAAAATCTTGCCGGGGGTCGGTGTTAGCACGCTCGCAGTACATAAGTACCGGGAGTGACTAAAATCTCCCAAGATTTGGGATTATGAGGAGTTTTAAGATTCGGAGGAAGTTGGGTCATCTTTAATTGAAGTTGATACACTTTTAATGGGGCCATTAGAGTCCCCGGGCAGAAGGAACAAATAACGACGACGACGAAAAAGGTGGCAAAATGCCAGACTTAACGACTCTCTATCGCGCGCTAAACGAAAGCGAAAGGTAATTATGAGGAGTATCGTCAAGTTCCAGTTCCGCCTGTGTATAGCGGAGCTGTGTATAGGAGTTGGTATGAGTTAGTCGCCTTTAAGGTAAGTTAAGGTTCACCCACGGTTTTTCCCGGAAGGATAATGGCAGGATACGTAATTCAATGGAAATTTTCTCGAAAGTAAATTTCTGGCAGGGGTTTATCTGGCTGCGACAAGAACTCCAAAGTGATATGTGCTTGTAGTATGTGAGTGGGTGAGATATGAGTAGGAGTAGAGGGGGTTTGTGGATGAAATTATACCCCATACGAATATGTCTACACCAACAAACAATTCATTACGTCACCGTTGTAAGTGATTTATATCCTTTTAATCATATTTTAGGCGTGCAATATTCATTGCTTGTTGCCTTAAGTCCTTAATCTCGAAGGTAAAATGGTAAATAGCATCAGAAGAAGAAAACTTTTCATACTACGCACAAATCCTCTCTCCCTTGACGAGATCCCAGAAGAAGACACGGTTTTACCTGTACATACACTTGATTCTGTTCTCCTCCTCCCCCAGAAAATTTCTTTCTCTTTTTCTCTTTGAACCTACCAATTCGAAAACAAGGAGCACAGGTAAACAAATAATCTCCCCCCTCCCCAAAACCGTTTCTTGTGAATCGATAAGGAAAAGTCCAAAACAACTTTTTTTTTTAATACTGTTTTTATTTTCATTTTATTTTTTGTGAGTTGTGAGGCTGTTTTTGTAGATAGAAAAGTCCTTATCGATTTGCGACTGGCATGACTTAAGATAACGCAAAAAGGATCTATGTTTCCCTTGGTTGTGTGAATTCCCTCCAGAAAATTTTCTGTTGAATAAAAGTGGAAACTTTATGTTTATCTTTGAGGGGATATCTATTCCGACGTGTATCGCTAAAACACTTCGCTTCAACTTTTTCAGTATCTTTTCTGGGTCTTATCGCACGTCGAAAAATTATCATCTAGAGACAAAGCGAGAGCCTAACTACCATGGTTGCAATAACACAAAAAAAAGATCACAAAAATGTAATAACAACTCCTGAAAATAAACAAGAAAAATCTGGAGAAGCTGGTGAGAAAGTACCAAAATAGGCTGCTGGCCTGGATGATGCCCTTCGTGGGGGGTCTCGACTGAGTTGTAACCTCCTGATGACGGTTATCTCAGTCCTACTTTACGCAGCGTCGAACAGAACGCCTAACAGTAGGAAATAAAGGGCCACATATAAACTAAGGGTATACCGCCCGTGCTGCTTATACAGGACCAGGTCCGACGATACTGGTGAGAGAAGGCATACGTTCCTGTAACTCAAAACCTATTAAAGGGAGCCTAAAAAGGTAAGGCGGCCGATGTCTCGCAGCGAGCTCACAAGGGAAAGGCAATAGAAGTGAGTCTCTTAATGGTCGGTGAATCCACAGACAACCTAAACGTGAAGATATGAGTTACGAGGGAGCATAAGGTTAGTTACGACCCGACGCAGCTCCAGAGTGGATATGAAGTATACACAAAGCACCAGCAGTATAGCTATACCACTACGAGAGCAGTCGCCGCATGGGTTGTGGCCTCGGGTGTGGATGTAGTCTGCGGTGTGAGCTTTTAGAAACTTCGTTGTGTCTTGGATAGTTTTGCTTGCAAGAACAAGAACAAGACTAGATTAGTCTTGTCTTGTTCTTGCGTTTGCTCATCACTAGTCTTGGATGATCCTTCATGCAGAGGAATTTAATGAGCTTCGCTGCGGTTGATTTGTGCTTTGGATGAGCTTTCGCGCTGGGTAAGCTTTCTCGCTGAGTGCGCTTTCGAGCTGGAGATCGTGTCTGTATTTGAACTTCCCTGTGTCTTCGGAGGAATTTTGTGGGAGACGTGAACGATTTTAAATTACACCACGATGGTTGGGCTAAATTCGAGAATGTCTATCAATATTCTGGATACATTGTTACAATGAAGTTTCCAAAGATGTATTAATTTCTATAATACTAACACTTTCACCGTTTCTGGCCCGAAGACTCCCCGTTGTAATCGCCATGCACAGATATCCAAAAGAAAAAACGGAACGGAAAAAATCTTAATAATAAGGGCCCGGGAAGCGTGAGTGAAGGTGGAAATTACGCTAAAAGTCAAACATAGTAAGTGGAGACTAGATCTAACCGAAAAAAAAAATGATTCTGGAATTTAGTAATAGGGGGAGTTTCATCGTCCTACCAACAGCCCTGGCTATAACTTACATATTCTGGATTCTCTCCGTTTTAAATATAACTGTTCTATTTGAATTGGAGACTTGGAAGCTACATTAGCGCGGCTAGAAACCTGCAAATCCGCGCCCAGAAATTCATGGTGATAACACCTTTTATTACTCTATAGGCAAAACATTTTACGGCTGCTACCATAGCGACTGTTCTTCGAAAACTAATGTCTTCTTGTCTGCCGCCCTACAACCTATAGTCCTCCACGGACATACATGTATAAAATAAAGTTCATTAATAGAATAACTGGACTATGAAACAATCTTTCGCAGTCAGTATTTCCGAACTCCTACGCAAGGCCATCACCATCTCCTTTGGCACTCTTCTGTCCTTTAAACTAAGCTTGCATCTTAACCTGAACGATATGACTAGGAGTGCAATAGGCGATTCCTAAACTTAGTTCCGAGAAGAAGGTTGACCACCTGTTGCTCCAGGAGTCGAGTCAGGAATGGTGGAGTTTGGAATCATAATCTGTCATTGGTAGAAGGCTCGTAAGGAACCTTATTCATAATGCTGTAAACATACTAAGGGCGACCGACGAATCGCTTTGCTCAGCGACTCTCAAAAACGAATAGAACACATCGCTTTTGTTTGAAGCTGCACAATCTGCAGACCACTGCGATAACTACGCCGCCGAGCTCGGCGAACGAATCAATCCAAGCTCTATTTCCTAGCCGTCGCGTATCAGAGTTGCATGTACGCTGTGGCATGGGTTTGTGTTGCTATTCTCGTGTGCTCCTGAGTTCGTGTGCAGCATGCTCGGCTGTGCAAGATGGTTATTCCGGTGTGTGTTTTAATTTGTGTCGCCGTCGCTCTAAGTGTGTGCTGACAACAAATTTACTCCGGGCCATTCGCCAAGGAAAATAGTTTCGCCGTCGCCCTTAGCATGTTTACAACATAAAGCGCTAAACATTTAAAAAAAAAAATACCAAACACGGTAGGTTCCAGTGTTTACGTTTAGGTAAACTGAAATAGGGATTGGCTAACTAACAATAGGACACAGAAGTTTGACATGTCAGCTAAAAAGAATATGAATTCTTGAACATAGCTCTCGTGAACTGTGCTTGGAGAACTCCGAGAGTCCATGTACGTTGAATATTATTCGCTGGCGAGTGGAGAGACTACTATCATGCATCTCCATAACACATAAGGCAGGTTCCTTTCAAACAAATACTTCCGATAGCCAGGGTAAGCGAAGCATGGGAGCACTTGGGCCATTCTCCGCACTTTTACAGGCAGCGGAATGACAAAAGTCCCGCAAAATTAGTACAATTCAGGATCAAGATTGAATAATGTTCTCCTAGCCAATTATGCATGTATTCTTCTGAATAGATTTAGTTCACTTTTCAAAGCATGATCACTTACACTTATCACACCAATTCTATGATTCTGAACTTAAGGAATGCACTATCTTTGATTGTAGCATCAGATGATCAGGTAATTCGACCAAATGTATGTGACCTTATCGTCCATATTATAGTGACATGCTCGACTGCCCATTTACCCACAAAGAAGCATACGTGTACTCATCTTATAAGCCAATTGCCATTTGAACGATTTTGAGCTCCGTTGAAATTTTGTTGTTTGTAATAGAAAAGGTCTAGTGATACGGTCATTGGTTGATGACATTCTTTTATATTAACTGCATAGACAGTGGAATCTATGGGTTGCTCCTTAAAATTTCCTAATCTCAGAACTAATAGTATGGCTCGCCAAACTCTTCAAAACAAATTGAAAATTGCATGGCAGCTCGACCAAAAGTTCTATGCTCTAGCCAGCTACATGGCTGCAAGTGCCCAGAAAAGGGTGCGCAACAAAAGTGCGCGTGACGCAAGCTTCTAAATTTTACCCCAGGCCAAAAATGCCCGTCGTGGCTAAAGAAGTTATCACTTCCAAAATCCGTTTTCTATCTCTGCCTAGTTTGGCTCCAATGCGTGACAGACTGAAAGACACTTTCTTTAGAGCTGTTATCAACTGATAAGGCATACCTCACTTAAGTATCGTTGATTCTTTTTGTGTGGTGCTCAAGAGGATAAGGAAAGTCCTCTTTGGGCATGTCCCTCATTTGCCACATGTGGTCTTCATTAGGGACTTATGGGGCAATCTCCTTTGTAAATGCTCGTCACAAAATAAAATAAAATCACAAGCAGCTTAGTCGATATCCGTAATAGTGGAGTCAGATGAGCAAAACATAAGGAATTGTCTCGAGAGTAAAATTTTTTTTTTGGAACATGTTAGTCACATCGAATACTATACGAAATGAACATTTTCTACCTCTAGCAACCGCCGCTACGTAAGTTATCGGCCATTATGTCAAAAACTTACCATTTTGGTCGTTCTTTCTAAATATAGATGCGTATATCTCGGCATGTGTAGGTCCGAAAAAATCGAAAAAAATAGAGGTTGTTCGTTATGATATTGGCTACCAGCGATTACAATATGCAACTTTTATCTCCACACATAACCTCAAAAAAATTCAAAAACTCAAGAAACTGCTCAATTTTGGTTTTTTAGTGATAACTTCAGATATTTTTCGTGCAATTTGATGAAATTTTCAAAAGTTATACTTTATAATGTGAACAATAACTGGTTAAAATTTCAAGTCAAAATATCTAATACAAGGCTCAAAAATTGACTTCAAATTTGAAAATTGATTGGCCTATCAGTTTTGTGCATCGCTTCGTATGAGGTTCTTACTTTTTTTAAAATGTAGCTTCTTTTATGCACTTTTGATGGTGAAAAAGAAAAATTTTTAAACTTGAAGAAAAGTGAAAAAAATCGAATCGACAATCGACAATTTTTGCATTTTTTCGTCAATTTTTTAGAAAAATTTGAGCTTTTTTTGGCAAGTTCAATTTCTATTGTATTATTAGTTCATTTTTGACATATGATGATCGAAAAATTGACTTTTATCAAAAACTGTGTATTTTTTCTAAAAAAATTGACGAAAAAATGCAAAAATTGTCGATTGTCGATTCGATTTTTTTCACTTTTTTTCAAGTTTAAAAATTTTTCTTTTTCACCATCAAAAGTGCATAAAAGAAGCTACATTTTAAAACACGCTAACATGTTCCAAAAAAAAAATTTACTCTCGAGACAATTCCCTTTTCACTAAAATTTGATCTGACTCCACTATAACAGTAATCTACGATTCTGAGATCGTGGAATCGATTGTCACCTAGAAGCAGTTTCCTTCTTCCCTCTACTTTTCCCGCCTAGTTATCGCCCCTTCATACCTTCTTCACAGATAATCCTTTGTATCTCTTTTCTGATATCACCTACAGCATAGCGAAAAAACCAGGTATGTTCGATTTCGATTTGACGTAGGGATTGGTTCCAAACGATTTTTTTCTCTGGGCTCTAATTCCTACATTATCGACCACAAATTTACTGAAAACAAATTCAGCAAAACTTTAATAAATTGAAAATATCTCCCAAAAATTATCACAAAAACAAAATTATGCAGGAAATTCAAATATCCTTTAAAGCCACTTTAAAGCCCCTCAAAACGTTTTTGTCTCTCCTCGAGAAGCACAAATTTAATCCTATTTGGTGACTGCCATCAAAAATCCTCCATTTCGCACTTTGATTTACGTAACTCGAACAGAAAAAAAAATTCAATTTCGCGCTAACTCAACACAAATAAATTTGAAAAAGAAACAACCTCAACGCTACCCAGTGGCGGGAACAGAACCCGCGCAGCCCCTTACCCGACAAGCAATAATTAAATCTGACGATTCAAAGCCGAGAATAATTGTCACTCCGTGAGCCCAGCCCGGCATGCAGATTGCGCAATAAATTCGCGTACTCCACTTTCCCTTCTTTATTTATCTTTGGGATGAGTGTATGTGTGTGTGGATTGTGTGGATTGTGTGTGATGGGCCTAAGCCCAGCAATTTAGAATGAGCTATAGGCTAGCCGTAACGTAACGCTTAACTAACCCTGCTCTAACTCTTGCTATTCTTGTTTAAATTTCAGATGGCCCGTGACTTGCCGCATCGCAGATTACTAGGTCAACAGTTACAGCTGGAAGGTGTCAATCACAGCATAGCACTTAGACAAGGCCATAGGAATAATCACGTCAGATTGAAATAGCACAGATAATCGATACGGAGGAGGCCTAACAGGACGAACAAGGAGAGAGACGTGGACCCGTGCACAAGTGGAGATAAAGCAATTAGGATACAACAAGTACATATCAAGTCGATATCAGCGCCCCACAGCATATCAAGGGGTGTAAGTAGTGAAGTGAACCGGTACGCGGTGCAGTACATATCAGCCTCCTCAAAAGAGGCACTGAAGGACACACTATATAACCAAACCACCTTCAAGTTCCAGCGATGACGAGGAGTTACTAGCGTAGGAAAATTGTTACATAAGACTTTTTGCACCCACATTAAGGACATAGTGTAGTCACGCGCTTGGTAGTTACTAGAAAGGAATAAAGGACAAGAAAGATGGCGTTCATCCTGCGACGGAGATCAGCTTCGATAGTGAAAATCGTTCTCATCCTGACGGCAATTTGGTTTACAATCGCCTTCCTAATATACATGGATGACGGTCGACGGGGCGGCCAAGGGCACAATATACCTCTGGGCCTGAAGGGCGGCAGCGGTGGCGGAGGCAGCGCCGCAGGAAGCAACATTGTAGAGACTGCCATCGATGCCAATAATCTTAATGATGTCGTCAATGAAGGGGAACCTGTGATAAACAATCCTGTGGCACATCTCCACGAGGAGCCCGCCAGCAAGGACAGCAAGGAAAGCGAGAACGCCAAGCGTAACATTAGACCAGCCGGCCCCGGGCTAGATGACGGTAAGTGAGCTAATAAATTGATTACATCCCCCCCCCCCCCCCCCCCTCCACAAAATCCCTGCCATTTTATTTACTTTTTTCCCCCACTCTTTTGTTTTAAACTTTGCGATAATATTCTTAATTTGGAACAACACAGGAATTGTTGTGTGTCTTTGATTGGGCTCTTAATGTGGGTTAATTAATTTGACTTTTATGAGAGATTTTTTCTTAATTATTTTAATTCAAGCTAAGTTGAACTTGTCTCGAACTTGGCTCGAACAAAGAAAACGGAAATTTTATGGCTGCAAAGAAAGAAGTACACCAAATCCGAATGGTGCCTTTGCTGCGAATAATTTAAGCGAGTTTTCAAAAAGAATTTCCGACAGACCGTCATAATTGCGAATTATTCAAGTCGGACGCCAGAAGCAGGTGCCTTAAACACTTCGGAGTTTATCTGCGTCTCAGCGTTATTAATAAAATCAATCGGCCATTAAAAAAGCGCTGAACAAAAATCTTGTCGTGCCTTAGAGATTTGGAATTATTGAAATTCGATATTCGAGATTCTTTTTTTGGGAATAACAAGATTGGAATAAATGAGATTCCAGTGTTGGAATGGGATTTGTTTGTACGTCATTGTATGATGCCTTTAGAACTGATTCGATTTTTATACCGGGTATAGTATTGGGAAATTTGTCACTAGACTTTCTAATAAAATTGAAGCAAGGAGCAAAAAAATGTCTTGTTAGTAATGTTGTATTTTTGTGATGCAAGGAAAAGGCGGACCTCTGGCCAGACCCCGCTGTAATACTTGGTGCTGAACTAGCTTGGTAATAACATGCTGATGATTGGACTCTCATGAAACATATCGAGCTCTGGAGGTGTGCGAATGAGTTTGCGTTGGTAAAGGCTATTTCGCTATCTGCCATCTCGCAACATTCCCAAATTATCCAAAAACTGAACTGGAGGCTCAATATCGAAGAAAGGGTAAGGAAGGCTAACTTTAGCTTTCTATGGCTGTAAGAAGACCTTCGAAAAGATCAAGCTTGAAGATGTACATGGTGCGTTGGCTACACACGGCAATTATTTATTTTTTTTTTATGTGGCAGTGCTAAGCTCAGGAGTCACCCTTTGTACTACTAGTCCGTCATGTAATTTGTCACGTCATGGTGCAATGTCTAGCAGTAAGCTTAGTACGGTGGATGGGTGAGGGGGGGTGGGTATAGGTTAAGGGTTAAAAGGTACGGGGGGTATTGAAGAAGGTGGTGATGAACCCTGCGTTTGAACTCTTGGATGTTATAGGAGCTCGGAAATACTGACTGCGAGAGATTATTCCACAGTCGAGTTGTTCTATTAAAAAATGAATTCATATCTTGTTGAGTGCGTGAAAAGGGTAGTTGCAGGTGGAGGGAATGAGACGAGTGGGCTAATCTGGTGTTGCGGGTATAAGATTGCCGTGGAGGCAGGAGAGCGTTTAACTCGGAGGAACAGTCACTGTGGTAGTAGCGATAAAATTTTGTCAGTGCTGCTACATTCCTACGGTGGCTCAGGGGGTCGATGGTGGAGCAGGCGGTGTCGTCATCAATTAACTTGAGTGCCCTTTTTTGCACCTTATCTAGCCATGCCAAGGTGATTATTGGGGCGCCGCCCATTATTAGACCAAAGTTGAAATATGACTCCGCGGTATCCGGCCGGTGGGCCGGTCTTGCAAAGAATGTAACTGGGTCAAGTCTAAAGAATGTCTTGCCTTGGTATAATAGGACCCATGTGTATAAGCCCTACGTAAGCGCTTGACGGAATTTTCGACCTGCTCCCAACTAGTTTATACATCAAGCCCCAGCAGATCTGCGCGGCCCTAAGGCAGCGACAAGCAAGTTACTGTATCAAGAGAGAACCACGGGCACAGCTATATAGTGAACTCTCTATCACAGCGAATAGTAGAAAAGCTTACTGACTACACGGTTGCAAAATTAATATCCATCACCTCATTATCCATTGACCATTTACCATAGAGCAATGAGGAAGATTTCCAACTCGTCATGGATTATAACATTTTCGTGTACACAGACGTATCCAAATCAGGTTTATGCCTAGGGGTTAGAGCAGGTCACAGAAACATCGAGCGAAACGAGAGGGCTGATTAACTAGGGTCGTCTCGCTGATGAAGTATCTCCATCCGAGTGAAAACAAAAAATGGCCTTACAACGGGCGAATACCGGCCGCATGGCTTTTTAAGGGGCATATGATGGCAGAATATTTAACCATTTTTTTGGCAGTGCGTTGATAAAAATTGGCCTACCCCCCACTAAAAATGGTTAAATATTCTGCCATCATATACCCCTTAAAAAGCCATGCGGCCGGTATTCGCCCGTTGTAAGGCCGTTTTTTGTTTTTATTCGGGCATGAACTATCTACATATCTGGAGGAGCGTATCGTCATAGATCAAAGCTAGAAAACCTAGCCAATATTATACACCATGTACTTAGAAACCTAATCTAAAAGTATTTGGGTGATGTTTCGAGAGATGGCAGATTTGATCCGGTATCTAAATATGACTGGCTGGATCTGAAATCTTTTCTAGCTAACTGCCTTTCTTATGCAAAAGTTTTTCAGGAGTGTGGCTTCTAAACGAGGCACCTCAGCGCCAATTGTGTCCCATCCTACGGTTTGGATGAAGCTTCTTCTCCTACCTACTTACCCAACATTTCTTCTCCAATGAAACTGACACCGACCTTCGCTCTGCATACGTGAAGCTAACCACTCTTAACCATCCTAGGCATAACTTTAATCGAGGATCTGCAATAGAACAATCACATATTCCAAATTACCAACTAAGTATCATAATGCCTTCTATTTCTCAAGGGATGCAAGTTCTTCCTTCAGTCAGCAGCTTGGGCCATAGTCTGCAAATCCTACATTCAGCCCCGCCACGTGAACAACTCACCTGCTTGCGTTGCCGTCTTGAAAACCACATTAACGTGACTTGACAATACATGATACAAAACTGGGCCATCAGCGATGACCGCTTTTGCGCCTGCATGGACTCATTAAACCACCAGAGAAATCTTGCAGTCCTGTTAAAATTTTATCGCTATTACAATAAAGATTGAGCTGTGTGAAGTTGGCCCCCCGAATTGCGAATTTCAAATTTGTACTGGGGGAATCGATTGACCATTTTTTGACCATTATTGACCACCATTAACTTTCGTTTGACCACCCGCCATTTTCGAGAAACAATCAAAACAACTTTGGGGGGCTAACTTCACGCTAGCCCCCCGAGTTTGATATTTCGATAATTTTAAATCGGAAAAGGATTGACCACTTTTTGACCATTATTGACCACCAAAATATGTCGTTTGACCACCCTCCAATTTTACAAAAAAAAAAAAAAAATTTAATGTATTAGTCACCTGCGAAAGAATTCGAAATGCAACGAGCAGTTCCTCCAAAATTTTAAGCGCCGTTCTCTAACATTTTGTATAATTAACTTGAATGTCTCATTTGAAATTGTTTAAAATTTTTTTGACGCGTTTTCAGAGGTGGTCAAACGTCAAATTACGTTTCTAACGCCTTTGCGAAGGTGGTCAAACGTTTTCACCGTTTGACCACTCGTCATTATCAAATTTCACTAGAACAACCGCGAAAAATGATCTAACTTCGTGATGCGTCTCTTTTGAAATTGTAAAAAAAATTTTACGCATTTTGAGAGGTGGTCAAACGTCAAATTACGTTTCTAACGCCTTTGCGAAGGTGGTCAAACGTTTTCACCGTTTGACCACTCGTCATTATCAAATTTCACTAGAACAACCGCGAAAAATGATCTAACTTCGTGATGCGTCTCTTTTGAAATTGTAAAAAAAATTTTACGCATTTTGAGAGGTGGTCAAACGTCAAATTACATTTCTAACGCCTTTGCGAAGGTGGTCAAACGTTTTCAGCGTTTGACCACTCGTCATTATCAAATTTCAGTAGAACAACCGCGAAAAATGATCTAACTTCGTGATGCGTCTCTTTTGAAATTGTAAAAAAAAATTTTACGCATTTTGAGAGGTGGTCAAACGTCAAATTACGTTTCTAACGCCTTTGCAAAGGTGGTCAAACGTTTTCAGCGTTTGACCACTCGTCATTATCAAATTTCACTAGAACAACCGCGAAAAATGATCTAACTTCGTGATGCGTCTCTTTTGAAATTGTAAAAAAAATTTTACGCATTTTGAGAGGTGGTCAAACGTCAAATTACGTTTCTAACGCCTTTGCGAAGGTGGTCAAACGTTTTAAACGTTTGACCGCTCGTCATTATCGAATTATAACACAGTCTGATTTTTTAATATCTTCCTTTGTTGTAGACCCCCTTGGGTGTGCCAATAATTTTGAGAGCCACCTTATGTATGTATATGTATGTTCGCAATAGGCTCCTATACCGTAAAACCGATGTTGGTGAATTTTAAACCAAGTTCTATTGACAATAAAACTTAGAACATACGCTATTCTATTACTTTCTAAAGACACTCCTAGATGGCGCTGCATGGAGAGCTCCGTTGAAAATCATCGCAGACCTTTGCATTTCTGCATAAAGGTGCGTGGGGTCTCCCATGAAGCACCTCGAAGACCAATTTTCGAAATTCAAAATGGCCGTCGAAATATGATCAAAATTAAAAATGCCCACAGAAATATGGTTGAATTTGCCAATTTTATTCCGATTCCAATGAAAGTGGGTATATAGAGGGTTTTCAGGTCGCAAATAACGAATTTGTGGTCAAAACTTATAGATTCAAAATGGCTGCCCCAATATGGCCGACAAATTTGCAAATTGTTTTCCGATTCCAATGAAAATCGGTATCCGGGATTTCTTAAGGTAGCAAATAACGAATTTATGGTCAGAAGTTATGAATTCAAAATGTCGGGGCCAATATGGCGGACTACTTAAAGGTTTTTAACGTCGCAAATAACAAATTTGTGGTCAAAACTTATGAATTTAAAACGGCCACGCCAATATTGCCATCGAATTTGCAAATTTTGTTCCGCTTCCAATGAAAACTTGCATTCTGAACCTAATGTCTCAGACTTTTATTAGAATAGTTGGTTATGTTTAATTTTGAAGATTTGGATTAATTTCAAATATTTTAATACTGGATGCAGTGCAAAATATGTTCCGAACACGCTCCTACACCGTGCAACCGATCTTAATGAAATTTTAACCATGTGTTATTTACAATAAAACTTAAAAAATAGGTTATTCTATTACTTTCTAAAGCCACTTCTAGGTGGCGCTGTCATGGACAGCTTTGTTGAAAATTTTCTACAAATCGCCGATTGTATTCTATAATAATAATAATATATAATAATATAGTTAACCCTTCTAACGCAGAAGCGTAAGGCGCACTTCTCAGGTAGGCTGAGAAACATTTACCACCGTCACGTGGGCTCAGCTGAGGCATGCAAACATAAAAGTAACAAATAAAATTCAAATAAAAATGGAAAACGAAAAACAAATAAACAAAAAAAAAAAACATTAAATGCAAACCACATAAGTAGTCACGTGAGATCAAAAAGACTCCTTTTAAGGACATCTTTACTAATGCTCTCGCTAAAGACATTAATATTTTTATTCACGTTTATATGCAAGCGATTTACAGGTTCAAAACGACCGTAATTCGTGTTAGAGGTGTTGATATGTAAAAGAGGTGGCCCTCTCTGATTATAATCAGTCTCTTTAAACGACACACGGTGACTTAGAAAACCGGAGTAGACCTGATTCTAATGAAAAACAGTATAGTAGCAAATAGCGAATTTATGATCAAAACTTATAATTTCCAAAAGACGAGTCTAGTACGGCGGACGAATTTAGTCAATTGTATTCTGGAGGTTTTAAACTTTTTTAATTAAAAATGGCCGCGCCGATATCGGGAACGAGTCTGCCAATTGTTTTCCGATCCCAATAAAATTCGGTATAGTGAGGTTTTAGGTAACAAATAACGAAATTATGATCAAAATTTATAACAAGTTTGGCTATTTGTCTTCCGATTTCTATTAAATTCCGAAACTGCCTTATTTATCCCAATTTGATAACATATGGCCAAGAGAAATTTGTTGGTATCGATATTAACGTACGAAAATAAAACATATCCAATTTGAAATTTTTTTTCTGGTCTCCGAAACTACAAAGGCCGTAGATAAGTTTGTTTAGCCAGAAACTTACGAGTGCCTCGTCGTGAAGTGGCCATTTACTAGCAACAAACTAGCCAATCCCTAACTACCTTTTACTATGAATAAATACTAATTATATTGATAGAAAAATAAATCAATATTATATTAATAGATAATACTATCATTGCAAAGAGTAAAAGAAAAATTGAATATTGAAATTTGAAATTTGATAATGACAAGTGGTCAAACGGTGAAAACGTTTGACCACCTTCGCAAAGGCGTTAGAAACGTAATTTGACGTTTGACCACCTCTCAAAATGCGTAAAATTTTTTTTACAATTTCAAAAGAGACGCATCACGAAGTTAGATCATTTTTCGCGGTTGTTCTAGTGAAATTTGATAATGACGAGTGGTCAAACGGTGAAAACGTTTGACCACCTTCGCAAAGGCGTTAGAAACGTAATTTGACGTTTGACCACCTCTGAAAACGCGTCAAAAAAATTTTAAACAATTTCAAATGAGACATTCAAGTTAATTATACAAAATGTTAGAGAACGGCGCTTAAAATTTTGGAGAAACTGCTCGATGCATTTCGAATTCTTTCGCAGGTGACTAATACATTGAAATTTTTTTTTTTTGTAAAATTGGAGGGTGGTCAAACGACATATTTTGGTGGTCAATAATGGTCAAAAAGTGGTCAATCCTTTTCCGATTTAACATTATCGAAATATCAAACTCGGGGGGCTAGCGTGAAGTTAGCCCCCCAAAGTTGTTTTGATTGTTTCTCGAAAATGGCGCGTGGTCAAACGAAAGTTAATGGTGGTCAATAATGGTCAAAAAATGGTCAATCGATTCCCCCAGTACAAATTTGAAATTCGCAATTCGGGGGGCCAACTTCACACAGCTTAAAGATTGCTACTGGAATTATTTCAATAATAAAAATAATAAAATCTACATTAATGCTAGATACAGCACCATGATCTGAATGACAAAGAGTGGATTCTAATCTTGATTTTTATCACTAATATTCAGTGATTAGTGCTTTATATACTCTCTAAGCTTATCTATCATATCTCCCATTGCTACAAGTCTGTTTTTTTCTGCTCTGCCTGCGACTAATTTTATCTCGTAGTTCCTTAAATTATTAGTCCTTTATCATTGCCAAGGTCTTTTCCGTAAATCATGGCTGTTTTGAGGCCGACTTTTCGATTCCATACCAAGAATAGTTATCCGAGGAGAGATTGTCAACATCTCTCCCAACCGCCTATCAGAAGCACCGGTCCTTGAATATTCAGGTCGTCTAGACACAAGGTTTAAAGGTTTTACTATAAGACTCTCCACAGGCTCTCACGCTCAAGATTCCTCCAGTGGGAAAGCCCCCCTCCAAGGCACCCGAACCTCAAAGCTTCCACAAGATCCCGCCCAGCGCCCAACGAAGTTTAACTAGTTTCACACAGTTGGCGCCAAATCAGGTTCTTGTACCGAATAAACCTCACACCCGAGACCACAACAACTTATGACGTTACTGAGCTGATACAAGCCATAGCTATATTATTGATGGGGCACAGGCTATTGTTTATCTCCCACCTCAACTTCTATCAAATCAATTGAGAAATTCTTAGGATGGTGAACGTTTATCACCGATTTATTCCCAGTCTGCATAAAATGGCACTTTTCATCGAGAATTTGAGATATATTCTCGACTCTTCAAGCAATATACATCTATGGCAAAAGTAATTCTTGTAAACCATCTACTGTGCGCAACTGTTTCCGCCCTGCTATGCCCCATGAGGGATAAAAGGGGAAAAAGAATAATCTACTGAAGGATGCAATATACAAATACATACTAATGACTGACCCCTCTTAATGTATAATCGGAGGCGTATTGAAATAATTTTACGATCAGCGGTGGCAACCTCTATCCTTTTACTCCAGAAAGGTGTTACCAAAAGAACAAAAGTACTTTGCATTTAACCGCAAACTCCGCGTCATCTAAACCTCATAGGTCGATTCACGAGATGGCCTAAAGCATATCCTATTCGGGACATCTTAGCTTCAACAGTATCAAAACTATTCATTATAGTGCGAGAGCTCAGGCCCACCAGACCAACGTCATTTTCAACAAATTTTAGCTTTCAGAAAATTACTTGAATTCACACACTTTTTCTTCACACTTGCCTCCTCCTTTAGCATTATCCAAGCTACAGCTGAGCCGGGCTTACACGAAGCAGTACATTTGTCCCTTACACGATGGCAAATTGTATTGAGACCTCAAGGTTTTGAAATGTTCCGGTTTTGCTGCTATTTGTGTGAGCGCATATCAAGATAAATTCATTCTTAAATAATCAGCCGAGGTGTGATTGTAAATACGTACATAACGGAGAAACATGCAGGTTCCGAAACAATCCAAAATATGAATTTCCACCCGGCTTCAAACACGTAAATGTTTGTCAAACCTGTCAAACCAACCGCTTAAACGATCAAATTGGTTTCACTCGAACCAAAATCTACGTGTTTGAGTCAAAACTTTTGATCGTCTCCGGAGGCCTTTACTATTTTATTCACACTCTGAGGCAGTTTAAAGGCACAAACAGGTGGAGCTCCACGCTGCCTGTTGTTTATGTTAGCACATATGATGGCCCGCGTATTTTTAACTTTTTTCCGGTAACCGTCGCTGCCGCGCTGCCCCAATCTGTTTGCGCCTTTAGTCTTACTTCTTTTGCAGGAGTAAAATATCAAATTTGAGTTGAGCGGTGGTAAAATTGTAAATACGAACTGCAAAGACATTTCTTTTCCAACTTGAAATTAGGCGAGGTGAGATTGTAAAGTATAAATAGGTATCCATTAGGGAATCCAATCCCGCATCAAAATCTCTATCCCGCAAGCCTGCAAGATCGAGGTCAACAAAACCCGCGGATCCGCGGGATTTGCTGGACTGCAAAAAAATCGATTTTGTAGGGTTACTGTGTTTCCATGAACTGGAGTAGTGTATTCGTTGAGTTTACCGAAACCTTTTTTCCCTCAAGTTAACTCGATGACCGTTCTGGGTTGATGTGGCAGCTAAATACCTTTACATCGTGTCTCCGTTATTTAAACAAACCCATATGCAAAACCTTTTTCAAGCCGACGTGCTTCGTCGAGTTTTTTTGGATTTAACGAAACCCCGTTTCCATTGGCGCTTACTCTGAGTTAACCCAGGATAAACCCTGCACGGAAACTCATTAATTGATCACGTTTGGATATACACACATAAATATACTTAGACGATTTTGAGTTAAAGCTGTGTGGCTTAGTAGGCAGATATCTTCAACTAACGAATTTAAATATTTTGTGGAGTGTAAAGCCTCAATTATACTGGACGCAACGCGCACCGGCAAACAACGAAGTCGAGAGTGAACGTAGTGGAATTTTGCTGGTTATACTGACGGAATCGAAAGTATGCAAATATCATTTGTACTTCCTAATTTTTCGGCAAGATTTTGCCAAATTTTGGACTTATACTTAAAATTTAGTTTAGTAATTTTTCGAACTTTAATCCGGTCCGTTTCGTTGCGTCAAGTATAACCACTTCAATATAATTTCCTTATATTGAAACTCATTTTGACACTTCAATCCGGTCTGTTGCGTTCCGTTGCGTCCAGTATAATTGATGCTTAAGGCCCTATGCACACGATTCGACTGATTAAAAATCAGAAAATTAGCCACCAAAATGAAACCTTTGTCGACACATGAGCACAATTGAGTTTGGATCAATCGGGGTTCTGTGCCCACATAGTCTTCACAGGTTTTGCCAAAATTTCAAGTAGCTTAAAACAAGTGCAACCACGTAACTGATATAGCTTCTGACCGGCAAGAACAGTCGCGCGCGAGCAGTTCAAACTAGTTTCAAATCGGTATCGTTTCTGTCGACCGGAAGTGGAATCCATACATGGGCAAGATAACGAAACAGATGCATATGCAACTGGAATTGCAAATCAGTCGACTCGTGTTCGGAGGTCCTAAATCTATCCTACTTTGAAATATTTCTCTATTAAGTCCCTATTCTTATAAGAGATGCTTCTACTGCCCAAAACCCGCACGTCTAGTCCCGCATTACTGATCCCGCAAAAATAGTGCGGGATCCCGCATTCGCGGGATTGGATTCCCTAGTATACATTGTGGAGATATAACTTTCTTTCATACTCTGAGGTAGTTAAAGGCATATTAGATACAAACTCAACTCGAGTACGATTAGCATCCTTCCCTTTCTTGCTAAAGCTTTTGAAAAAATTATTTTTACTCAAGTGATTAGCCATCTTGAACGTAACAATTTTCTTTCTATCTTTCAATCTGGCTTTCGTAAATCGCACAGTTGTGAGACTGCTATGTTAAGGGTTACAACTGATCTAAGGGCTACCATTGATCAGGGTAATATTGCATTTCTAGCTCTGCTCGACTTTTCTAAGGCTTTTGACTCGGTGGTCCATCCGCTCCTGTTGTCCAAACTTAATCAACTCTATCAGTTCTCTTCCTCTGCCACGCGTCTTTTCTCCTCTCTTCTTTCTGATAGATTTCAATGTGTTCGGCACAACGGCAGAATATCATCTCTTCTGCCGGTGCGTCTGGGTGTCCCTCAAGGCTCGATACTGGGTCCTCTTCTTTTCTCCCTGTATATTAATGATCTTCCCTCTGTCATTGACGGCTGTTCTTTTCATATGTATGCTGATGATCTTCAGCTGTACAATTCTTTTCCTCCTAGTGATATTGTTTCCGGTACAGCAGTTATGAATAATATTTTATATCGTATCAGTGAATGGAGCTCTAATAATTTCCTCAAACTTAATCCAATTAAATCCCAAGTACTGCTTATCAGCCAGCGTCCTATGTCCTCCGAATATACTCCTAATTTATTTGTAGGTGGTGTTCCTATTCCTGTCGTTGATTGTGTCAAGAGCCTTGGGATATTTATTAATTGGAAGCTTTCCTGTTGCAATCATGTTTCCTTCATGCTGTCTAAGATATATGGTACCCTGCGAAGACTGTGGCTGTTCGCGGATCTGCTATCACCCTCTATCCGTGTCAAGCTTGTGAAATCCCTAATTCTGCCGCATTTTCTCTATGGCGCCCTTGTGTATATATCTCTTGATTCGTCCTGTCATCAACGACTCAGGGTCGCATTCAATGATTGTTTGAGATTTGTTTTTCACCTTCGTAGATCCGATCATATCTCGGGCGTGCAAAATTCACTACTTGGATGTGGGCTCTTTCATTTTCTCAATGTCATGGCACTAACCCTCCTATATAAAATATTTTACTTTAAGCGTCCTTGCTACCTCTCTGATTTCCTTGTCCCGATGCAGTCCTTGAGATCACTTAAGTTGCTTATCCCTTTTCATCGTTCCATGGTTGGCAGTCGTTCTTTCTTTGTGCATGCGATTAGACTTTGGAATAGACTTCCTATATGGGTGATTGTCATGAAATGGGGGTAGTGGCTGGCTGGCCGTTGTTCTCTAGCTACAACGCCTCAAACAAATTTTTTCTGGGGTGGAAATCTCCATCCAGTAATAAAACATTCTCTCCTTCATCGCCTCCCGCGGCAAGCACTCTTGAACAAAATGGCGGCCTTTCGACCACCGAAAATGTCGCCTCCGTAACCTGTCCATTTTCCGCTTTTACGTCACGGCACTACGTTTACGGAAAAACAGTGCATTATTGCCGCGCGCCTAGGGTCTCAAACGATAGCAGCAGTGTTCCGAAACTGATCACCGGTATGTATTACGCGGGCGGATACCTGCTTAGTTAGATGTCAGTGTTTACATTCTGACTGTTGTTTGTTGCAAATTTCAATAAAAACTATAAGAATAGCGCACACGCAACGACAAATTGGTTGTCAAGTGGCACTAAGTAGTGAAAACGAATCGTCACAAGTTTCTTTATGAATGTTTATCCTCGCCGGACGTTTAGACTGTGAACAATTTATAAACAAGAGAGCAACCCTCAAGAAAATTATCGAAGAAAAAAAAACTGTCGCCTCCGTAATGTGTGTTTTCGTTGTGATATGTGTTGCAAATCTCTTTTAAATCGGTTCGGTATATTTGTTTGCATTTGTAGAGCAAGCAAATTTTCGGAAAAATTGTTTGCTCTCATTGATCATGAAAGCGACGGATTTTTCGATGAAATGTCGCTACCGTAATTGTCGCCTCCGAAGCCATATAATTTCGGCTTTTCGATATAAACTTCTCACTGTGTATACCTCGTGTGTATTTATGTGGAAATATACAGAAAGTACTTCAAAATAATGTTGAAAACACATGAGAAAATTTTTTTTCAGCACTTTTTTTTTGTTCACAAATTTTTGTTCAAATCTCAAAAACTCCCATTTCATGACAATCACCCATATCCATCCAAAAAATTAGCACAGCCACAATGTTCAAAAAGCAGGCTTCTATATTTCTAAGCTCTCTTCCAGCTTCGCAGTAGTACTACTACTCTACTGTTCTTAGCTTACCTAGCTCTATCGTATTTTCTTAATCTCTTACTTCTTTCAAATTCTTCACTTCTCTATATTAAGCTAGTTGTAAGAATTTAGGATTATTTACCGTTTGCTTTTGTACTCTAAAAGATTGTAATCTTGTGTACTTTATCCAATAAATAATAAATAAATAAAAATAAAAGATATGGCGGACTGGTAATACACAAAGGCTGTCTTCTAAGCTTGGATTTTACCATTGAAAAAGTGAGTATTGATGGCCACTACGTTTTTCATATATAAGCATAAAATTATGTGTACAAATGGCAAATATCATCGAATCTCTATCGCGCCTCGCCCAAATACCCTGGGACCAGATTTGGGTCATCCATTCAACCCAAAATTTGCACTAAACACAACACCACTGGGTCCACTACTCTCTCAATAGCCTGGGAATTGTTTTTTATCATATACTATAAATCTCTTGAGAGAAACCTGGTTTACCACTCGCTGAAACACAATTTCACCAAAATAATATAAATTAATTAACGAGAGTGCAAAAAACCCCCAACAGCAATTCCCTCCCTCAATTAATTAAAACAAAAATCCTGATGGGGAAAAAGTTAAAAACAAAAAATCCTTTCTGTGTGCTGCCATTAATTAATAAATAATAAACGCGCGAATTTTAAAATCTGTCACTCATTCCGCACTGGGTGCCACCGCATTACACATTAATTACGGCGTTTTTACTTAAGCAGTGTTTCGCATTATTCTGAGCCGCCATTAATAATCAATATTTGATTTATATTTCATAAAACATCACAATTATGCAAATTCGGGGAATTAAAAGCATATTTTCGTAGCAAAGAGTGTTTCAGTTTAACAATGATGGAATTGTGTTTGTTGAGAGGAGGGTTGCGTCGTTGTTGGTGGTGGTGGTGGTGGTGGGTCGTGTAACAAAAGGGCTCTAACCCTTTATCGATTTCGACCAAGGTTTCGCCGTCAGCCCATCCATGTGGTTTTGGTTTTGTGAAAAATTAACAATGTCGCTCGTATTCAGGTGTATACACACAGCTCCTGGCGGTTGTCCTTTGAATATTAATTTTATGTGTATGGAAGGGAAAAAAAACGTAAGCGACGTAAGCCTCTTGTGTTACCTGATGATCGTTGACTTGAAAAGACCGCGAGCTCCTTTCACTTTCCGGTGACACGAGTAGACAAATTGGGAAAAGTTTAATTGAAACCGCAGGAACATGCCATATATACACCGCAAACGACAACGACAAGATCCATTGTAATGCCGCACAGCACTATCACTTTAATTACCTGGATCTCTTTTCTGTGCGAGTGTGTGCGGTGTCTACCTGTGCAAAATGGGATTAGTTAATGTTTTTCCTCTTTTTGTTATTTTGTATTTTGCTGTTGTTGTTGGTTGTTTGCCGACTCATCTTTCTTTTGAGGTCTCTGAAAAATCTTCCCATAATATAATACCAAGAGCAGCCTGACATGGCCTGACATGGCAGCTCTAACGAAACTCTGATCTTGTGTATGTAAGTCTCGTCCCGTAAATGGGGAAAAGAAGATTGACATGACAGCGCGCACCTCAAGGTGAGGCTCCTATTACCTGGCTCCGATCCTACCAGGGGGGCTTTTATTCATGAACTTGCATTATGCCAAATCAGTTCCCCCCGAAGAAAAGCAAATATGGCAACAAGAGAAGAGAGAAATAATGATGACGATATGGTCACGACACACAACAGCCTCATCAGTTTTCGCTTTCAAAATGAAAGACCCAACTTCGATGCTGGATACCTTGATTACCTATAAGTAGATGCGTAATCATGAGACCTGCGACGATGGCGGGATTTGGTGTTTGGTATTTGGCGGCGCTGGCGTCTGTTTTCTTGTTGCGGTTTGGTCTATTGATAAAACTAGCAAGGTTTAGATGTTTTGGTTTGGAGTTTCGATAATCCCTACTAATATTATGAATGCGAAAGTAACTCTGTCTGTCTGTCTCTCTGTTACGCTTTCACGCCTAAACCGCTGAACCGATTTTGATGAAATTTGTTACAGAGGTAGATTGGCCCTTGGAGAAGGACATAGGCTACTTATGTCCGATAAAAAGCTTGAAAGTTGAAAGGGATGAAATAGGGGACGAAAGTTCGTTAAAATTATTTGCATTTTACTGAGTTTTGTTCTTCACATATATCTAGCTTAGGCGGCAGGGCGTTAATGTTTTTCGGTGAAATACAAAAGTTTGTTTAATATGATTTTCTCTATACAGTTTTTTCACATTAAATTCACCCATTTGCAAATCAACTTAATCCTTTTGCAAACTAAATTCACCTTTTTACAAATAAAATTCACCTTTTGGAAATGAAATTCGCCCGTTTGAAAATTAAGTACTTCTACATCTAGCTGGAACCCGGTGCGCTTCGCTGCACCCATAAGCCAATAGTATGGCGTGCGCCAAAACAATTGGGAATCTCAAAGTCGCTTTTCCATTGGCAGTGAGAGTACTAAATCCCACAAAGAAAGTACACCCAAAAAGTAGAGTGTGTCTTTTCTTAACAACAAAATAAATAATAGATTATGATGTGTCGAGCTTGACCGAACCTGGATTTACTAACATTATTATAGAAGTACTTAATTTTCAGATAGGTGAATTTGATTTGCAAAAGGATGAATTTAATTTGCGAAAAGGTGAATTTTATTTGTAAAAAGGTGAACTTAATTTGCAAAAACTGTAGTGGCTGAATATTTCCGTTTTCCGACATTTTTGTAGAAAAATCAAAATGGCGGCTCAAAGATGGTGGACGAATTTCACAATCGCGTTTCCCGATCCCCGACATGGATATCAAATGAAAGGGTATTACCAGTAGAATACAATTATCATTGAGTGCAGCGCCGGCCCTAGGGTAGATCGAGTGGAGCGGTCGCTCTAGGCGCCAGGTGGTAAAGGGCGCCAAAATGAATGCGAAAAACAATTTCGAGCAAAAAATAAAATTTTGATGAAACTTTTTGAGAGCGTTTTTTGCAGCTAGCCAAGTCTAAGTACTCATCAATATGACTCGAATACGGCACAAGCAGGGAGCACTGACTCCAAGACCGATCGTACATGGGCTTAGCCACATCCTGCTCGAGATCCATGGAGCAGACTGAATACGGCACATCTAAACTCGATAAAAACCGCAACCCTAATGTGGTTATGAATGGTACTGCATGAATGTACTACTAACGATGGACTGCGGATACCAGGCGAACTTCGGTTTGAATTAGCCTTCCATTGGTGATACGGAGCTCTGCCATGGGTGACCGTCCTTTCTCGCCGAGCTCGTGGTATCAATACCTATAAAATAACCTTAAAAAAACTTTCGAAGATGGAGCACTTATTAACGCTCCAAACATTTCTGGGGCTCCCAGAGCTCCCAAAAGTACGACCTACAAGGCCAGCTAGATATTTTTGGATCCATGCCTCAATGTCGAATGTGGTCTCAGTGAAGGAACTTTTTCAGGATACTTCAGGGAGGGCAATTTGAGCGCAAAACCCAGGGATGGAGTACGTTGAGATTACTCCTTCATTGGGAGATCTCCTTAGATCTCCTGCTGAAGTAAGGGCAGCTAATCGGAGAGGCGACTCGAAAAAACGACCGCTTTCAGAAGACGGTGTGGCGCAGCCCGAAAACGTTTTATGCGAAATCTCCCGTGTAGAGGCTGGTAGGGTCTGCGCGGTCCCCGAGGAAGAAAGGGATACCGATTTCCTTAATAAGAAGAGGGTTAGATCATCTGGATATTCTCTAGGGTATAATAACCCGGCGAAAAGGGCGAAGGCTTTGGCCATACGGTTTTAAAAGCCTTCAGAAAAGTCGGACGCACCCATAATGAAGCCTAGAACGACTCTCCAAAGTCGACCTTCTGTCAAATAGCGGAAAGTGTCAGAATTGGCGTGCTGGTGACTAACAATCCGGAGACTCTTCTGACCACGAGACAACTAGTTACCGTGCAAGGAGGTCTTCTGGAGGCGGTAGCCGAATTGGCTCGGGGCTCAGAACAGCCCAGGTCAGTAAGGGTCGGCGCGCGCCCTCTATGATGGGCCGCCTTAAGTCTTGGAAGGAGCAAGCCTTGTTGCTGTAGACGGGAACAAGCTGCCACGCAGCAGAATGTTGAAAGTATAGGGGTCCAAAAGAAGACCCTAAGGGTGTAGGAGTAGAGAATACTCCACAAAGTGCACCGCATAAAATTCACAGAGATGACGTTGTCAAGATGGTGAACACTGCAATTTTGGACTGATGGCAGGAGAAGCTTCTTTTAACGAGAAGGTGACTCTCTCCAACATCTCAACCATACTAGCTGGGCAAGCCCTAATGCCAAACCATGCAATGCAAACAACCAAATAGCCTCCAAAGAAGGTGATACTGTTGGCGAAACTTCGCGGAAGCAACTCTGAGAAATCGTACTTCCTCTATTGCCGCTACAGGCGGAAGCGTGACTCTAAAACCACCATCGAAATCTAAAGGGAAGATATAATCCCGTAAGAAAATGGCAGGCAGGCAGTACCTACTCGAAAAAAGTTTTATCTAGGACAACTGGAAATACAATTTATGTGAAGTGAAAGCGTCGAACAAAGGGCGCCGAAAGACAATCTCGCTTTACCCTCAAACAGGGCTAGGGCCGGCGCTGAGTGTGTGGCATCATTCCAAATTCTAAATGGCGGCCAACGCAAGATAGCGGAAGATTTAATAGAATAACCTATAGAGAGAATATAACCTATCAACTTGAAATTTTGCGCATATGCATAGTTCGCGTGACAAAGCAATCAGAACATTTTATAAAACAATTAATAGGTGGTTCCAAGATGACGGCCGAACTTTACAATTATGTTCCTCGACCTCCAATATGGGTTTCAAATGAAAGAGTATGGCAAATAAAATACATTGGTAGTGTGGCGTCATTCCAAATTCAAAATGGTGGCCAGCACAAAATTGCGGACTATCTTTCTCTTTACAAGCCGCTCGGTATGTGTATCAAATGAAAGGACGTGACAAGTAGGCTATTATATATGTCGCTTCACTCCAAATTCAAAATGCCAGCCAATACAAAAAGGTGGTTTACCTTTTCCTTTACAACGCCCTCGGTGTGGGCATCAAATGAATGTTTATGACGAGGTTAGTACAGTAACCAGTATGACGTGATTTTAAATATACAAATAGAAAATAAAAATATAGTTTAAAAACACTAAAAAATACGCTTTTATTTTAAAATGAGGTAAAAAGTAAAAAAATAATTTTGAATGTAGAGGTTTTATTGCTGGAAACAACATACATTTCGAAATGTAAAAAAAGCGTGGGCCTGAAAAGCTCCACTGTTAATAGAATAAGACAAGTAAAGATAGGTATTTGATTTTTTCTGGGGCACCATATGCGTTTTTGGACTGCACAATAATAGGTGCCAAAATTTGCAAAAATTAATTACTTTTTTGGCACTTTTTCCGGAAAAAACAATTTGGAAAGTAGCGGGCGCCATGAGCGACACTCTGCAAAGGGTGTCCAATCTCTCGCCATGGCAAAATCTATGCAGATAATTCTGATTATTTTTGGCTAGGTGCCTGTAGTGCAGGTAGTACACAATTTTTCATCGTCGAATCTTTAAAAGCTGTAACATACTCTAAAATGAACTCAACTCCACAGAATTCAACTCTTTATTGAATTTGTAACCTATCTCTTCACTCAACTAAACTATTAATTCAACAACAACAAAAGTTCCAACTCTTAACTGAACTCAACTGATCAAAAGTCAACTTAACGCTTAACTCTACTCTTAGTTCAACTCTAAAGTCAATTCTTAAGCCAAAAGGCGCAACTCTTACTTTTTATTAACTCAACGCGACTTATCTAAACTCAACTCTTAGCTTAACTCGTGCCTCAACTTGTAACTTAGCTCTTAACTCAACTCTTAACGTAACTCATAAACCAATTCGTTACTCTTTTCAACCTAAGTAATATTACGATATACCCTCACAGCGTTATACAATTTTCCTTCACGGCATACTAGTCGGTTATACCTCCCAGCGCGCCATACGCAGTCCAGCCCCGTACCCGTTCCACAAATGAGGTGACTAAGTGTCAGCCAAGTTGTTAGAGAGTCACAGTGAAGATGTCTACAGATAAAACCCGCCTTATCCACTTAATTCTATCTCTATTCCATTTAATTCTTTTCCACAATTTATTTTATCTTTATTGAGGACATTCGTTTCTGCAATTTCAATGCTTTAAAAATAAATCCGGGAGGAATTTCATTACAATGAACGCACACTGTCGATGCGCATCTTAAAGAGACAACATCATTTTATGCCGTCGTGACTGAATGACTCGACTGTTAATCATTTATGGATCTCACATATTGTGGATGTTCTTGACAATTTCACAGAATTCCCCCAATGGATGAAAAAAAAAGTTTCTCTCTAACATTAAAAGCGCAAAATAAATTTCATTATCTCGTTTTAAGTAATAAGATACTCTCTACCATAAACAAACCGCTTTGCTTCGTATGCTCCTAAATTGAGGTTATTCTAATGATATTAAAGAAGCTTCCATGATTGAATTCTGCTGGAATGGAAAACATGTTCGCTCTAAGTAATTATGTTTACGACAAGGTCTGTATAAATGAATTTATTGTATATGCAAAGGATAAGGCATTTAATAAAAATAACATAATTGCGTTGTGCTTGAGAGAATATATTGGATTTATCCTTCAGAATATTCATTTTAATATGTTTTGTTTTATAAAAAGTTTGATTATTTTAAAATTTTAAATTAAAATTTAATTTTAAAGTATGAAAATAAATCTTCTGAAATTAAAGGCATGCGTTCCGTTTCCGAATTTAATAAAAAATAAATTCTTTTTTCTTACATTTAATCGATTTTAAATTCAATAAATAAATCGTTTAGCACGTGAAACAATCCGAATTTATTTTTGAAATTAATTACTACTTCTTAACCAAAATTTTATTTTCAAAAACGACGGAGCTCATATGAATAGTTTCCGGGATAATTGACTCCGAAAATTTCGGAGTAATATTATATTATCTAAATAAGCAATGATAAAAGTTTTATGTTTAAACTAAACTTGTTTTTTATATTGCTTTCATTTTCTAAATATCTTTGTGACAGTCAAAGTAGTATCTGAACCTAATATGACGTACCGTAACGTAACCGGACGTAACCTAACTTACGAACATGAATGTTCATATGACACTGACCTAAATTGATTTAATAAACTTACCGAATGTTCGTTAAATTCGCGAACGTTATGTACGGTGTCCTTCTTAACACCTTAATCATCCGTAAGCGACATCAGCCCCCAAGCAATTTTTCGGTTAAATTGTTTCCATTTATTGTTCTGAGTACTTTAAAACAAAGTACCATCCAAGCTGCGCAGGAGAGAAATTTTTGAGAGTTGCCCAACGGTTTTTGTATTCTGTACACAATTACCCCGCTAATGATTAGGCTGCAAAGTTGAGTCGAGGTTGAGTTGAAACTTCGACCACCGTATATGATGTCGAGTTGAGTTCACTTTGGGTTGAAATAGAGTTGAACTGACATCAAAACATAAGCGCCCAATTACAACTCAAACTGCGTATATGAGGCGAAATCTCAACCCGACCCAGGTAGGAGAACTAAGTTGAGGTGAGTGGACCCAGTTGCAACTCGACCCCCATTTATGACTTGGTTCAACCTGGGATGAAGCTAGGTTGAGCCTAGTCATAAACGGGGTAAATGCTTGTTCACCATTTTTTTTATTTCATTTTATAAAATAACTAGCTGTACCCGGAGAGAGTTGCAGAGTTGCAACGCCTCTCAACAAATATTTTTTTTTTATTTTTTTTTTTTTTTTTGTGAAAGAGTAAATAAAAATGTAAGTAATCTTTTTATTGTAATCATTCGGTGCAAAAATAATCCAATTTGTTGGTGTCATAACTGGCCATGCGAAAAGCATGTATATTTCAAATTCACAACTGCAATGCGCAGAGACTGTCCTTGCGCTTTGTTGATGGTAATGGCGAATGCAAGTCGCTTGAAGCCGAAAGGCAAATCGGTGGGCACTATTTGAATGTGCGGAATCAGCACATCTTTTTCTTTACTATGGCCGCTTATGATTGTTGCCTGGATCACATTTGGCATGAGCTTCTTCACGGCAAGTCCTCGTTTCCTCGTTCCATTGCACAGATTGGTGGATCTAAATTCCGAAGGAGCATTATCGGTGAACCAACTTGCAGAGTCAATATGTGAGGTGGCATTCCAGATAATTCCAATGAGCTGAGAGTCTCAATCGTATAATGAACGGGTTGATCCTCATCTGTGACTATATCGACCGATATGCAGCTGAATGCGATCATTGATCTTGTTGCGTGATCGTTCTTCGGTGCTAGGATATCCGATTTGCAGAGCCAATGTTCTGAATTGATGACTGCATTTGACAATAGTTTGATATCTCATTTGTTGTCACCCATGTCCAAAACTTGCGTGGTAAATGCTTGCGTAGAAACGTCGTGATACGCATATTGGTCGAAAGTGTGATTTTATTTAAAATGTCGCGTAATATGTGACGCTTTCAGGCCAGCATTGAGCTCATCAGCGATGGTCCATCTTGGAATGACTGGCAAAGTTTGACCAAAATCGCCCGTCAGCAGTATGAGAGCTCCACCCATTGGACGATGATTTACTCGGAAATCTCGCAAAATACGATCGAGTGCTTCGAGTGCTCTCTTATTTGCCATGGTGTATTCATCTCAGATAATGAATTGACAAGAAAACTATGTATCGCTGAAACACAATTTCACCAAAATAATATAAATTAATTAACGAGAGTGCAAAAAAACCCCAACAGCAATTCCCTCCCTCAATTAATTAAAACAAAAATCCTGATGGGGAAAAAGTTAAAAACAAAAAATCCTTTCTGTGTGCTGCCATTAATTAATAAATAATAAACGCGCGAATTTTAAAATCTGTCACTCATTCCGCACTGGGTGCCACCGCATTACACATTAATTACGGCGTTTTTACTTAAGCAGTGTTTCGCATTATTCTGAGCCGCCATTAATAATCAATATTTGATTTATATTTCATAAAACATCACAATTATGCAAATTCGGGGAATTAAAAGCATATTTTCGTAGCAAAGAGTGTTTCAGTTTAACAATGATGCGTATATATGATTGATGCGAATGATTTCTCTACCCAGCTACTCTACACTCCTTACTGCTATTGTCTATAGCATACGCCCCACGTTTTTTCGTTTAAAATTTTACATATATTTTCATAGCTATTACAAATTCACAATCACAAATTTTCAGGACTATCTGTATGGTGTTAGAAATATGTTTGAGGTTCTAAATCTTTATGGGGCTAGTGCCATTATTTTATACTTTTTAGTTCGTTATAAAAACGTGTTATATTAAAAAGTTTTTTGATCTAATAATTATTATCTGCTTTTTAGTCTTGTGTGCGACATTTTGCAATCACTTTTTAACATGGTCATGATATTATGACGGATACATGTGGAAAATTGTTACCTAAATCTACTAATAATATACCAATCTTTTTAATTTTGAAATTCCTGAAAATTAAAATGAAGAAGTAAGCTAAATTAATTTTATATGATTTTTATTTCAATAATAGCTGCGTCTCTTTTTTGATCATTTTTACTATTTTCACTCATGAGTGCTCGCAACTACTCTTTTACTGAAAAGCCTTTAGCTGACTTTTGTTTGTATTTAACTGCTTTCTTCATATAAAAACATCTATAAATTAAATTTGAGTCATAATTATCTGAAACTTTTATGTTTCATTTTACTTTGAATAATTTGCCGTATTAATTTAAATTATGTAACTGATGTGAATATTAAATTTTGAATTACGTCACATAGCTTATTTTTTTCTACATGGCATTTCCTTTCATGTGATTCCCATGTGGAGGTTGTTGTAAAGTTAGGCAATCCACCAGTTTATGTTAGCCGCCAAGTAAAATTTACAATGACCTCATATAGCTTATGGTATTCTACTTATCACACCCTTTTCTGTACTACCTACGTCGCGGGTGTTGTGATGAAAATGGTAAGCCGTGCTCTGAAGAGAATGGTAACCCACCGTCCTGAGGAGGCCGCCATGGACCTAATGATCTTCTGAGTATATTGCATTGCTTATGGTGTTTTACTTATCATACCCTTTCATTTGATACCCATGTCGAAAGTGTTCTGAAGAGAATGGTAACCCACCCTCCTGAGAAGGTGGCCATGGATCTAAAGACATAGCTTATTGCATTACCTATGATGCCTTTTCGTTTGATACCCGTGTCGAGGGGGTTGTGAAGAAAATGTTAATCCGTCCTCTTGAGATGGCCGCCATGGACCAAACGAAATATTGAGTATACTATATTGCTTATGGTATTATACTTATCATACCCTTTCATTTGATACGCATGTCGAAAGGGTTCTGAAGAGAATGGTAACCCACCCTCCTGAGGAGGCCGCCATGGACCTAACGATGTTCTGAGTATATTGTATTGTTTATGGTGTTTTACTTATCATACCCTTTCATTTGATACCCATGTCGAAAGGGTTCTGAAGAGAATGGTAACCCACCCTCCTGAGAAGGTGGCCATGGATCTAAAGACATAGCTTATTGCATTACCTATGATGCCTTTTCGTTTGATACCCATGTCGAGGGGGTTGTGAAGAAAATGTTAATCCGTCCTCTTGAGATGGCCGCCATGGACCAAACGAAATATTGAGTATACTATATTGCTTATGGTATTATACTTATCATACCCTTTCATTTGATACGCATGTCGAAAGGGTTCTGAAGAGAATGGTAACCCACCCTCCTGAGGGGGCCGCCATGGATCTAATGAAACACTATACGAAATATTGAGTATACTATATTGCTTATGGTATTCTACTTATCATACCCTTTCATTTGATACCCATGTCGAAAGGATTCTGAAGAGAATGGTAACCCACCCTCCTGAGGAGGCCGCCATGGACCTAATGATGTTCTGAGTATATTGTATTGCTTATCGCCGCCTGATTGTAAGAATGGTAACCGGCCCTCCTGAGGAGGTAGCCATGAATCTAAAGACTTAGCTTATTGCATTACTTATGATGCCCTTTCGTTTGATACCCATGTCGAGGGGGTTGTGAAGAAAATGTTAATCCGTCCTCTTGAGATGTCCGCCATGGACCAAACGAAATATTGAGTATACTATGTATATTGCTTATTGTTTTCTAATTATCATATTCTTTCATTTGATACCCATGTCGAAAGGGCTCTGAAGAGAATGTTAACCAACCCTCCCGAGGAGGTCGCCATGGATTCAAAGACATAGCTTATTGCATTTGTCTTATGATTCCCTTTCATTTGATACCCATGTCGAGACCCTTTCATTTGATACCCATGTCGAAAGGGTTCTGAAGAGAATAGTAACCCACCCTCTTGAGGAGTCTGCCATGGATCTAAGGGCATGGCTTATTGCATTCGTCTTATGATGCCCTTTCATTTGATACCCATATAGAGGTTGTGAAGAAAATGGTAATCCGCCCTCTGGAGATGACCGCCATGGACCAAACGATAAATTGAGTATACTATATTGCTTATGGTGTTCTACTTATCATACTATTTCATTTGATATCCATGTCGAAGGGTTTGTGAAGAATATTTCAATCCGACCTCCTGAGACGGCCTCCATGGACTAAAGGTATGTACCATATTGCATTGTCATCACAGCTAAAGCTGTGTGCAATATTTCACCATGATAGGATATCCGGAAGTATTTGAAAAATCGAATGCAAAATTTGTTCCGTGAAGAAAACAGTAATCCGTCCTCTAGAGTCCTCCGCCATGGATCTAACGGTATAATGAGTATACCATATTGCATTGTCATCGGAGCTGAAGCTGTGTGCAAAATTTCATGGTGATCGGGTAACAGGAAGTAGTCAAAAAATCGATTGCAAGATTTGTACCGGACAAACAGACAGACAAGAAAGCGAGCTAATAAAAACGTTTTAAAAAGGAGATCAGCTAAACTGCCGTAACTATAGAGGCATCACTCTACTGAACGTAGCATATAAAGTATTTTCAAACATTTTATGTTAAACTGCAGCCTTACGCAGAAGAAGCTCTGGGAAACTATCAAAGCGCTTTCCGTCCCGGGAGATCTACCACAGACCATATTTTCACCCTTAGGCAGGTCCTAGAAAAGGTGAATGAATTTAACATAAACATACATTCGCTATTCATAGACTTCAGAAACGCCTATGATAAAATAAAACGTGAAGAGTTATACAAAGCTATGGAGTACCTAAGATTCCCCAAACACCTCGTAAATCTGACCAAAATGACAATGAAAGAGGTATTATGCAGAATAAGAATTGAAGGATAGCTATCAGAACCATTCAACGCCACAGTAGGACTAAGACAAGGAGATGCCCTATCGTGCTTACTATTTAACGTAGCTATGGAAAAAGTGATAAGAGACGCAGGAATTAACACCGCGGGCAGTATTTTCAACAAGTCGGTACAAATATTGGCGTACGCTGACGACATCGTAATACTAGCCAGATCCCCCGTAGCAATGAAAGAAGCCTTCATATCGCTAGAAAGAGCAGCAAAGAAATTCGGACTAGCAATTAATGAAGAGAAAACGAAATATATGTGCATCTCCAAAAGACGTAATGATCGCCAGAATATGACAATTGATACATACAACATCGAAGCAGTAAAAGAATTTATATATCTAGGGACGCTAATTTCAAAAGACAACGACACGACATTAGAAGTTAAAAGGAGATTAGCGCTGGGAAACAGATGCTACTTTGGGCTACGTAAACATTTCTTATCAAGGAACATATCAAGAAGCACTAAAGTAAAACTGTACAGAACTCTTATAAGGGCAATACTACTGTATGGATCCGAAACCTGGACATTAAGAAGTAACGAAGAACACCTCCTAGGGTGCTTCGAAAGAAAAATCCTGCGCATATGGAGGAATCAACGAAAACGGTGTTTGGAGGAGAAGATACAATCACGAATTGTATCAGTTGTATAAAGATCCAAACATCATAAAAACTATAAAAATTAACAGAATCCGATGGGCAGGACATGTTGAACGTAGCAGTGACGACAGAATAACAAAAATTATTATGAACAAGAGACCAGACGGACACAGAGGTACGAGACGTCCAAAAAAGAGATATATAGACAGCGTAGAAGAAGATCTACGAATCCTAGGTATAAGAAATTGGAGACTTCAAGCTAGGGACCGACAGTTCTGGAGGAGGATGTTGCAGGAAGCCAAGGCCAATAACAGGCTGTGGAGCTTTTTATGATGATGATGGAGGAGCGACTTGCAACTCTTCATAAATTGGAAGTCCTGTTATGATCACCGTACCGTTCTACATTGAATGTACCAAGCCTCGTCGTCAGAAAAAAATCAGTTAAAAATGCCTCGTCTGTGCGGGCACGGTGAAATAAAGTCTAGAACAGAATCTATTCGTTTGGCTTTGTAAATCTCAGTCAGAGTTTTCGATACCACTGAATATTGTGAACTCAAATTTTGGTAGCCTAAGTTTTTGTCGATTAGTTTATATAAAGCCGAGAAATTTGTAGGAATAGTTTGAAAAATTTCGAGATCTTTAAGCAAAGTTGATATATTTTCCCGACGAGATCATGACTGATTGAACATGATTTTTCTCTTTATCTCGTTTCTTTTAAAAAATTTATTTATTCACCACACTTCACTCATAATGTTTCGGCCGTATGCAGCTGAGAAAAATTATGATGAATGCCAAAGATATTTTATCGCACCCTGCCAAATCTTATCCCTTTATTTGCCGTGATACCAAACAACAGCTGCTACTTTCCGTTCACAGCCCTTGTATATTCTAAGGCGCATAACCTTTGTTAAAACTGTGGATTTATAATTAAAGCAATAATGAAAATTACAAAGCTAAAAAAAATGTTGGACCTGAATTTTTAATTAATTTACAACAATGGTTTTTTCCCCCCTCAAAAGCTATCGACATCAGCGACCAATTTCCAGAAAACCTTTAAGATTAAACCTTTTAACCTTTCCATGATGAAAATTTCAAAAAGTCAAGTCCTTAATTAAATTAAATTTAATCAATTTTAACAACTTTCAATACCTTTAAGGTTAAAACAAACAACTAAGCCCCACCACTTGATCAGATTTAAGTCCCTAATCCTCAAATTGTATCTTAAGAGTGAAAAAAGAATTTTCCCTCCCCTCTACCTTTTTTGTTACACTTCCAGAGTCCTGGTAAACAGTCCTAAAATAACAGCTACTAGCACGAGACGATACACAGGGTACCTAACAAAAAAAAAATCCCCAAAAACCCTCGGTCCAATCCTCACACTTGGGGTTGGCTATGTGTACTAAGACGTCGTCGACGTCCTCGTCTGGGTTGACCAAAATAAGAGCAAAATTCGTGATAAAATATTAAAGTGTTACCAGGCATCTTCCTTCGACATGAGATCCTTGGACCAATAAATAATTCAAGGAAGCTCACCAACAGACATGTATGTATATAGCCAGGAAGATGCACACACGTACATAGGCCTGAGTGGTCCAAAATCTTATTTAATAATTTATACCAGTTGCCGTACACGATAAACGCATTACAATTGTTTATTGGAAACCGATAATACACTGATGGCGGGGTGGCAGCAGACGGAGTCCTCGCAGCCAGGATAAATCCAGGATAGCAGCCAGACTGTCCGCAAACAGTCCTACTATCAATTCGAGAGCAGGTCTTTTCGCCTCGGGACAGCCGGCGCTGCAATTATTTCGAGATAATTTATCCATACGATCGGCAACATGTCGCAAGGACATGCTGAGCAAATAGCCCCGATGTCTCCCCCTAACCACCCCCCGAAAAAAGTTCAGGGGAGGATGTGGCAATTTTTCATGCTGCAGGTTTCTTCCGGGCTGCGGATACATTTATCGCCTTGTACGAATGGTGCGTAGGGTTGGGGATTTAGCGGTGGTGGGGGGTTTATGTGGTGGGGCTCGAATGGGGCTGCTAAAATTGGAGTGGGAGGGAAAATCGATAAAGTACTAAAACCAACAGGAGAGCTCATAAAACTCCAAACAACATGGGGGCGGGAGCATGGCCAGGGCCCCGGATAACTGTTATGATTCCTGTGCACAGGCTCTCCCCCCTCTCACCAGCACACACTATCCTAGCCCAGGTGAAATGGAGGTGAAATATTGCTCCGTTAATACAGCGCTCTCCTGCAGGCTGGGAAAAAAAATTGCTGCCGGTCTGTTTTTCGGGCATGATTGGAGCATTGTTATAGCGGGCCCTGATACTACATCACGGGTTGGGGTGCCGGGCACAATGTTACGGCTTATGGCTCTTGGCCGGGACGGATGTTATGCCATCCCCCACCACACACAGAATTTCCCACCATCCACTCTCTCTCTCGCCATTTCAGTTAGCCGCCCAATATACTTCTAGATAATATAGGACCAGCACTCGTGTGTGTGTATTGGTGCGAGGCTTCCTGTTTCAGCGTTTTACAGCGAGACGTTGAAGGTAATTTGTCCAAATCACGAATGAAATTAGTAGGTGTCGCCGGGATTATTATGTTGTACCCGGGACTAATTGAAAGGACTGCAAATGGGTCAAAATTGCCCGGCAAAGGAGGTAGTTAGCATTTGTGGGGTCCACTTTCATAAGTGACTTGTTTAGGAATTTGCGATTATTAACAGAGAGAATATGAAGAAATTTAATTATTGCAATTGTAAACGTAAAATTTGGCGACTTTGTTTTTTTTACCACTTGGAATTAATTTGTGAATTTGCGTGACATCATTAGAATAAAATATAATAAACAACCAGGGAGGTGTTTAAAATTGAACTAAGCTTACAATTTAAAAGGGAGACACTAAGCTCTTGCAAAGAACGTTTAAGTAAATACCCTAGAACCATCGCTGCTTTGGAAGTGAAAACTTGATACTCAACACACTAATTAGCACTAATTAGCCAAACATACCAAAAGAGACCACAAAATACAAGAATAAAAAT
Source organism: Thereva unica (assembly GCA_949987705.1). Lineage (NCBI taxonomy): Eukaryota > Metazoa > Arthropoda > Insecta > Diptera > Therevidae > Thereva > Thereva unica. The sequence goes on along the minus strand of OX465281.1, from coordinate 31,704,494 downwards.
ACCAATAAAACCGATAATTATGTGCGAGGGAGTGTCGTTACATATCTGTTCCAATCTACACGCAAAAAATAATATAGTAGAGGGAGCGACTAACAACTTATTGAATAAATAGAAATTAGGAAAGAGGTTATTATTAGTATTATTAGTATGGTCGAATATATTAAAAGTAACAGAAAGTCCTGTCGTTTCTGATCTCGTGGATTTTTGTGCGTTAAAGGTCCCCAGAATCCTGACTCGACTATAACCAGCACGTGTATTAGCATATGGCGGATGATTTGTGGACATTTTTTTCGAATATCATTTAGTTTCCTTAAATTTTTACAAACGCAGCTGAAATACGGTCCCATTTCTTTACTGTTGGCCCCTTCTTCATATTACATGGTAGTTATACTAAACTATTTATAACGAAACCGTAAAACAAAACAAATTCACACCTATAAAGGCCCGTTTACATCCTAAAACGCAAATTGGAGCTTTTTTAATGCATAGAAGCTTGTTACGCTAACGTGGTGTCCAGACAGAAAAAATACATACAAATTTCTGTGCTATAAAAATTTCTGTGCTATAATTTCTGTGCTACATACAAATTTCTGTGTTATAATTTGCGTTTTGGGATGTAAACGGGCTTTTATAGGATTCAATTTATATACCATCCACTGTAAAAATCAGAATCGCCCGTTCTTAGCCTCCCAGTGGGAAATGGAGTGCTCTAAAGACAATGGAGGAGCACTCCCATGGAAGCATGGAGTGCTCACTTTCCGCTCCCTCTCCATATACACTGACTCAAAAATGTGTTGCAATGTTTTGGAAATTAAATAATTTGTCCTAAACTTATCACACAAAGATCGGAAGATGTATGACTGGGATAATGTAGTTTTTACTAAAAACTACTGTATCCCAGTCATCCAGCGCCCAATCTTTGTGCGATAAGTTAAGGATAAGCAATTTAATTTCCAAAACATTGCAACACATTTTTGAGTGAGTGTATTTTTTAACATTAGATGTCCGCCTTGTCTAGCACTCCATTTGAGCTCCCATAGGAGTACTACTGCAACGATGTAGTTGGAGACAAAAAGGAGCATGATAGAGCTTTTTTTAAATATCTACCTACAGTAGAGGTCAACATTAAAGTACCATAAGAACAATTTAATATTTAAATCTAAATAGCTTGGCGGCCTATTCAATCTACGACTATTTATAAATATTGAGAGAAAGGTACTTACGTTTGCTTTTAAAAACGATTCACAAATTAGTTTTTATTTTATTAATTTTCACAATTTTCACCTATTCAATTTCTTAAATAATAATGCTCCCTTGGGAGTCCATTGAGAGCCCTCCAACTTCCCTCCCTTTGGGAGTGCTCCCAATTTTTCCCGCTCGGCTGAAACAGGCACACACAACGTCAAAACCCCTGCTTGGCACTCGAAAGAGGCACGGTATCCTTGAGTAAAAATTCTACCTAAATGCAGCCCGCTACAGCCACGAATGGAGTAGTCCAAACGAAATACGGTAGGCTCATGCTTTTTCATACAAAAGGGAGCAAAACTGGAGCTTTAAAAATTGTATAGGACGAAGAAAACTGGCAATTATCTTGGTGCCATTAAGCGTACTCAGTTTTTTTTTTTTTTTTTTTCGTTTGATTGCGCAGGTCAAGCAGCATTGGACGTGGTTAGTACTTAGCTGGGGACTGCTTGGGAAAACGACACTCGCATGATCGATCGACGATGATGATCGATTATAACTACATTGATATTCTGGCGGGCGTATTTTTAGATTTCCATTCCAATAGCGGAGAGCAAGCTTATCCGTGTGGCAGGCGCATTTGTTCTCCATGCGTGCTTTTACTCGAGGTCTACTGCATGAATATTCGCAATCTCTCGCAGCACTTCGCAAAAATGTCAAAAAAGTAATCATCGAACTTTTAGGTACTGCTTTTGAACTATAGTAAAAAATACTCATTTAATGATTTTCTTTCGGTTCTACTCATGAATATTTTATCGAGTACTCACCAGTCTCCACTGATTCCGTAACAGATATCGAAGCAAGGTAAGCAGTGCGCCACAGCATTTAAAGGCGATAAAATGATAGCTCAGTCTGGTGACTGGAGGAGTGCCATAAGAGAGCTGATCCTGCAGTAAACTGACAAATCTAGACAAACCATTGTGGACCCACAACGTTTCCGTTTACCGTTACCAATGACGCTACAGCCCAAATTGAGCCTTGGCCTCCCCTAGGACATGTCCCATCTCCGGATGCATTGCCGTCACAGAAGTCTATCCATCTCCTCCTACTGGTCCCGAAATTTCTAATACCAAAAGCAGTTCTGGGGGGATACGATTGTCTCCTATCGTGACAATCTGGCGGCCAGTCTTAGGCTGACGACATTGCCTTATACCCTCGACACACTAGCACACTTTATCCGGGTTATGACGTCAGAATGTCGTAGAATCCATTTTATTTCCATATCTTTTATATGGTTCTACTTCATTTTGAAGTCATAATCCGGATTAAGGGTGCTAGTGTGTCTCCGGTATTAGCCTATGTCTCGCAGCTAACCTAATTGCTTGAATTCCATTTTGAACTAAAAAACCAAAACCCGGTCCGGGAAAAACCTAATCGTATGTCACTAGCCTAAGTCTGTTAATTTTTATAAAAGAGGAGAGTTCTGGGTCGTTTAAAATTTCATACAACTGACTATCTCCTTCGCCATATTCCACCCTCTCTCTTAGAGCCCATTATGCACCCGATAGCTTTCTCTCAAACCTTTAACTGATTCCTCTTTAGGCTCCTGTGCTGAAAGTTGAGTGGTGTTTCGTGACAAGTCGTTTGAGCTAAAAAAAAGTGCCTTTTCAGTCGAATTACGATTTTCAGCATAGGGGCCTATAGTAGAAACTCTGTTTTGAATTTCTGTGTTGAAAGTCGTAGTTCAACTGAAAATTCGAGAAACTTTCTTCAGCTCAAACGACTTGTCACGACACACGACTCTACTTTCAGCACAGGGCTCCGTGTCTCACTACCACAGTTCTGTATTTATCATATTACTGTATGGTATAGTGAAACTTTCGCTTTTCTGTGCACAAATCTTGAGTGCAGTATTTCCTTTGGGGCATAAAAGGCTCTATTATCTCTCACTTTTCTTCATTTATTTTTGTAGATGTAGACCTGTTTTATCGACTACTTCTAGGTTGTTTTCGTGGATAGTTATGTTTCTTCCCATTCTGAATCTTTCAGCTCTGGATTGTTACATCACCTTTGTTTTTTCTTCATTGATCTCCAATCCTATATCCTTTGCCCAATCTTCTAGTTCGTCATAAGCTTCTTTTGTTGACAAAAAGGACCTTAGTTTTTCTCGTACTTCGAACTCTTTTGTTACAACATTTTGGATCCTTACCTTCGCCAGTGAACTAGTTGTTGCACATTTCATCAGTTTTACCAGCTTTGATTGGAATCCTAATTCCTTGTCTTCTTCCGTTTAAAGAGTCATATGGCTGTTGAAAATCGAAAAATATCTGGTATATATCTACTTACATAGCCATGATATTTTTATTCCACCTACTCCCAACCATTACTATCGTGACTCTGATATCGAGGCATCGAAAGATAACTCGCTGCAGTGTTATGCTTCCTGAAACGGATCATGGACTGCCGGGATTCGAACCCGGGACCTCTGCGATGGTAGCCAGACGCCTTACTCCCTAGGCTACCGAGGCCCCACTTGCTCTTGTTGGCGATCTACTCCCGGTGGCTCTGGTTTCACCAGTCAATTTACCAGTCAATTCTACTCTGCTTGGTGGCTCAGCCTACTGTTTCTTCTACTGTCCCCTATATATTGGTTTTAATTTGCTCCAATTTGCCTTTGGTGTTTGGTTGTTCTTCTGACTTTCTCAAGCTCTGCACGACAGCCTGCTGGTAGGGATCTCTTATTACTACCCGTTTTAGCTCATCTAATATTGTATTTTGGTTGCTCTCCGGGTTCTAAATTTCATCTGACTACTTCGATGATTTATAATATAAGTGGTGAAAGTTGACTGAATATTGTTCAAAGTCTACAAAATTCCTCCCACACAATTTGTTTGCAAAGTAAAAAAAGACTCAAAGTCAGAAAACTACATAAAAATATTTCTCAATTTCTTTCTCCCCGTTTGACGAAGATATATTATGAAATCAACATAAATTAATCCATAGTGACACAAAGTAACGAAAAAACCTCACACTATCACGCACATCCAGCTCGACAGTTAATTAAGGTGAAGTTAGGCCTCTCATTACGTTCTTTAATCCTCCAAGTTAGTTTCACAAAGTTACTCGCACTCGCAAACTTTCGATGCTCATTATTATCAACACTTTGATTACTTCCTCGATGTTTACCTGCTCATAATGGCTTTAACCATGCAAATTATCGGTGAAGCTCCTACGTGTCGAGCCCCAACATCCGGCATCCCCCCAGAATCCTTGTAGACAAACGTGCTGGGAATTTTTAATTAATTTATCGTAACAAAACAACTCTGAAAGCCCCGTGTAAGCTGTTCCCGAGATGTTTTCGTTATTGTTTCGATAAGTCGATTGGGGATTTTTATTCGGTCGTCAAGGAGCCGCGAAACGCGTCACTCGAAACTCTCTAATCCACGGAAAACGTTAAGCCAACACAAATATTTGATCGAAAGAGTTATAAATTGAATTGGCTTTATTTATTTATTTTTTTTTCATGATTTTGTTTTGTTTCGTTCCACTTTCGAATATGGAAATTTTCGGCGTTTCAATACTCTCCAGATTTAGATACTCCCAATCCCACGCCCATTTCCAGTGTAAACAAGTGCGGCTTTCGAGAGGCTCTCTTTGTTCTGGAAAAGTTAGGAAAATCGATTCCATTATCGCCTCGCGTTCTGGCTTGCTTACACGCTCGTTCGTTCATTCGTTCGTACGTTTTTTTGTTCGTTCCTTTCTGGAATTGTTTTCAGTGTTTAGGGGATGTTAACACTGTCAGGATTTAACCGCACACACAAAATCGATTCATCGCCTAGCCCCCCCCTCCTCCCACTTCAAGCACACACTTTTACCGCCAGGTCGTACTTCTTCCAACTCCACTAATTAGCACGAGGTTTTGTCTCCTGTGGTTTAAATAAATTCGCACATGTTTCGAAAGTTTGGAGATGGCTCGACATCGTGTAGAAGACATAAAGCCTGATTTTGTTACTGCTGGTGACAGATATGGTTGACATCAATCAGAAGAAGCTTTCACTATTTCCGTTCTGACTAGTTAGTGGGCGTCGTGTTATCTGCGGGCCGTAGTTAGATCAATAGAAGCTCGTAAAGTTGTATTGAAGTTCGTCGACTGAAGTGTTCTGTCAAAAGCAATAAAAAGGATTTCACTTATATAAAGGGGATGAACGGGTGAAATTTGTGTTTGGATTGGGGGTGTGCCGAACTTTCGTCCTAAGTCACCATAAGAAGATTTACTAAAATTATTCGTACTACAAAGCAAATACAATGTTTTCGGGGATTGTGCTGAATAACGACGGAAGAGCTAACAACGTAACCAATGGGAGGGCCGTTAATCTCTCAATTATTCACCTACAGTATCTGGTAATGAATGGAGGAGCCTAAGAAGCAATCATTTTCAAACAAAACTATGTTGAGGAGGCAAAGCACATAACATAGATCAGAGAGATGCTTGGGTGGTTCAGCTCGTAAGTAGTGTTTAAGTATGGACACCTTTTCGAAATGACAAAAAAATGAGGCTAATCCTGTACAACGGAATGGAGCCATGATTTATCGCAGTGCTGTAATGTTCTGCTTAGTTGCTGCAAATTATTCAAGTGGGGCGATAGACTTGTTTTTGTGCTCTACTGAACAATCTTATAAGATAATTGTGGCACTTACTGAGTAAATAAATAGACTGGACTGGACTTAACAAAGAATATTTCACATGGTTCTACTCTCGGGATGTTGGCCCTTAGTATAAATTTTGAGCGGATTAAAACCGGTTTGAGCAAGTATATTGGCATAAGTAAATAAAATGTCCACTTAAGACATTATTAGTATAGTAACAGGGGCTACTGGCACAATCACGGTGTGGGCTCAGAGGTGAGCTTTATTCGAGACAAGAACCTATGCGATAAGCTTTTTGTGCGGAGCTTTGAGCGTGAGCACCACCTGTGTGAAACTAGTTGAACTTCGCCTTGGGTGGGATAGTGGGTCATGGGTTGATTTTCATTCTGGGGGAGTCTTGGGTGGGATCTTGTGGAGGTTTAAGACTACTAGGCTTTAGGTGAGCTTTCATGTTGATCTTGAGGGATTGCGTGAAATCTTTTGGGGAATTTAATACAGTTTCAAATTATTTTCTACGGCTGGAATCAACTCCCACGCTGGGGTTGGAAACTGTAGTTTAACTTCGTACTAGTGGGTCTTGGATGAGATTTTGTGAGGAATTTTTTTAGCGCTGGGATCTTGGATGGATCTAAACTAAAATGTTCCCCATTTTAATCGAAAAAGTCATAATACCCGAAAGCGTGGAAGACTACCTCTCCAAAGCGAGAGCTTAAACAATTTTGTGCTCTTACGATCATGTGTATTCAACGTTTATACTCATAAACCTCTTCACCACTAGGATTAACTCCAGCAGCTCCGAGCTATAATATCATAACTACCAACACCACATCAGACAAATTAAAATCTGTAATAGACTCCGACGAGGGAAAGGGTTAATCTTCTCAGTAACAACAAATGCCTCAATGCTATGCAAGTTCAATCAAATATACTGACTTGCGCTAAAGACAAGCATATCATTGATACAACACCAAGGGCTGGACATTTTAGTCCGCCTAATCCATTGTAAATCCAAGCTTCTAAGTAAAACTTTCAAACTGCTGCAGTATATCGCCTCTACTTTCTTTGTGCGTGCTCGACGTACACAAATTATTGGCTATAGAATTTCTCGTAGGTGTGTCGAAAGGTCGACCGGATTCTACCGATAAAATCCTGCCTCTGGGTTGTGTGGGTCTCTAATTCGGGCCAAAAAAACCTCCCTCGGAACTGCGTGAGGTAGTAACTCACTTCCCCATGTTCCTTCATAACCCACCTCTCTACATTTGGTATAAGTTTTTGTTTGAGATATGAGAACTTTATTGCCTGCTATTTCCCGTTCTGTCCAAATCCACACTGGCGTTGTATACAATAGGACCGAACTAGCCAACCGGTCATTCATCACTTCCTGATCATACCTAGGGCCAGTTAACGAAAGTGGACTAAAAACGACACGGAGCACTTTCTAAAACTTTACTGTATTCAACTATGGTAAACTTTTGACGTGATTAACCATAGTATGGCGCTTCGTGTCGTTTTCAGTTCTCTAGGTTCACTTGCTAGTCTGGTACTGCCTACGTAACAGCCTTTGTCGGCGGGCTAGAGGGTTCTCTTTTTACAGGAGCCATAACACTCCGACAAAGCAGTCTCCTGCTAACCGCAAGCTGCAAAGTCTATAATACATGCTATTGTGGTTTAGTCAATCCTCTCTGGTCAGCTTCATTCGTAAGACCAGTGCTAAAAACTTTATAAAAAAAGTTTATTCAATCCTTACATAACTTCATGCATACCTTGTAGTAGCCGCGTATATCTTTATCGATAAGCTCACGCTAAGCTCTGCAGCCAAACAATACCGAAAAAACGTCTAGATTGCTCGATGATCTGAACTTCTGGAATCTTCGCTATCAGAGTTTTACGTTTCGCTATCGATACGCACAGAATTCTCGGATATAGATTTGGTACGTGCATATCACCACCATCATACCTACTGCTCTAGAAGACGGGCAAAAAACTGCGCTGGTTACGCCGCTTGGCTTATACGAATTTATCTGTATGCCATTCGATCGACTAACACTGCCCAAAACCTTTAAGAGGTTTATAATTAAGATCACCAGAGATCTACCCTTCATCATTGTCTACTAAGATGATATGCTCATCAAAATTAGATCTGAAGTGGAACATCTGACTTCTCTAGACCAGCTTTTAAACAGCTTGACCATTAAGTCGAAAAGTGTGCTTCTGCTGCGCCAGAGATCAACTTCGTTAGTCACCACATATCGGTCGAGAGATGGAATACTTCAATTCTCAGATGACTTAAGGCTATCGCTGATCTTGTACACCCAACCACCGTTAAACTGATACAGAATTTAACTTTTTTCACAGATTGATACCTAATTAGGATGAACTGTTAGTATCGATCAATGAGCACTTGAGATATCTATGGCAAAAGCCACTGTTTAAAAACATCCGATTGGGGATCGCAATTACAGTCTAATGACTCACACTTATGATTATGCGATCGGAGACATATTGGACGAATATAACCACCCGATTAAAAATAATTTAGTTCGTTAATTGTCTTACAAGCACGCACGCGCCGGCAGCTAACACACATAGCAAACAAATAGGCATGGCAGAGAAGTAGACACGCTCCCGCCACATGAACATTCTAGAAATCCCGCTACAGGCATGAACATTTATAAACGCGTCCGCATCAGGATAGACCATTCCAAAGCAAGTGTTGTTTTCCAAGACATTCCTCCAGCTAAGTAGTAACCACGTTCAATGCTGCTTGACCTACGCAATCGAACGAGAACCATTCTACTGAGTATACTATTGGCAGCCTTTAAGGTCACCAAGATAATTGCCCGTTTTCTTCATCCTATACAATTTTTTAAAGCTCCAATTTTGCTCCCTTTAGTCTAGAAAAAGTGCATGCCTGTGGTGCGAGCGTGCATGGTAGGAGTGGTGAGTTTTATTTCCGAGCAAAAAAGAAACTCGCCCGCACCTAACATGCACGCTCCCGGCACAGGCATGCACGCTCCCGGCACAGGCATGCGCGGTCCCGCCACAGGCATTCACGCTCCCGCAACAGGCACGCATTTTTTCTAGACTAAAAGGGAGGAAAACAAGAGCAATTATCATGAGTCTTATTGAGCCAAATTACACGACCTATCACTTTCCCAGACTCACTTTCCAATCACTTCCAATAAACCGGTTTTTTAGACAAGGGGGCGCAGGGAAGTGCATGTGTTGGTCTCACTTGTGAATCCAAGAAAAATTTCGGTCTCACATGGTCTCACAGCAAATTACACTAACACAAGCATAACTTTCTTCGCTGGGACTGCGATAATTATAAGAATTTTTGTTGTTTTGTGCACAACCACATAGACAATAGAATTGTTACACGGAAAAGAGGCAGAAATTTAAATGCACCGTGTAATACTCAAATTTTACACAGACAGGTTTGACGTGAGTCCCAAGTGAATGGCCGTGTAACTTCACTCATTTACACTCAAGCGTTCATGTTACCTGCGGGCGCCGTGTAGGCTTGTGCTTACCTGCTGCATGCTCGGTGCGGGCGAGTTTCATTTTTACTAGGGGATCAAAGGAGTCAACCTTTATCGTTTTATTCTAAAAACCTGTCACGAAGTGATAAAAATACTCCTCATTTGATAGCGAACTACTCACCATCTATACAGCGATGAATCACTTTCGTCGCAAGGTTTATGCTATACGGACAACAAATCGCTAGTACGCGTCCTTCGTACTTATAAGACCTACGTCGACTAAATACTTAATAATATTTTAAACATTCTGAAAATATTAGAATCCAATTTTTTTTCTTTACATTAAACAGTTATCTAATAAAACCCCAACAATTTTTACCCCAAAAAAATGAAAGTTTTGCAAGCTTCAAAAATTAAAATTAAAAATACCTCCACACTCCACATTTGTGTAAAAGCTTGTCTCGCCATTAATTATCACCTCCATTCAAGTAATATGCATATGGCCTGAGTGAAGCTGAATGCGCCAATCCTCACCTACAACAGCTCCAAATACCAGTCAGTATGTACACTCATGGTGCAATCACCCCTGTACCACATTTGTTAATTTTCCGGCGAGGAAAATACTTTTCCCCAAAAACCTGCACCCGCCGCCCTCGTTCATATTCAGTAAGAGTCACATGAGATTATTTCTGGGTAAGTGCATTAGTAGTTTATAACCCCTTTGGATCTGCGGGTTTGTTAAGTGCAGACCCAGAAGAGTGAAGGTTGCAAGTTCAAACCCCGAGGGGATTTCATTTGAACTTTCTTTCAAAGGTGACGACTGTTGTGGGAGTAGAACTTGTTGGATGACATGTACAATGGGTTAGTTAAGTTAGATAGTTAGCAGAGGTGGAGTTACTTTTAAATATTGCAATTTTGTGTAGTTATTGAGAGCTACAAAGTCCACGAATTTTAGTGTCGGCAACAAGTTTTTTTGTTTTTTAAAGGGGAAAACTAAGCTTAGGAATCACCCTTTGTACTAACAGTCTGTCATGTCGTTCAGGTAATGATGCGATGTCCAGTAGTAAGCTTGGTTTGAAAGATAGAATAGAAAATGTTAGGATGAGGGGGTCTGGGGGGTGTTGGATCAGGTGGCGATGAACCTTACGTATGAACTCTTGGGTGTTAGTACAAGTTCGGGAAAACTGACTGTGAGAGATTATTCCACAGTCGAGTTGTTCTATTCATAAACGAATTTCTAGAACATGTTGTGCGCGAACGTGAATTTCTAGAACATATTGTCGTGCAGGCAGAAGGTCCTAAATTTCAGTGGAACAGTCGCTGTGGTAATAGCGATAAAGTATAGAGAACGCTGCTACATTCCTACGGTGGCTCAAAGGGTCGAAGGAGATGCAAAGGCTGTCATCTTCGATGATTCGGATGGCACGGCTTTGCACCTTGTCCAGCCACGCTAAGGCATTTTTGAGGCGCCAGCACAGACAAATGAGTTTTACTCGAGGCGGGGCCGAATGTAGGATTTGTAGCTCTAGTTGCTGGTGGGAGAAGAAATTTGCATCTCTTAAGAAATCCCAGGCATTGGGATGCTTGTTTAGAGATTTGGAATATGTGATCATTCCATCGCAAGTCCTCAGATAAAGTTATACCCACGTTAAGAGAAGGATGAGCTGTAAGATTTGTTTTGTCAACTGAGACAGAAGGAAGGTCGGTGCAGGTTCTATAAGTAATGAGACAGTTCTTCGTTTTGGAGGGGTTGAACTCAACACAATTCTTGCGGCCCCATTCAAGAATATGTTCGATGTCCCTGTTGATAGAGTTGGACATGAGTTTACGATGGTGAAGACAAGGTCTAGCACGTGCTTGTCAACTATTGTCAAAAACGTTAGAATAACGTAGAGTACTGTCATCAGCGAAGCTGAGCAATGAGTTGAAAGGAATTGAGAGCAGATCATTTATGAATATTAGGAAAAGAGCGGGTGAAATAATTGACCCTTGAGGGACTCCGGTCGAGATGGTGTGGGGATTAAATTCGATGCCTTCCAATACTACCTTTATTGAACAGTCAGCAAGGAAGCTCTTAATCCATTTTCTTAGAACTGAGTGAATACCAATAGCTTGGAGTTTTGACAACAGAGCAGGGTGCCATAGTCGGTCAAATGCTTTGGACAAATCTAGAGCAACCAAAGAAGACTCAGCAAAGCCATGGATGCTTTGATGAAGGTGCTCTGTTAGACATACAAGGAGGTCGCCAGTAGATCTTTCTGATCTAAAGCCGTACTGTCTGTCATGAATAATTTTGTTAGTTTCCAGATATTTCATTAGTTTTTTTTGTTGATTAGAGTCATGACTTTGGAGAGAACCCAAGTAATTGCCATTGGGCGGTAGTTTAGGGGATCGCTAGAGTCACCTTTTTTCGGTATAGGCTGAACATGAGCCCAGAGGAGTGTCAACATCGACAGAGTATCGAGTAGGGTTGGAGGTAAGAGATAGGTCAAGGAGATGGTATCCTTGGCTTGCAACTTCAGGCACTCTGCGAAGACCTCAGCATCCTTGCCAGAAACACTGGTGCCATTTGAGCAAATAAGCCAACTTGAATTGTGGACATTGAAATCACCCGCAACAATAATTTCGCACTCCGGGGTATGAAGATAAAAATCTGGAGATCCGCTCAGAGATAACGTCGAATGTAAAAAAGGAGGCTTCGTTACTAATATTAGGACTGCTGTATAGAAAACAGAAGAATATGACGTCGCTATGAAAGAATTTGATCCAGAGATAATTGAAATCGGGAGATGTATTACTGAAAATCCTTTGGACTGCCACGTCATTCCTAATATAAATGGCTATTCACCTATGGGCTTCTTCTACTTCTTTGATCCGTTAGCTGGCGGTCCACGTGGGACGTCCCCGCGACGGATACGCTGCTATCGGTGCCGCTGGATCTCGAACTCTTTTCACGATTCGTTTCCATTTTTTCCATTTTTTGCGACGTCTCGAGCCTCGGTAACTGATAACCGTTGATTCTTTAGGTCACCCTCGATATTCTTTAGCCAGGTTTTCTTCGGTGCCGATCGCTGCATTCTCCAGCTTGCGGGACGGTCTCGACAAAGAAATTTACGTGGCAAGGGGTCATCATCCATTCGGCAAACATGTCAAAACCACCGTAGTCGACGTTTATGCATTTCTTCTTCGATCAGTGTGTGCTGATCGCATCTTTGTCTAACTGCCTCGTTTTGAAGACGATCGCGTAGTGAGACACCGAGAATCTGCCTCAAACATGGACTTTGGAAGACCTCGAGCTTCTTAACGTTTAAGTTTAAGATCCATAAAGAAGAATTGGAAGGATCAACGTTCAATAAAGATGTACTTTTGTTTTGATGGAAATATTTGTTAGTTTCCATATGCACCAGTTGAGCGAGGACGTCGATTTATTTGTAAAGAGACGTTTGAAGATGTAATATTGCATTTAAAGTGGGCAGAAGAGTTTTTAGAAGGTATTGCAGATGTTGTTAGTCTGCTGGATTTCTTAGATCTTAGATCTATTGTTAGAGTTCTCCTCCACGTTGTTCTAGGTCTTCCTACCCTACTAGCAGAACCCGCAACAACTGGTAGATCCTGGTCGGAGCTGAGAGCTGTCGCGCAAAACAGAGTGGGGGGCAACTGTTTCCGCCCTGTGTCCCATGAGGGATTAAAAGAGCGTAAAGAAAGAAGAAGAAGAATTGTTAGAGGAACTACTTATCTTAGATCTAGCTTGCTTAGTTCTATTACTTTTATTGTTCCAACGGCTGAGGCTAAGGTTTTTCCATCTGCATATATCCGATTTTGAGTTCAAGAACTGCCAATCATATTTGGAAGGCAAAACCACCTTGAAGCTCCTAATTTGTTTTGATTTCATTCTCCCAGGGGATACTACTTCACAATCCAGTAGTTTTAAGGAGAAGTCATCTTCGAAAAGGTTGCTCATCCAAGCTGGATCAGCGTATTTTGGGGGCTCCTTTAAGCAAGTAAGTTGTCGGGATTTCCTTGAAGAAGCGACGTGTTTAATTTGTTAGTAACGTTTCGCCGCAGTTTTTTTTTGTATCCTTCTTGCGCGCTACGGTATGTGCCCTGTTTGCTGCAGCAATTTTTTTTACCTTCTGTCCCAATCTTCTACTGACCATGTTGTTCCAAGTTTAGATATGGTAAAAGGTAAGTGAAGCGGGAGTAAATAGTGAGATGGGCCGGCAGAGATATACAGACTCTGGTTGTGGAGATTAGGAGGGCCTAGAGTGAAAGTATTCCTTTAATTATAGCTCCCTCCAATTCGTCTGAGAGAGAGATTGTCTGCTCGTTCAGGACTGGGCTCTTTGCCGCAACATTTTCATTGGTGATCAGCCCCGTCTCCTCGTCAACCTTGGATAAAGACTTTAAGCTTGAATTTTATAAATTGAAGTAGCTCGTCCACTATATCTTTACTAAATTTGGCACTATCCTTGTGGTATATTCTCGAGTTTAGATTTAAAGCTTTCGAGTTTATTTGAATGATCTAAATAATTGCTATGGACTCGATCAATAGTGCAGGAAAGGTCATCCAATAGAGCAGGAAAGCTCATCCAATGCGGGTTCCCGCAACATTTTTGCAGGATCAGTAATGCGGGACTGGACATGCAGGATCCGCGGGATTCGCGGGATTTGGGCAGTAGATCACCTATTATAAGAACCTGGACCTAAAAGAGAAATACTAACAATATTGCAATGTATTAATAAAAACAGATTTAGGTCCTCCTAACACGAGTCGACTGATTTGCAATGTCAGCTGCACCTGCAACTGTTTCGTGATCTGGAAGTGGGAATCCGTGCACTGGTCGACAGAGACGAGACTGATTTACAACTAATTTGAACTGCTTGCGTGCGACTGTTCTTGCCTATCGGTCTGAGCTATTTGACAATTTGAGAAAACTTCGTGAATAAAAACTATCTAGGCACAGAACGCTGATTAATCCAAAATCTGACGTGGTTTCATTTTGTTTGCAAACTGCTTGTGCGCTTGATTACTTAGGATTGCAAATCAGTCGGCTCCACAAAATATTTAAATTCGTTAGGGGAAGATATCTGCCTATTAAGCAATAGAGTAATAAATACAAAATCGTCTAAGAATATTTAAGGGCGTGTTTCCCAACGTTTGAGTTTCCATGCAGAGTTTACCCTGGGTTAACTCAGAGTAAGCGTACATTACCGAGTTTCCATGAGACTTCAACCAGAGTTGAGCCCGAGTAATGCGTTACGGAAATATAGACACAGTTAAGAGTTTTTTTTTTTTTTTTAAATTCAACTCTGCTCAACTTAACGAAAATGGGTAGGTTGAACAGGGTCATCGCACGTCAGAAGAGACTTTATATTTAAAGAAAAATCTATAATAACGTTTAACACAGGCTGAAAACTCAGAAATGGAAACGCATAGAGTTAAGTCGTTGAGTTAAAGTGACTTTCAACTCAACCGCAATTCAACAATAGAAACTCGGTGCACGCAAAAGTGGGTTGAGTTAAGTTTCGGTAAATCCAAGAAACCTCCACGAAACACCTCGGGTTCAGCGTTTCTCTGCGTTTACTGCACATATATCAACGGAGTCCTGAAGTAACATTACTTACCTGTCACTTTGAGTTAACTTGAGGAGAAAAGCCTTCTGTAAACTCAACGAATACTTTACCCCCGCTCATGGAATCACACTAAATGTCAAATTACCTTACGCCTTTGACAGGAGATTCCCAACGACACTATGATCGGCACTACCAACTGTTAGGGCAAGGGAAGAAAACACGGAACACTTGTACTATTCTTTATAGTACATAATCTTTTCGATATTCGGCATACATACATAATTCTTTATCATAACCAGACATTCGATAACAACAATTTATTAACACTCCTTTCAAGTGTATCATTAAGTTTGCACATGCATAACAAAACATGTTAAACAAACTCTACAAGTGCTTCTGGCTGGGTTAATGAATGAAAAGGTAAACATTCAGCTCACCTTCCTCATATTGCGGATTGTTGATATTCACGTCATCATCCGGGCAAAATGCATAAAACAAACCCCGTAAAAAACGAGCGCGAAAAAAATTTGTTCCGGAACGTAAAACCCCGCATAAAACGCAGAATGTGTGTACATTAACACATTTTATGCCTGAACATCTTCTCGGGTGACAAGTGTAAACACAGATGTTAACATCATTTATGAGGTAACCATCGCCTGATAAGCACATATTGCTTGCATACCACCGAACAGAGAAGAAGCTATTTACATTTTCGTTCATTTTTTTTTTTGCTAGATTCGTTAACTTATTACGAAATTTCTTATTTATGGTTTTTTGTCTTGTTTATGTTTTACACCTTGTCTTTTGTTTATTTATTTATTAATTTCTTGTTCCAGGTAAAGGTGTATTAGCTGCACCTGCAGACAATAGCCTGCAAGATGATGCCCCAGGCGAAATGGGTAAACCAGTTGTCTTGCCAGCGAATATGTCAACAGAAATGAAGAAAACATATGATGATGGATGGATGAAGAACGCCTTTAATCAATATGCTTCCGATCTTATATCAGTACATAGAAATCTTCCAGATCCAAGAGATCCATGGTAAGTGCAGTGGAAATATACATGTGTTATTATATTAATTTAGACTTGTTTCTCGTTTCAATAATGTTTTTATTTAAACTATAATAACTGGATTATGATAGGTTTTTATATTGACAAAAAAACAAGCTGACACAGGATTTTCCACAGCACGTGTCGCTTTATTGTCACAGAAAGCTATTGAGTTGAGTTGAGTTTCAACAATAGGATACCTAAGATTTCCGGCTGCTTTTCGACAGGGAACTTTTGTTTTGACATTTGGACTGTCTTCAACTTCTTCTTTATCAACTTTTAGTATATACTTCTTGGTTAATACTAATTGTATCATATTGAATCTTCATACCCAGAAAATTTTGCAAAGAGCCAATAGTATTTTTAAATTCGTTCTCCAAATGCCACTCTCTGTTCCTTGTATAACAGTTCCAATTAGTTAAACGTCATCGAGATAAGTAGTGGCATACAGAGATGAGTTCGATAAAAACACAAGGAATGAAGTGCTTGATCCAACAGAGGGCAGCCTGCTTTGGTCCATATAGACTCTTCTTCAAGGCGTATCTTCAAATGCTTCAGGCTGCTTCAAGTAAACTTCTTCCTGGAGTGTACTATATAAAAATCCTGTCCTAACGTCAAACTGCTTCATTTTCATTCCTTTTGTGGCTGCAGCAGTGTTCGTATGAAATGATAATAAAAACACCAATAAGTTCGGTGCTACAACTTCTATTGCAAAAGTGATCTGAAAGTGGACCAAAACGTATAAAGTTAATTCCCTTTGCCCATACGCCGATCTCGGCACCGGCGTTGTCAGAGTCAGTATCGATCAGCTGACGGGTTTCTTCTTGCTTTAGGAGGAACAGCCCTTCAGCAAGACGCATCGCGTTAACCCCGATAGTCGTAACATTAGCATTTCCCATTGTGGCTAAGATTTGCAACTTTGTGAACATTTGTATCGATTTTACCAACATTCTTGGTCTCCAAACAAATTTTTGTTCCACGATGTGCCATCTCAACACATATTCTCATCAATCTTGGCACTAGGTGAAACCCAAACCCATTCTACCTAACGACGGCTTAGATCTCTCCCCTCATAGGGATGCCGTTTATATTAGGAAAGACGCTGCCTTTCGGAAGGTGTACAACACTACATCATCTGATTTTAACCAGCTCGGTCTTAGAATTTTATAGTCGTGTGCGGACCCTAGGCCAACCTTGGAATTGCAATTCACAAATAAATTAAAATTCGAACTAAATACTGTCATTAGAAACAAGTTGTCCACGCAACTGCAAGGTAGTACTCCAGGGCCCCAGATTGGAGCTCCTACTTTAAATTCGTGCATTCTGAACGGGTGAGCCCCTCTACTAGATGGGGACTCAGAAGCGTCAGAGAAAACGATCTCCAAAATCATGGAGACAATAATAAACAGGAGGCTTATGGAATATCTCGAACGTTATGAAATATTGGACAACAAGCAGTACAGCGTTATATCTAAAAGATCTACTGGCGACCTTTTTGTACGCCTAACTAAGCACCTCTACCAAAGCATTCTTGGTAAATCCGACCTGGTTGCTCTCGATATCTCCAAGCCTTTGATAGAGTGTGGGACCCGCTGTATTGACTACACTCCACGCAATTGGTATTGACTTTGTTCTTAAGAACTGGATTGGGAGTTTCCCGTCTCAAATCGAATCTAATCCCCAGGCCATCTCTGCAGGTGTTCCTCAGGGCTCAATTCTATCACCAGATCTCTTCCTAGTTTTAAGAAATAATCCCGTTCAACTCACTTAAAAGTTTTGCTAACGGACGACAGTACTCTGCGGTACTCGTATAGCTTCGATAATGCAAGACAGACCTTGTCTGCACGACCGTGAACTTTTGTCCATTTCAATTAGCAGGGATATAAATCTAATTCTAGATTGGGGCCTCAAGAATCGTGTTCAACTCAACGCACGGAAAAAAGTACTCTCTCTTTACTAACAAAACGCACTCCTCAATTCCTCCCGTTTCAGTGGACGGTCTAGAGCTGACGGAAGAACCATCTCTCAATGTCCTAGCCATAGCAATAACCGAAGATCTGCATATTCCAAATCGCTAAACAAGCATCACAATGCTAGGGATTCCTTAAAAGATGCAATTTCCTTCTTCGGCCAGGGCTTTAATCTGCAAGTCCTACATTCGGGCCCGCCTCGAATACAACATGAGTACCATCACCTTGGCGTGGCTGGACAATATGCCAAACCGCGCTCACCAACTTATTTACAATGGCGCCGTTTGCTCCTCAATTGATTCATTAAGCCACCGCGGGAATGTAGCGGCTCTGGTGAAATTAGACTAGATCTACCACAACGACTGTTGCACCGAAATATATAACCTCCTGCCTCCACGGCAACGTTTTTCTCACAGCACAAGATTAGTCCTTTCGGCTCATCCCCACTGTGTATAGCCCTTATTTTCCCGCACACATCAGTTTAGAAATTCGTTTTTTCGTGAAGAACTCGGCTGTGGCGCAATCTCCCACAGTCAGTATTCCCGAAGTCATATAACATCTAAGAGTTCAAACGAAAAGCTCATCGCCATCTCCTCATGCACCCCCTCATTTCCCTTTACCTTTTTTATCGTTTCTCTTTCTTTCGAGCTAAGCTTACTGCCATACATTTGGCCATGACGTGAACGACATGACCAATGGTAGTACAAAGGGTGACACCTGAGCTTAGACTTACACATAAAAAAATAAAATAAGTTGTTGAGAACTGAACGTAAATCATTAAAAAACGGCGGAAGAGCTGCATAAGCCGAACGGGGCCTTCAAAAAATCAAGTTGCCCGTCAGAGGTTATAAAAGAGGTGTCTTCGATAGTCGGGTGGAAAAACCCTTTCCTTGAATCCAGAGTGGTAAACATTTCTGCACTTTACAGACTATCCAAGATTTCTTCGATTATAGATAGAAGGTATCGATCGATTTTCATGTCTGTTAGATCCCTCTTTCATTTTTCAATCCAGGACTGTATTTGCTAGCTGCTTCTCCTTGGGTTTTCATATCGTCGAGGCAAATCTTCATTTCGACACAAGGCAGGCTTCTCGGGTGATGTACGGTTGCAGTCTTGCATGAGTTCCATGATCATTTTTCAAGAATCGGAGTCTAACTCATCCAATTTCTTAAGTTAAATTCATATTCGTCTTTCCTTCGTTTCTACGCCGCAAAGACGCTCTAACATGTTAACGCCATTGTCGAAGGTCACTCGGGCTTCCTCCAGTAGATCTCTTCCAATTAGCACCTCCTGGGAACATCTGGCACGACGTGAAATCTAGGGCGATATTGGTCATATGGCATTTGAATATTGGCCACGAATGCACCTAGAGCTCTGTTAACGTTTTGTCCAAATAGTGTTAAGGGGCTGTTGGATCCTTCATAATAGTGTGCCACGAGGCATATAACTAAGTTTTTTGCTAGTGTTATATCGCTCCCTGAATTAACTAAAGCTACGAGCTCGCACCCTTCAAAATTAACTCTAATGAGAGAAGCAGAATAGTTTAAGGTTCTTCTGGTTCAGCGGCCTATTCCAAAATTAATTCCAGGTAAAGTAGCACGAACCATTGGTCCGATGTCTGCATTGCGCTGAATAGTGACTTCCACCCTCACAATCGGTGCACCTCGATTTGGTTGTCTTATCATTTACAGACACTTTTTGCTCTGTTTTGACGTTTCTTTTCGCCATTTTACTTTTCATCATATCCTAGACTTTAAGCTTTTCTTTGTAATCGTGTGAATCCTTTGCTTCGTATAAAATAGTCCTATTGCAGATTTCATTTGGAATACTCTAGTCTAGATGGCAGAAGAAAATCATCAGCGATTTGTCATCGATTCTATCTAGGTTGGTGGTAATCTGTAGTTATTATAGTTTGAATAAAAACATTATTGAAACGACAAACACGTCTAAATTAATCCCAAAATATCAACTTTTTGACTCCACATATACATAGATTTAATTCTAATCCATATAAATTTCAGGTGTAAAGAACCCGGAAGATATCTAGAAGTTGAAGATCTTCCACCAACAGACGTTATAATATGCTTCCACAACGAAGCATGGTCAGTTCTACTAAGGACAGTGCATTCAGTCCTTGATAGATCACCCGAACACCTAATCAGTAGTGTAATATTAGTAGATGACTTTTCTGATATGCGTAAGAAATATACTTTTAAATTTCCCAATTAAATTCTTACTTAAAACTTAAACTTAATTTATCTTATCGATTCTTTTTAGCTCACACAAAAAAGCAACTAGAAGAATACTTCATGGCATATCCGAAAGTCAAAGTTGTTAGAGCTGCAAAGAGAGAAGGACTGATAAGAGCCAGATTGCTTGGCGCAAGGCATGCTAAGGCTCCAGTACTGACATACTTAGATTCACATTGTGAATGTACAATTGGTAGGTTAATAGCTGTGCACATTGAGATAAGATTAAGCGGAAAATACAATTGAATTTAAGTCAAGCCACGTTTAAGACCTTGGCGGTAGTTTTAATTTTGTATCTTAAACTAGTTTGGAATTAAGTCACGTATAAATCTTCTATTACGTAAATGATTAGCATCAAACCTCTGCCTCTCTTCTTTGATATCTATTTTACTGGGAAATCACTTTGATGCTAAATCTTTTGTGCCTCATGAGGCAGAGGATGTAGACATCTTTCGTGATTGATTAAATTGTAATAAAATGAATTCGAAATTACATGATACTCTGAAATTCTGTTTAATTGGAATTCTATTTCCCAGAGTGGTGTGGATCAATTGTCATGATTGTTGGAACAGTCATCTCATAGCATAAGGTCGTAGGGTAATCATATAACATAACACTGCAGGTTATCACGTTTTGTATTAGATTGTAAGACATTATGGAAATAATATTTAATAAGTTTCTAGTTAAATGAAATCCATACTAAAATTACGCCTTAATTCTTGGAAATAAATGAAAGAAGACCAAGAGATATATCCATGTACATGTTTCACACTCTCCCCAACGCACAAACCATAAATCGATAGTTTTCAAACTATAATTGGGGATATGGAGTATCTATCGAAACCACTTGGATCATAATGTGTTCATCAAAATTATGCAGCCATTCAGGAATATTGCAAACTCAACTTTAATCAGCTTTCGAACCATTGATGATTCGCGATAAGGGATATTAGCAAAGAACTCAACAAATAACAATTCAAATACAGGGAGTACCGTGTCAGAATTGGGATTTGAAAAATTGATATTTGTAGAACCGTTTCGGGGAAGAGCGATATAATCTAGACGCGGCTTTAGATATTATCCTTCTTTGCTGCTCTTGGGAGCATAGGGCTTCCGGGGCCGAAAACTTGTACTTTGTGTATATCCGCTTTGTTTAAGAGGCAGGTTTCACGCCATAGCGTAATATGGATTTCACGAAGTAGTTGAAAATATTTAACTATACAATTTAAGATAGTTATGCGATTTCCACGGTTTTCATGATCTGTTCAATGCACCTTCTCGTAACCTCCTTTTGCAGTAAACATACTACCAAGGTTATTGAACTCCTTCGTCTTCCCTTATACAATCTTTTATTACTAATGAATTAGTCTTTAAAGAATTTTTTTTTTGGTGAGGTACTAGGTCCAAAGATACTGCGGTTATTGGTTTGGCCTATTGTACTACTATCTCTATACCTTATATTTCCAAGTAAGCCGCTGGAATAAATTCTGAAATTTACCTGGTTACTTGTCGCTTAGACTTGAATGTTCGACCAGGGACTCGTCAAACAAAGAGACCCAGCTCCTCGTTATCGCAGGGCACTCACAGAGAATGTTCAGGGTAGACTAATTTTTCCCAGGCAAAGCCTGTAGGTGGAGTCCTAGGGCCTTCCTATCCTGTATAAGCGGTAATTTAGGGCGCAGTGTCCGTTATTCAAGTCAACAAGTGCCCAGACATCATTTCTACTGCACCCCAACAATTACTTGGCCGCCTTAGGAGACGGAACAGACAGAAACCGCATAGAGTTGGACAGTCTAGGCGCGAACCTCCAGCATTCAGTATGTTTCATCAAAGTTCGATCGCCTGGGGCCTTTTGCAACAAGCTGGTGGATGCCGAAACAGCCGGATTTCGATCGATATGCAACGTCATAGCCTTGTTTAGCCAGGACCTCCGCTCTTTCATTGTTTTTGAAGCCGCAGCCCAGGTCCCGGGACCCATACAATGGTAACTTGAATGAGAACTTCCATTTCACCAAGAGCATGTTGGCAGTCCCAAACTAATTAAGACTTAGTTCTACCGAACCTTACTGCCCTATTCTCCGCTTGGCTATCAGAGAAGATAAAGATCCGTTTGTTTTGGTAGGCCCTTCTTAAGTTCTCATAAGCGCATTCCAGCGTAGCGTACAACTCTGCTTGAAAGAAAGTTGGTAGGGTGCATAGGCTTATGGGTCTACTAGATTTAAGTTTTTCATTCCAGATTGCGGCGTTCACACTTGTCTCTGTTTTAGAGCTCCCGGGTACCATACTAGTCCACCCGGCGATATTTTAGCTTAGCCTGCCTTGTATGTGAACGGAATGTTGCTCTTAAAGGGTACGCAGTCCGATACAATCCACGTTTCCGAGATTATTATATAATGTCCTCGGCCAGGTAGCCATTCTATTTCAGTTGCAGCGCCACGATTTCTTTACCTCAAGGGAGAATGGTACCAGATCGAAAAGAATCTCTAGCACTGCCGTCGTATGTGTGGATGGCTCCGATGATGGAAAGTGAGACCATTTTTGATTTTTTTTATGAAACTTTTAAGCGCTTTTCTGTGCCACCAAACTAAATCCATGAAAGTTAGCAACGGCGTAATGATGGTGCTGCATATCTAGTACATGGATTACTGTTGTAAACCGAGCTCCTACAACATCCAAGAGTTCAAATGCAGGGTTCATCGCTACATTCTTCAACACCCCTTCGAACCCTCATACCCCTTAATCTATTTCCCCCTGTACTAAGCCTGCTGCTAGGCATTGCACTATGACGTGACAAACGACATAACGAACTGGTAGTACAAAGGGTGATTCCTGAGCTTAGCACTGCCACATAAAAAAAAAATAGGAAGGATTCTACAAAAGATACAATGAAGCACAGATTGTATAGCATTGTGATCATTTGAATTAATGTTATTGGTACTTTTTTCCAGTTTAAGGTTTACCAAATAGCTCCCCTATGGTTTGTGTCGAATGCTCGCTCGAAATCTACCAAGTCACCAATGGTGACTTCTTGGTGACTCACTCCGGGTTGAAGTCCGCGATGCAGCGTTGCAAGTGACCTGATCATTTCATTCCAAAAGATTCCTTTTGGAAATTATTCCTTTTGGATAGTAAGTAATGATCTAAGCGTCAGCTGCGTCAGTGGAGGAGAGGCCGGTGGTGACAATTTGTATATTTTTTCACCACTACCCCCCCCCCCCCCCCCCCCCACCACGACTATGGTGTTTGACTCTTGTTTCTATTACTAGCCTTATCTAAACTAGCAATTGCAAAAGAAATTATTCGACCTGCAATGACCACACAAAATGCAATGTTGCCTCCCGGACTATTGCCCAAGGCCTGGTTGTTCCGTTGCTTTGGGTAGTTGTATCCATTGAAGCTTGCTTCGCGGGATTGCTTTCTGGCCATGTAATGCAGTTGAAGCAGTACAATATCTACATGATAGTGGTCTGAATCGAAGTTAGCATCGCGGTACTTTTGTACTATCATTAGGCTCGATAAGTTAGCGCTGTCTTAAAACATTTGGTTTACTTGGGACTGAGTTAACTCCCTTTGGAGATGCGCAGGTGGCTTGGTGGATATCTTTACGCGCAAATATGGTAATCGGATGAACCTATCTCTTTATTGCTACGATCTATACAAATTTGTCATTGGTTTACCCCACGGACGCTCTCGATGTGCTACTACATCCGATCTCTCCCATACTTCATATCAGAGTCGTGCGGTGCCCTTAGATTATGGGAAACTTTGACCTGGTTGGACCTCAAATCACTATGGTCATAGCAATATCTTGAAACTTGCTCCCGAGGGTATGGTTGTCCCAAACAGGAAGGGTGTATAAACGGAAACGCCTCGAAGAAGTTTGGACTACAGGTATATTTCAAGCCCACCCTGTAGATTGTCCTGGCATATTCCGGCAGACGGCAGTGTCTTTCAAGCGGAGGTTTATTGGTCAAATAGATGTGCCAAAGAACTAATTGTGTCTCCGAGCTAGGTTAACCTAACCTGCTTAATTGGTTCTTTAAAGAGATCAAATTTTTGATTTATAAAGCTATTCCTTAATAGAAAACCTATAAACTTATTTGGTCTTTGCTTAAAAATGTTATATTTACTGGGGTTTTACGAGAATGTTGCCAACAATATAGACAGATTGATTTATTGTAAACTTTGAATGTCCTGAGAGCTTTATGTAAGTATAAAGTAGATCTAGTCTTTTTATAACATATTTGTTAAGTTTAAAAACACCTACTTTATCAGCAAATACCTTCTTCTGCACTCAAAGCATTTACAAATGTTAGGGTCTATCCATTTTATTCAATAAACCTAAAATTGTTCAATTTCAAAGACCTACGTAAGAAAACCTTCTTAATGACATGCATTTGTGCAAACTAATTTTCCTACACAAAACAAATTAAAGCTTAAGGTTGCTCTTCTATGGGTCGCTCAAGTACCGACAGAGCAAACAACTTTCGGCAACAACCTTTATTTCGTTTCCAGATTTTGCTCTTAATTAAGCTTCGTTGAGGACAATTTGTTTTGAAGTATTGTTAAAAGTTGGAATCGTCAATTGTTGTTGTTCTTTATAAATGTAGGTATGTATAGAGGGGCACAATTTCACTAATGAAAGTTTCATTTCTAATTTAAAGATTTCAAGATTTTATGGTCCTCGATAGCAAACACTGCAGAGAAGAATTGTAGTATTAAATGCAAAGGGATTTTGGTTATAAGTACTCTAAATCTAAAAATAGAATAAGGCTAGATTATATTTTAATTAAGAATATCAGAAAATATTAAATATACACACATTTTCTGAATAATTTCAGTTCCAAAATTTTGCACAACATAATTCACATTTTTCTCTTCGTTTATTTATAGTTTAAACAAAGTTCGTAGATTGAAGTTTGATGATGGGCGGCAAATTTCAGTCATATTTTCAGGAAGGAAAAGGATGTTGTTATTTCATATAAAAACTTATAAAACTTGAAAGGAATTTATGGAGTGGAGTTAGTCTAACATAAATCCCATTATAATATTAAAGTTAAAGTTGTCGTTCCGTCGACAGTCTGCAGTATTAAAATGTTTTCAAATCTTAAAGCTATTAAAGTCTGAAAGGATAAAAGTTCAAGTATTATATGTAAACAGAATTTTGCTGACTACCAGACAACATCTACAACTAATCGGATTTTTCATGGCAAAGCTGGTACGATGGCAATATTCCTTCAGAAATTTCCGTTTGTCTAGTATGCCGAACTTCATTGTTTATGTCCGACAGGAAGTGTGCTTTAATGTTACCTATTCAGATATCAAAAGTAAGACAAGAGATAATCTCTTTTCTCATACATGAAAGGCTCCTACCCCTTTTTGGTACAAAACTTTGGATAGGGCGTACTAGTGACCAGAATAGGGTTTTAGTAATCCAATCTTTATCGAATTCTTTATATAAAAATTTATTAGCTCTGGCAGTAGTATCATCGTAAAGTAGATTAAAGTTTAGTTTGATATCGAGGATTAAAACCAGATCGACAAGATTGTTAAGATAATAGTCAATCCCACTGAAGATTATTTTTACGAGAGAAAGTAATTAGAGAAGGTGTTAAGTTGCAATTTATTGGTGAGGCACCAGTCTTATCCGTATAAAGGCAGGCTCAAAAGATCGAGAGCGATTGCTTACAATCAATTCACTATTTAAACAGTTTTTGACGGTAATAAGCACGCCGCTCCTTTTGAGAGACTTGTGGAGTTGTAGTCTCGGTCACATCTGTAAATTGTCCAGCAGCTATCCAAGAGCTCCTCAGAAACGTGTTATTTAACCACGTTTCAGTGATCGCAAGTCTATTAAAATGGCAGGATTTTACGGTCAATGAAAAGGTTTTTAATTTACCTCTCATACCACTGCAGTTGTGGTAAAATAGTCGTATACCTTCAGGGAAATGGGATTTTCTTTAAATATGTTCTGAAGTGGACTTAGTTAGGGGGAAGAAGCTAGTTTGGGACGACGGTTATATTTATTTAAATTATCACTGTATTTCTAAAGCCTACACAGATCTGTTGATCTTTCATATGAAGCATAAGAAGAAGTTGTGCTTTATGTAATTTTATATAGCAGCTTTACATTAAAGAAGCTCAACGATGAATCTGCATGACTTAGTGCGC
This sequence comes from Thereva unica, assembly GCA_949987705.1. Lineage (NCBI taxonomy): Eukaryota > Metazoa > Arthropoda > Insecta > Diptera > Therevidae > Thereva > Thereva unica. The sequence continues at coordinate 31,678,169 of OX465281.1, read as the reverse complement.
AATTGAGCAAATACGTTGACATCTAATTTCCTAGCAGCGTTGTGTGCGTTGGCGATCGTCCTTTTACAGTCTTGATTCGATTTTTTTATCCTATTCGATGTTTTTTGGTACTTTTCGACAAATCTTGGTGGAAAAATACGAAATAGAGCCAATTTTAGCATTAAAATTGCTTATAGTTTTAAATTGGTAGCAGTATTCTGCATTCATAGCTACCTTATTCATGAAAATATGCCAAGGGATTACAAAAATACAGGGTGATATGTAAACCTCTGTCAAAATAATTTCAAACACCCTGGCGGCTAAACCGTTACGATTTCCCTCACCCTTACGATTTTTTGTTCGTCTATCCAAAACCTTTCCACAGCCGGTCACTTTGTAAACTTAACGGATACACTCTGTATAATGATTGAATTTCTTCTTTACCTAGAAAGCTCATGTTCAGCCCATTTCGAAAAAAAGTGAAGCCAGCGACCCTTTAAACTACCGCCCAATAGCAATTACTTCTGTTCTCTCCAAAATCATGGAGACAATAATCAATAAAAGGCTGAGAAAATATCTGGATTCCAACGAAATCACACACGACAGGCAGTACAACTTTGGACCCAAAAGGTTTACTGGCGACCTTCTTGTCAGTCTGATCGAACATCTCAACCAAAGCATCCATAGCTCCTTCTGACCTAGTATATGTTGTCTAAACTCCAAGCTATTGGTATCGACTCAGTTCTAAGTAAGTGGATTGAGAGCTTTCTTTCTGGCCGTTCAATCAAGGCAACTCTATCTCGGCCGGCGTCCCCCAAGGGTCTATCCTTTCTTACACTCATTAATGATTTGCTTTAAATCCGTACCAACCCGCTTCCTAGTTTCGGCGATGGTAATACTCTGTACCCCTTGGACAGCATGAGACAAGCAAGCGCCAGTCCTTGTCTCTCAGACCGTGAGTTCATTGAACTCATTCTTGATTGGGACCGCTAGAATCTTGTCGAATTCAACCCATTGAAAATAAAGTATCGTCTAACTCCACGAAACCTGCACAAACCTTCACCTTATTTCAGTGGCCAAGGATAATGTAACAGCCAACCCATCTCTTAACATCCTGGGCGTGACTTTATCTTCTGATCTGCGATGGAATAAGCACATCTACCAAGTGGCCAAGCAAGCGTATCAATGCCTTAAGAGATGCAAGTTCCTCCTTCAGCCTGCTGCACTGGCTACAGTTACAAATCCTACAATCGGCCCCGCTTTGAATACAGTTCGCATATCTGGGCGGGTACCCTAAAAACCACCTAGGCTTGGCTGGACAAGGTGCAAAACCGAGCCATCAAACTCATTAGCGATAGCACCCTATTGACTCTTTAAGCAGTAAGTTAGCACCCTTTGCTCTTCCATCGACTCTTTAAGCCATCGTAGGACTGTAGCAGCCCATAGCAAATTTTACCTATATTACCATAGAAATTAGAAACCTCCTGCTTACACGACACAACTTTTTCCCCGCAAAACAAGACTAGCCAACTCGGCTCCTCCCCACATGCTACAGCCCTCCTCTTCGCGAACATTATGTTTTCGTAGTTCGTTTATAAATAGAACTACTCGATTGTGGAACTCTCTTCCGCAGTCGGTGTTTCCGAGCTCATATAACATCTCAGAGCTCAAACGCAAGGTTCATTGACATCTACTCAGACCCTCCCAGACCCCTAACCTATCCTTTCTCCTCTATCCTTCAAATCAAGCTTACTACGTGACACTGACCATGACTTGAACGACATGACAGACTAGTAGTTCAAAGGGTAAGCTTGACTTTACCACATAAAATAAGTAAATGCGCAAACACTACATTTCTTTCAAATAAATTTATGTTTTTGACCTGCGAAGAGTTTATATTGGAAATAGATGGCCCAATGCTGCTGAAGCTATTCCAGTGCGATAGGGGTGTGATCAGAACCTTCAGGTAGTGGACACTAGTCTTCTTCTTTAAAGGCTCTACAACCAGGATCCGATCAAGGCTTCTCGGCAACACTAGGCATTGCCTTAAAAGAGACAATAGGCTCATGTGGCCGGGTCAAATTGAGGTTAGCGTAGAATCACCTACATATACGAACATTCTATCATTAAGAATCTTCATTGACCCAGCATTCTTGGGTATGGACACGGCTGCATTACAACGGGCGTACGAATGCTTCAAAGTGAGAATGGATGTCATCAATCAAGCTGATGGGGTATATTAAATAATTAGACTCTCTATAGGGATCCCCAAAGTTTTGTGCAGAAAGATTTATTCAAATTTTGTTCATTATGTTCGTACTTTAGAATGGTGAAAGCCTTACCTACACTATCTCATATCTCAAAAGTAGCAAACTAATGATAATTCACAACCGAATTTGAATAAGAACACCCTTTCCAGTCCTAATATAAATTCTAAATGTAAAGGGTTCAACGTTAGGGGGAATATATGAATTTAACAAAATCCTGCAACATCTGGATAGACGGCTTTTGGGAGTAGCAACAACCCCTTAGTTTGGCATTTTACACATTCCGGGGATAGATGCTCATACACATTGATTTATGCATCAAAGGTATTTTTACATAATTGCTAATAAGATGAGCAACCCATATTCATGCCAGCATACAAAATATTATGTATATGGGGGGTGAAAACATCTTTATTTTTTTCTAATCAAGCTAATGCTAAACACAGCATCATCCCTAGCACACGCCCAGTGGCAGTGAAATTAAGACGGCGGAAAAACGAACTTGATTTTTTATTCTCTTTTATAATGTTTGTAAATAACCTCGAAGGAATAATATTTTACCTTAAGGGGCAGGGTGTGAGAGTGAAAGTCTTTCACAAGCAGTTTATGTACATAAATGCTTTCCTCCGATGGCAGAGCATAAACGACAGCGTTGATGTCCGTATACGAAGTAAAAAAAACATGTCCCCTTGAGCTAGCGAATATAATTAATCAATACTTTAACAATTTAATTTTAAGGCAAATTTCATCTCGTGAAAATTTTATACCTTTTAAAATACTCAAATCAAAATTGCGCCAAAAAATAAATAAAAATATTGTATTTTCCCTTAAATTTTTATTTTTATATCAAAATAGAAAAAAAAAGCATTTTCCCGGTTGAATTTTCAATTAAATGTAATTAATTTGCTTGATTGTTTGCACTTTTGTTTTTGTGTCGATTAAGGGTATTTTCATAAACGCAGAACTGCCGCAATACTGCAGAATTCAGCTACAGACTACCAATTGCTGAATTTTGCAGTACTGCGGCAGTTCTGCGTTTATGAAAATACCCTAATTCAAACCTGTGCAGAGGGAGCAATTTTCAGCTAAAATATAAACAGGATATAAAGCCCAAATATTTACACCATCCATTCCAGTTACGCAATATTACAAACATTTTCATTATTACAGGTTGGCTAGAGCCCTTATTGGATAGAATAGCCCGAAATTCGACAACAGTAGTTTGTCCAGTAATCGATGTAATTGACGACACTACAATGGAATATCATTGGCGGGACTCTGGTGGCGTTAATGTGGGAGGATTTGACTGGAATTTACAATTTAATTGGCATGCCGTACCAGATAGGGAAAGGAAACGACACAAGGTTAGTACTTGGTTTTCTCATATTTAAGGTCTCGAATATACATATTTGATTTTGAAGTTGGATATAGATAAGCATACGTATGACAAATATGTAGTCGAAATCAATAGTTTGAAGTTTGGATAAGTTCTCAAACCTTTCCCTCAAAGATTATATTTACTATTGTAATGGTGTTGCGTTCGGTGGTTCTCTAAATCTCATTTTTCAAGGGAGGGCTGCCGGGGCGCTTGACTTATCCAGGGGCGTGTGAGAACAAACACCTTCTTACAAAATAACATTTCTATATTCATTCAAAAAAATCCTTATACAATAACAACACTGGTATAGGAAATGCTGCCGCGAACAGCCACGGATCATACACCTCGCTATTGGTCCGGGAAACACTCCCGCCATTTGGTAGTTGGTCGGTATGTGTTGCGTGTGTTATGTCTGTGGTCTAACCGTGCCCCATTATACACTACGACACGGTCTAGGACCGGAGAAGATGATCTCTCCGGATCGAGTCTGGTTAAAGACTAAAATTTGACCAGGCGAAGCGGTTTCTTATATAGCTGAAAAGCTCTTTCTGGGGAGGAAGCTTTAAAGCTTCGAAGTGAAGCTTTCAAGACTCCTCTTCGGTCTAATAATTTTCCTATTTTTCTATAGTTCGTGGAGAGGAGGTTCTTAGTAATGAAACGTGGTTCGTTACACTGTTCAATAGTTGTATTCAGACTTTATTTATAGGTAAATACTAGCATAAAACCCGCGTGCCTTGCAACGCCTTTAAATAAAAACTGTTTATTATGTGCAATGTTTTCCTTCAAAAAAAAAAACAAACAAACAAAAAAGTCAGCTGTCATTATCCCTAAAAGGGTTTATTATAGTGCATATTTTTAATAAATATGGTAAACAAATTGCTGCGTATATCACCTCTGCTCAACAAATCTGCAAGTTTTGAAGCAGAGATTGGCATGTTTATGTCCCCCATTTCACTGCGTTAGGGAATGAATTTCGAAAAATTGCTTCTTAGTGAATGTCCACGTCATTATAGAGGTGCACTGTCAAAATTAAAGCCCTTCAGCTCCAGCGGTTTGGGTTAACCCCATTTAACCCCCTTAGGGGATAAATTTCAAAAAATCGCTCCTAAGTGGATGTCCACGTCATTATAGGGATGCACGGTCAAAATTAAAGCCCTTCAGCTTCAGCGGTGTGGGTTAACCCCATTTCACCCACTTAGGGGATGAATTTCGAAAAATCGCTTCTTAGTGGATGTCCACGTCATTAAAGGGACGCACTGTCAAAATTTCAGCCCTATAGCTCCAGCGGTTTGGGTAAACCCTATTTCACCCCCTTAGGGGATGAATTTCGAAAAATCGTTCTATAGTGGATGTCCACGCCATTATAGGGATGCACTGTCAAAATTTCAGCCCTATATCTATAGCGGTTTGGAAAAACCCCATTTCACCCCCTTAGGGGATGAATTTCGAAAAATCGCTTTATAGTGGATGTCCACGCCATTATAGGGATGCACTGTCAAAATTTCAGCCCTATAAATTTAGCGGTTTGGAAAAACCCCATTTCACCCCCTTAGGGGATGAATTCCGAAAAATCGCTTCTTAGTGAATGTCCACATCACTATAGGGATGCACTGTCAAAATTTCAGCCCTATAGCTCCAGCGGTTTGGGTAAACCCCATTTCACTCCCTTAGGGGATGAGTTTTGAAAAATCGCTTTAATAGTGGAAGACCACGCCATTATAGGGATGCAGTGTCAAAATTACAGCCCTATAGCTTTAGCGGTTTGGGTAAACCCTATTTCACTCCCTTAGGGGATGAATTTCGAAAAATCGCTCTATAGTGGATGTCCACGCCATTATAGGGATGCACTGTCAAAATTTCAGCCCTATATCTATAGCGGTTTGGAAAAACCCCATTTCACCCCCTTAGGGGATGAATTTCGAAAAATCGCCTTATAGTGGATGTCCACGCCATTATAGGGATGCACTGTCAAAATTTCAGCCCTATATCTATAGCGGTTTGGAAAAACCCCATTTCACCCCCTTAGGGGATGAATTTCGAAAAATCGCTTTATAGTGGATGTCCACGCCATTATAGGGATGCACTGTCAAAATTTCAGCCCTATAGCTATAGCGGTTTGGAAAAACCCCATTTCACCCCCTTAGGGGATGAATTTCGAAAAATCGCTTCTTAGTGGATGTCCACATCATTATAGGGATGCACTGTCAAAATTTCAGCCCTATAGCTCCAGCGGTTTGGGTAAACCCCATTTCACTCCCTTAGGGGATGAGTTTTGAAAAATCGCTTTAATAGTGGAAGACCACGCCATTATAGGGATGCACTGTCAAAATTACAGCCCTATAGCTTTAGCGGTTTGGGTAAACCCTATTTCCCCCCTTAGGGGATGAATTTCGAAAAATCGCTCTATATTTGATGTCCACGCCATTGTAGGGATGCACTGTAAAAATTTCAGCCCTATATCTATAGCGGTTTGGAAAAACCCCATTTCACCCCCTTAGGGGATGAATTTCGAAAAATCGCTTTATAGTGGATGTCCACGCCATTATAGGGATGCACTGTCAAAATTTCAGCCCTATATCTATAGCGGTTTGGAAAAACCCCATTTCACCCCCTTAGGGGATGAATTTCGAAAAATCGCTTTATAGTGGATGTCCACGCCATTATAGGGATGCACTGTCAAAATTTCAGCCCTATAGCTATAGCGGTTTGGAAAAACCCCATTTCACCCCCTTAGGGGATGAATTTCGAAAAATCGCTTCTTAGTGGATGTCCACGTCATTATAGGGATGCACTGTCAAAATTTCAGCCCTATAGCTCCAGCGGTTTGGGTAAACCCCATTTCACTCCCTTTTGGGATGAATTTCGAAAAATCTTTTTAATAGTGGAAGACCACGCCATTATAGGGATGCACTGTCAAAATTACAGCCTTATAGCTCCAGCGGTTTGGAAAAAAACCATTTCACCCCCTTAGGGGATGAATTTCGAAAAATCGCTTTTTAGTGGATGTCCACGTCATTAAAGGGATGCACTGTCAAAATTTCAGCCCTATAGCTCCAGCGGTTTTGAGTTGACCCTATTTCACCCCCTTAGGGGATGAATTTCGAAAAATCGCTAGGGATGCACTGTCAAAAATTTCAGCCCTTTAGCTCTAGCGGTTTAGGTTGTGCGTTGTCTTTCAGTCAGTTACTTTTTATACAATAGAAAAAAAGTAAAGAAAATAAATCCCCTTACAACTTATTGAACCCCATTTCACCCCCTTCAACCCTTTTTTCTCCAAAAAAAATAGCCTATGTCCGTCTCCAAGGTCTAAACTATGTCTGTTGCAAATTTCATCAAAATCGGTCCAGCGGTTTAGGCGTGAAAGCGTAACATACAGACAGACAGACAGACAGACAGACAGACAGAGTTACTTTCGCATTTATAATATTAGTAAGGATTAAAAAGAACGGGATATTTCCAAAAGTTATTAAAATTAATTAAGGATCTGGGGCATAAACACATTACACTAATTCACACACATTAACTTGGTTCATCTTCTTGATTCTTTCAGCCACCAGTACTTAAGACTGGCTCTGCGTTCAGTCCATCGGTTCGCTCATGTAACACACGTTTATCCCGCGCGAGCTATTCCCTCCCTGTTTTGTATCAAACCTAGCGAATCTAGCCACAGAAATGCTTCTGGTGGTACATGTCCTGTCCGTCTTGTCATGTTATAGTAGTCTGGTTTGGGGTAATAAGCCCCAAAAATGAGGGAATTGCCGCTCTCTGTCGCTCTTAGCAAGTGGTTCCAGATCAATCCGATTTTGAGATTGTCCATCATTGGCCTAGACTTTTTTGATACTTGACTCAAGTGTTCTATACATGCTTAAGCAACATGCGGGGCAGCCGTAGATAAGTACCGGTCTGGCGAGGCTCTTGTAGCAATTCACTTTAACTCTGGAGTTAAGGTGTTTACTAAAAAAGAGCCTTTTCGTCATTTGGAAAGCCAGCATTTGAGGCTTGTTCCCCTCAGAATCCGGATTAGTTGTCCCAAATTCTTTTATTTTCCTCAACCCAGCTTGTCAGCGAACGATTAATCACAACCTCAAATACAGTTCTGATTAAAATATTAAGACCACCTACTATTCGACATAAAACTCTGACTTCCAATGACTGAAGCTCCTAACGAACATTTCATATTGCCCACTATTCTTCAAACCAAGCTTTCTACTAGACATTGCATCATGACCTGAACGACATGCCGTACTGGTAGTACAAAAGATTACTCCTAAGCTTAGTTGTTTCATATAAAAAAACATATTTAAGTTTTTTTACGTTATGTTTTGGTCCTTACCTAGATGATTTTTGACCATTTATCCCATAGACCATTTTCTCGACGGCAGATTGTCTTCTGGAATAAGCATCACGGTTCAAATCTTTAACTCGTTCACGACCTTTGTTTCGTTGTTTTAATTTGACTAGGTATTTCTACTGCCATCGGTTCCATCGTATGTGGGTTAGGTTAGGTTACCCATGTGGGTTCTTAGTTCAGAATCTTTCTATTAACTTCCAATTTATAAGGAAGTTATTGCAATCGGTCCGAAAATCAAAATCGTAAACAACATATGTATTTTCAAATTGCAATGGGAAAAATTGCGAGCTCTGCTCAAGGGATCTTTTTTTGAGCGCTGCGGTTCGACATCTCATAATCAAGTTGATTCGGCCACATTGCTAGAACGACGTAGAGCGGCAAATTCTCTCATCCGGGGAGCGTTCTGCCCGAACCAGCAATAGAGGTCCCGCCAAAAGAGTTGATGCCGAGAAAGTCGCGTTTTCCATGGGCAGTAAAATCCCCGCATGCCGTTCCCGTCCCTTAGCCAAGCGCATTTCTTATCGTGCGCAATTTTTATTTGTGTGCAGCTTTAATTTCCCCAGCTGCGCGCTCCGGCATCAACTCTTTTGGCGGGACCTCTACCATAAAACAGCTTGTGAACGCGACTTTATTCCTCCAAAGGCATTTGTATTCCTGGATTCAAAGAGATTGGTATTAATAGATAGATCGGAGGTGCCTCTTTTTTACCACATGCATAAGCGATTTAAAATTATTGGCCTTCCCCTAATGAAAGTACTCTAATCCCACTCAATATCGATTATTAAATATAATATCATTTGAAATATCTTTTGTAAAAATGAATAATCTGTCATATCAATTCCCTCCCGTAAACTTTTGACAAGAGGTTAATTCATGTCTTTTTCTTTTACAAACAAATCTTCCATCATATGTCACAACAAATTTAAATTGAACAAAATTCATTCTTTTTTATTTGATGTTGATCAAAGTTTGGTTCTTCTTATTTACAACAGAACAGCAAATCACAAAAGTTCTGACATAATTGGCATCTGCGGACTTTAATGTCGTCTGGTTTTTTTCCTCGTATGATAAAATTTTCACAATACACGTATTTGCTTTTAGATTGAATATTTTTTTTTTTTGGAAGGACATTGTCATCAATATGAATACAGTTCCCTGGAAATACAGGAAAATTTAAACCAAAACCCAATTTGCTAGATTGATGATGTATTCAGAATTGATTTTCATGATTTTGATTCAATTACGTGCACGTCTGTCTGGAGGAGTGATATTTAAATTGGAATTATGTTTAAGCAATCTGTTGGGAGGGTCCATCAGTTTGAAATTGTTGTTGTTTATTTTAGTGTTATTGGCTAAGGTGTATTCCTTCTTTTGTTCTATGGTTTACATATAATATTCTATCATTCTAACCTCCGCCATATTATTATGTATCGTAATATCATTGTATAGGACAAAAACACTTGAACATTCTTGGAAAGACTTCTAAAGTCATCCAATACGAGACGCCACTGGAGAAGAGATATAACACGACCCTGCAGGCATCCGTTCACGTGTTCTCAGGATAGAGTCGAAAAGTAGTCACCTAGACCCCGTATAGGACTTTACCTATTGTTTCAAAGGTATTTTATTGAATACGCGCAATTCCTTTATTTTACCACTGCTGCTTCTAGTTTGAAGACCAAACCTCAAACTCAGTGGACTTTCCTTCATTGTACTCGTCTTGAGAACAGTAGAATAGATATAGCCAAGTAAGAGCGAAGCCAAGTGGAATTAGTTCTTTGCCATTGGAATAGATAACGTCTGCGCCGGAGACTTGTAAGGTTTGATCGACCGAATTGCTCTCTTAATAGCTGCATGCATGAACGCGGTAATTGCTTTTCCCAGGTGGTTTCTACTCTCTCTTTTGCATGAAGTTGTACCATCAAGGTTTCCTCCCTTTTCTATTTGAAGAAGCGACTGGTCCTCTTTTAAAATACTGCATTTGCCGACATATCTTACACTATTGTTTTGTAGGATATCACCGAGGCTCGACTAGTTTGCTCTCCAGTCTGTATACCGCTCTTTTTTGGAAAAATTCACTCTATGTCGGCGAAGTCATACTAAAGGTATACCGAGAAGAGAATAACCATGCTCTTGCTGCCTCTCTTATTTCTTCTTATCTTTATGGCTGCCAGATATCTAGACCTTTGTAAGAAGGAAGCAGTTAGTAAAATTGAAACCAGGCACCTGTTACTGTATGAGACCGGTTTCCGGCGGTATCTTTTATTTGAGTGTCGGCCGTACACCTTTCCTATTCTCCTCTATTCTTCAAACCAAGCTACTACTAGACATTGCACCATGAACTGAACGACATGACGGACTGGTAGTACAAAGGGTTACACCTAAGCTTGGTTTTTTCATATAAAAAAAAAAAAAAAAAAAAAAAAACACATCTCCCTGCTGCTCGACTGATGTATATTCTCACCACTCCCTCGTAAAAAAAAGCCGGCCACCTATAGTCCCTGTATTGTTTACCAGGCCCAAGTGACCTATTCCCTACTCATGGATCTTCTTAAGAGTCACATGAATAGCTTGAGTTTTCGACCACTGATGCAGCCTTACTATGCTGCAAGCTGCACTGAACCACCTGCATCCATTGGTACTTTTTGCTGCTTTGAGTTAGCTGCCAGCCAATTTATGGAACAGATCTCTTTTACTCTAATCCCGCCAAACCCCTAGAACAGCCCTTGTCAGCTGGTTAGCGGAGTTCACTTGTTTCAGGGGGTATAATCCTCCGACGAGCCTGTCTCCACCTAACCCTGACGGTTGCATCTCTGGCTTAGCCCGCTGCTTTGAAAAATGAAATCATAGAACATCTTATAGTTCAACCGGAAGATTCACTGTCTCCTCATGCATCCTCATCATATCATATCATATCACATTCTTTTTTTCTCCTTCGAGCTATGCTTGCTAAGTTTAGCCTTTCACATAAATTTTTTTTGCAGTTGCTTCAGCAGTCTATCATCAATGCTTATAGTAAGCGTTTGAATTTTGCCACTCGAACCTTGAGACCAGAAACCTTCCAAACTCTCAGCTTTTCGACAGCGAGCCATTCAACTGGTAAAATGGTTCGCACAGATTAACTTATTAAACCCATGCAGCACCTATTGTTTAAATAATTTAGGATAGCATGCGACTTCAGGACTATTGTCTATCTCAGACATTATGCAATCGAAAACTAAATAAGACTATTCCTCCATAAGATAATTGACCGGTATAACTGCTACGACGATCCCAGCTAGCTTATTCTGATAAAATGGAACGGACGTCTCCACCCTTTTCCTCTTTAGAGTACCTACTCCTCAGGAGAGCTACATGTATGAACGCAGCCGTTAAGGGAGCACATAACCAATGCTCGGTACAGAGTTGTTTCCCCTATAGGAGCTGGTTCTGCCATTTCTTTGGTATGTTATGCAGAGAGGCGTTAGGTTTGGAAGTGACTCGGGTTCCTACCTAGGGCTGGGTTCCCATTTTGTAACCTAGGAATTCACAAAATTAGAGCCCTGAAAATCTTCGTGGAGCTTCCTAATTACTTTATGCCCATATTTACTAAAGACCTCTTTATTCTGGCAGCACAGTTCAATCACATAGAGAACAAACTAGCAGTTCTACAGTATTTCCCCAGTTGTATGGAAAAAACTGTTGAGATATATGAGCTGAAATTTCCATGCCGGGTGATGTATTTCCAAGGAACTTCCTCTCCAGTCTAGAACTAAGGCTAATAACAAGGCTAAAGGCTAATAAGCGCCCATGGGGAGAAGTCACGAAAGTTCCATGCGATGTTTTGATGTTGTCGTTTGTTGATATTGTTTTGCCGCCTTACCGCCGGATTGTCTGGTACAGGGTCCGGTATTCGTGCCTCGACGCCGCTTCTTCCATGTCGGCCGCGACGTTATGCCAGTACGATTCCCGTTCCGATTTAATTTTCCGTCGAATTTCTTTGTTCGATCGTCAGTATTGCTCAAATTCGACATGTTTCATTCGCTCCCGCTGATCGACGAGGTCCAGCCAGTTCTCCGGCTGCGTCCGTTTACGGATAGGTGGACACAACTCCATTGCACACCCCACAATATACTCTGACAATTGCCATTCTTCTACATCGATATCGTCCGCTATAGCGAGAGCCGCAAATTTGTTGGATGATGCCATTTGAAACTCTTGCTCAATGGTCTCGTACGCACGACCGATGGTCCCGTAAGCACGCCCAATTCTTCTTGGCTGGTGGTGGCGCCATTTTATTCGCTCTTTGTAATCGTATCTGTAATTTCACTCGAGCAAGATAATACGTACGTATTTGAGTGTCGATCAGAATCTTGCGTTGATCAATAAGTAGTCTAACATCGCCGAGTCTTTGCCGGATGGATTTCGCCAGGTGGGTTGGCGTTTGAGTGGTTGGCGGAAAATGTTGTTGCCAACGATCAAGTTGTTTGACGCTGAAAATGAAAGCCGGCGTAAGCCGTTGTCGTTAATTACTCCATGTCCGAATTTGCCCTTCGTTCCTTTCCACCCGGTTCGATCGATGATCGATGGCGCATAAACGGATACGATTTGGGTTTCGACCGTTCCACCGATGGTTATAACCGACAAACGCTCGGGTATCGTTTGGAATTCGATAGCGTTGCTGGCAGGATCGACCATAAATCCGACGCCAGCCTCGCGTCTCTCACCACCGGAATAGTAAAGCGTCATCGTTGGCGGACGATTGTTGATTGTTAGGATCGTCCCTAAATGTCCATGATCCGGTAAGTCGTAGTTCCGATAGCGGAGCAACTGATCTTTTGCATTTCAATAATTCTATTGCTATGATTTCCTTTTGACCGACGTGATGTTCTGCTCGTACATTTCACGCGGCGGATTGAATTTCTATTTTCGGTGTGACTAATTTGGGTGTTCGGCCAGTAACGCTCTTCTCACCAGTATCCAGCGCATCGGTTGCCTGGAATGCACACGCAGTATTTCGTGAATAGCTAGTTCGTGTATCCATGCGGTTTCTTGTCTAGTTTCTTCGGTTTCCCGATTCTGCTCAATTCGGCAGGTCGACCACCCTCCTCCTTTCACACCCTGAACTTGAGACCAAACGACGACGGAGTTCCAGACGACGCTTTGTTTTTTAATAACCCCAAAAGAGTTATTAATCACAACATTCTATTTCCCTCAATCAAAAATCAATTTGTACTTGTACGATACCAAAAATGTACCGAAATTAATCCATGATAATTGGAAGCTTTTTAAAAGCTTTTATGACGTCACAAGCAAAAAAAGCTTAATATTTGTAAGCTTTGCAAAACTTAATCGGACTGCAGTGTGTTATAAAAACATTTTTAATTGGACAAAAATGTCCTGTAATAATATTTTAAATAAAGTCAAAATGGAGAAGGACCATATTTAAATTTAATTTCATTTCTACAAAGTTACACAAGGCAGACACATGAAATTGTGTGTCTCACATAAAAACTTTTCATTTAATCACATGCTTTTATCAAATCGCAATGGCTTCAAGGATGTGTTAACATTTTAATTGTAGATATAAAAATGTTTTTGTCCAGATTATATGTAGCAGGCCTCTAAATAGAGTCCACATATAATTCAAGATAATTTTATATTTAATATTTAACGGGAAAAAAATGCACAAATTATCCCATAAGGAGCTCGTATTATTAAAGGCTGTTAACTTTATCATTCTAATTCTATTCCAGGAGAGCACACAATAATTTTATGGGTTTTTTTTTATATTTCGTTTCTTTTTTTTCAGTGTTTCACGTCATATTTTATCCGGAGTTACGATTTCGGTTATTATCCCAAAGGGAATCCCTGGCATTTTCGCTTTAGGTACTTTCTTTCAGATCGCATTTATCATGTTTGTGTACCTCTCTCTCGGCAGATTTCCCTTTTGGTTATTACGATTATTGGATTTTACCACACTACCCCCACCGAATATAGCTTGAGGGATGTGGAAAAAAGTTTTCTCCCCGCAAATAATCTCAATGATGGACCCCTTTCGGGCTATTACGTTACCAATTCCCAGCGCCCATATGCTATGTCTATGTATTCTTTTAGTTTTGTTCATATATCAGGATAAAAATAGGAACTACCCAGAAATTCAAGAAAATAAAAGGCAACCAACAGCACAGCACAAGTTTGCATTATATACGAAAATGTTGCCTCAAGCAGCCGGCAACATACAATCCTTTATCCTTTTGGGAGTTGAGAAAGGCTGGGGCGGGTATAGCCATAAACGAGTTACTTTATTGTATGTACTTCTGTTGTACTTTTCTGACCTAAATAAGGACATTCCCTATGTTTTCTCCTTTGAGTATAATGGAAACTTGTAGGAATTGTGTCTTGTATTATAAAGGACTTGAATCTCTTTTAATGGTTGAAATATGTCAACGTTGCTGCTGAATGCTGCTTTTATAGTCAACGAACAAATAAACCGACAACGACGACGAAGAAATAATATCCCTAAAATGGAATCGGAGAGGATATGTCCTGGCCAGGCGGTACGGGGTGAATAACTCTTGTAACCGCAAGTTTTTGTGAGGAAACTTTAAAACTTTATTTCATTCTCGGGCATCAAACTCATGATCTGTGCTGTCCTCATCAGCCTCAGTTGCGAAGAAGTCCCTGTAATAGACTACTAGAGACAGGAGCTGGTTAGTAAATGAAAGTTCTTTAGCAAACTCTTTGCGGATTGTCTATGCTCTATTGTGGGTCCTCCAGAAGAACACCCCCTATATGTCGTCTCTCTAAAATGAATTCCTCAAATGAAGTCCCTTAAATGAGTTATGTTCTCGGTGGATGGTGGTATGCGACGGGGAAATTCTTGAGAATAATTTTAAACTTCGTTAAATGAGAATTTAAATAAGTTAGAAGTGTTCCAAATTATCTTATCACTGTCATGGGCCGGGGACATTCCTCCCTGAATTAACACGAACTTTTGGTTGGATAAAATTTTGATTGACTTGTGGAAATTGTACGAGAATATTAAGTGGGGATTCGGTTTTGGTAGCTTCGAGTTTTGGAATTTTACGAGGAATATTTTAGAATGATGTAAAGTCCTTTGTGGTTTTAATTTGAAGGATACGTATGTAATAGAATTTGTGTTTGGGTGTGTGTTAATTGCTTGATTTATTGGAGGAATGTGTGGTTTTTTTGGGAAGTAGATATTGAGAGCAGGAGAAGTAGCTGCAGACTTCAGGAAGAAAAATTGGAAAATTGGAATATTCGTTGAATTCTGGGTAGATTATGATCTGTTTACGAACTTTTACTAATTATACTAAAAATCAGTGAAAAAATTTAGAAAAGGAGTTTACACACTTGCCACAAAAGTTTCACCTTACCTTCATTGAAACACTTCTCTTAAGACTAAGTGCGCTTGCCTAAGGCTTCCATACCTCAGGCATTTTCTTCTTCTTATTTCGGTCAATCCAGGCAGAATGAGGAATATCAAAACCTGAAGCTGTGAAGGTATGCTCTATACCCTCCATGCCCATTCATGAACCGTGTGGGGTAATAACTCACTTCGCCATGTCCTCTTATAACCTACTTCCCCACATTTGGTATGAGTCTAAGGGTCCATCGGCCCTTAGTAGACTCGTCCCATCCCCTCTGCCATATTGAGATGGACCGCCTACCGCACTTCCTTGGACATTCTTGCTCTCCATTGCAAGAATATCAATGGGCATCATTCAAGCTATCATGCATGCTGCTTGATCATACATAGTACGGTATACACAGCATATTCGAAGAGCAGATACGCAGAGCTTATTTTCCATATATTGCCCGTTCTGTCCAATGGCCACACTGGCGCTGCATACAATAGGACCGAACTAACCATTCTTGTGATGAGGAGGCGTCGGCTTGAACTGGGGCTCCCTATATTAGGCAGCAATCTAGCGAGTGCTGCGTTGATGGCGGAAGCTTTTTCCGCTATGCCCGCCAAGTGTACCCCGAAGTTGAGCCTTCGATTAAACATCTCTCCCAAATACCTAAGTACGGGCTGGGAGCGGATGACCTGATCGCCTACTTTTACTAGTATGCTCTCCATCTTTTTCCGCTGGCTGATTAGCACTACTTCCGTTTTGTTTTCACCGTTCTGCCACGTTTTTATTTCCAACATCGATGCGATAGCGACCGCTTCTCGCTTCTTCATACATGATGATCCACAGAAGCCTTGAGGACTCCGCAGCTTGTCCTTTCCTTTGCCTTTCCGACAAACCGCCTTCACCGGTTTATAGAAATATTGGGATTATAAAAATATTGACTATGATTCCATTCACCAAAAATGTCTCACACTACCTCTACACGTGATATATAGTCTACAATCTATTGATGAAAAAGTACAGATGTTCACCTCCCTTATCTTAGCTGCATTCAACGAGTGTGTGCCACTCAAACGAATTCGTAAGAAGCCGGAGTGTCATAATTGTCCTTGGTATAATCCCGAAGCCAGACTGCTAATCCAGGAACGTGAACTCCTCTATCGTAGATACAGACGGCTGAGAACGACTGAATCCTTCAGTAGGTATAAGCATGTGCGTAATATGGTTAACAAAAAAATTCGTCTTGCTAAGCGGGAGTTCTATGCGGCTAGGCTCAAACCTGACCTCCCACCTAAACAGCTATGGAAGAATATACGAAAACTTGGAATACATACTGGGCCTATAAATGTAAGTGACCTTAACATTGACATTGAACTTATGAACCAGTCATTTATCCAACCTTTAATGCCTACTAGCGTTAATTTTGATCAAAGAGCTGCACCCTCGTTTGATGGCTTCAGCTTTAGATGTGTGGATGCGGCCGATGTGCTTGCATCTTTTACCTCTGTTCATTCTAATGCCACTGGTGCTGATGGTATTGAACCTCAATTTTTCAAGCTCATAATCCCATATGTGATCGATACAGTTACTCACATATTCAATTGCTGCTTGACATACTCTGCATTTCCTGATGTATGGAAGAAAGCTTTTATTACGCCAATGCCTAAAAAATCCTCTCCTTCCGACATCTCTGACTTCAGGCCAATTAGTATTCTATCCTACCTGTCCAAGGTCCTTGAGAGGATTATGTATGATCAGATTCAATCGTTTCATGAAGGACGTAACCTACTGTGTGAGTACCAGTCTGGCTTTCGGCTGAAGGTCACCACTGATGTTCGAGCGAAGTTGGATGATAATGAGACTGCTGTATTGGTTCTTCTTGATTTCTCAAAAGCCTTTGACACCGTTAATCATAGTCTCTTGCTGTATAAACTTGCTACTCTCTTCAATTTTTCGTCTTCTGCTATCTCTCTCCTCTCCTCATTCCTTTCCAACAGGTCACAGTGCGTCAAGTTCAATGATAAGTACTCATCTTTTCTTCCTGTGCCATCAGGAGTACCGCAGGGCTCTGTTCTCGGACCTTTGCTCTACACTTTATTCACTAATGATATGTCTACCGTCATCCGGAACTGCTGTTTTCACTTCTTTGCTGATGATACGCAAGTATATACCTCATCTTCATCTGATAAACTGGCCGAATGCATTGTAAGAGTGAATGGTGACCTGCGTAATATTTCAAGCTGGGCGTCTAAAAATTATCTTCGACTCAATCCTAATAAATCCGTGGCCTTATTTATTAGCCGTCGCTCAGTTAACACCCATGATCTAAGTCCTATCATGATTGATAATACAATACTCCCCTATGTATTGTGAATAAGGCTACGAATTTGGGTATTGTGGTGAACTCGAGATTGACTTGTTGCGACCACGTCTCGCTGATTCTTAGTAAAATTTATAGTTGCCTTCGTAGGTTATGGTTATTTGGTAAACTCCTACCTCAGCAGTCACGTCTAAAACTGGTTAAGAGCCTCATCATGCCACATTTTCTATATGGCATCTCGAGCTATATTGCTTTGGATGCCGTTTGCAGGCGTCGTCTGAATGTAGCTTTTAATGACTGCATTAGATTCTCTTTTGGCTTACGAAGAAATGCCCATGTTTCCACCTATCGCAAATTTCTCATCCCCTGCGAGTTCTTGTCCTACCTTGACATGCACGCAATATGTCTACTTTATAAGGTACATTTTACCAGTAACCCCAAGTATTTGGCTAGTTTTATAGTACCGTTACAGTCACGCCGCCTGTTAAGCTTTCGTATACCTTTATACAAGAGCAGAATTGGTGGTCGATCCTACTTCTTGTACACAATTAGACTATGGAATAATTTGCCTCCTTCTGTGAGGGGAGCCACTACAGCGGCGGTCTTCAGGAGGGAACTTATTAAGCACTGGTCCGGGAGTTAATTTTAATTGTTTTGATTTCCATATACGTCTTGGTGTGAATGGTCAAAGTCATATTTAGTTGAGTAAGCTTTTCAATAGTTTTCATTTTTTTTCTTTTGTTTTGTATTCTTTGGTCCTTGTACCGTAAACGATTTGTATCCTATATGTATATTGTACTCTAAAAGATTTGTATCTTGTGTACATTTGCTGAATAAATAAACACTGTAAATAAACACCGTAGAAGTTAGAAGTAGTCTTTTGTATAGCACCCTTCCGAAAAGCTTTGTTGAGAAGACATTGGTGGGATGAGCACAAGCTGTTGGCGCTTCTATTCTTCATAAAACACTCCTTTCCTCAGGCACGCTGTGAATATTTGGGCGAACTCACCTGGTGCCACATTGGGTGCCAGGGGCATCGCTCTGTTCGATATACGGTCCAGCTCAAGGGCTTTGCAACGACAATTCTGTTAACAGCTTCCACAATTTCTGGCCGAATATCCTTGTTCTCATTCTATGGGAACATACTATGTCTTGCAGCATTACAGGGTAGGCAATCGCTGGGGAACGCTAGCCAGTAATCGAGGACATCACTGCCCTGTGAGCAGCTCCCCGTACGGCATTCTATCCGCTCCAATGCAGAAACTCTTAAAGTACTCCGTATTACTCTTTCGGATGTCACTTTTAAACCTCTCCTCGCCTGCTTGTATTCCATGAGGAGTTCCTCGAATTCTGGTCATTCCCGCCTTCGCTAACAGCGCCTTTTTGCCTTTAGGCAAACCACCTTCAAAGACCCTCGATTTCATCGTTCCACCAGAAGTTCGGTGGACGTCTTCAGGGGTTTGGGTGTTGCGGCATGGAGGCGTCACATTTCCGCTTCATCGCCGTGGTGTTCCTTGCGATCCTTTCATTTGGGAATCCGGTCTGCCAACTAATCTCCTGCAGGATTATCTCTTTGAACAGCTCTTTATCGAGCTTGTTCTGGGCCCATCCGGTGCTTATGGCGTAGTTTTGCTGCCCCCTTTCTGTTATTCTTCCTGTGCGGACAATTATGTCATGATGGTCGCTGCGCGTATATATCTCGCCCACTCGCCATTGAAGGTCTCTGGCCATCGAGTCACTGATGAAGGTGATGTCTACTATACACATTTAGTCGTAAAAATGCTTCCACTAAAATGCGCCCCTTTCATTTTTATTCTGGCTACTCTAATCCACAGCCCATGCATTGAAATCACCCACTATTCTTTTGGGGTTATGGCGACTCGCGACTGCAGTCAACTTTTACACCAATGTCACGCATTCCTTCATCGTCAGACTAGGCGTGATATATCAGCTGGTGACAGATACAGCGCTTATCCTTGCCCGCATGAAATCGTCTTCCGGGTTACTCATCATCACTTCGATGGCTCGATTTCCACACGCCCATATTGCAGCTTTAGCTAGAGGGTCATTGCGGTTTCGCCCTTTTCTTCTTTTGGGAACCGTCCTTCCCTGATGATTCTACTAACCATTGCCGTTTAGGCAGCACACCAGATTGCGTTCTTTCCGCTTGGATGCGAAGTCGCCACCCTTATATCTCGTTATATTGGAATCGTCTTGTATAAGCAATCATAACACTGGAAGAAGGCTGCTCCCATTGGCCCCGACGGTTGTGTGAAATCTTGAGCGTTACCCAAGAGAAGCCGTGATACAAAAAATTGTATTTTGATTTTTGTAATATTGGTATAATCAGGGGCTTCTTGCAAATATCATCTACTCAAATATGCCCCAGCTATTTTAGCACTACAGGACTCGTGAGGTGTATAAATGCCTCAAAGAGTCTAACTCACTTCTTCTTTAACAGCTCTAAAACCGAGATCCGATCCGGGCCTCTCGCAACTGTTCTTTCCGTTGCTTCCGATTCTAAGCTGATGTCATCCGGTTTGGAAACCCTAAGCTCTGGAGCCATTCGCCATCCTTCCAGCGGAGGTTGGGTTTCCATCAATCCTTATATGATTTATATAAAACGACCTCAGAAACTAAAGTGTGTGACGTGATAACAATATTGTCTTTGAAAAAAATTAATTAAAGGTCTGAAAAAAACCCGCCATGATACCATGACGTTTTCTTTGTACAGGTTCGACCCACAATTTTCCACCACGTTGACAATATGAACATATGAGGCATGCAAAAACAAGAACAACGAGCTAATTAATAAAAAAGGGAAAAAGCTAAAAAAGAAAAATCAATATAACAACACCTTACAGCTAAGAGTAAATATTTTTCACAAAAACTACATCTTCATAGACAATAAGTTATTATCACGAAAGTTTGACGCTGTCACTTGGTGTAATGTCACATAATTTGGTGTAATGAATTACTATTTACTTCTCGACGGGTTAATAGTATTTCCTCGAGTGATCCAATCCGTCGTCACATGCACGGAGCTACTGTTACTGGCTTCCGATCACTAACGAGTCCAAATTTCTACAAACATCAATCCCTTTTCAAGTGGACGTGTAGTGTATTTCAAAAGCCGAAGTATGCCCGCCGTTACATGGCAACAGTTTGGTCTGGTTGCTCTAGCGTGGCACTCACCTCTTTTAGCTAAACTCCAAGATTGTGATACTGACTCAGTTCTAGAGAACGCATTGTGATATACATTTCCGGCCATTCAATCAATGTAATACTGGATGGTGACAAATCCAAACCCCAATCCCATATCTTCCTAGGTTCCACAGGGATCAATTCTGTCACCTACTCTATTTCTAATCTTCATAAACGATGGACTCTCGGTTTTGTAGCCTTTACTTCGACCTTGGTTTACTACCAATAAAAAAAGTCAAATGACAAGTCCTTTCAATACCTACAAAACTGTTTCAATTATACTAACTGCAAAAAGTGTTTCTACATCAAGAATGCCAGCAAAAGCAAGAACAGATACGAAAGAAACACGAGGACTAATCTCTAATTATATCGCACAGTTGTTTGTTAAAAACTGAAACTCTATCCAACTTCTTGAACAAATCTGCAGAACGAATCGTGCAAATATGTGCTTTTTCAGTCTCTTATAACTCATATTTTTTTATAACTTTAAGTCACTTTTCAAATATTTTTAACCATCTTGAAATAGCTGCAGTACACAGACTAGCAAATGATCAAATAGAAACCACCTGAAAAAATATTATTTTTCTAAAAAAAAAGTTAAAATTTCCCCAAAAATCGTTGGCGTCAATTGCCACCAAAATTTGCATACGAATCCAGAAACTTTGGTATAAAAGACCGACAGTGATAAGTGCACAAATCACTCCTCGACAATGTTTAGCTTAGTCACATTATCACTCGTTCTTGCCGTCGCGGTGCAGGCAGACTTACCGTCATATCGATCAGTACGAATAATCGGCGGAGGATTCGCCAGCCCAGGACAATTCCCATACCAGGCATCAGTACACGTCGGGGCAGAGCACACTTGCGGCGCTGTTATAATCACTGAGGAAATCCTTATTACAGCTGCACACTGCCTCCATGGATTCGCAACTGATGCAATTTCTGTGCGAGTAGGAAGCACCAATATCAATGCAGGCACACCACATAGAATATACGATTACTACATTCACAGCCTGTACGATCCTTACACCAATGACTTCGACATTGCACTGCTATACGTCATGAGTCCAATGAAGTTCAACAGGAATGTCCAGCCAATCGAACTCCCGACCAAGGATGAAAAGCTGCCGGGATCCTTTGAGGCAACCATAAGCGGGTGGGGATTTTTCGAGCATAAGAACGACGACATTACAGAGGAGCTGAAGTTCGCCAGGATTCCGGTATTTAGCTGGAACGTTTGCAGGCAAGCAATTCCCGAATTAAGTGAAAACCAACTTTGTGCTGGTGATTCCCATGGGCAAGTGCAGGCATGTCCTGGCGATGCTGGCGGTCCTTTGGTGTATGGTAATAAGCTTATCGGTATTGTTAGCTGGAGGGACTTTTGCGGAGTTAGGGGTGCTCCAGGAATTTATACAAACATTATTGCTCTGAGGAAATGGATTTCAAAGCATTCTGAGGAAAGATAAACTAGAGATAGATCTTAAGGATATTTTAGTGATATGAGAGAATAATAAAGGGAATTCGTTTTGTAACATTTTGTTTTGTCACTTCACAGTGTAGAACCAGCTTGAAGCAGATCTTGTTTACAATATCTAACAAAACCAATTGTTTGCCATATGTTTTTGTGCCAATTGTACTAACAAAATGTCTATGTATATGTAAAAGGTTTTTCCGGTAATATCGAAGAAGTTTGCAAAAATATTGCTTAAATGCAGGTTTGTAATTTTACCTCACTGTTTGCTTTCGAATGGTTACGCGATATGAGAAATTTTAGTAGCTTTCAGCTTATTGCCAGCCTTGGCTTAAATAAACTCACTACCTTCTCATCGGTCCGTAGTTGGATTAAAAGCTTTCTTATTTGAACTTCTTCATTTTGCAACATGTTGTCTTTTTTGTCTTCCTTTTTCCCCTTCCCCTTCTCCTTTATTTAATAGCCGAAGTAAGCGTTCTGCGATGGTATTGGATAGGAGCGGTGAAATAAAGTCACTTGTTGACCTTGGCAGTCCTCTTACAATTAGCCGACTACTTATCCAAGCAGGGGTTCTCACTCCGGTGCTTGGAGACCGAGATGGTCGGCAACCCAATACCACCTACTGTTATCCAGTCAAATGTGGAGAGCACTGGAGACCTGCATTATTTCCCATGGAGACCTGTATTATGGCCCACTTACAACAAAGAAAGTACAGTGGGTTTCTTAAACAGACCCCAAAGAGATATTGCTCCAATTACCAATCATCCAGGGACCTTGGCCCAGAGGGGACCATGCTGCAAAGCGTATCTCGTGTAACGTTTATTGCCGTAGCTGCGGGGAGACAAACGAGAGAGAAGTTCTTCTGAACTTTCTGTGTGAATTTCCGGCTTTACTTTTGTTTTCAAACCTAGTGCTTTAACAAAATACCTCCTTCAGCAATCGGCCCATGCTGTAATATATAAATCCTATGTTCGTCCCTTCCTCGAATATAACCCCTTTATTTGGCTCAGGGTAACTAGATAGGGTACGAAAGTATAAACTCATCGGTAACGACGCCATTACCCTTTGAGTCTTCGTTTGAATGTGGCAACCCAAGGCAGCTTAGACATCTGAGCTAGATTTGACAACTCCCAACCGATATTCAGGAAAAAACAAGGTAGTAGCCGATTCAATGTCGAGATATCAAGCTATCTTCTCACCATCAGATAACAAAGAACATTGAAGAGGAACTCAAAAAAATTCGGCGCAACATCGCTACAGCTACAGAAATTTCCACCTCATAACTTCAAGCAACCATTTCTGCGACATGTCAACAGGTAGAATTTGTCCTTAAAAACCATAGGTACGACGTCTAGAGGACAACATAACTTCTACTCGAGAGCTTCGTTATCCAAAATGGACACAGGCCTGCATACACCGTCGTAGGAGCAAGCTACAGCGGCACTCAAGGAATCCAATTGTTGATTTCCCAAAGAACAGTTTCAGCATATTCACTTGTTCATCGTGGAACCACTACCTTATTGTAAAGGGTATACCAAAGGCTTTTTTATTTGGTCTGATTTCGAAGTTCGGAGCGCACCGACCAAGGACGACCGTTTGAAACATTCCTTTTCAATGAACTGGCCAAGCTGTTAGGGATTAAGAGACACAGATCATCACCATATCATCCACAAGCCAATGGAATTATAGAGCGATTCCATAGGACGCCTTAAACCGCAATTAAGTGCAACGCAATTGAACAATGGACAGAAAAATTCCCTATTGCGCTACTAGGAATAAGACCATCAATGCACGACGATATTGAAGCATCACCAACCGAACTAATGTATGGAGAAAAATTGCAACTCCGAAAGTGATAAGTGATAACAGAAAGCAAACCCAAGGCCGACCTATTAGCTTCTCTGTTCGCCGCAAATTCTTCTTTACCCGATGCTGCTGTGTCACCCCCCACTCTCGAGAATACCACCCACTCTATGGACGGAGTTCACTTCAGGACTCGCGAGGTGTTTAGGTGTCTCAAAGAACTCGACGTCAATACATCCACTGGCCCCGATAAAATCCCCCCTATGGTACTTATAAAATGTGCCTCACCTTTGGCTAAACCCCTGCGCAAACTTTTTGCCCTGTCTTACTTCTCCGGAGTGTATCCCGACTCTTGGAAACTAGCTCATGTTCAGCCAATCCCAAAAAAAGGTGAAGCCAGCGACCCCTTAAACTACCGCCCAACAGCAATTACTTCGGTTCTCTCCAAAATCATGGAGACAATAATCAATAAAAAGCTGATGAAATATCTAGAATCCAACCAAATTATACACGACAGGCAATACGGCTTCAGATCTAAACGGTCTACTGGCGATCTGCTTGTGTGTTTAACTGAGCGTATCAACCAAAGCATTCACAGCTTTGGTGAGTCTAGCCTGGTTGCTCTAGATATATCAAAGGCTTTTGACAGAGTATGGCACTCAGCTCTGTTGAATAAACTCCAAGCTATTGGTATACACTTAGTTCTAAGGAACTGGATTAAGAGCTTTCTTTCAGGCCGTTCAATCAAGGTAGTATTGGATGGCGTCGAATCCAACCCCCACGCCATTTCGGCCGGAGTTCCCCAGGGGTCAATTCTTTCACCCGCACTTTTTCTAATCTTCATTAATGATCTGCTCTCAATCCCCTCCAACCCACCTCACTGCTTCGCTGATGACGGTACTCTGAATTTCTCTTACTCCTTCGACAATATAAGACAAGCACGTGCCAGACCTTGTCTTTACCACCGTCAACTGATGTCGGCTTCGATCAACCGGGATATCGAATCGATTCTTCATTGGGGCGAAATGAACCGCGTCGAATTCAATGCCACAAAAACGAAGCACTGTCTGATCTCCAACAAAAAATGGACCGACCTTCCTCCTATCTCAGTGGATAAAAAGAATCTAACGGCTGACTCAACTCTCAACATCCTAGGGGTAACTTTAACGGAGCATCTGCGATGGAACGATCACATATTCCAAATCGCCAAACAAGCCTCCCAATGCCTTGGATTTCTCAAGAGATGCAAGTTCCTCCTCCAGCCAGCCGCATTGGCTACAATATACAAATCCTACATTCGGCCGCGCCTCGAATACAACTCGTATATCTGGGCAGGCGCCCCAAAATCCACCTTGGCTTGTCTCGACAAGGTGCAAAATCGTGCCCTCAAACTCATTGGTGATGGCTTCTTTCGCGCCTCCATAGACACCTTAAGCCACCGTAGGAATGTAGCAGCCCTCTCCATACTTTATCGCTATTCCATGGCGACTGTTCCACTGAAATTCAGGACCTCCTGCCTGCACGGCAATACTTTTCCCGCAACACAAGACTAGCCCGCTCGGCTCACCCCCATACCCTACAGCCCCCTCGTTCACGCACAATACGGTTTAGAAGTTCGTTTATGAATAGAACAACTCGACTGTGGAATAATCTCCCGCAGTCAGTATTTCCGAACTCGTACAACACCTTAAAGTTCAAACGTGAGGTTCATCGTCATTTTCTTCTACACCCTCCAGACCCCCTCTAACCTTTCCTATTCTTCTCTATTCTTCAAACCAAGCTTACTACTAGACATTGCACCATGAACTGAACGACATGACGGACTGGTAGTAGGGTTACACCTAAGCTTGGTTTTTTCATATAAAAAAAAAAGTGATACGGGCGGTCCCAAGCTGTAATAAAGAGGCTAGAATACTACATACATGAAGGAGGTACGGGAAACACAACCTAAACGTACAAATAAAATCATTGCTTACGAGGATTTAAAGACATGTCACCATGTGTTGTTACGAAAAGTTCCACTGAAACGACCCTTACAGCAATCATATAACGGACCTTATAAGCAATAAGGCGAAACATTGCATTCTCCTTATACGTGGACAACAAAAGGTGATTTCAGTGGACAAGATTAAACCAGTGGTCCTTTTGAACAATCAAGACGAACATACAAACTCAGCGAAAGAAACAAACATAGAGTACAAACCCCAAACGCTACTAACAAGTATACAGCCAATCACAGGAGATATACCACGAATACCAACTAGAAGTTCAGGAAGACGTATTATAATTTCGGAACGATACCATTGTCATTGAAGAGGGAATACTGTGGCGAACAACTGTGCGATAATAATCTGGAGTCAACTAACGAGTAGTCTTCTGGGGCTCTTCACAGCCCGGCTCAGAAAGTAGGCTGATGCAAGATTTTTTGTCATAAACGTAGTAACAGATTAGCACAGATAGAGAATTCGCTTCTAAATACAGTAAGTCGACTGTGAAACAATCTTCCTCAGTACTTCCAAACACTTGCACCATTCAAGAGTTCCAACGCAGTCCTCATTGCGAACTCCTTCAACCTCCTCCTGGCTCCTCCGAACCTCAAATTCAAACATTGTACATACCATGACGTGACCAACGACATGATAGGTGATGGTAGTATATAAGATGATTCCTTCGCTTAATATTGCCAAATAAAAGAAGGCGTATTGCATGCTCTCCAAACCTGATTTTGAAGGACGCCTCTTTCGTCTCCATCTAATCCCTACTTGATTTTCCAGTTCGCCTCGTTTGCACATTTATTTTGATCTCGTGGAGGCTCCTTCCTACGATCACCACCCCCATATCATCTGAACATCCATCCAAAAGCAATCGCCTCATCTGGAACGTGTAACTTCAGAACGGTATCATACATTTTTTTATAAACAGTACTGGTCCCAGGATGGATCCCTGTGGAACACCTCGCCACACCTTTATCTTCAGTAAACCTCTAGGTTCTTCATCTGATTTCTAGTCCCGCCGCTATTCCACTAAAAACTCGGTGATTAATCGCACCATATAAAATACATCGTCTCACCGAACCTTATACCGCGCGGAGTAAACTGTGTTTTGAAAAAGGCTATGGCCGTTTTGGGGGTGGCAATTCTTTTATTTTCGTTTCTGTTATCTGTTTGACTATATCATGCTGCTCTACATTGCACTTTCAATAGAACAATCGACAGTAAAAATGGGCTTCAGTCTTTTTCATAAAAAATTGCAAGAAGGAAGATTCAATATTAAAAACATCTTAAAATAGTCCAAACTAATAAACTGGATATCCTCTACTCGCACCATAAAAAATCTAAAAAATAATCCCGATTCTTCTCTGATACTAAAGTTTCATTCCTTTCATTCTCACAGGATACTAAAAGAAACAAACCCTCTCTAATGGGATAAATCCATTAAACCAAGCCATCTGCTAACCACATATTTTTATTTCTGTAGGGTAAAAAAAACGATAGCAACCCTTCAAAGTCTCGTTATAAACAATGTGCAAAGATACATTACGAAGGAAATTATGGGGAGTTACACGAGCCACTAGATGAGCCCCACCAATGCGCCTCGTAAGTAAGATGTAACAAACTGTTAATGATAAACAAACAGGTCTGGCTGCTGCTCCATACATATTGCAGGGGGTTTGCAGAGCTCAGCACCTGCCATTACTTCGTAGGAATATTCCAGCTCCATAAAGGGGTAGATTATGCCATTAACATTTGGATCTGAGCCAGACTATAAAGCAGGGAAATAAGTATGTGATCAGGAATTGTCTGCAGCAATTCGAAGGGATGTTGGCCTGAGGCAGGCTCTCTCTAATATGATGACTGCAGCTAAAGACATCTGATTTCCTTCTATATTAGGATTAGGGTTTGATATTTTGAGATTGCTAATTTGCTGGAGTGGCCAGAACCGATAAAGACTTAAGTACTGGAATGTTGTACTGCAGCTTTAATATTTAAGCTGATTGTCTGTCAGTCAGAACAACATGAGCAGTAATCTCTTAAACATTTGCAGACGTTGTATACATCGCAAATTGTTTCATTTATGAAGTAGAGATTTGATTTGGCCCCTGGCTACTCTCTTTACAATTTAAGTGAACAATGACACAAATCGAAAGCTGTTGGAAAGGTAAGGATAGCATAGCGTACTACCCCATCAGCACTTCTTTCTTCACTACTATATAGAAACGGAGGCTCAGTAGCCGGAATCGAACAGGTGCTTTTATCTCTCGTGATACCGAAACCGTCCAGCCTTTGAACCTTGGCCAGCTTGATCATGGTACCCTTTCGATTTGTTTTGACCCAACATGCTATAGATGCATATATGTGACAATGAGTAGTCTTATGATCTTCGTGTCGACTGAGACTGCAAGTTTTCCTTACGACAGATTAGGAGAGATGCAGTGTCACATCAAAGAAATGATACTACACGATTTAGGAGGTAGTGTGGACGGCCATACGCCATGCCATTGCTTAGTGATCCTTGATAATAGCCTGCGCACGTCACTTGAAATCAGGCACTAACCAGATAATCGTATCGTGCTCCCGCATCAATCATGGTACAGGCTTGATGATTCGAAAAATTTGGGTTCCTGTGTTCGGGTGCCATTCGAGCTCATCCTGTGGTATTTGAATCTAAATCCAAGACTAAATGTAGAGATCTCAAACGTATCGAATCTGATTTATTTACTTCAAATAGTACCGAATTGAATAGAGTCCCCAATGATGCAGACGGCGAGGTGTAAATAACCCCGATGATGGAACAGCAGTTCTTTGTTTCAACCTCATGACCCACTAGTTCATGACCATGGATGTTACAATGGGCCTGTCCGACTAGTAAGCGACATTTAACGCCTTGCCCTATCCCAAGTAGAAACTAGTTGGGATGTGGGTTCGACCCTTTCGGTCCACACGATCAACTTCCCAGTATGATAGAAGGAAGCTCTTTGAAATAACGATAAGAATGGTAAATCCGCAAGGCTTTTCTAAAGAACTTTTTTTGTTGAACAGTAGCAAACAAACATGTCCCTGGCACTTCGTTTGCTACACTATAAAGCGAATTCATGTTGAGCGTGTTGACGCGCTGATGATAAACTGCAATGGTAAAAACTTCATTTTCAATTCGAACGATTTTAGGAGATAGTACCAAAATTAATCAATGTAACGGATTTGTCAAACTTGTCCGAAAAGGCCAAATTGTAATCACTGGAAATCCCGCGATGAACTCAATTCCCAAAACTGTAGGACATTACTAAAGGTAATAAAGGTACTAAAGGCCGACCCATCCCTACACATCTTAGGCGTGACTTTAGCCAAAGACTTGCGATGGAATGACCACATATTCCAAATCGCCAAACAAGGATCTCAGTGCTTGGGATTTCTTAAGAGGTGCAAGTTCCTCCTCCAGCCATCGGCCCGTGCTGTTATTTATAAATCCTACATTCGGCCTCTTCTCGAATTTAACTCCATCGTTTGGGGCGGCGCTCCAATAACCACCTTGGCATGGTTAGATAAGGTCCAAAAAAGGGCCCTTAAACTAATTGATGGCGACACCATTTGCTCCCCCATCGACCCCTTGAGCCACCGTAGGAATGTAGCAGCACTGACAAAATTTTATCGCTACTTTCATAGTGACTGTTCCTCCGAGCTAAAAGCTCTCCTGCCTCCACGGCAATCCTATACCCGCAACACCAGATTAGCCCACTCGTCTCATTCCCTCCACCTGCAACTCCCCCTTTCACGCACTCAACAAGATATGAATTCGTTTGTAAATAGAACAACTCGACTGTGGAATAATCTCTCGCAGTCAGTTTTTCCGAGCTCCTACAACATCCAAGAGTTCAAACGCAGGGTTCATCACCACCTTCTTCAATACCCCCCGTTCCTTTATAACCCCTCCAACCCCCCCCCCCCCCCCCCGTACTAAGCTTACTGCTAGACATTGCACCATGACATGACAAATGACATGACGGACTGGTTGTACAAAGGGTGACTCCTGAGCTTAGCACTGCCACATAAAAAAAAAAAAAAAAAAATAAAAACATGGAAAGCAATCCGCCGTTCAAACAGTTCTGAACTAAAGTTTGAAAATTTCGTCATGTTTGTAATGGTTAACGTATTTGTTGAATGGTTTTTAAAGAAAACTCGGATTTTGACGAGTGATGACTCTTTGGGAAGCTATTGCTCGGCTGAATCCATAAAAGTGAACTTCATTTTGAACGGGTGTCATTCCAACGCTTCGATCGGAACCCCAATGAAGTCAATATCATTTTTGGTTTGCGTTCTATCGAGCATGTACAAAAATCACTTACGCCCTTTAAACATAGATACCGCTTGATCGAATTTTATGA
This sequence comes from Thereva unica, assembly GCA_949987705.1. NCBI lineage: Eukaryota > Metazoa > Arthropoda > Insecta > Diptera > Therevidae > Thereva > Thereva unica. The sequence goes on along the minus strand of OX465281.1, from coordinate 31,647,656 downwards.
AAATCTTTTCAAAGCGGTTGGTTCGTGCTATATCGTGCATGTACAAAATATCACTTACGTCGCTTAAACAAAAAAACGGCTAGACCGAATTTCATGAAAATCTTTTCAGATCATATTTCGGTTAATACGCGTCGAACGACACCTCAACGAAGTCGATATCAGTTTTGGTTCGCGCGATATCGTGCAGTAAAAAATGACCACATCCGTACGCACACACACACACACACACATACTTCCTCCCAATTTTTTGCTTAAAATGCTCCTGGGACCTTGAAATATGAAAATACGTTGAAATTTTCGATTTCGATTTTCGGACCGATTACAATAACTTCCTATACTGGGAAGTTAAAAATCCTAAAATTTTGATAGTTTCGGCACGCGAGTGTCATTTTTCCAAGCGGTCCCCCTACTGAGCACTAATCACATCCAATGCTGCTTAACTTCCTCAATCGAACGAGAACCAATATGTATGTCAGATATTCGCCTCATAAGGCCGTTATAAGAAACTGATAGGAAGTATCAGTATCGCAGATTTTTCTTTATGTGTAGCTCATTAGAAATCGAAGGGGAAACCCCTCTTTCCTTATAAGGAACTTACGGAGAAATCGCTCTTTCGGCATACACCTAATTTGCCACAAGGGGACCCAGACGCTTCAGGAGGCATGCGTCCTTTAAATGCTAGTCGGGTTATGATAGTTTTTATGTGCCAGATTTAGCCTTTGGCGTCACTCTTTGTACTACCAGTACATCATATCGTGTAAGTCATGGTCCAAGTTTTACTAGTAAGCTTAACTTGAGAGTGAAGGTAGGATACAATAGGGCAAGAGAAACCCCGGCAGGTACTGAAGGAAAAGGCGATATTCGTTTTGAACTCAGGATATTGCACGAGTTCGTAAATACTGATTACAAAAAGTTGTTCCACAATTGAGGTGAAATATTCTTGAACGAAACTTTTGACTGTAGTGCGAAAAGGTGGGGGTTGTAAGATGTTAGAATGATCCGAAGGGACAAGAGGTGGAGGTAGAGGATATTTAATTTCGTTGGAACATTAACCGTGGTTATATTGGTAAAATTTTGCCAGGGCTGCTACATTCCTTTCCACCTATTTGCATATCTTAAGAAATCCCAGGCTGGGGTGATTTTTAGCGATTTGGAATATAATTGTGATTCCATTTCAATTCCTTAGTTAATACCATGCCTACAACGTTAAGAGGATTCAGTCATTAGATACAAACCACCCGCTGAAGCAGAAGGAATGGTTTAGCAGGTTTCGTTGTAGATAAAATAGCACATACTACATTTTGGAAGCTTTGAACTCAACGCAATTCTTACGGGCCCAATCAAAAACGAGTTAAATGTCCTTGTTGATTGATCGAGAAAACAAAGTCTGACCCGAAGAGTAACGCAAGTGAAAGCACAAGAGCAAAGCAAAGCTCCCTCTTCAGCGTAGCTGTGAAAGTTATTGAAAGAGATTAATATGAAGTCGTTAATATAGTGTTAAAAAAAGGGTCGATGATAGAACTGACCCCTGAAGGACACCGGCAGATATGGTATGAATTTTAGGTTAGACCCCATCCAATACCACCTTGATCGAATGGCTAGAAAGAGACTTCTCAATAAAATTCTGTAGAACTGAGTCGATTTCAATTAGGATGTCATAATATGTCAAATGCCTTGACAATATCAGGAGCAACCAGACCAGATTTACAAAATCAAGGCTTTTGACTCGATTGATCCTCTACAACAGCCCCGATCAGTCCGTTTTGTTCGCCAGATTATCTATGTACTGGTTTAAATGAAGCTCCAATTTATATTTCATCTAATGTATCCTCTAAGTATTTGCATTATTATGAGAAGCCTAAGCCTTTGGTTGCCCGGTTCTTCGATTTCAACGATGATCGTTTCCTTGTAAATTTATTGAGATTGGTGCTCTTCAATAAAGCTAAATTCCCAAACAAGTGATTTTTTTATGTGAAAGACTAGAGTCTCAAGAAAAGGCCCTTAATACTGTCACAATCTATTTTCTACGTATAGCAATGTCGAACAGCAGCTCTAGTCGGGGAGGAAGAAACTGCCACAACCTACCCGCGATATTTTTAGTCCACCTACTCCCAACCATTACTATCGCGACTTTGACTTCGGGGCATCTAGAAACAACTCGCTGGAGTGTTATGCCTCCTGAAACGAGTTGAATTTCATCAACCAATCGATGACATGGGCTTTGATGGAGCGGGGAAGCGCTAAGGAAGGTTATTACAGGAGGAATCAGGAATGTAAAGAGGGAAGAAGAAAGAAGGAAAGTTATGTAGGTGGGAAAGTAGAAGAGGCGAAGGACCACCGTGGAGCTGGCCGGAATTCGAACCCGGGACCTCTGGGATGGTAGTCAGGCGCCTTACCTCTAGACTACCTAGGCCCCACAAGGCTTGTTCCATACTTCCTGTTTCACCGATTACCATTATGACAACATTGTCTATGTAGCATTGGACAGAAAGATTATGATCAACTAGAACATCTAGAGTTCATCTACAATAAGGCGCAACAGATATAACTTTCCCTGAGGACATCCCCCGAACAAAATTCCAATACTAAATAGCATTATTTTTCTTTGATTAAGTTCTCACTTGGAACACCACTGTATGTATGTAGATACTTACAACAACTCTTGGTGTCACAAGAACACATTCCCAAAACGATAAACCAGATTTTATCCCGGGGTACAGTTAAAGTTAAGGGGATAAAAATTCAGAAAGTATACAATACAGCAGAAGAAACAAGCTCACCCCCAGAGGACGAATAACAATGTTTCTTGTATTTTTTTAAAGCACCTAAACGTACATACAAATGTCCTTATTCAAATAAAAATCCTTTAGCCATTTGCATTAGCATTCATTGAGGAATTCTTGATATTTGCAATTTCTAAAATGCTCCTCGAAAGCTTTAAACTGCCACTTTACAAATTCTTAAAGGAGCAGGACCCATTAATCACCCCTTTATCGAAAATGCTTTCGACTTAAATAGAAGCGAACAAACCCATTACGTCGGGAATCCGGAGCAGCTCTCTCTCATGCATGGCAGAGAAGGGCTCTTTAGGGAAATTTTAAATTAATGCCAGAGCCATTCTTTACGCCAAACCATCACCATTACCTTCTTCTACCCTGTTTATTTCGCTGGATGGCTCTACCACTAGCCGATTTTTGGGGACCATGACGGGTGGACGGGTGGGTGGGGGGTGATTCTCTAGGAGGGTGGAAGTAGGAAAAGCGTCAAGTTATTAATTTCCAGAATTCCCAATAGTCTCTCGCACTCTATGAAGGAGATATTGAAAGCTGCTTTGTTGTTAAATTTTCCACCTGAATATTGAATCAATTCTTGGAAGAAGAGGGTCCTGGCATCCCTTGCAGCCTTATCATTCGTTTTGACAGAGGTTCGTCCTTTAATATTCCAATTTGATGTATACTATACAGGATCTGGGCTTCTTTTCTTTCTCGCTCAAGCGAACACTCGGGGCTCCATGCTTAAGGGGTCAAGTGGAATGCAAAGAACTACGACGGTACATAAAGAATGGAATTCATATTGGCCCAAAGTGGGATCCTTGGGTATTTCCACCCCGGAAGGGAAATATCTGCGAACATTGTACATATCCATAAATATACAACAACTATATACATATATACGTAACATTTTTTTTTTTGCATGCGGGTCACTGATTTTATTTAATCGCCTGTTGAAGAATTATTGTTCCTCCAGGGCCCCATGGCTTCTGGGGCTTTATTCGGTATGGTGTATACCATTAATCCGGCTTATTCTACTGTGCAGACGTAATTATCCCCCCTCTGTATCTCGGCGAGGCGCAATTTATCCACTTCATTGGATTCCTGTCATACTAAATTGCATTAAATCTTTTACGAGCCATTTTATTACATATTATGAAATATGTTAGTATAGATTTCATGCCGGATAAAGGCTTTTATGGAGCTCGGTGCTGTGGGGAATAAGTATTTGTTTACGCAAACAAGAAGAAATAAAAACAAATTCCTTTTATTTTATTTTTTCAAAGGTAGGGAGAACTTTTTTAATTTTATATTATTGAAGTAAAACGTTAAGGTAGAAGGTACAAAAAAGATGTGGGTTGGAGCAAGTTGCATGACATAATGGGCGCGCCGGGATTTGTGTTGTTCTTCTATTGGCATGGTCTCATAATGAAAAAGACATGCTGAAAGTTTTTATTGTAAATCAATATTTAACTTTCATTTGTAGCGACTGGTAAGTTTATATCTAGTTGACCTTTTGCCACAAACGTGCATACTACGGGAGCACTACTGCAGCGACTGCATACAACTTAATTTACAAGTTGACGCAAAAACACAGGAAACAAATTGACACATGAACCCGAAAAAACACTCCCTAGATCAGAGTTCAGTGATCTAGATTTCCGATTTTTTCATCTCTTTTATCTCAAATATGTGGGCCTGATCGATTGCACAGCCTCAGCGATTATCCTAAAGGGTTCCAAGATAATGGCGTGCGCCAAAACTATTGGAAATTATACGCGCAGACGAGGAAATGACAATTCCACACAGTTTCGCCACAAGTTCTACAACTGTTTATAGTAAATATATAGTAGGTACACAAAAATCACAACATGTGTTCGATATAGGGCGTTTTGAAATTTATTTTTGGTAAAAATATGCATTTTAAGGAATTTTAATGAAACCACGGTCTATTTGCACAAATGAGGTATCTTTGATATCGCAAAGAACGCAGCTCTTATTTCATTAAAAAAAATGGTGTATGGTGGGAAAACATAGAAATAAAGGGGGTTAGTTGAAAAAAAAAATGGGAGAGTAAATTCTCAGAAACTCGCCTTGTAATTAAAAAACTAGGTCTCTAAGGTATTTTTTTTCTGAATTTTATATGAGGAGTGGTCGAACAAAACGGCACATGTCTAGTTTTGAAAACGCAAAAAACTGTATATGACTCTGAGCTGTATGTAAGGGAAACCTTCACTTTGCTATCAAAAAATTATGACATGCACGTACTTTTTGAAGTGTCTCAAATTGAAATTAGTTGTAATTTTGTGTAATGAACACGGTTCCGTCAAAAAACTTAAAACGGCCAGCCATGGACATGTGCGGTTTTGTTCAACCACTCCTCATATACAAATGTTTCTACTATTTCATACTACTTCAGAAATAGAAAAAAGCTGCAGTAATAAAGATGCTAGGAACTTGTATAAAGAAGCATACATGATAAAGAACGAATATCAACCCACCTGCATCATGCTGATTTTTACTAGGAAGTGGTGAAAATCTTAGGCCGGTCGCCCACTAAAGTGGTGTGGCAGTGGCGAGGTTTTGGCCTGCCATGTAGATGCAAAGTTTTGCATCAGTTGAATGATGTAATGTCAAGTAGCAAATCGTGTAAGTAATTCAACATAATCTTATTGCTAACGAAAAGTGGCACCCACTGCCACTTACCACTCAAAAGTTAAACTTGTCGGAGACTAGAAACAATCAAGTGGTGCCACGCCACTCGCCTGATGCCACATCATCACCACTCCACTTCAATGTGCGCTATTTCATTTGATTTTGCGGGAATGAGTTTTTCACTTGCCATTAGGTTACCACGCCACTGCCACACCACTTTAGTTGGCGCCGGCCTTACATCTGTCTATCAGCAGGGAATGTGTGCGACCGCTTTTCTAAGCCAAGGCTCGCACTGAAGTTGGGTGGCGGTGGCATGGTAATTAGCTTGCAAGTGGTGTATCAGTGGGATGATCGCGGAATGGCATCGAAGTGGTTTAATGCGCACGAAGTATCAGGCACCACTTCGCGGCATCATTTTTTCAATTTAAATGTGATCGTCGGACGATGAGAATTCGTTTTACTTCGGTTGGTTGATTAGATTCAGCTCATTTCAGGAGGCATAGCACTCCAGCGAGCTGTTTCTCGATGCCCCGACGTCAGAGTCGCGATAGTAAGGGTTGGGCATAGGTGGAATAAAATATCGCGGCTAGGTTGTGGCAGTTCTGTCTCTCTCCCCTCCCTCTATCTTCCGACTAGAGCTGCTGTTCGACATTGCACTCTTAACGTAAAAATAGATTGTCGGCAGTTCAAAGGGGCTGTCGCTAAGCCTCTAGTCTAACACATAAAAAAAAGATCTTTGGCGAGAACGTTGGAAGACTGGACACTTCAGCGATCAGCACCGAAGAAAACCTGTCTAAAGAATATCGAGGGCGACTTCAAGAATCAACGATTATCAGTTATCGAGGGTCGCCAAAAATCGTCAAGAATGGAAACGAATCGTGAATGGAGTTCGAGATCCAGCGGGCACCGTCAGCAGGGCATCTGTTGCGGGGACGTCCCGCTCGGACCGCCAGCTAACGGATCAAAGAATAAGAAAGAAGTGGCTTACCACTGTGTGTCTACGAGGTTGATAGCTTCCTTTCTGCCATCTTTACTACATATACTCTATTTCGTCGTATTGTCTAATATAAAAAAAATAACAACCATCGGCAGAAAACCCGAAGAAGTTTTGTCTGGTTGGTCCACGTCAAAAACATCATAAAAACTCCACTAATTTTTAAAATCTCAAATATTTATTAATAGAAAAGAATATTGTCTTTCTACTTTTTGTTTCTCATTTTACAATTGAACTTCCTTTGCAATCCAATCCCTGAACGCGATAACGCTAGTGTAAACTCCAATAGATTTGCTACATCCAACTCTCCATTCGACAATACCATAAACCTTTCCATTGTAGACCAATGGTCCGCCATTGTCACCACCGCAGGCTTCCTGATGACCAGCTATATCCCCAGCACAAATTTGCTTATCCGTAATATCCGGGAAGTGGTTCTTGCAATCATTTGTGTCGAACATCGAAACCTGTGCGAATTTCAACTGATCAGGAATATCGTAGCTTGGAAGATCGAAGAATCCCCATCCAGTTACAGTAGCTTCCACATTCGAAGGCTGCTTCTCGTCCCGGCTTGGCAGAGCAATTGGCTGAACATTTTCATTGAACTTAATCGGACTACTAAGGATCATCAATGCAATATCGTAGTCGGACTCGTGGTGGAACTCATCAGGGAATAGGAAGTCCTTAAGCCTGTGTACAGTTCCATGGTTCACGTTATTACTGCCAACGCGGACACTAAACGAAGATACTCCATGACCGTAGATGCAGTTACCAGCTGTTAGTACAACAGTTGCGGAGAGAATAGAACCTCCACAGGTGTAGTCACGACCGTTGTATATAGCTGCATGATAGGGATAATCTCCCTGATTCGCAAATCCTCCACCGATGATACGGGCTGAGCGATAGGCGGTCGCCGGTGCGGAAAAGGCGCAGACTAAAGCGCAAGCTAGTGTAATTGAACGGAACATTGTCAACTGAATGTGACGGGGTTTGATCGATTCCTGCTTTTTATATGACGACTAAAGTCGACTAATTTACTCATTATCGATCACGCGAAAAATTTTAAAAATAATTTTTACGCCCAAAAATCGTCAAATATTTCCCTGAGTGTAGAGGGGAAACATTGTGTTCACAAGTGTGATTTTAGTAACTTTGTTTAATCATGTGGATCGTCGAGTATTTTTTCGTATATCGTAAATTGGTGAACATTTTGTGGAAAAATACAAAATCGTGATCGACTAGTTAATTGGATCTTAAAAAAAGTTTTGTTTGTGTATCGAAAGAATTAATGTCCGTCATTCCGCTTTTTTTTTTTTTTTTTTTTTTTTTTATATGAAAAAACCAAGCTTAAGTGTAACCCTTTGTACTACCAGTCCGTCATGTCGTTCAGTTCATGGTGCAATGTCTAGTAGTAAGCTTGGTTTGAAGAATAGAGGAGAATAGGAAAGGTTAAAGGGGGTCTGGAGGGTGTAGAAGAAAATGACGATGAACCTCACGTTTGAACTTTAAGGTGTTGTACGAGTTCGGAAATACCGACTGCGGGAGATTATTCCACAGTCGAGTTGTTCTATTCATAAACGAACTTCTAAACCGTATTGTGCGTGAACGAGGGGGCTGTAGGGTATGAGGGTGAGCCGAGCGGGCTAGTCTTGTGTTGCGGGAAAAGTATTGCCGTGCAGGCAGGAGGTCCTGAATTTCGGTGGAACAGTCGCTATGGTAATAGCGATAAAGTATGGAGAGGGCTGCTACATTCCTACGGTGGCTCAAGGTGTCTATGGAGGCGCGAAAGGGGCCATCACCAATGAGTTTGAGGGCACGATTTTGCACCTTGTCGAGACAAGCCAAGGTGGTTTTTGGGGCGCCTGCCCAGATATGCGAGTTGTATTCGAGGCGCGGCCGAATGTAGGATTTGTATATTGTAGTCAATGCGGCAGGCTGGAGGAGGAACTTGCATCTCTTGAGAAATCCAAGGCATTGGGAGGCTTGTTTGGCGATTTGGAATATGTGATCGTTCCATCGCAGATGCTCCGTTAAAGTTACCCCTAGGATGTTGAGAGTTGAGTCAGCCGTTAGATTCACTCCATCCACCGAGACAGGAGGAAGGTCGGTACAATTTTTGTTGGAGATCAGACAGTGCTTCGTTTTTGTGGCATTGAATTCGACTCGGTTCATTTCGCCCCAATGAAGAATCGATTCGATATCCCGGTTGATCGAAGCCGACATCAGTTGACGGTGGTAAAGACAAGGTCTGGCACGTGCTTGTCTTATATTGTCGAAGGAGTAAGAGAAATTCAGAGTACCGTCATCAGCGAAGCAGTGAAGTGGGTTGGAGGGGATTGAGAGCAGATCATTAATGAAAATTAGAAAAAGTGCGGGTGAAAGAATTGACCCCTGGGGAACTCCGGCCGAAATGGCGTGGGGGTTGGATTCGACGCCATCCAATACTACCTTGATTGAACGTAAATTTGACTCAATAAACTTGTAAAATTTAGAGTTACTGCTCATCTCTCACTGATGCCGATCGCTGCTCATCTCTCACAACAATTGATAGTTTTTACAACAAAGAATACTGCAGGATAAAATTCTCGTCCATCCTGTCTTCTTTACGTTCCTTTAATCCCTTATGGGACATAGAGCGGAAGCAGTTGCCCTCCAGCGGACTGCTGTCGTACAAAACAGACAGCTCTCAGCTCCGACCAAGATCTCCCAGCCTCTACTAATAGAGTTCTCCTCCACGTTGTTCTAGGTCTTCGGACTCGTCTGGTTCCTTGCGGATTCTAGTCAAGGGCTTGTTTGGATAGATTCTCGTTTATTCGTTTGCAACGTATGGCCAAGCCAATTCCATTTCCTTCGCCTGATTTGGTCGCCTATCTTTTCTTGGCCGGCGCGGCGCCATACTCTTCATTTGAAATTCTATCTTGCCAGGGGATTTTTAGGATACGACGAAGGCATCTGTTGATGAGTACTTGTAGGCGCCCTTTGATGAATTGGTTTTACAACCATACAAAAGAACTGCCTTATCGTTGGAGTTGTTTAAGATGTTTTTGAGGTCCTGGTGTCTGTGGGCCAGCAAACAGATATCATCCACGTAGTCGAGATCCTTATGGCGGTCTAGCAAACCCCATTGTATGCGGCCTGTTTTATTATCTAGATCGCCGTCAAGGATGTCATTTATTACTATAAGAAATAGTAAAGGCGAAAGTAGGCGTCCTTGTCGTACTCCTGAACTCACCTCACAGCTGTCAAATAATTTTCCATTATGGAGAACTCTGCATTTGGAATTGTTGTATGCGGCTTTTATCAATTCTAATATTTTATCAGGCAGTCCACGTCGCCGTAGTGCCTGCCATATAAAGCTCCTATTGACCGAGTCAAACGCTTTCTTATAATCTACGAAAGCAAAATAAAGGGGGGGATCGGAATTCAGTAGACTGCTCCACTATTATTCTCAAGGTGTTAATATGGTCTATACATGAGCGGCCCTTCCTGAATCTGGCCTGCTGCCTTCTAAGCGTTCGTTCTCCTGCCTCCTCTTATCCTAGATAGTAATATATGGGACAAAATTTTGCCCACTTTAGATAATAAACAGAAGCCTCTCCAGTTGTCGCATATTGTTAGGTCCCCCTTTTTTGGTGTATTGACTATGATACCTTCCGTCCAATCCTCCGGAAAGGTACAAGTGTTCCATGCTATTTCCAGGATTGGCTGTAGCGCATCTGCTATGAGGCTTGAATCGGCTTTCAACAATTCTGGCGGGATGCTATCTATTCCAGCTGCTTTACCATTGGCCATTGCATGAATTGCGGTTACTATTTCGTCTTGGATGGGGCCCTAGTGGTGATTCTTATTGGCTGTGCATTGTTGCTGTTTTCCTGAGGTTCCGGTGTAAGTGAACCATTCAATGCGGCGAAGAAGTAGTCCCTCCATCTTTGGAGTTGCTTCTCGTCGCTGCACAATAGCCCACCATTCGCGCTCTTAACGGCATTGTTTTTAGTAGAGTGCTTCCGCGAGAGCTGTTTAGATATTTGGTGCAGCACTTTACTGTTGCCTGTGTTTCATTTATCTGCTGCCTTTTATCACGCCGGGCACTTCTCTTTACCTCCAGGTGTAATTGAGAGTATTCCCGTTGGTAACGTCTTTCCGAGTCGCTTGGATATTTAAGGTTATTTTTTGAACCCAAGCTCTGATCTATTTTTTGCCAGATTGTGTCCGAGATCCAGTGTTGCTGGTTTCTTTGGGTATAACCGATGCTCGTTTCCACAGCCACGTCAATATAGCGCCCTTTGTCTCCCTCTCCACAGTTCTTCAATATTTTTGTCGTCAGAAACGATTTGCTGGTTTCATATTTGTTGCAGGTTTCCAGCGCCTTCTCCATTTTTAACGCTCTCCCGTAGAAGATCTACGTTAAACCGTTTACGGTTTATAGCATCGCGTTGAACGCTTCTGATTGCGCCGATTTTAAGGCGAATAGTTGCTACAATCAAATGGTGGTCGCTTCCAGTGTCTGCTCCCCTGAAGCCCCTTACATTTTGCAATAAATATCCATCTGTGGCTGACGGCCACGTGATCTATCTGAATTCTCGTTCAACCGTCGGGCGATACCCAGGCCTCCTTGTGTATCTTCTTGTGGCCAAAGGAAGTTCCACCTACCATGAGTTGGTGGGAACTACAAAATTCAACGAAAGGCTCACCATTGTTATTGGTAACTTGGCTTAGGCCTTGATTTCCAATTGTTTGTTCAAGGACGGCGCTGTCACGGCGATCTTTGCGTTTAAGTCACCCATTAATACAATGATGTCCCCCCTTGGAATAGAGCGAAAAACCTCATTCAGTCGCATATAGAACTCGTCTTTGATGACATCTTCTGCGTCTTCAGTTGGAGCATAGCATTGGACTACGGTAGTACTTCTTAGTCTGATGCGCAGGCGCACGGTAATAATCGTCTCAGAAAATGGTGACCAGCTAATGAGGCTGGACCTGGCTTCTTTGGTGAGTATTACGCCAACGTCACTCCTACGGCTTTCAGTTTCGTTTCTTCCAGAACATAAGAAGGACTTACCGTTTGGGCAGATATGTCCTCCGCATCGGACCATCTGGTCTCGCTAAGCCCCATGATCTTGATTTTATATCGATTCATCTCGTTGAGGACTTCATCCAGTCGTCCCTCAGCAAGCAGTGTTCTCACATTCCATGATCGGATTCGTGTCCTTTTTCGAAAAGCAAATGTTGTCGTCGTGTTACCCATCCGGTTCCGAGCCATTGTTTGCCAATTCGTATGGGAGCGGGTTGCTAACCCGATACGAGGCCCAAGTTTTATTTACAAATTGATGATAGATATGGAGAGAGGAGAGCTTTTATTTTCTCACCATCTAAAGGGAGAGCTTTTAAATTTAGCTTCAGAATATGGCCACAATATATATGCCACTTTTTTGTGGATTAATACCCAAGCTCTTGCTCAGATAACAGCTATAGAGATATACATATGACAAAGTGACTGGCACGAATCTGGTTCAAAAACGGTTTCTTTACACCTTTTGTATCTTAATCCTTGCTCCTTGGACGGGACTGACGCTTTTTCCTACGTTACCTACCTACCTCAACAAAATAAGATAACATTACCAGCACAAAAAACTTGTAGCAAGTTCAGGGCAAACACTTCCATCAAGTATCTAGTTTTTGTGTATTTGTAAAAGTAATTTAGAATGTAGTTTGCTGCACTCATTCACAAGTTGCCTCACAAATGGCTTTCCTCAGCTCCAATTAATGTTTCAATTTTTGGGTGACTTAAAAGGGAACTGGAAGTAAGTGCTTTGTAGAAGGTGTTAAGTACTTGTTCTTAAGTACCTTGTGTTTAAGCACCACTACAGTACTGAAAACATTTTTAAAATATTTTGTAGTAAGTATATTTCACAGTATTTCATAAGAAGTAAAGACTGTTTAAAAACAGCAGACTTGTAACATTTTAAAATTACTTATTCCAGGAATTTATACTTTTAATTAATTTTGGGTGTTCTCCTGAAAAAAAGTTGAGTTTTTTGAGTGATTTTAGCATGAGTTTTGTTTAACTTTAAATTATTCATAAAACTTGATTTTTTTCTTCACAATTTTGGTTCAAGCCCTCATCAGATAAGAAAAATGTCAGCCCTTACTTCTTCCCTCGAACAGCCCAACTTCCAGTCCGTTGAATGTTGAAATATGAAATTAGTATGGTTTTGGAAATCTTAACTGAATTGAAAATATTTCAACCATTCTTTTGACTGTCGAAACTAGTTGCAGAATTATTCAGTTAATCTAGTTCAACCATTTGCTGCAAGTGTGGTTCAACTGCTGTTAGTTTCAGGGAATGTGTGCGGAAGAGATATAGTTTACCATAGGGAATCGATGTGCAGTCAAAATGCTCTTAAAGGGAAAGTTGCTTAGGAGTTATCTTCTGTGGAGTGCACATATTCCTGAAATGTTTTGATATATTGTTAATAAATTCGAATTTACGGAGTTTTGGTTATAGGAATTAAATTTCATATACTTCATGTCCATCATTGGATTTGGTTGGTCTTTATTTGGTTGGTCATATGTATATGGATTAGATTATAGTAAGACGATAGAGGCGCCAGTTTTAAGCAGATAATTTTTCTAGGTAATCTATTTAGAGTAAAGTAAATGGTCCTTCACAACATAGCCGGCAGATAATGTGGGTATGGTGAGTATCAGTACCCACCCGGGAAATTTCGGGAGGGGGAAATTCCCACCCGAAATTTGAGAGTAACAAAGTGTGTAACATCATCTTTTTATTATTCAAATTGTATAGTTATTGAATAGCTCACTTGTGACCAGTCATGAGTCACAAGCTTTGGTGATTACTTCTTATGAATGTCTTATTTTTTTTTCTATATCATTGTTGACAGAAGTTACGTCTACTTTATTTCTAATTCCCTTCTACGGTACTTTTTATTTGTTATAGCCGTTCAATATGAAGCTCACCACACACTTGTGATTGCGTTGTGACTTGTGACTACTTTTAGAATACGGGGATAATTTTCGGCGAGCTAACTTCGCAGATTGCTTCTAGTTCAGCGCCGCCCTATATTCGCCGAACCTCACACAATCAACGAAAAGGTACTTTGCGTTATCTTGGATACGTGAGCATGCTGGGCACAGGGGTAAGTCATCATGCTCGAAAAGATTGATGTTTTTCAATATCCTTCCATATCCACTCGTGGGCTGAGTGAAGTTATAATTCACTTCCGCTCGCTCCCTCGTAACTGATCGTCCCAAGGCCCTTAACAACTCGTCCCACTTCCCACTTCATGTCGGTATGGACTCGCCATGCGCTATTGCCGCCGCATTGAATTTGGCTCCCTTCTAACATATACTGGATCATAGCGACACATAACTTCTCTCGCCAGTACGTCTATTAGGGTCATTTCCACTATCCCGCACGCTACATCGTTGCACTTGGTCCTGTATTGCGGAACGCGCGAAGGCCGCCGTCTTGCTCAACGCTGCTGCTCGCACTAGCGCTGATAGCAGTTGCTAACCATCCTCACCGTCAAGAGAGACCTCCGCCTTGGGCATCAATTTTGGAAGTGCTTCACAAATAGTGGACGCTTCAATTGCCACGTAATCCAGGTGTGGTTTAAAATTTAGCCTGCGGCCGATCATCACTGCAAGCTACCTTAGTGCGGGTCTTGACTCAATGTTCTGCTCCGGTATCTTGATCTTTGCGAGTATGTACTAATTTTATCCGTTTGCACAGGTTCAGTTTTGCTCAGTACATATCATATATTACATACTCAACCTCTAACTGCAGCTGTAAACTCTCAACTAAAGTCTTGACTCAACTACCTGGAATCGATTACCTGGAATCAATAAAAGAATCAATTACTTTATCGATTTCCTGGAATCGATTACCTGGAATCAATAAAAGAATCAATTACTTTATCGATTATAATAATAATAATAATAATAATAATTTATTTAAGTTGTTGTACACAAGATTTACATCTTTTTTCGTACCTACATGTACATATTTATAATTATAATTCTAAGCTTATCATAATCTAGTTTCTATATCTAATTAGCAAAATTAAGAGAAAAAAAAGAAAAAGAAAAACAACCTTCAATTAATATTACAGAACACAAGAAAGGTCAAAAGGTAAAGGAAGTAAATGTGGAAATAAAGGAGAGCGAAAGTTAGAGAAAAGAAGTACTAGGTAGAAGAAGAGGAAGAAGATAGAAAGAGAGAAGCTTGTCTTCTGAAGGCTCTGGCTGTGCCTATTCTTTGAATAGAGTTCGGAAGATTATTCCAGAGTCTGAGGGAGTGCACAAAGAAAGAACGACTACCAATTAGGGAATGATGTGCGGGAATGAGAAATTTAATTGAGCGCAGGGATTGGAGAGGCGTGAGAAAGTCAGAAAGGTAGGGAGGGCTCCTGGCGTAGAAAGCTTTATGCAGGAGGATCAAAGCCATGATATCAATAAAGCGAAAGATGCTACAACCCAACAAGGAGTTTTGAAAACCAGACACATGATCAGATCTTCTTAGGTTGTAAATGAACCTTAAGCTGGTGACATATCCAAGCCGTACATGCATTGCATTCGTTGACAGATAATGTAGAAGTGTGTGTATTCAAATGCGAGCTGACGGAATATCCCGTGAGTGGAAGGCATGCCACGCAAAGGTCGGGCTACTTTCAACTTTTTCTGCATTGCCGCATTCGAGATAGCACACACAAGCATAAGCACACAAACACATGAACACGTTACTTAGATTTTCGGGCTATGTGTGACAGCCGGCACGGAACGCAAACCATGTAATTATATGTCAGACGAAATTCGCCGGATTTCATGGAGCCTCTGAATGCAATGCATGTACGGCTGGGATATGTCACCAGCTTAAAGCAATCATTAAATGCAACTTTGAGACGCTGACGACAGGATGAGTCGAACGATATGTATATGAGAGACCCGTAGAGAAAGTGTGGCAGGATGAGGGACTTAACAAGCTTGGACCGGATAGATGAGGATAAAAGACTGGAATAGAGCCAAAGTTTGCGTAATGTTCCATATATCTTCGAGACCATAAGTGAAACGTGTTTGCAACAAGAAAGTTTGGAGTTGATAACAATTCCAAGATTATTGACACAGTCAACAACGGGAAGCGGAATATTATTGAGTAGAAGAGACGAAACGTTTCCAACGGACAGAGAGCGTCGAGTAAGGAACAGAACTTGGGATTTATTAGGATTTAATTTAAGGAAATTTAAGGAGCACCATTCATTAATTCGGGATAATGTACTATTGAATTCCGAAATACATTGTTCGATCTGGTTAGGATTACATGAAGTATACAGCTGGAGATCATCAGCATAAAGATGGAAGGAGCAATTATGGATAACAGCAGGAAGATCATTAACAGCGAAAAGAGAAGGGGACCAAGTACAGAGCCTTGCGGAACTCCAAGGGACACAGGTAGGAATGAGGATATAGCATTGTTAAGGCGAACACATTGAAGCCTATTAAGTAGAAAAGAAGCGAAGAGTCGAATGGCAGAGGAGGAAAAGTGATAGAGTCGGCTAAGTTTGGAGAGCAGAAGGGAGTGAACCACAGAATCAAATGCCTTAGAGAAATCTAAAAGGACCAGTATGGCAATGTCACCAATGTCGAGTGCAGAACGCAAATCAGTCGTTACCTTTAATACTGCCGTTTCACAACTATGGGATCTACGGAAGCCAGACTGGTATTTAGAGAGGAGGTTGTTAGACTCAAGATATCGTAGTACTTGTATATAGAGAATTTTTTCAAAGGCTTTGGCGAGAAAAGGAAGAATACTGATGGGACGAAAATCAGTTATGCCATCGGGAGGCGATTTTTTAGGTAAAGGAATCACTATGGCTTTTTTCCAAAGCGACGGAACTTGAGAAGTTGTCAAGCAGTAATTGAAGATATGCGTTATAGTTTCTGCGATTAGTGGCGATAGAAGCTTAAGAAAACGGGGAGATAGATTATCCCAGCCAATGCTATTTGAAGAGATGGAAAGTAATATCTCAAGAACTTCAGGTGTGTCAACACAACGAAAACTAAAACCATCAGAACTAAGTAGGTCAAGGGGAAGAAGATCAGAAGAGGAAGCAGGCTCAGATGGAGATTGAATAAAAGACGCATTGAGGCGGTTTACATCAGCATCAAACGGGATGGCTACAGGAGCATGGATGCCCAGCGAACGAAGATTAGACCAGAGTTTTTTAGAATTTAAATTAGGATCAAGCTTGCGGGAATAATACTCACGCTTTGCAGACTTAACCTTACTGTTGATAAGGTTGCGGAGCAGTTTGTAGTCATTACGGTACCTAAGAATCCTAGTCCTACGATAACGTCTGTACATGAACTCACGCTGAATTATTAAGTCGCGGATTTCCCGCGAAAACCAAGGACACGGTAAGGAGGGATAGCGTCTTCTTGTGATAATCGGTACACATTGGTCATAACATGATTGAATGAATGAGGTCAGAATATCAACTTTTGTGTCAACAGAAGTTGTGTTATAGATATCACTCCACGGTATAGAGGAGGCGACTTCAGAAAGCCGGTCTAAATTGATGTTATTATAGTCGCGATATGAAAATGAAGAAGACGCAGAAGAGGGAAGGAAAGCAAAACGAAGGGAGAGGAATAATATATCATGGTCAAGAAAGCTGGGAGGTGAAATTTGATTGTATTTTAGTATTGAATCAGTGGAGGTAACACTTAGAACATCAAGTAAGGACGGGTTTTGGCAGTTCAGATATGTTGGAAGATGATTTAAAATATGCAAATCCAGAGATTCAAGGAAATATCTAAAAGTATTCACACGTATGTTATCCTTCAACAGATCAACATTAAAATCACCAGCAACAATTACATCCTCATAGTGGTGAGAGAGGCTCGAAACAAGATTGTAGAACTCAACAGCAACATCGGGATTGAAAGCATTAGGGGGACTTTATCGATTACCTGGAATCGATTACCTGGAATCCATTACTTTATCGATTACCTGGAATCGATTACCTGGAATCAACAAAGGAATCAATTACTTTATCGATTACCTGGAATCGATTACCTGGAATCAATTACTTTATCGATTACCTGGAATCCATTACTTTATCGATTACCTGGAATCGATTACCTGGAATCAATAAAGGAATCAATTACTTTATCGATTACCTGGAATCGATTACCTGGAATCCATTACTTTATCGATTACCTGGAATCGATTACCTAGAATCAATAAAAGAATCAATTACTTTATCGATTACCTGGAATCGATTACCTGGAATCAATAAAAGAAGCAATTAATTTATCGATTACCTGGAATCCATTACTTTTTCGATTACCTGGAATCCATTACTTTATCGATTACCTGGAATCCATTACCTGGAATCAATAAAAGAATCAATTACTTTATCGATTACCTGGAATCGATTACCTGGAATCAATAAAAGAATCAATTACTTTATCTATTACCTGGAATCGATTACCTGGAATCCATTACTTTATCGATAACCTGGAATCCACTACTTTATCGATTACCTGGAATCGATTACCTGGAATCCATTACTTTATCGATTACCTGGAATCGATTACCTGGAATCAATAAAGGAATCAATTACTTTATCGATTACCTGGAATTAATAAAAGAATCAATTACTAAGTATAAAACAGATGGTGGTTCCATAGTCGTTTTTTGCAATTGTACTCCGCAACCCTCTGACATGGTTATCAAATGAAAGGATATTGCACGTAGAATATAATTAGCGTCATTAGTGTGTGGCGCCATTGCAAATTCAAAATGGTGGCCAACACAAAATTGCGGAAGACTTATAATACACTAAAAAGTAAAACATATAACCGAACAACTTCAAATTTTGCACACATTCGTAGTTCGCGTGATACTTAGTATGTATACATGATTAGTTGAGTAGTTGAGTTGAGGTTGAGTTGAAAATTAAAAAAAACAGTACACGTTACAAAAAATCACAAAAAAAACAGAGATGCTGCTGTCAACTAAATTAAACTTCTAAACTCACGTCTGCGTTCATAATTTCAATTCAAGCCAGGTAGCCGAGTGGAGTCGAGCTCAGCCGACTCTTACTCAACTCAACTCCTGTCTACATGTAGATGGAATCGGGTTCAACCTGAGTTCAACTCATCATATTTAAGTATTAAATGCAATCTGACCAATCCAGTTCCAAGAAAGCCGACGATTTTTGCAACTATGTTCCACCGATCCCACGACATTGGTATCATAGTAAAGAGTACGAGAGGTGGAATGCAATAAGTTGTGTGACGTAATAATAGACTAAAAAGTACAAAATAAAAATAAATAGTTTAAAAAAAAAACTAAAAAATACGCGTTTATTTTCAAATTCACCAAAAAGTAAAAAATAATTTTGAATGTAAAGTTTTTATTGCTGTAGTAACTTACTTAAATGTAAAAAAGCGTGGCCACTGATCTAAATCATTGTAATATATAACTGTCTGAGGTTTACGATGTGCCAGGGCACGAGGTGACGGGGAAATTGTTGCCTAAAGGCAAAAGGGACCAAGATTACAAAAAAATAAAAAAAAGTCGGGAATTGGGAAACAGAAGAAGACGTGGCTGGGTCTGTGAGGGGAATACCACCTTGGGCTAACGCGATTGAGTTGATCTCTGCACCGGTACTCGCACGCCTTGCTCTGCTCATACTAGCTCGCCGTTGGGGGGGTTCGTGGTACAGGGATCAGTCAGACTATGACAGTTATTTATTCACGAAAGGAATTCTCGCGTGCTAGGGGTGCGTTAGCGGTGGTTCAGTTTATTTCCAGGGCCGAACGAGAGGGTAGGTGGCGTTGGTCATGGTCATTTGTCGTCAACTCACGAGGGGACACAGGGGTCGAGGATGGTCAAAAGGGTACTTACCTCTGGCGGGGACATCCCCATACACGGGTAACCATACTTACGTGGAGCTTACGCGCACACCATCGTATTCATTTACCTACTCCAATAGGAAAACCAGATTAACACTACGAAATCAAAGAGGGAGAGCTTCGATACAATTCAATCTATTTTATTATAAAAAAACATTTCAGTTACTACTTTTAATACTAACATCACTTCAATAGATATCCTAAAGGCATTATTTTAATCTAGAGGAATGCAAGCTCCTTGTGAACTAATATAAGTCAAACAATTAATCGAGACGGAATCCAAATATAAATGTACTCTTCAAAAGTTACAACAAAAAATCATCTGTATTTCCATAATCTAATTCTAAACGAGAATTCAAAGGGAACTTACACCTCCATACTATAATCAAGATATGTACTCACTAATTCATAATCGACTTCTTATAGCTAAACGAAAGGAAAACTCCTTCGGACTAGATACTAAAATTTCTATACTTTGGGAATGGTTGAGATTAATGAAAAAAAGGTAGACATTACTAAGACTTTCAGGTTTATTTGGTCATTTACGGGTTTCGATATTTCAAATTAAACTGAAGGGATCCCTTTAGGCAGTTATTTATAACACGTTACAAGATAAATTTGCAGAAACTCAACTCGATCTCAATGCAATGTCCTTCTTCAGACATTCCCATCACAATTCAACTGCTTATTAATACTCCTGTTTCCTAATTACTATCATTACACTCTATATCCTATAGTATCCTATTCTAGCTCTTTTACGGTTATCCTGATACTTAAGTATACGCTATGATTATAAGATCCTAAATCCAACAAACCCCTTGGGTTACTAAATTCACGTTAAATTTTGTCAATTATGCCAGCTTGGCTGCTTACAGTTATAGTTATTGTTTTTTTGTTTTTATATAATATAGGTAATTCCAAATATAAAATTTGCGTTAAAAGTAAATATATGTATATAGAGAAAATTCATGCAGATCAATATCAATATTTAAAAATTTAAGAAAAAGAAACTTAAAGCTAATGATATTTAGTGCAGAGGGTCACGCTCGCCTCTTCTTCCTTTGTGTAAAACCTAACGCTGTCGTAATGACCCATGCTTACGGTGAGGATCACTTTGGCCTTCTCCCGAAAAATTTGTAACGGCTTATTATGGGTGAGAACCGTTATGCTGAAGAAATCACCCATTCATGGCTTTCTGGCACCCAATAGTACCGCAACTCCGACCAAAAGTAACAATAAAAAAAAAACTTACGCCATCATCCGGAACCTCTTCCAGTATGCATATTTTCCTCCAGAAAAGAAACACCTGAGATTAATTAAAGTTGAAGGGCTCCTCGTCGTCTCGTAGTTAACTTCCAATCAGGATCGGAAAAACACCCACATTGCACGCCTTCGTCAGCAACGTACTAATTTGCTTATCAGGGTAAAATTTACTCGTCATGCCTCACAACTAAAAAGACATTGAAAAATTAACTGTCGTCTTCGCCAGGCCCTTCGGACGTTGACCAAAAGACAAAAAAATGAGCGGTTCCTTCCGCTAGACCACTAAATAAATTCGTTTTAAATATTTACTGCACTTCGCACTCTAATCTCGATGATCTTATTCCATCGCCACAGCTTCCAATTTCTGCCCTCCCGCCATCTTCTTGTTGTAGCACACCACCAAATTCAGCTCAAAATGGAGGCCTTTTCCCGTTACTCTTCCTGGCTTCCAAAAAAAACAACACAATTTTCGGCCGCCTCTCAGCACGTGCATCCGTCAACTTTTCCACTGCCACACCAAATCTCAGGTAATCTCCTTAGGTAACTTCCAAAAGAATATTTTTTTCCCGCCAGTCACCAGAAATGCTCAAAAAAAAGAATTTAATGAAACTTGGTGCCTCAGCACCGCTGCACGAAATCAACCACAAATTTTTAGACACGTCTGCACTGTCCGCAAGTTACTTCAGCAATCTCCTTTCTCCAAAACCCAAAAAATGTACATCTCTTAGTACTCGACTTCGCAGCGTTTTTCTCCCCCTCCTTTGGTCGATTCTCTCTCATGCTTTACCTCCACACTCAAGCCTGCTGCGTCTCGCTGCCATTCAATGGGGTTCGGCGCCGTTCACCGCCACACAATCACAGTCGATTACGTTTGTGATTTTGGTGCTCTCTTTTATCTGTCTCGTAGCTGAGAACCTGCATACACACAACCCAGTAGCACCAAGTTGGTTAACTTAAGGAGAGAATGTATGGTTGTCCAGATTTCTATGGGAGAATTTGCATCTTTGGCGTAGCTATGAAGGTTTTGGTATAAACGGTATGGAATTGTCTTTCATACCCATAAATATAATTGGGACGAAGGCGAGAATGGCATTTACCAGCGCATACTTTTCTTCGTATATTTTCCGTTGTTATTGTGCCTTTTGGATATCCGTAGGCGGCAAGTTTCACCGTTACCATCAAGCAGTGTCGTCCGAAAGACAAGGGGTGAAGAAAGAATAATGTCTAAAGGAATGTATGCAAAGTTATTTATATGTATATAAAAAGAATTTTTCTTTTTGTTTTGTTATATAGGGATTTTGCAAAACTTTGCCTTCCGAAGCGTGCTACGGTTAATAGAAACATTTTCTTTTCATATTTTCGCAATAACCGAAATTTCTACTTAGTCGTTTGAAGAGAAAAAAAAAGGAATGGCAATATGTGTACAAAATGACTGCTGATAATGATCGTGCCAATCACGTCCTTATTGTAGCCTTTTTCCTTCATTTCTTTTCAGTTTAGGGAGTTTACCTGGCATATAATTGTTCTGTTGTTCCTTGTTTGATTATGCGTGGGGGGGGGGGGGGGGGTCAAATAATCCCGTTGATTAATTAATCCAAACCAAAAGGGATTAGGAATTCCAAGTCTTTTGTGTGCGCTGCAAGCCGTAAACCTCAGGTTTTATCTTTCAGTTCACTTATTTCTAAGCTAATTTAACAGCAAATTTATGGAACCTTGGTGTGAGTTATGATTTGGGGCTGCAACTACTGGCGGGGCACACCGCTAAAGCGTGGAGGTGGCATATGTTCCAGCGGGCGGCCGTTACAACGCGCGCTACTTTGAAGCCGTAAGGGGAAAAGGAGCACGAAAAAAACAAACGGTGCCTAATCTTGGCCTGACATTGTTCCATTGCTAAAGGAAGGATAAAGCACATACCGCGAACTGCAGGACAGAATCCTCAGAAGGGGTAGAACTGCCCTGACTTAGGAGACCAAGTTTGATAAACAGGACGTAAAATCGGTTAATTAAAGTAAGGATTTATGGCGTAGATTTATTTTTATCCAGTTTTTCCGCAATATAACTATAGCACCACGTGTGGCTCGACCCACGCCCTGAAATTAAGAGTCTCATGCTCTAGCTAGCCGGGCAAAAGGAAAATATAAGCGATTTGGGGAAAAATATGTATGCATGAAAAGAGAATATGAAGAAATCCTGAGCTTAAGTGTCACTCTACTGGGTATGAAAAGAAAAGACGGATATGAGAGAGATAGAAAACAAATAGAAAATGAGGTAGAAATGAGGACGTCTGTCAGAGGGTGGAAGCTACTCTGTCGCCACTCCACGACTGGTCGGCAACTGCCACGATCCAGGAAGGCGAGACGTCAGAGAGCTAAAAATCGGGGTCGGATAGCACTTGAAGGACAACACAAACGCCACCAGGCAATCAACGATCTGGCCAAGTGACCACCGGCCACTTGCAGCCAAACCCCACCGAAATCACATTACAAGTTAACCTTGGTATCGAGCCTGTCGCAAGGTCAGGCGGTATTACGCCTGTTAACCCAGACGGTACGGACCCGGTGCCAGGTGTGCGTCCGACCATACTAAAAAGACTACAGAAAAAAAATAAAGGATCCATGGTCAAGACCAACTCGCGCAGTGCCAGGCGTTATAACGCCTGATAGCCAGACTGCGAGCCAGCCCGACGGAAACTAAATAAATGCTGCTGCAAGCAAAAAAAAATCTATGGCGTGAAACTTTAAAGGGAAGGAAAGATAAAGATAGATGTATAAGGGCTAAGGTACCGTAGCAAGCACCTTTGACCGTAAAGGTCTACTCAAGCTCATAGTGAGAAAAAAAACACGAGTCGGCCGTGCCTCGGAGGGAACTGGTCTGGCAGATCCAAGATAAATTCTGACATGAAAGCTTGGTCCCAGACGACCAAGCGTGACAAGGCGGTGTACCATCCGCTAGGGAAGCTACCTAAGCGGACCGCGACGGGTACCCTATTATTAACCGGTTAAGCCGGCGAGATGCCTTATTAGGGCTACTCGGGGTGAACTTGCTTCTACGACGGGACTGTTATCTCCGGATGTCTTTGCCATGGTAAACGCCTAGGGACCGTCCTTTCAAATCTTCCAATTCATAGCGACTGTAACCCACCTTCCTTCTCACACGGGCCTTCAGGAACTTTGCGGCTAATTTCGCATTAAAACCATCGGCCTTGTTGCTTACTGGGAAGGTTCTCCTGAACACTATCTGCCCAGGGTCGAAGCTTACAACTCGACATCGCAGGTCATAGGACTTTTGGTGGCGCAAGTGTGCTTCCGCTAGCTTCTGCTCCACCTGCTCTCGTAGCATTTGCAGCCGGTCTGCTGTGGGGAGCACGTCGATATCCCCATCCTGTAATGCCCCTAGTTTGTCCAATATCGGATAAGCGGATCCGTGAAGGATCATTGGGTATCCGAATAGAGCTTGGTATGGAGACATCCCTATGGCTTCATGATTGGAGCTGCGGAGAGCGCATTCTATGGCAGATAAGTGATTGGGCCACTCTCGGTGGTCCTCGGACAGATAGGCTCTTATAGCGGCCAATACGGAGCGGTTAACGCGTTCGGAGGCATTTGGGTGAGGTGAGTATATTGCTGTTCGTAAGTGTTTCACTCCATAGTCATTTAGCAACTTCTCAAATTCCTTTGAAGTGAAATGTCGACCGTTATCAGTGAATAACACTTCCGGCACACCAAACGCATGAAAAATGTGATGTTCCAGGAAGTCAGTGGCTGCCTTTGAAGTTTCTGAGGTAACTGGCTTAAGGAAAGGGTATTTACTGAAAGCATCTAGGACGACTAGTACTGCTGTGTATCCGTTCTTAGACCTGGGATAAGGACCCAAATAGTCAACATAAATGAATTGAAAGGGTCGGTGCACGTCCATAGCTTTGCCCATCGGCGGCCGTAAGGTAGTGTTCGGAGCCTTTGATTCCTTGCAGACGTCACACTGCACGACATATCTCCGGACTTGGCTAGCCATGCCTGGCCAATAATATTTCTCTCGGAGCCGATGCAACGTTTTACTAATACCGCCATGGGACGCTTGAGGTGGCGCATGAGCGGACTCGATTAAGGAAGCAGTGAGTTCCCCAGGGATCCACAATTTCCAGCACAGGTCATCCGCTACAGGGTCCCCAGTGCGTGGGGACGAACGGTGGAACACATATCCATCTGACACCTGGAGATCTGGCAACTGACCAGCCTTCTCGTTGACTTGGTCCGCGAGGCGCTGGTAGTCCTCAGATCTGAAGGCGGGAGACGTAAGGTCCACGTCACGACTGAAGGAGAGATCGTCCATACAGTCGACACGTGACAATGCGTCCGGCACCACGTTCTGGCTACCCTTGCGGTGCTCTATTGAGAATTGGAAGCCCTGGAGCTTTAAACTCCAGCGAGCTAATCGGCCGCTTAGATCGGTCTGGCTCATGAGCCACTTCAAGCTGGCATGGTCGGTAATTATTGTGAAGGTGTGACCTTCCACATATGCCCTGAATTTTTTTACACTTAACACCGCCGCATAACACTCAAGTTCTGTGATGGAATAGTTGCGTTGTGCGCTGTTGAGCTTTTTGGAAAAATACGCGATGGGGTGCTCGTCCTCGCCGTACTTTTGGAACAAGACGCTTCCCACCCCCGTCTTGCTCGCGTCGCATTGTATATAAAAAGGGCGGTTGAAGTCCGGTGTAACTAGCAAGGGAGCGGACATCATCAATTTCTTCAACTCCATGAAGGCTTTTTGGGCCTCATCGGTCCAAGCAAATTTGGCGCTTTTCAGGCAGTCCGTGATGGGAGAGGCGATGCTTGCATAGTTGCCTATGAAGCGCCTATACCATCCCGTCATGCCCAAAAATCGTCTCACCTGCTTGGTCGACTTGGGTGTTGGGAAATCTCTGATGGCCGCCACCTTGTCGGGGTCTGTTTTCAGTGATCCGTCACCTATAATAAATCCGAGGTATTTCACCTCCCTTACACAGAATCGACTCTTGCCCAGATTCACAGTTAAGCCAGCAAGGCGGAGGCAGTCAGCAACTCGTTCTAGCAGTCGGACATGGGTCTCAAAATCTGGGGATACTACCAGTAAATCGTCTAAGTAGACAAACACATTTTCGCGAAGTGCACCCGGTATTACTTTGTCCATTAGGCGACACATGCGCTGTGGAGCGTTACAAAGGCCGAAAGGCATCACGGTGTACTGATACAATGGTCGTCCTGGGACTGTAAAAGCCGTCTTTTCTCTAGATGTTTTCTCTAAGGGGATCTGCCAGAAGGCATCCTTTAGATCGATGGCGGTGATGTACTTTGTATCATGCAGCCGTCCCAGTAGACCGTCGACGTGGGGCAATGGATACGCGTCCTTCACTGTAACTGCATTCACCCTGCGGGAGTCCAGGCAAAGCCGTACTTTGCCGGGCTTTCGAACCAGGACCACAGGAGAGTTCCACGGACTGTTGCTCTCTTCAATCACACCTAGGCTCAGCATGCGATCGACCTCCTCATACATGAGGGACTGGATGGCAGGAGAGACTGGATAGTGTCTCTTCTTTACGGGCACCGCCTCGCCAGTATCAATAACATGCTGTTCTAGGTGCGTTTTGCCGAGGCCGCAGGTGTCAAATGACGGGAACCGCGCTTTGGCCTGGTTCAATCGCGCCTGCTGGGCTCCCTCAAGGTGATGGCAGTTTGGATCGGGTTGAGAGCCTAGCTGTAATTCGCCAATAATATGTGGGGCCAACTTAAAGGCCCTCCAAAAGTCTACTCCGAGGTATAGTTGTTGTGATAGGCTGGGGGCTACGTATATAGTCAACGGTAATGTTCGAGACCCGTAAGTCACCGGGACTGTGATATAGCCCAATATCTGTTTAAAATTACCGTCGGCTACTTGGACAGAGGAATGCAAGCGGAATAGCTGTGCCTCTGGGTGATCCTGGAGAAGCGACTCTGCCCCTCTTCCCAGGCAGCTAATGTTTGCCCCGCTGTCCAACAAGCCGGCAATATTTTCGCCCAGAATTCGGACTTTAGCAAATGGTCGCTCATCAACGACGTCGGTCAGTATGGCTGAAGCTACAATCTTGGCCAGTAATTGTTTTTCGATGGCCTTCTGGCGAACGCGTGGGACCTTAGCAGCTGGCTGCGCTTCTTCAATTTCCCCGAAGATTCGTTTCCGAATCTTGTGATACTTGGCCCATCGTCGCATAAAGGAGGCTCTGGCCTGCGGAGAAGCGAAGACCGGTAATGGTTCCATTGTCGACAGGTCCGAACCATCCAACGAGCTAGTAGATATATCGGATAGATTAAGTTGAACGTCAGGTAGATTAATGTGATCGTCTGGGGCTAAGTCGGGCGCGGACCTCCTCGGGGCCTCGCACCCTGTCTCGGGTTTCCCGAACAGGTTGGGCAAGTGGTGGTGTAAGCTTCTGGTCGCCCACAACGGTAGCAGAAAATGCTTCGTTCCGGCGAGGGACAATCAACAAAGGTGTGACCCTCTTGTCTGCAGTTCCAGCAGCTGACCGGGCGCCGTGGTAAGTGGCCAGCTTTCATCTCTTCAACAGCTGGTGGTGGTATATCGTAACTTTGACAAGAATAAGTCGAGACTGGTGGTTGCGAGTCTAAATTATTCAATTCGTGAACTTTGTACTGATGTCGGCCTTCCTCTTTCTTGGCCTTTTGCCACCTTTCGACGCGAATGCACGCTTCGCGAAGTTGGCGCACATTGTCATAGGTCGATCCTATTATCGCGGACCCTAAGGTGGCGTTGAGGTTGCCCATGACAATACGTACCAACTCCGCGGAGGGCATTGGGCGAGACAAGCGGTTTGAGAGTGCCAGCATCTTGGAGGCATAAGTATCGTAGGGCTGACCAAGTTGCTTGGTCTCCAGCAGCTCTTTAATAATTTCATAGTCTGAGTCACGCCCTCCAAATTGATCAAGTAACTCCCCCTTGAAGTCCGTCCACAAGGGGCTGGGTTGTTGTCGACGAAATTGCGTCCAGTACCACTCTTCCGCGGGTCCCGTTAATAGAGCGACTACATTTCTGACTAATTCTAAGTTTGGGATTTCATCATCCCTCGCTCTGGCCTCGATTCGGTAAAGAAATTCTTCGGCCGAGGTTTCTCCTGGCCGGCCTGAAAATTTGATGTTCCAGCTCAACACTGGGGACTTCCGTCTAAAAGCGGGTCCCACCTGCTCGTGGTGTGGGCTAGGTCGACCACTCACGCTGAGAGCGCGGGGACAGGTTCCGGTATGGTCTGAATCAATGGGGACGGAAGTACGGCGGGTCTGCGTGGCAGGTCCCTCCAGGCTTGCCCTGGTTTGCTGAAGTTGGGTCGACCTTTCATATCGGTCTTGCAGTCTGGCTAGTTCGTGTTTCACGGCGGCTAATTCCTCGGACATCGAATTAAGAACCGCGTCCCGGTCTTGTTCGCTAGTGCCAGCCTCTGGTTGGGCTCCTGCTGCATTTTGGACTTCTCCCTGGGGTTCATCTTCATCTGATGGTGGGGCAGTATTTACCCCTTTTCGTTTGGTGGGTGCCATTCCCAAATGGCTAAATTACTTTCACCAAGAAGGGATTATCTCTTTACAATGCAATACTAAATGATCTACACTGGGAGAGTAGGCCCTTGAATGCCAATAATTCAACAATACCACCTTAAAGTGGTCAACAATTATATGAGTCTGGGTTAGAGAGAAATTTATGTAAGATAATAGCTATGATACACGAACAGCAACAGACTTATTGCGCCTGAGTATACGATAATTATTTTTAGATATTTACTAGAATAGAAATATAATAAGTTAGCGTCTAACTGTGTAGATAGCGATAACCACTAGACCTAATAGTATGTCAAAAGTAAGTTTGTAGAGAAAAGTTTTTTTTTTTTTTTTTTGTTAGTATTTAAACGAAAAATTTACCTAAATATAGCCAAAATACTAATGAATCTATAAACACGATAAAGAAAGCCAAAAAAAAATCATGAACTAAGAAGTATGGTCCCCGGCAAGGGACGTCCCCTACCAGTGGAGGAGGCTGATGGCGCTGATGACAGTCAGTTGTGAGTCTTTCAGATTCCAACTGAAAGGAACCAGCGTCGCCAGAACCAATAAATACCCCATATGGGAAGCTCGTTGAAGGGGGCGATGCTAGATACAAGTATAACACCGTCCTCTCCAAAAAAACTTCTCGCTACGACACCCTGGTTTCCCAGGCAAGCTGAACGACAGTGACCATGACTAAAAGAAATAGAAATGGGATGGGAGAAGGAGTGATAGAAATCTCCGTTTGATTAAAATCTGGGAACCGCTCTGCCGTTCCACTACGACTGGTCAGAGGCCGCGCCTGCTGAAATCCAGGAAAGTGGGACGACCGGAGAGTTCTTTGACGGGGTCGGGTGGCTACCATTGTGCCGAACCTGTCGCAAGGCCAGGCAATGAAACGCCTGTTAGCCCAGACGGGGCAGCTCCAACATCGTTGGGTCCCACCGACCATACTAAATAATGAAATAGTAAGAAAATAGTGTGGGTTCCGTGGCCAGTAAAACTCGCGCAGTGCCAGGCGATAGGACGCCTGTTAGCCAGACTCCGAGTTTGTCTGACAAGAACTAATTGAATTCGGAGACTACCGCAAAAGAATAAACAGGTGAAATTATAGAGAAGGAAGAAATATAGGAGAGCGGAAAGGGAAAAATGTCAGGGGCTAAGGCACCGCGGTAAGTACCCTCGCCCGGTCCGCCGGAGTGACTTGGGCAAGAAAATGGAGATAGAGTTGAAGGAAGTCAGCTCCAGGCTACTCTCGTTGGCGTTGCCACAAAATTTACAAAAATTACATTCGGCTATTATAATTGAAAATTAATTCTTGAAAAGTTAACTCGATTTACAGAACTAATAACTATAAGGAAGAGTGCCGATAATAAGAAGATGCGTCACGTAGTGACAAGAAGACATAACCGAGCTCACTATTCAGCTAGAGAATTGAGGTCACTAGCCATATACGTTGGGCGCCATTTTTTGTAATATAATAACTGTCTGAGGTTTACGATGTGCCAGGGCACGAGGTGACGGGGAAATTGTTGCCTAAAGGCAAAAGGGACCAAGATTACAAAAAAATAAAAAAAAGTCGGGAATTGGGAAACAGAAGAAGACGTGGCTGGGTCTGTGAGGGGAATACCACCTTGGGCTAACGCGATTGAGTTGATCTCTGCACCGGTACTCGCACGCCTTGCTCTGCTCATACTAGCTCGCCGTTGGGGGGGTTCGTGGTACAGGGATCAGTCAGACTATGACAGTTATTTATTCACGAAAGGAATTCTCGCGTGCTAGGGGTGCGTTAGCGGTGGTTCAGTTTATTTCCAGGGCCGAACGAGAGGGTAGGTGGCGTTGGTCATGGTCATTTGTCGTCAACTCACGAGGGGACACAGGGGTCGAGGATGGTCAAAAGGGTACTTACCTCTGGCGGGGACATCCCCATACACGGGTAACCATACTTACGTGGAGCTTACGCGCACACCATCGTATTCATTTACCTACTCCAATAGGAAAACCAGATTAACACTACGAAATCAAAGAGGGAGAGCTTCGATACAATTCAATCTATTTTATTATAAAAAAACATTTCAGTTACTACTTTTAATACTAACATCACTTCAATAGATATCCTAAAGGCATTATTTTAATCTAGAGGAATGCAAGCTCCTTGTGAACTAATATAAGTCAAACAATTAATCGAGACGGAATCCAAATATAAATGTACTCTTCAAAAGTTACAACAAAAAATCATCTGTATTTCCATAATCTAATTCTAAACGAGAATTCAAAGGGAACTTACACCTCCATACTATAATCAAGATATGTACTCACTAATTCATAATCGACTTCTTATAGCTAAACGAAAGGAAAACTCCTTCGGACTAGATACTAAAATTTCTATACTTTGGGAATGGTTGAGATTAATGAAAAAAAGGTAGACATTACTAAGACTTTCAGGTTTATTTGGTCATTTACGGGTTTCGATATTTCAAATTAAACTGAAGGGATCCCTTTAGGCAGTTATTTATAACACGTTACAAGATAAATTTGCAGAAACTCAACTCGATCTCAATGCAATGTCCTTCTTCAGACATTCCCATCACAATTCAACTGCTTATTAATACTCCTGTTTCCTAATTACTATCATTACACTCTATATCCTATAGTATCCTATTCTAGCTCTTTTACGGTTATCCTGATACTTAAGTATACGCTATGATTATAAGATCCTAAATCCAACAAACCCCTTGGGTTACTAAATTCACGTTAAATTTTGTCAATTATGCCAGCTTGGCTGCTTACAGTTATAGTTATTGTTTTTTTGTTTTTATATAATATAGGTAATTCCAAATATAAAATTTGCGTTAAAAGTAAATATATGTATATAGAGAAAATTCATGCAGATCAATATCAATATTTAAAAATTTAAGAAAAAGAAACTTAAAGCTAATGATATTTAGTGCAGAGGGTCACGCTCGCCTCTTCTTCCTTTGTGTAAAACCTAACGCTGTCGTAATGACCCATGCTTACGGTGAGGATCACTTTGGCCTTCTCCCGAAAAATTTGTAACGGCTTATTATGGGTGAGAACCGTTATGCTGAAGAAATCACCCATTCATGGCTTTCTGGCACCCAATAGTACCGCAACTCCGACCAAAAGTAACAATAAAAAAAAAACTTACGCCATCATCCGGAACCTCTTCCAGTATGCATATTTTCCTCCAGAAAAGAAACACCTGAGATTAATTAAAGTTGAAGGGCTCCTCGTCGTCTCGTAGTTAACTTCCAATCAGGATCGGAAAAACACCCACATTGCACGCCTTCGTCAGCAACGTACTAATTTGCTTATCAGGGTAAAATTTACTCGTCATGCCTCACAACTAAAAAGACATTGAAAAATTAACTGTCGTCTTCGCCAGGCCCTTCGGACGTTGACCAAAAGACAAAAAAATGAGCGGTTCCTTCCGCTAGACCACTAAATAAATTCGTTTTAAATATTTACTGCACTTCGCACTCTAATCTCGATGATCTTATTCCATCGCCACAGCTTCCAATTTCTGCCCTCCCGCCATCTTCTTGTTGTAGCACACCACCAAATTCAGCTCAAAATGGAGGCCTTTTCCCGTTACTCTTCCTGGCTTCCAAAAAAAACAACACAATTTTCGGCCGCCTCTCAGCACGTGCATCCGTCAACTTTTCCACTGCCACACCAAATCTCAGGTAATCTCCTTAGGTAACTTCCAAAAGAATATTTTTTTCCCGCCAGTCACCAGAAATGCTCAAAAAAAAGAATTTAATGAAACTTGGTGCCTCAGCACCGCTGCACGAAATCAACCACAAATTTTTAGACACGTCTGCACTGTCCGCAAGTTACTTCAGCAATCTCCTTTCTCCAAAACCCAAAAAATGTACATCTCTTAGTACTCGACTTCGCAGCGTTTTTCTCCCCCTCCTTTGGTCGATTCTCTCTCATGCTTTACCTCCACACTCAAGCCTGCTGCGTCTCGCTGCCATTCAATGGGGTTCGGCGCCGTTCACCGCCACACAATCACAGTCGATTACGTTTGTGATTTTGGTGCTCTCTTTTATCTGTCTCGTAGCTGAGAACCTGCATACACACAACCCAGTAGCACCAAGTTGGTTAACTTAAGGAGAGAATGTATGGTTGTCCAGATTTCTATGGGAGAATTTGCATCTTTGGCGTAGCTATGAAGGTTTTGGTATAAACGGTATGGAATTGTCTTTCATACCCATAAATATAATTGGGACGAAGGCGAGAATGGCATTTACCAGCGCATACTTTTCTTCGTATATTTTCCGTTGTTATTGTGCCTTTTGGATATCCGTAGGCGGCAAGTTTCACCGTTACCATCAAGCAGTGTCGTCCGAAAGACAAGGGGTGAAGAAAGAATAATGTCTAAAGGAATGTATGCAAAGTTATTTATATGTATATAAAAAGAATTTTTCTTTTTGTTTTGTTATATAGGGATTTTGCAAAACTTTGCCTTCCGAAGCGTGCTACGGTTAATAGAAACATTTTCTTTTCATATTTTCGCAATAACCGAAATTTCTACTTAGTCGTTTGAAGAGAAAAAAAAAGGAATGGCAATATGTGTACAAAATGACTGCTGATAATGATCGTGCCAATCACGTCCTTATTGTAGCCTTTTTCCTTCATTTCTTTTCAGTTTAGGGAGTTTACCTGGCATATAATTGTTCTGTTGTTCCTTGTTTGATTATGCGTGGGGGGGGGGGGGGGGGGGTCAAATAATCCCGTTGATTAATTAATCCAAACCAAAAGGGATTAGGAATTCCAAGTCTTTTGTGTGCGCTGCAAGCCGTAAACCTCAGGTTTTATCTTTCAGTTCACTTATTTCTAAGCTAATTTAACAGCAAATTTATGGAACCTTGGTGTGAGTTATGATTTGGGGCTGC
Source organism: Thereva unica (assembly GCA_949987705.1). Lineage (NCBI taxonomy): Eukaryota > Metazoa > Arthropoda > Insecta > Diptera > Therevidae > Thereva > Thereva unica. The sequence continues at coordinate 31,614,547 of OX465281.1, read as the reverse complement.
AACTACTGGCGGGGCACACCGCTAAAGCGTGGAGGTGGCATATGTTCCAGCGGGCGGCCGTTACATCATCATCTAGGTAGGGTTCTTTCATGTTTATGTGGGTCTTTGGGTAAACTTATAAATTACGCAATCACTACAATGATATTCCCCTAGTACTCAACACCTAACTAAAAATAGAACGAGAAAACTAATATAACTTCTAAATATAATCTAAAAAAATCAAGATCCTAACAAAACTTTTAAACAAAATGTTCTAAAGTATAAAACTTTCAACACTTCCGTGTCACTTTCAAAAATCCATGAGAAATTTCTAAACTTTCTATATAGTAGTCGGTCACACAAACATAATTCCTCAAAACCCCCGACGACGACGGTAGAAGTTTTTCATATTGAAAATAAAACAAGAACGATCAAAAGAAAAATGTTGAATTAATTTTTGCTCAAAAACTTAAATAAAAACTTTCATCTCTGCCAAACGCTGGGCGCTCTCGTTTCTTATTAAAAAGTTCATGTCCAAGAAAAATATTCCATTAAAAAATCCGAATTTACTTTTTTCCACAAAATTGTGTGGAAACGTGAAAGAAAGAAAGCGTGACCGAGAAAAATATGTCAGAAAAAATAAAAATGATACTTTCAGGACACAAAATGAAAAAAACATAAAGTAAATGTGTGTTTGTGGGCCAAAACTTTTTGACTGTTGTTTCTACACTCTTATTACAAGTTCTTTTAGTCCACAGTAAAAGTTGATAAGTAATGACAGTAAATATAAGTATAAGGAAGCTAAAAGTATTAATAATAAAAACAAGAATTCATAGTCCTTAATTTTTTTTGCTCGTTTCCTTTCCTATATCCCAGAATATGCGCCCTGGTGTATAACAATCCCTCAAACCACATTTTCGATTACGCCATTCCCTTTTAATAAGTTCATACAACTTCAATTTACCAAATTGAATTTCAAAACTTTATCACTTCCAGCTTATTCCTGAAACTTTTGCCACTTGTTGTTGTTGTTATTATAGAAGAGCGTTATCCTTGCGCGGGTGTATGCTTTTTATATACATATAAATATAGAGCTGGTGTATATCTGTGCCACAGTTTTCATCCTAGATACTACGCGGTTAATAGAATAACATAATTCAGGATGAAGGAGGAAATTAGCAGGTCGGAGAATCGACCGCAACCTAGCTGCAGTTCTCCTAGTATCACTATGAAACAATAGAACACATACACACAAACATACATAGGGTATGAATTCAAAGTCAACGAGGGTCGTAGACACTGCACTGCGACAGATTCATGACTCCAATAAAATATCCTAGGCTAGAAAGAGCCTGGCACACAAAAGTTGGTATCTCACTTGAATTTTAATTAAATTTCACACAGGACCACAACACAGCACTGGTAATGAGAGTATATTGTGTTTAACTACAGGCAACTAGTGCGCCTCGTCGCTAACAGGAATGGCAACGTTGCCACTTTATCCTTCCTTCAGCCTTCCCCAAACCTCCCAAAAAAACGTAGAGTAAAAATGTTAATTGGAAATTTTAAAGCCCTCTTCAAGACATAGCCGTCGGGGAAATTCCGGGTGGTAAAATGCCCACCTGGAATTTGAGAGTAAGTAGCCTTATTTGTTAACATATGCCGATTTAACTTCGCACTTTAAACTCCTCGAGTTCAATCAATTTTTTTTATTTTCGGTCGTTGGAAGATGAAAAACTACAGGCTCCTGTATCTCGGTTGTGTGAGATTTGAATCCTCTAAAACACCTCCTGGTCTTCCACTCTCTCCGCCTGCCTGCATGGTGCGACTGCCACTTTTAGCATACCATTTAGACAATGCATCAGCTTTTATCTACATAGCTGCTAATAATCCTGGGGTCTCTTTGCCTTTCTTTTTTTCCTTCAGCTTCTTCCAGACCCACCTTCCCGGCTTTCAGCGTACCTTCCATTTCCCCCCAACAATCCTCTTTTCTGATCATGTCTCCTAAGGGGTCGTCCATTAGCTACGTAAGGCGTTTAGGGGGGAGGGGGTCGAATCTACAATCTCACGTGGGGAGGGGGGTCTCGGCAAATATCACGTAATTTTTTTTCCTCAAGAAACAGTGTAAAATTTCTAGAAAACTGGGTTAAGTTAAGTAAAACCTGTTTCTCCACTAAAGACCCCCATTCACTTATAGTTCTCCGTCAAGCCGTGGTCTTTCAGGCGATGAAGACTTCAGGTATACGCCTGACAGGCCATGGCATGCAGGTGACATCATGATTGCCTACAAATATCATGGCCTCAACGAAAACTTTAAAGTCACAATCATGTTGATGTCTGGAAAACCTTTTAAAATGCACCATATCTGCTGACACAATGGGCAGGCGGCGCGGAGAAGTTAAATGTATGAGAAATTTTCTCGCGCCAATATGTTTGTGCTTAAGGCTACAGACTCACGCCGTGAACACCCGCGAACACGCGCGAATACCAATGTGGATGGTTTACGCATCTAGTTCGCGCCTTGCTTTCAGGTCCATCTGGATACGGCGTGAATTCGTGGCGTAAATTCACGGCTTGAAACTGAATAGAAGCTCTAGGGTGGTAGCACGTAAGTTGTTTCAATCGACCACTTCATACAAAAATTTAAGTGTTACAAAAATGTGTTAAAGATTTTTAGCAGTTTTCTTGGACTGCAGGTCCCATCCATTTGGCGGCCGAGGAGCTCTGTGGTGATATGTTGTAAACATGCTAAGGGCGACGGCGAAACTATTTTCCTCGGCCACGACGAATGGCCCGATGAAATTTGTTGTGACCGCACACTAAGGGCGACGGCGATACAAATTTAAAAAACACACACCGGAATAACCATCTTGCACAGGCGAGTACGCTGCACACGCACATAGGAGTACACGAGAATAGCAACACAAACCCATGCCACAGCGCACATGCAACTTTGAGAGGCGACGGCTACGAAATAAAACTTGGATTGATTCAGTTGCCGAGCTCGGCGGACCAGTCATCAGTGGTCTGCAGATTGTGCAACTTCATACAAAAGCGGTGTGTTCTATTTGTTTTTGACAGTCGCTGAGCAAAGCTCGTCGGTCGCCCTTAGCATGTTTACAGCAATACTTGCCTTCAAGGCGAAAACTTGCAGGCCACGACCTGCCGTCGATCTGTGTGTGAAATGGGGCCTTAAGATAGACTAAATCCTACACAAAAAATTTTCTGCGAACGCCAGAAAGTCGCATAGTGGCCCTCGATTGTTTAGCCGCCACCCAGCCAGCCAAACGCGCGACTTGACGAATGCCGCGGCGTACGAGCCAAGTAACATTGACCCGCGAAAAGGCCAATAGAAGATAGAACTACAGGAAGGGCCCTCGCCAATTTTTAGCGTAATGAAATTCTTGTTGATTATGAGTGCTCACGTTTTGGTAGTTGTGTGTCCACTACGAAAGGAAAAAGCAAGTGGTGCAAAAATTTCACGTGAGATTAGGAGGGAGAGGGGTTCAGCCCAATTTCACGACATCTCACCAAAAGTCAGAAAAATCGCCTCATGTAATTTATGGACGACTCCTAAGAAGTTTTTAGGTGCTAATGACGCCTCAGCTATTGGCTGTAGTTCAGCCTTATATTCGCCGAATACCACATAATAAAACAGACGTGCTCTTAATCCTAAATACCTGGACATGTCAGACACAGCAGTGAGTCATCGTGTCCCAATTTCCATTCAAAAACTGCTTTAGAGGGCAACACACTTCAAAACGCCCCCTCGTAACTTCAAAACGCCCCCTCCAATGTTTAGGATAAGTTCGCGGGTCCACCGACTCTTAACAGGCCCGTCCCACTTCCCTTACTATTCTGTTACGGACTCGCATCACTACCACACTATATTTGACTTCTCTGTAACAAATTACGGATCGTAGAGAAGCATGCTCTCTCGCCAGTGTCTCTATGAGGATCATTTCTGCTATAGCTTGCCCCAAAACAATTGGGAATCTCAAAATCGCTCTTTACATGCACAATTAGTCTCAAATCCCCACCACGAAAGTAGATTCGAAAAAAAAGTGCGCAAAGCCTGCGTGTAAAATTCCCAATTGTTTTGGCGCACCCTATATCCCTCAGGCCGTATCGTTAGATAGGTCCTACATGTGCAGCACTCAGGGAGAGCGCTTAGTCTGTATGTGGTCATGCATTTTCAGCCATCCTGTTAAACTCTTGTGCCCGCCCAAATTGGCGCTGCCTAAAGCAAGACTGAGTTAAAAACACTGCTTACTCTAGGGCCTCCACGTTGGCTTTAAAATTAAGCCTCCAGTCCGTCATCATTTCCTGGTACCTGATCTGTTCCCATACCTTGAACCTTACGGATGCTTGTTTTCTTAGTTTACTAATGAGCAAAGTTTTCTGCTCACCTATCATAAGAACATCGGGTACGTTCGTGGTGCGTTTTAATCTCTCTCTACACGATGCAGTCAACATGTCATTCGAATTTTGGCATCCAAACAATTGAGTCAGCATCGAGAAAAGCCGGAACGTGCCCAAATACGAACATTAGACGCTTGACATTGGACACTCATAGTTTGATTATCGAAACTGCTCTTTTTGGAAGGCGTAGCCTTAATACATTGTGATCCACAGGAGGGGATCCAGGATAGATCTCTAAGAACTCCACATATTGTTCTGCACCCGGCCCATCTTCCGACTCTCAGTGATCTACCTTCTTAGAAAGTTTGTTGCCAAATAAGAATTTCCAAGGGGGTTAGTTTATCAGACAACCCATCCGGGCCCAACACGATCCACCGCCACTACTTCTAGAGCCATTTTTAACTCGGATTTAGGGCTAGCAACAATTTGGTGATAGAACCTACGACCTTTATAATAAATTATTCAGTTAACATTCCTATGTGTAATCGGTATGCATACCTAAGATAAGGATATGATGACTACTATGTTTTGAAAATGATATTTTTTGCCTCCCATTTCGTTTTTTTCCCATTTTCCGGTTGAAATAACTTTTCCAGACGTTGACGTGCTCTTCGTAATAAGGTTGAACAAATCGAACAAAATTTGCAATTCGTTCTTTTTTTCCTGTCGTGTGTAAAACACTGAACGAAAATTTACTCACGTTTACTGGCGAAAAGTTATATACAGACACGAATATATAAATAGACTAGTATATATATGTAAAAACCTGTGTGTAAAGGATATTTTCAGTTATCTTTACCGCCCTATGCCTTTATACTGTGTATACACATTGTACAACCAAGCTACCAAGCAAAGCTCGAAAAGCTACGCCAAATTGAACGATTTACATTAATTTCCACACTTCGAAGTCACCGGCATAAATTGACTTCTTGCAGAGAGAGAACAGTTGGTAAAGAACAAGAACAAAAAAAAAACAACATACAAGCCGAATCCTCTAATATCCTTTTCTCTCTCCAATTGGGGCGACAAGAGACTCCCGGGATAAAATGTTCGAAGGTGTTCTTGGCTCCCACCCCACCTGGAACGTGATGAGAGTTCGTAAAAGGATTCTGTCGTTTGCGAAAGGATGTTTCTCACACAAAAGTCCCATTACATGTCGAAACTGTCGTTCCGTTTTATGTTTGCCTGCTTTACTATATACCATAATTTCGGGATTACACTCTGGGATCAACGTCTTGTATATATATATGTATATATACACACGCTCTACACAGCTCCTTCCTTCATATATTTATATGTATAAACAAAAATATACCCCAGCAACTTCCAGATATCCTTTTGGGACAGCGGCAGGATATTAAGATATGAAGGGGCGAAAAGTTTCTGAGACTTTTTTTTATACATACATATATACATACATACATATATTTATCCTCGTTTAATCTCATCATCTTTACCTCATATTAACCACGCCTACCCTTTCTGTATGGGTTTTTAATACCTAGAATGAATTAGCATGACCCAGGGACTTTATATCAGAGAGAACTATAGAAACACTACATATACATAAGGATCCTAACTATCCGACTAACTATTACCGACTTTTTATCGTATCTCTCTTCTATTTTTTTCAGAGCTCAGCTGAACCTGTGTGGTCGCCCACAATGGCTGGTGGACTATTCTCTATTGACCGTAAATTTTTTGAAAGGCTCGGAACCTACGATTCCGGATTTGATATCTGGGGTGGAGAGAATCTGGAACTTTCATTTAAGACATGGATGTGTGGTGGAACATTGGAAATCGTACCATGTTCACATGTTGGACATATATTTAGAAAAAGGTCACCATATAAGGTATGTATTTTTAGTAATATGTGGATTTTATGTGATTTTGAATTTCTCTTTGTTTTTTCCTTTTTTTATATTATCTCTCAGTGGAAATCAGGTGTCAATGTACTAAAAAGGAATTCAGTTCGATTAGCTGAAGTGTGGCTGGATGAGTATGCCAAATATTATTATCAAAGGATCGGAAATGATAAGGGTGATTTTGGTGATGTTGCGACAAGAAGGGATTTGAGGTAAGGATAAGAGATACTTGTTGATATTTTTTTAAATTCATAATATATATAGGAAAGTTTTTAAGATACTATCAATTTCTGATTATCTTTAAAGATAATAACAATAAATCAACGTCGATTCATAAAAGATAAATAAATTTCAGAATAACAAATTTCAGCAAATCAGGGGTGGTAGCACGTAAGTTGTTTCAATCGACCTCTCCATACAAAAAACTTGAATTTTTGTATGAAGAGGTCGATTGAAACAACTTACGTGCTACCACCCCAGCAATTTTCACTAGAGTATAAAATAATTTTTTTGAAATTATTATCACAGCTTATCCATTGAAGTTATTATTCTATTACGATGCAAAATCAATATTCAACAAATCATTCATCAAAGTTCTGTAACTACGCATACAATCTACGGGTTCTATATACCCATAAATGCCAACTAAACGGTTTTCAAATATTTAATCCCACCGCTGCCACCAATTTTTTAATAAAAATGTTTGCATCATCACAAAAATTTCGGTCTTTATGTTTTCGAGGTCGCTAAAACCGAATTTGAAGTGGAAAATGTAAAACTCAAGACGGCTAACACAATATGGCACACTTATAAAGGGATATTTTCAATCTAATAGAAACTTCGAGTGCAACTCTACACTTCTGGTTTTAAGTGCAATTATTTTTAAAATATTTTTTGATATTGAATTGATCAATATTAATTGATTAGTATAGTTAACAATAGCACTTAAATTAAAGATATCTTAAAGTAAGTCTAACTTGTATGGCATTTCTGTACCAGTGTTCAGTTCCCTGTAGTTTTACTCTTTTAAGCCGTGTTATTTCGTTGGTTGTATCCAATAATTATATAGTCTCAACGTTGGTGGGGGCAAGAAATCTCTCTTGTGTTTAATGGAATATTCGCGGATGACCTCCTCTATCCATTTTATATCCAAATAGTCATGTATTTCTTTATTAGTCACATAGCGGTAAGCGTTGGTGATTTTTCAAAGAAATTTGTTTTGGCTGCGTTGAATTACCTCTCGATTAGATTTATGAGTACAACTCCAGAGCTGAACTCCATACATCCATATCAGCTTGAACATAGACTGGTAGATTAGTCTCACGGGATGCTTCCAGTTTAGTCTCGAATCTTTTTTTTTTTTTTTGTGGCAAGATGAAGCTTAGGAGTCACCCTTTGTACTACTAGTCCGTCATGTCTTACAAGTCATGTTGCAATGTATAGTAGTAAGCTTGATCTGAAGGAAAAATGAGATAGGATAGGTTTATCTAAATTGAGACCAAGATATTTTGCAGATTCTGCCTGGGGTACTTGCACCCCATTGAGGTACATAATATGTATGTAAGCTGTTGTTTTTGCGACGCAACGTAGATGTCACATGGACTGATTTAACCTCATTAAGCTTGATTTTCTAATCTGTTGTCCGTTTTCTAACATGATTCAAAGCTCGTTGCAGTTTTCCACCACTATTGGTTGGGATACGTCTGTTGATATTGATATCGTATCATCAGCGAATTTTCCGATAAACGTATTATCTGTTGTTGGAATATCCGCAGTATAAAGCAGGAACAGGAAGGGTCCAAATATACGCTACCCTGCGGAACTCCCGCTAATATCGGACAATAGTCAGAATATGCTTCTTCGGGAAGGCCCTGAATTTGCGATTAAAGAGGTTTGATTCAAACAATCCTTCGTGCCAAACCCTGTCAAAGGCTTAAGCTACATCTAGAAATACGTCAGGGAATATTTTCTTCTAACTCTTTCTCTATTACAGCAGTGATTCGATGGATTAGATTTATTGTGGAATAGTTATTCCTGAAGCCAAACTGAAATGATTCCTGAAGCCAAACTGAATATTTACAAGCGGCTTCAGACGTTTTAGCAACAATTTTACAAACAATTTCAAAATGATGGGAAGCAATGAAATTTTGGTCTATATGATGTTACTTCTTCTTCACGTTTGTCTAGTTTCTTCAGCATAATTATTTGTACCGTTTTAAAGCAGTTGGACATATATTTTAAGCGCATGCAGGCATTAAATATGTATGTATGTGAACATGATGATTGCTTTTCGTGGAAGTTCCTTGAATAAACCGGGTGATATTCCTTCGATTCATGCTGCTTTTTTTGGTCTAGGATTTCTGTTTATCACTTCGGCAACCTCCACCTTGAAAAGTGAACCTTTTAAAAACTTAGGAAGGTGTTATGTCAATATTGGATTGTATGTTATGAGGTTGGAACACTGTTGCAATGTGTTGGACAAAGAGTTAAGCTTTTTCATTGTCTTGTCGAATCCATCTACCTTGAGCATTTCTTAGCGGTGGTATTCGAGTTACGGGTAGTTTAAATTCCATTTCTGCATTCAGCCCGCTCAAGTAGTTGTGAAAGCATTCCTGTATGTAACTTTTAATTAGTTTATTGACATTGTTACTTACTATATTGAACGCTGTCTTGTCAGGAGAATTTCTGGTAAGATGCCATGTTCTCTTTCCCTTTCTTCTTTCTTTGATTTGTACATTAATTTCAGCCGGGTATTTGATTTCACACTCTTCTTTTAATTCAAGAGCTGCTATTCTGCAATAAGGAATTGGTACACTCATTTTCAAAAAATTTGGTTCCCGTACTCTGATAAACATCTTATCATCTCTCGGTTTTTCAGCATCCTACAGCGAAATTTCAAGAGAGTCGTCCTGCATTTCACGATCGGAAGACACCATTTCACCTCAAGCTTTTTTCCCAATTTGTTTTCAATATTGCGGACATCAATACGAATACAATTGACGCGACAATCCTTTCAAGCAATGGGAGGAAGAGAATGCGCTACACCCAGTAATCAAGATCAAGTATCAAGATTTCCAATTACATTATTCCGGCAGCTTGAGACTTCTTGTGGCTTTACGGGAGGTGGTCCTTTTTAAAGCGTGCTCCAAGAATGGCTTCATGATCGAGGCAACTTCAATACATCAGTTTGAAACATCGAAAATAAAAAACAAAAACAAAATTACCCTCATATTGACAAGGGGTTATATCTTCTCCCACTCCCTCGAATACAAAAACTCAGTTTTAGACTCAGAACATGACCCCAAACACCCCCTCCACCCCAGACCTAAATTTCAACCATTAAGAATTTTTGTGTCTTTGTTTACTGTACTATTAACCAAAAAAAAAAAATGAAAAATTCACTTAAAATCTTAAAAATAATATTTCATACATATGCCTGGCCTCAAATAATCTCTAGGTTTTTACAGCAATTATTCCTGATTTTACTAATAATGTTCAACAAAGAAGCTACTTATCATATTATCGGAAACTATGAATTACAAATCATCCGCCTTTTTTTTTAAACTACTTGAAATACTAACCATTTATGTAAATTGTAACAGCTCAGCCAGTGGGAGCTAATTTTCAGTACACAGAGTAACAAAGACATAACTTAAGCTAATGAGGCAGGTGTAAAAAATGTTCATAGTTATGGCAATAACGCACCCAACTTTTTAAGCATTCTTTGTAATGAAAATTGCAAAATTACAAAACTGAATAGGTGTGTCAATTAAGTCTTAACAAGTCATTTTGTGTTTTTTTTATTTCTTTTAACAACAAAAAAAAAACAATTGAAACCTGAGATGATTGATTTGTAAGCTGAGCTTAATGAAGATCTTCAAAGTGATATGAAGATTGTCTTTAATCTCAATTGTATTTATGTGTAGTCATCAATCCAAAGAAGTTAATTTATTCAACACAACATCGACTTGTAATGTTACTTTAGAATTCCTCAAGATTACGCAAAAATAGTAAAACACCGATTATTAGGGTGTAGTACATTATGAATTCTTTCCGCCGGGGCCAACTGTTACACAAGCAATATTAATTGAGCATTCGTTATACGACATTTGCGTGAAGCTATTCAATCTCCCGAAGCGACATATTTTTGAGGAAAATTTTGGTTTTTGCATCACGATAATGCACACCTTCTCATACTGCATTGATTATTCGAAACTATTTGGCCAAAAATTCGACTTTCTCTTACGTATTCGCCGTATACGGCTGATTTAGCTTTGTCTGAATTCAGGCTATTAATGAAACTCAAATTATCACTCGAGGAACATCTTTGCTGAAGTTTTGCAGTCATTTAAAAAATCGAAAAAAGTAGTTTTTTAAACGAATGTAAACAAGCGCATCTTCTTAAATACTGATCATGCTAGCAAACCTAAGATTAAGAAAAAGCTGCCGTTCAATGAAAAAGTTTTACCACCCACTAGGGTACAGAAGCCTACTTTAAGACATGGCGAAGCCTTCTTTTGAAGCTTAGGAGCCCTTCCTGACCGTCTCCCACAGCATATCTTTTTTATAATTGTATGTCATTGGGAGGAAGCGTTGCATTTTCTTCCCGGCAGTTTCTTGAGTAGCTCAATGGAATCTCTTTTGTAGGGGCTTTTTCAAAAACTTTTAAGGACTACACTGAACGCCCAAAATATGTGTCAAAGAAGTTTCCTGCATAAGGCTCATACAGCTCATTTTTTATTTACTTGAAGAAAGATTTGTCTGTTGAACAGAAAACTAAAATCTTCCTAACACCTTACAAAGGATACAATGTGGAAGCAATTCTTTACTGCTTATCGAGAATAGCTTCTATATTTTCCCGCTGGGCATTTATTGATTGCAACAGTACGTGCATTTAAGCCACTTATTCTTGTTTCTTATAGTTTTAATTGATTAGATTATGTCAGCAATCCCATTTGGATAAAATCTTGACCATTTCAGTAGCTTGGCTTAATTCTTTACCCTACCACACATGCTCCAAAAAACCTCTCCATTCCCATATTTTATGTTCAGTCCAGCATGTATCTATTCTTGTATTGTTACTGGCTAAGAATTATGTCAATACTCTTGTGAAAAGGCTTGTTAAAGAAGTTTATATCAAAAGACGAAAAGAACGCCCAGCGGAAAATTAAACAAGCGCTGCCAAAAAAAGGAAAAAAGGATCGCTTCCAATTCATATGTTATGGAAGCTGAAAAACTGAAACTGAAAAATTATTGTGGGTTGGATTTCAGCAAAATAGCGATAATATTGAGACTATGGGTCACGAAAGGTTCGCAAGGGCTTCAATTTCCCAGCTTCAATCGCCCTTCTTCAACAACAAAATATAAGCTCTTCGCTCTGATGACATGCCTGTTAAAAGGAAAGGATATGACTATGAACCCCGTTGGCATACCTTTTCTGCGCTTCAGAGTCCGATCAACGGTTCAATTGGTCGCTGGGCGGATTGAAGATGATGATACCTTAGCGTAGCATTACTACTTGAGAATGAACGAAAAGGTAGGGGTCCCCAGGGGGTGTTTTGTGGATTCAAAACACCCCCCGAAAGAAAGGCAAGAAAATTGTGAACACGTTTTAAACTCTTTTTTTTTTTTCATGTGACGCCACGAATAGTTTTATTTTTCTTGCAGATCATTCACAAGATCAATCGGGTATAGTTTCTAGAGTTTTATTTGCATAAAGCCTGAACTATAACAGACGTAGATCGACGTACTTCTTTAACGAACATAGACGTAACTATCTGTTATACGACTGTCACCGTAAATTTTAGCATACAATCGACCATAATAATCGCAGTAAACATTGTTTGAATTTGAGTCTGAATACAATAAATATACGATTTTGACATTACAACACCAACTGTCAACAGGAATCCAGGTCCCGGCGTTACATTACTTTTAACGAAAAATTAACGAAAACTAGCACATTTAATGTTCGGTTATTATGGTCAATCCTCCATTTTCCGATTGGAGCCTTCGAAACGCTGCGATTGATGTTCTTTAATATTTCCAACCTTAACCGGAAGATGACAGCACTCGTCAATGAAAGCTAGTGAATGTATTTGTGCATCTTTCGACAGTTTCTCACCAAAGTATCAGCCATTTTGGATGCGCAGTTGTTATTTGACAGTAGTTTGAATGAGTAGTTTGAGTGAGTGTTTTTTGTGAAAATCAGTAGATTTTAGGGGGGGGAGGCAAAACAATTGGCGTGCGCAAAAACAATTGGGAATTTGAAAATCGCTTTTCTATTGGCAGTGAGACAATTCCAGAGAGTGTGGAATTGTCATTACCAATTAAAAGGATCGCCTAACATACTTATTTCTTGGAAAAGACTTCCTCGATGGTCTTCAGCATTGGAGAATGTGGTAGAAGAAAAAGTAGAGTGTGTCTTTTCTTCACAGCAAAATGTATGAATAGTAATTGATTATGGTTTGTCGAGCTTGACCGAACCTAGATTTACTAACATTATTATAAAAGTACTTAATTTTCAAACGGGTGAATTTGATTTGCAAAAGGATGAATTTAATTTGCAAAAAGGTGAATTTTATTTGTAAAAAGGTGAATTTAATTTGCCAAAAGGTGAATTTAATTTGCAGATAGCTGAATTTAATGCTTTGAATAGAAGGAAGCGCAATTAATTAAAATCTGAGAAGCATTTTGGTAACACTAATGCACAGCATTCTTTAGTGTTTGTATCTAACTCGGACAAGGGCGGTATCATATTTAGTAAAAAAACCGAGAGGGATTGCGTTTTTCAGCAACCATCCCGGTGAGAACACTTCACTTGGCTAAATATTTGGAGGAGACCCTTCACAAACCTGAACAAATTTCACTACGCCTCTGTTCAGGTTAGACAATGTATTTTGTTGTTGTGGTTAAAGTTTGTTTACATTTAAAATTGTGGAGAAAAACTGCACTTTTAATTTATTTTATTGGGATTAAATGTATCTACTCGTACTTCCAAAAAAAACAAATGAATATGCAACGCGACACTTTATATTTTGGATTAAAAGGATAAATTCTACACTTTATATTCATAAATTAAGGAAAATTACTTTCCTATGATAGCGAAAGTTCTCAATTGCCTTCCACCGCGTTTTCCACTCCGAAAAGCGTTTTACGGCGCACTTCATTTTATCAACACTAATTTTTATCATGCACAGGATTGTCACTTTGTAAAAAAAACTATAACATCAATTCATAATTTTAGTTTTTACGAAGAAATTTTCTACAATTTTCAAGCGCGAACAGAACTGTCAAAGGCAAGCGATGCTTGACACCAGTGGAGAGGAAGAATTAGAGAGAAAATTTCTTGAGCCCAAGTGCTTCCCGCGAATCCCTATATGTACATGTACGCTATTTTCGGTTCCTTATATTCTCCAAAGATTTAATGTGAAAAAACTGTAACATGCATATGTATATCCAAATGTCCACTAAAATGTTCCATCACGTTTTCGCATAATAAATAGGTGTATTTTACTAATAGTAACTCTAATATTTTCTTTGAGTGCTTGAATCATTGATGAAGCATTGGCTTAGACCCAAAGAAAGTCTAATCTTGTTAGACTGCACAATCTTGGCGGCCAATTGAAGCCTTTATTCCGTGAAATATGGGTTGGCAGAACAGAAGTCGTTTCAAGTCATCTATTTTAAGTTTTCAATTGAATTTTGCTATTTCATACTCGTAAGGGGTCGCCCTTAAATTACGTGAGGTGATTTTTCGACACCCCTTCCCCCCTGGTGAAATCTCGTGAAATTTGGCTCGACCCCTTCCCTCGCCTCTAATCTCATGTAAGATTTATTAAATTTTAAAGAATCTCTGGTATTTACACTAAAAATACGTAATTATGGTCGTAACCACAGCACAGTTCATCTGGGCGGCTCCCCCTTCCAGCAAGATTGAGGTAACTGACAATTTGGACGCCTTGCCCTCCTCTATTCCACTCGCTTTTCCGCTTGTAGTGGACACACAACTACCAAAACGTGAGCACTCACTCAAAAAGCATTTAATCACGCTAAATACGGCGTGTACCTTCTTTTAGTTCTAAATTCTAAGGGCCTTTTCGCGGATCAGTATTACTTGGCTCGTACTCTGCAGCATTTGACGAGACGCGTGTTTGGCTATCGACAGCAAATTTTTGAGCAGGATTTACCCATATCTTAAGGCTCCAATTTACACACGGGTCGCTGGGAGGCGGTGGCCTGAAAGTTTTCACTCAAGGCCAAGTATTCCTATACACTCGCAGTGTGGGGCCTGCAGTTCAAGAAAGCTGACAAAACTTTATCGTCAGTTCGGGCCTGAAAATCTGAACTTCTATTCACTCTCAAGCCGTGAATTTACTAAGCAGTCATTTTCGCCTGTGTGTCTGTAGGGAATCATGACTTCACCTGCATGCCACGGCCTGTCAGGCGGATACTTGAAGTATCATCGCTCAGTTAGACTGAGTCAAACTTAGTCGTGCCGGCCGACCTGGTCTGACAGGTCACTGCCTACCGGCGGCCTATAAGTGAATGGGGGTCTTTAGTGGAGAAACATGTTTTACTTAATTTAACAATATTTTCTCGCAATTTTACACTGTTTGTTTTAAAAAAAATAATTAAGTGCTCCCTCCTCCACGTGAGATTTGGTAAGATTCGGCTACAATGGAGCCTTCCCTATTGATGTGAGAACCCAGTGTTTATCTTACTCATGACATCCCTTTTCCACTACATTACTTATGTAATTTTTATTTACTTATAAAATCGCTAATCAAATTAACTTGATCCCCATCGAAAAACAAAAACAAAAACTTCTACTAAGTCTAGTATAAAAAATTGCGCGCAATCTCTAATAAAAACTCCAATTTTCTTCTTAATACTCTATTTTTTTATCTTCTTCCTTCTTACAGAAAAAGGCTAGGCTGTAAAAGTTTTAAATGGTACTTAGACAACATCTACCCAGAACTCTTTATCCCAGGTGAAGCCGTCGCATCAGGAGAGGTATGTAATATAAATCCTGATCATAAAAAACCAAAAAAAAAAATTTTAAGGATCCATAAAAACCCTTAATAATCACTTCTTAAATAAATTTTAACAACATTTTTGACTTTATTTGAGTACAGATAAGAAATCTAGGATATGGCGGTCGCACTTGCTTAGACTCACCAGCAAAACGAAAGGATTTGAAAAAAGCTGTCGGATTATATCCATGCCATAATCAAGGAGGAAATCAGGTTAACAACATTAGGAATAAACAAAATTGGGTTTTTTATATGTTTTTACACAGTGCAGTTACAGTATGCGACCGCCACAAACTTCGACGTATTATTTATAAAAATCAAAAAAACAAAACACTAATAAGTGTTTTAAAGTGTTTTAAAGTGTTTTACGATATATTATTTTTTTGTGAGATATTGATTGGTTTATGATTTTTTGCGATTTAAGTATGATTTTGTTTTTCTGTTATTTTTTAAATAATTACAGATTGCCAATTTGGATACTGAATTGTGTCTCGATTCAGCTGCCAAACCTGAGGACATGCATACCCCAATCGCCCTTTGGGAGTGCCACGGTCAAGGCGGAAATCAGGTACCTAAATATCGAAGCGCTTATCCTCAGAAACAAATTATTTTTCATATAAAACAAATTCCAATAATAATATTAATATTATTAATGAAAATCCCGTTATTTTATTCCATTACGACAAAAAAAAAAGAAATGGTCCAGTAAAATGGTGCAAAAAAGGATCATCTGTGCATTTTATGAAAACAGCCATTTTGTTTTTTAATTGTGTAGGGGGGTTGGTTGAGAGTATGAAAACGAGTTTTGGGGATCAAGAGGGGTGTTCTTCGGCCGCCATCTTGTTTTGAGTGTGAAAAATAGTTTGTCTTATATCTCGGAAACCGTGAGACCTACAGAATTTTTGTTGAAACATTTTTGTTAGATAATCAAATTATCTACAACTTTCGTAAATAATGTTTTGCCGTAATATTAATAATAAAAAAATTATGAGTGTAAGTGTAAATGTAAGACCACACTTTAGAAGTAAAAATTTTGTGCTCAACAGCTAGTAATATGCAATTAGATATAGTGGAAAGTCTGTCGGATATATAGTACGGTTTTAGAAAAGTCAGGCCAACGACAGATGCAGGAAGTATAGTGACGACCCTACTGACGGACTTGATACAAGTATACTATTTAAAAATATTAATATTTATGAATTCCTATTTACATTAAAACCTAAGAACGAAGAAAAGGTTTTATAATAACTGAAATATTTTTGATTGAAACTGGTCTAAAAAATCGCGTAAAAACTGCATCAAGTGAGGTTCCATATGTCGTGGTACTTTTGTCTGTTTAGACGCTTCGCACCCAGGAACGTTCCTCGCGCACTTTTTGGATGAGGATACATAGAGTGGGATTGTACATCTTATCATCCCCACTTTCCCCTTCATCCGCAAAGTTCGAACGCGCCGTTTCTGATGTAAAATTAATATTGGAATCGTCACTCAAAATCTTGAGGGTATCGTTGAAGTTTCGACCTAGTAAATTTGAGCCTTCGGGAGTGGAGATCTTCATGTATGAATTTCATTATTAGGCGTAAAATTTTTTGGGGCGATACATAAATAACCACCATAAAATTCAATTGACCATTTTTTGTTTTACATCTGCCTACCCAAATTTCATGTCCATTACATCTCACCAAAGTGGAGGTGGGTGCCAATTTAAAACAAAAACACCTCACGTATTTAATTCACCACTCCCTTTTGGTTTTCTAAACACCCAGCCAAAAGAAAAATCTGAAATAATTCACCTCTAATGGTGAATTTGTATTCATATAATGAGATAAATGAAAGTTTGGGCGACAACGTAGCCAACATGCCAGAAAATCTATGCAGTAAGGCAGAGTGTATTTCAACTGTTGCACATACAGTCCCGAGTTTATTCGTCTCTTGTGCTCTGTCCGTCCCATCCATCCAGCGTTATACGAAAAATCTGATGATTTTTCAATGTGTGAGAGCGTGATGCGTGATGTGAATGAAATCGATTCACTCTCATGTAAATTTTTGAAGCAAACGTCCCTAAAGAAGTTTTACTTCAAAAAGATATGGTGCTTGGATTTAGTGCCCTTTCGCATACCCTCCTCAAAAATCCAAGATAACGGGAAAGGCGAAAGGTGAGTTCATACTCAAGAGTGAGTTCATACTCAAAACATTGCTTTATTTGAGCAATAGATTCCTTCGACACACACCCGCATTCGTTGAAAGAGAAGCAAGCTTTTTATAACGACGAGAGTTTTCTCCACCTCAATCGAACTCGAGAGTGCATTCAAAGGAAGCACTTGGCTCTTTCTCTTGTATAATAAGTCTTGAAAATTCGCTCCTATATTTTGAGACATTACAGCATCTCCAATCTCGATCGCGCGGTAGAAATTAATGCGATCATGAGCATGACACTGGTAAAAATTGAAATTAATTCCGATCTCTCCAAAAGTGGTTCATGCGATGCAAGTCAATGGTCTAATTTTTCTACGTTCTCATTGTCTCGAAGTACTCTTGAATCTCTGTGATCGACATGTTGGTGTGAGGTTTCCATTGAAAAATCACAGAAATCTTCTACTTGCTCACTAGTGATGAGTAAGACTTGTCTTGCACATTTAGCAAGAAAAGCAAGACCAAGACAATACAGGACAAGGGCAAGAAAAGACTGCAAAATCAAAATAGCAAGACTTTTTGATCATCACTAAGTGCCAAAAGTCTTACAGTAATGAGCGAAAAGTCTTGTCTTCCACATTAGCAAGACTTTCTGGAAGACTTTTTGCAAGACTTCTTGCAAGACTTTTTGCAGGACCTTTTGCTCATCGCTGCAAGACTTTTGGCACTTAGTGATGAGCAAAAAGTTTTGCTATCTTGATCTTTCACTCCTCTGTAGTCCTGTCTTGTCTTGGTCTAGCTTTGGTTTTGCTAAATGTGCAAGCAAAGGCAAAACTTCAAGACCAGTCTTGCTCATCACTATTGCTCGCAGACATTCTGCTTCGCCTAAAAGCGATAATAGACCTAACTTGACCGCAGTGCTCTCTATGTGGGTTGCTCCCCAACTCCTTAATAGTAAAGCGACCACCATTTGTAAAATTCTCAAGTTATTGTGGAGGTATTTTTGATGCAATTCCCGCATATCTTGAAGATAAAGGTGAGCAGACTTTATCTTCAAGCAGATAATTTCTCCGTTTACATGGCTACAAAATCAAAAAGAACAACAATAATTCAATAAATAACTACATCAAATTATTCGTAAGAAGATGCTCTACAAAAAAGCTCCAAGTCGTTTTTTATATAAAATCAATAATTAAAGAGTTATAGCGCTTTAAAGCTCACCACCCCCAAAATTTTTATCATTTTTAGGCCATATCTTTTTTATAATTAATATTACAGGAAAACATTATTTACGAAAGTTGTAGATAATTTAATTGTCTAAAAAAAAATATTTTAACAAAATTTCTGTAGGTCTTCTGGTTTCTGAGATATAAAACAAACCATTTTTCACCACTCAAAACAAAATGGCGGCCGAAGAACATCCCCTCCGGATCACGAAAACTGGGTTTTATGCTCTCAACCAACCCCCCTACATAATTAAAAAAAGAAAATTTCTAATTTTCGTAAAATGCACAGCGAAAGTAGCATTTGACTGGACTACAACAAATATTTCAAAATTCAATATTTCATCCCTCAGAAGCTTTCAAAATGTTGAGCTTTTTGATAATAATTCGGCTTTCCAAAAAAAGGCAAAACAAATATTTAAAAAAAAATCAAAACGCTTCCAAAAAAAACCATTAATTAGTATACCACTACCACCAACCACCACTACCACCACCACACCACCAAAAACCATGTTGGTGAGAGGATAATAAAAAGGCGCTCTACTAACCTGCAACCAAAAAAACTAATTCAATATTTTTATCCATTTTTTATCATGATTTTTGGTTTTGAAAGAAAAAAACAGAAAAAATAATGTATATTTTTTTTTTTGGAGGATTTTTCGTTAATTAATTTAACTTTTAATTAATTTAATTTTTTCCTTAATTAAAAAAATACTACCAATAACTTTTTTGCAATAAGCTGATGTAAAATATAAATATAAAAAAAATAAAGCTTCATTATTGTCATACATAAAAAAAAACAATGCATGTCCTCCATGGCGGGCGGTTAAGGTTTGATTTAATTAATTTTTGTTTAATTAATTTAATAAAATAATTTTTCCAGAGTTTGTGGCTAAGTATACTCGCTACTGGTGCTCCTGAGTTATTAATTTAATTTAATATTTTTTTATGTTTTTATTTTTTAATAATTTTCTAATTTTATTTATTAATTTTTTTTTTTCTTAATAACAATTTGTAAAAGCTTTCTTTAAAAAATTGTTGCTAACATGTAATTTTCTATTATTTTTTTTTTGTTTTTTTATTTTTTATTTATTTTTTGATATTTAAAAAAATCTTTATTGATTTGCATTCATGCCATCGAACTCAAGTACATATTTGTGAATATTCGAAATTAATATTCATTTTTGTTCAATCAGATTTACCATAAATTTTATTCTCTTTCTCTCTGTTTTTTTTTTAAATATTTTTTTACTTTATTTTTAGATTTAAATAATTGCCATTATGTATTTGGTATATCAGCCATTGAATATACATACATATGTATGTATATGTATATATATTTACAATTTCATTAAATTTCAGTACATAATCCATGAGGAATTGGTTTTCATTTTCAATGGAGATATGGAAAATCATTTTTGTTTTTTTACTGATAAACAATTCCACTGCTCGAACTGAAAATAAAAATACATTTTGCATTAATCGGTTTAAATGACATTTATCATAGGATCAGGGCATATATTTGTAAAATATTCAGTTGAATTTTAAATATTTGTTGTATGGGACATCCGTTTTCTGAAGGGATGAATAATGTTATAGTGATTGTTTTTTTAAGCTGTCAAATTCACATGTTGAACTTAATGATTACAATATTACTCGTAATTTAAATATAAATTATACATACATATATAAGTAATAAGTTTACAGATGTAGTGAAACTATGAAAGCAACGAGCTTTCTTTAGTTCGAATACTTATAAATTTCTATCGTTTTCAGTAGTATGACACTTTAAAATACATATTGTGAGTCCTCGTAATTTGCAACTCATCTGTCTTATATCGAATTTTGCAAAATGATCATAGTGTTTTCAATAATAATATCGTTTTGAAGACTGATACATTGTTTTAGAAACAAAAACCCACACGTAGCAATAAATTAGTCTAAACGGAGACCTTTTCTTCAAAATCTATTTTTTAATCACAGCATACAAAACTTCATATAAAATATCTCCGCCGGCCATGTTTTTTTTTGTGATTCCGAAAATGTTTTCTTAAAAGTCGCAAGAAAGTTGTGGACCAATTTTCATCCATTTTGGAGTTTTGTCTCTTGTAAATGCTAATTTCCCCGGACTAAATAACATTTATACCACTTTTTCAAAATCATAAAATTTGGGTAGGTTTAGGTTGAAATGGCTGCTGGAAATGGCCCATTGTGATGCCATTCTAGGGTTGGGACTAAGTTTAGGACATTTCAAGCCATTTGGAGGTTTTGATAAAGCGACAGAGGTCAGGAACCCCAGTATTTTGCAGCTCGCTCAATCCATCAAGAAAAGGTGAATCGAAGGATGTTCCGCTTTTCTTTGCAACGACAGCCAAGGGACATGTACAGAGAAGATGGGAGATAGTTTCTTGCCAAAGGGACAATGACCGGTCAGCACCTTCACTACATGGCGTATATAGTTTTTGTTCCACTGAACAAGAGATTTTCAAGGCTTTGCGTCCAAAGTCGTCTATATTAGGTAAAGACTACGACACACTCCCACTGCTAAGCTGATTTTCCTCACAGCCAGTTTAAAGGTGGCTAAGGACATTCCTATCTGGGTTCAGTGGGGTGTCCTTTCCATTTTGGTTCCCTGTCTAGCAAGCTCATCTCTCTTAATCCCCCCTGTGCACAGGAACCCAACACAGAGTTATATTAAACTGAGTTACAGTCTCACACAGAGACTTGCGGCAGTTCAGAACAGTCGTAGATGTAGTGACGCCAGAATCAAGAGCCTTGAGGGCTTCTTATGCAATGACTTCCCGTCGGGATAACCCCATCTGGGCAGTCATCTCTGGCCGGGAATGTTGGTATTGAAACCTTTCTCCAAGGTCCACGTAGGCGTAGTGTAATCTAGGTTGTTCGCAACGGTGGCGAACCTCCTAAGGGTGGATGAGTGACATATGAAAATTCGGCCTCCACGTTCGGTTCCTATCGAGCATGAGACCCAGAAATTAAGTTGCAGTGTTTCATTGCAGAGTCTTTAAGAAGGAAAATTGGGAAGTCTATGCGTCCTTGTAACGAGCACTAATTCAGTCTTGGCATAAAATTACCTGTACCTATATAAAAACTTTTACTATTCGATTTTTGTAAAGCAGGCTAAAAGAGGGCTTTCGTCTTATATTCCTCATGAGCACTACGCAAAGAAAAATTGGCGATACCGAAGTGAGGTATGTGAAATCAGTTTCTCATAAAGAACCTATAGGACAACCCTCATTACAAATGAAATGGTGCAATCCTGAAATCTGCCATACGTATTCGGAAATCTTTCTAAAAAGCTTAAAATAATACCGTTAAGCTTTCCTCATTCTCAATAGACCGGTTCTGGTCCGATCCAAGGTCAAGCAGCATTGGACGGGATTGGTACTTAGTTGGGGGCCCCAATTTGCAAAACGACACTCGCGATACTGTTATTACTCACGTATTCACATTGATATTGTCAAATTTTCTGACCTCTTTTTCCACTCGGGATCAGGATTTTTCCTCAAGGGGGGCAAATATGCCTTTCCTTATGACGAGGCGTGAATGAGACAAGGCGTTAGATGCTCTATGTCCACGTGGTCCACATGAGGGTGTAGTGCTGGCCTCATAGGGGCCCTATCTGCACCCCTCTCTCTAAATGCTAGTCGGACATAACAACATAACCAAACAATTTAAAATCATATAACTCAACTATCTGTTAACAGCTGGTAAATAAATTGATTGCTGATTAGTCGAGCTCTGTGGTCGCCAACCTGTGGCTTGGGAGCCATTTGCGCCTCTTTGCTTTTGCGGTGTTCTACAAAATAAACTACATCGCCCATGCGCAAAATTCGTGTTTCCGCCTCGGCAAGTCTATTTTGTGCTTCTTACGGGGATGAAGAAGAAATTTCAATTCTCTTTTTGAACTCAGACGACGAGCACTCACTGACACCCGCACTTACTTTGGTGCTTGTGAAAGAGGATAAACGAAAGGAGGCAATGGTAGACATAACGCTGCAACAACTTAATCTCAGCCTCATCGAACCCAATTCACAGCACCTCTGCTGAGTTCTTGCATCATCAATTATACAAGACCAACACGTGCCAGACCTTGTCTTTATGTTGGCGAGCATATATCTAACTTATTCAAGGATATTGAATTAATTGTAGATTGGAGCCAACAGAATCGTATCCAATTGAATGCTTCCAAAATGAAGTAATGTGTTATTTCCAACAAAATGTGTAATCCAGATTTGCAGTCGGTATTTCCAAAATACTATATCAAAATTTTAAACGCTGGGTTCGTTGGCATATGCTCAACACCCTCTTGGCTCGTCATAATTTACATAGTATAACCTACTTGAAGCTAAATCTATTACTTTAAATTGCGCTAAGTCGGCGTTTGATCCGTCTGTATACGAGATCTGAAACGAAAGTTTCAGCCCATACCTTTTGCTTCACTTAAATTGTCTGAGGTCCCGTTATAACTAGAACTATATCCTGACACATTTTATTTCACATCAATCACCATCGATCTTAGAAGTTAGCAGAGATGATGATTACATCAGTTATTACTCCGACCACAATTTCGCCCACTGCCATACCTCCTGGTTCCCATGTCCAAGTGCCCCAGTACCTACTGTTACTCTGATACAGAAAAATGCATACAAGGTCACCTGATGTAATGTCAACTTTTTCGAGAAAGTAGAGGTATGATTCGGTAGCATGGCTGTAGATCTTACATGGAATTAAAAATTGGCTTTTCTCAAAACTTATTTCTTTGAGGTACCAACGTCACCAAAGATCCCTGAGACCCCCCCCCCCCCAGTAAGTAGATTTGGTTGTACTTTCAGATAAGTAATTTCACCCTCCCAGTTCTTAGCTAACTTCCAACAATAGCTTTTTTGTTTAATACACAATAAACTGAAATATCCTTGCTGTTATGCATTATTAGCATGGATTTCATTATTATCAGAAATTATGTTTACAAATCGAAGACCTAGTTAAATTTCAATTATTAACTCTTCACTTCAATTTCAATTCCTTTTTAATTTTTAATCATACGATGTTCTTTTCAGTTTTCTAACGAGCGTAAAAATTGTATTTAGGTCACGTAGTCTAACCACCTTTTAAGAAAGCACACCGTAGAATCTCATACAAGTTTTGCAAACAAGAATTTTGCTCTCTCTCGTAAAAAGGTTAATCAGGATATTAAAGCGAGAATAACCTTCTATATTCGCATATAAAAGGCGAAAAATCCACTTCACATAAACTGAACATAAAAGGAGCATGTTTTTTTTCTTCTTCTTCAAGGATTTTCTCTGCTCCTTATTCAGATTTTTCCCAGGAAGAAAATTCCATTTAGGAGATTGTCAGTCTCTAACGTAACAGTTCAGAAACTATTTCCAAAGTGTACACAATATGTTTCCTCCGACGGATTTATCCTTTAAATAGGATCTCGTTGGATATGGGATAAATAAAAAAAAATACAGGTTTATTTAATCCAGTTTTTAATATCCTTTTAATACATACATATATAACTTCTAAGCTTTCCACCTGTAAGCTTCGCCTTCGTCCTTAATTTTGTGTGTGTGTGTGTGTGTATTTCAGTAAACCATTTTCATGGCAAATATTTTTCTCAAGGATTCAAGTTTTTTTTTGTGCACATCTTTTTCATCAGACTTTCAAATATGTCGAAGTCTCGAAGACTGCTATGCAGAAAGGACACGAAGAAGATCGGGTTTTGGGTTAGAGTTTGGGGTTTGGGTTGGGGTTGGGCGCAATGAAGCCAGAACGAAAATGTTTTATCATCATTTTGTCGGGGGTTAAAGTTGTCTTAAGAGACATTATTAAACATAATTGGAAAAGTTTGATTCAGGCCCACAGTATGCAGGAAAAAAAGAGAGAAGAAAGAAAGCAGAGAGCTTAACAAAGGCAACATAACTTTTACAGATGACATTTAATTTTATGTCAATTACCTTGCTGATAGGCACTTAGAAAGATCAACAAAATTCATTTCGCAAGAGGATAACGACAGAGCCAAGCAGGAGAAATTTGCTCTGTTTTTTTTTCCTTTTTTGAATAACTTCGACAAAAATGCTATCCAAAGTTTTGAAAGCAGATGATGTTCAATCATTTAGAAAGATAAAAAAAAAGTGATTTATTATCATGAACGCAAGTGTAAAGTGTTTTCTGTTTGGGTTAGCTTTTCAAAATGAGATTCCAGTGGAAGAGATTCGGTTCTGTAGACGCAGATGTTCTATGGTTGAATTGAAAAGAAGATTGAGAGTGAAGCGAATGAAAAATGGAAATTGAATATTATTAATGGTTATCCTGTGGGTTGTCCTGGTAGAAAGAATGGAGAATATTAATGGTGAAAATATTTTTGCTTATTGAAAATGTATTGTTTTTTATTTAGTATTAATTTTTTTTTTTTTTTGGATTTTTGGAACAATGCAACTTTGATTGGGGATTTTTCTTAAGACTTTTTTGTTGCTAGATTTGAAATATGGAGAAACTTTATCAATCTTTCCAATTCAAACGAATATAGGCAATACATAACTTATGGGATATCTAAAATCCAATCTAATCTTAAACCATAAGGAATGTGGCTTTAACCAAAAAAACCTCAGGCGACCTTTTAGGGTTTCTTAAGGTACGATTACGAACAAGGCTGTAGACTGCAAACCGCAAGCTATACTACTGGTTTGTTCGGAATCATACCTTTATAGAACACCTCAATTAAAATATGCATCGCATTGATGAATCAATTGATGAAAAGTTTGACAGAGTATAGCACTCTCTTTTATGTGGCAGTTCTAAGCTCAAGCACCACCTGTTCGTCACGTCGTTTATGCGAGAGTACGTCACAGTCCAACGTTTAGTTGTAAGCTTAGTTCGACGGATATAATAGGTTTTAGGTTAGGAGGAGTCAGTTTGTCTCTAGAGATCTAATGGTGACATCGATAGTAATAGTGCCACTAAAGGAGAATCAAGGACTCTAGAGTTCCGTCGCAAAATAGCCCAATAATTTTTCATCGACTGTGATGCAAATGCTCATCATTCTAATTGCTTCACCGGCAACTTGGGCCTTTGGGTAGAACATTTGTGTGCGTTGCCAAAAAGCCCCTACCAGAGTAAAAATAAAAAAATTGCCTTACAACGAGCGATCACCGGCCGCTTGTCTTTTTAAGGGGCATATGACCACTTTAATAGGAGACTACTCGGGCTCATAATCCCCGGAATTTGACTAAAAGATTTTATTATCCAAAAAAAGAATTTGCACCAAATGTATTATTGAATGTGCTTCATGGGAACTTGAGGATTTCCGTTACGTTCAATGTTCCTTTCGATGTATCCTACTTAAACATCGGCAACAAGAAACGAGTGACATTCCCCCTACCCCTATCGTCCTGCTTCACTTAGTTCTTTAATCGAGAGCTGAGCTTGGAAGCTGGCGTATTTTTTCATCGGTTCTTTCGAATAATGTCCACTTTCTTTCTAACAACAGGGAGCAGCCACAATTTGGTGTTAACTGAGACCTCCGTTAATATCTATATGCGGAACAGCCATGCATATCCGCTTCGTGCTTTATTTAATCTGGAACTGATACATAGCAATGGTATTTTTATGAAAGCGGTTTGCTAACCATCAGCCCAACCGACTCTATTTTATGGCGCAGAGAACTCGCCATCCAATCGTCTCCCGTTAAATCCTTCTGAAGAAGAAACTTGGGGAGGTGGGATTAGGACTTGCTAATAGAGCTGCTAGGTGTTCGTCTGCAGTGGCTCTTCTCGGATTTTAGTAGAAGTGACAAATCGGGTGTCCGCAACTTCCGAGGTCTTTGAGAGCTGTTGTTGGACTTATGGCCTCAAAATCAAACCTGCTTGCCGTATCTATCAGTTAAGTATGTGAACTGGAGACTAATGCAAAGCAGCTCACTTAGATTCTTATCTTCTCCTACCATCACAGCATTGTTTTCTATTTCTCTTTGACGTCGCGTAAATTGATTTTTCAATAAAGCATAATATGCGGCCTGTAGACTCCGTCAGAGGCAACTACACTGAAATATCTCTTCTTCAAAAACTCTTTCAAAGGAGTGGACTTTCTTAAAAACTAAGATGGCTCATACACCTCTAATCAGCGAGCTCTTTCCATGGTCAATATCTTATAGAAGCTGGCTGGGCAGAGCCTCTCTAGGAACATCTTCGACAGAACTAAGTTAAGCAGACAGAAGCTTTTTTTCAACCAGACATGGAGTCTTGCACCACAAATGTTCTATTTGATATACAACACGATCGTTAAACTTGTCACTTATGCCACTATAGGCTGGTGGGGGAGACTATGCAGGTCATGGCGATCCTGAAAAGCAGCGGACTGCAACGACTTGCTTGCCTCTCCTGTTATACTGACTTGTCCCACAACTGAGATGGGAGGAATCAGTGAATTGACTCTAATGCACATCATCCAGACTTCAGATCGCATAAAACTGGCCAATACAGTCAAAGGACATGCGGGTACCCTTAACGGTATCCCAAACATTTCAATTTGCTGCATACCCGACTATATTGACTACTATTAAAAGTAACGTTAAAAAGGCATCTCGTCGACTTAACCGGTTAATAATAGGATTCCAAAAGATACCAGAGCCTTTGTTCGCGTTCTCTTGTTTCGGGAGGTATAACATTCCGACGAGACTGAGACTATTGTGGCCGAGTCAGCTGCTTAAAGAAATAAACGCATACAACATTCAAGAGTTCAAACGCGAGAGATTACGCCTTGAACCTATCATATCCTTTTTCTATTTTCGAGCTTAGCTTACTCCTACACATTGCACCATGAAGTAAACGATATGACGGATTGGTAGTATAAAGGGTGACACCTAAACTTCGACTCTTCCACATAAAAAAAATATGACAGGTCACTTGTGGTTCTAAATGAAATTCAGGCCGATTATTCCGGATCGCTCTGAGTGTTAGGAACTTATGCTTCATGGGGGTCCAAGAAGTGCCCACCGGTTTACCGAAATGTCAAAAATGTAATATGTTACAGGGGCTGGTGTTGCGGGACCCAACATTGAGACTTGCGCTAGACTCCACCTTGAGAAAGGTTTGAAAGGTAATCCTAGAATCTTTTTGGACAGTCAAGCATGCTATCAGGACATTTTCAACGTGGAACTTCACTTCCAAAATAGTTGCAGGCTAGGAAAAGCAGGGTCTCGCTCTGTTGAGTCCGCGGACACTGCGATATCAAGGGCAAAGAGACTGGTAACAAGCTCAAGAGGGATGGGTCTGAGACGCTGGTCCATTTTAGTCTTGTAGGGTTGCCGTATCACCTTCACAACCTTGGACTGTCTCAGGAGACAGAATGCGGACTATGCATGGAAGGCGACGTAACCTCCGCACATGTTCTCTGTACTCTGATCTGGCTTAGAAGAAGAATGATTATTAGAGAGCTCATGTTCGGTGTTCTTTAAACAACGATCTTTTTGACATCGTCCATAGGCACGATCGTCGATGATCTTTTCTGATCTGAGTTACCACCGCACTTAAAAAAAGGTTAACTATCGCCAGTTCGTCATGTTGCCGGTCTCGCCATGATGCAAGAAAATGAAAACAAAAATTGTTTGTAAAGGGCGTTGGGATCGTTCAATTGCCATATTTTTTTAGCGAGAAGCCATACCTACAGTCACCGCAACCATCAGAATCAATAAAACTTCTCCTCGTCAGAATGCTATGCCTCTTGAGACGAGGCAGATTTCATCGACCGACAGATATTGGCCATGACGGCTGCTGGTCCGAGCTTGGAATTTGAGTTCCAGACAATGGTTACTTCCGTACCGGGGTTTCATATTAGAGTGATTCTTACCAAAATATAATCGACGTTCGGCAGGGCTGAAGACAAGTAAACGACCTTTTGAACTGGTTGTATTTTTAAAATTAGAAAATTCTCTATAACTAAAACCATGATTACTAAAACCATTCTTTTACAACTTGCAATTGAGTTTTCAACTGAAAAAAACCTCAAAGTAAAAGAAAATTTCATACTAACCCAGAATGGTATACCCAAGAGTTAAGAATTTATATGTGGTTATGCATTTCAAATAGTTCAGTTTTTTTTTTGGAAAAACCTGCTCCAATAGAAGTCCCTTTGAAGTACGAATTCTTTTATTCCCCACATACGTGCATTACTGTACCCGGGAATCGATTTCGTCCTGTTAGGTTCTTTTCAACATCTTCTGAATATCCTGAACATCCTATTTCATTTTCCCAATGCTTCCTGTCAAATACAATATGGTAAAGGGATTGACGGGCTGCTGATGTAAAGGGTATATCCACTATTTTCGGTCTATCAAAACAAAAGACAAGGGAGTTTTTCAGATTCAGGAATAACGTGTACTGTATGAAAGGATGTGATAGAGGATATATAAGGGATGTGTGCTTACAAACTTTAAACTTTTGGATGGCAAGTATTCGGAGTTTTATGGGTTTTTAAAATTACAAAGAAATCATGTTTTAATATTAAACTGTTTCAATTAATTAGAAACTAGGTGACCCGACGAACCTTCTCCTGTCGAGATAATAAATTGGTTTGACATCGTTTTTTGAATTTGTGAAAGAAATTGGAAATGTGAGTAAAAATCAGAAAAAAATCTTGCGAATGCTAGCCGCATCGGAAACTGCAAACTTTTGAGGTAGAATGCCATGTCGATCGGCATCGTTGGGTTGGGTAGTATCAAAACTTAAAAATATCGGCAACAACGTATTTTTTGCGGTTTTTGCGGACGTCTGCAGGGTTCTGAGAACGTTGGTGCAGCACTACATTGGATGTGTGGGAACATGCCGCGCTTTTCTCAATTTGTTTCCATTGAATTTCATCCTGGCGAAATCTTTTTTTCACTGATGGCCCCGGTTCTGCACTGAAGTCGCCGTAAAGCCACGGATATGTGTGGATCGATCTTTACCCCGAAAATCGTTGCTAAATTGCTGGCTTTTATATCATTGTTATTGCAAGATCATAGGTACATTTAAAACTTGCTTATAATTTAAACCACAATGTTTATTAAAATATATGTTTTTTTTGTTGGCATATTGCGACCCCTCTTATGCCTCTTGAGGGTCGCGACCCCCGGATTAAGAAACAATGGCGTAGTCGTGGCGTAAAAAAAATTAGACTTTGTCCATTTGTCAGACGTATGTCCACGTGTACATCAGTCGGATGTCTTTCTGTCAATCAATGAAGACAATGCATTGAGTATACACTACAGTCACAAATTGTACGACCTATACAAAGAGTGCAAACTATCAACACATGCCAAGCTACTGCGGTTACGGTGTTATGTCCAAAGAATGGATGACTCAAGGATACCAGAAAAAGGCCTTTCTCTACTACTGCCAGGTAGGAAAACAATGTTAAGGTTCATGCAGGGAAACTCTTCAACATCAGAAGCTGGAGGCAAGCTGTGGAACAAGGCTCGAATTGGGCTGTAGAGCTATCGAAAAAGAAGAAGAAGATCACCCCTCGCCCTATTTCAAATTAGAAATTTTACTGTCCCCAAAAGGAAGAAATGTCTCTCCAGTACGTATTTACCCGAGTAAAAATAAAAGTGCCCTTACAGCGGGCGAACACCAATACATTTAATGCAAATTCTTTTTTTTTGGTTCAAATTGCCCGTCATATGCCCATGTGTACAGCTCAGTATTTGGCCTTGTAAATCTCTTGGTCAAGTTTGGTCGTCGTGCGTATTTAAAACTGTTAAAAATTCTACGGCCATCATATGTTCTTAAAAAGCCAACCGGCCGATATTTGCCCGTTGTAAGGCAATTTTTCATTTTTACTTGGATACTGTCTCACCTGTACTGAGCAAAGCCAGAAGTCCATAAGTGCAAAAAATGTGTTTCAAGAAAATATCTTTCAAAAAATTTTCTAAATACACAATTGTGAACATAACCCCTTTTGCCGGTCCGATAACTCAGCAAGCACAGCTTAGTTTAAGACAGGGGTTCCCAACCTTGTGCCCGCGGGCGCATATGTGCCCACGAAGATATTTAATTGTGCCCGCGACAAAGTGCTAAAATACAAAAAAAAAAAAAAACAAATCTTAAAAATAAAAAAATTTAAAAGTTACTTTAATTTTAAAAATCTTGCTAGATGTAGTGAGAAATTCGCTAAATTGGCTACACTAACATCTGTCTAATCCACCAGGCGAATTAGACCTTTAGACCCTAACTTTGTCGGGTAGGTCCCACGATTTGGTTGCATTTTTATTGTTTTTCTCGCTAAGTAGCTTTGAGTAAAACTGACTTACTTAGTACGAAAAGCAATAAAATCGCGGCCAAACCGCCATCCAATATGAAAGAAACCTTACAATCATGTCTTTCCCGGCGTCTTTATTGTATTATTATAGTAGTATAATATTAGTTGTCACAGCGAGCGGTCGTTGTAAACTCTTACTGTTATCATCAGGTGCTACCAATGTGTTGTGTTGTTTTTAAATCCGACTTGTGCCCGCCAGT
This sequence comes from Thereva unica, assembly GCA_949987705.1. NCBI lineage: Eukaryota > Metazoa > Arthropoda > Insecta > Diptera > Therevidae > Thereva > Thereva unica. Next base: position 31,583,375 of record OX465281.1, on the reverse strand, counting down.
TTGTTTTGCAATCTCGAATGCGCCCGCACCACAGAAAGGTTGGGAACCCCTGGTTTAAGACAATAATGAAGAATAAATTACGGAATACAAAAATCCAATAAAATCCAAATCAACGGATTTGCACTTACGCACTTCTCTAGTTTTGTACTGTAGACCTGGCCTCATTTGAAATTGGAAGATTTACTGCGTAAGTAAGAGAGAACCACTACGTATTTAGAATCCATCTCGACTTATTTCAAGTTCAATTTTACTGTTCCAAAAGAAGTAAGAAAGAAGAAACCCAAGTCTCTCTACTACGTATTTACACTAACACCTCATTTATCTCGATACACGCTCATATACCAGTAGGACATTATTTTTGAACCGGAACATTTCAAAAAATTTAGGCCTTTAGGGTACGCAATCCCGGAAGTTTTTCCCAATCCCGGGATCAATTTTTTCGCTATCGAAATCGCCATTTGCAATTGGTCTTCCATTTAAATTCATACTAATTCAGTTCCAGGTGGGTCAGTTACCTTAGCGCTCTCATCTTGATCAGGATTTATAACTGACACTCTTTTTGGAAGATTATGTAGATCCTTACGTATTGCAGCTGTCGATGGTATTTTATAAAGCTCATCATCTTCCGGAACACAAGGGTTGTGGAGATATTACAAGACTCCAGAGAGTTTTATGCAAACACGTTGACGTATACGGAATCTGAGTGATGCTGCCAATTTTGCGCTTATTGGAGTTCTCCTGCAATCTAATTTCTGCATTAAAAAACTGTAATGCTAAGTTTGTGGTCAAGAAATTAGAATCTTTACGGCACAATGCGTCGACAGTCAACTTGACGGGCTTCAACGATGAAATGATATCGGTGATGCAGATGAAATCTTGTTCTAGCAAAACGTCCCTGGATTGAAGATCTAATAGACATTTATGAACAGCAGTCAGAAGACAAAATCGTTCCAATATCATAAACAGAATATTCCACCTTGTTCTGCAGACTTAAAGAAGAGTCAGCTCTTTCCCTTGTTCTTCACGAATGTACTTTTGTAGTGAATCATTTTTAACTAGTAATCGTTTAAAGGAGATTGTATCGAAGACCAAGCACTGACGTCTATTCGTCAAGCGTAATGCTGAACTTCCGTCCTTGCTTTTTGCCTCCTTCAATTTCTCCCACATTACGCGATCCGATTGCCTTAGCATATTCCATAGTCATTTTGCCGGAGCCATGCTCTGACTTTGGTAAATCGCACCCTTTCGCTGTTAGTGCATCTCTTAGATTATCGGAAGTCATGAATATTGCAAAGGGAAGTCCATCTCGTGCCACTAGTCGGGAAACCGCAAAAACAGCCGGGATCCCCGGATTGCGTTCCCTAGGCCTTAGTACAATTTACCATCGTGTAGGTGACAAATGTACTGCCTCGTGAATGTCCGGCTTGACTATACTATAGAATTTGGTCTGTGCAAAAAAGCAGTGGAGGGAAATGCCGGTGCGCCTGTAGTACTGAAAACTATTCGTCCAAGTGCTAAAGTCCCCTTCGTTCCAACATTCATGCATACATCCGACTTTTCTAATGCACAGGGATTGTTTTGTTGCGCAGGGAAAAAGTTTGTGCGATCAAAAGGCTAGGTCGTGTGGAACCACCACCAGTGCATTACAGTTGCATTACAAAAAAATAATTTTAATACATTAAATTCAATATGCAAAATTTTGCTAGAATATAAACTAAGGACTTTTCATTACATTTTTATTATCACACTTACTTAAATCCCCTTAACAACCCTATGTAGGCATCAAGACAAGATTTTAATTAGTTATTAAAGCTTGAGATCCTCATTAATCTGTAATAATGATACAAATTTTATTCGTCGTTAATTTTAATAAAATGACTAAATTAAGATTTTTGTTTTCTGATAAAATGTCTTGTGTCATCTCTCTCTCCACAAAGTAATTACGCTTTTTGTCATTTTAAAGATAACAACTTAATAATTAAAATTTTTTGCTTTTATTTTTAAAAATAACCAAGATGTCGTCGTCGTAACATCTTAATGGGCCATTAACGTTCTATAAACATTTCCACAATGTCATAAAAATACAATTTCCACAAATACGAAAACGAGAAAACATTTTCCTCCGCTCAAGAGGTTGGAAATTCGTCATTAACAAAACGACGAAAAAAAAATATGTAAGGACAAGAAGAGGGTATTTCATTGTTGTCGTCTGTGTTCTAATTAAAAGCAGTTAGGAAACATTTAAATTTGAATCCTCAAAGTATCCTTCAGAAAACCCCATGTAACAATACATAGATACATATGTATTCGTCCTTACTACACAAGTCATATGCATGCGATTAAATTTCGCACAAATGAATGTGGAATACTTCGGGACATCCCAGAAGTCATATCTCAGATGGGGAAGATTTCGCTTATTTGCATTTGACAAATGATCCATGAGATGAAAGTCGCCTAGGGTCTTGTCAAAATGATTCCTGAATCCTGAAATCCTGGGATAAGGGAACTACGGCACAATTTGGGGCAATTAGGAAAGTGAATTTCACTTCTAGCACACTTTTAAACTTTACAGGAGTTTTGAATGAATTTTAGATTAAAATGGGGCTCTCGGCCTCCTCGTCCTCCTTTGAGCCTTGGCTGGTGTTCTTCTTGTCTTGTCCTGTTCTCCTACTACCCTTGCTCCTCATCCTTTCTAGATTCCTTGTATATAGTGCAATACCCTTGATGAATAATTTTGAATTTATGAGTATCCTGAACTTTTCAGATGCACTTTTTAAAATGATGTCCTAGTTATAAAGTGAAGAGCTCATAAAAAGTTTTTTCCTCTCTTCGTCTTCGTTTTTTTATTTTTTTGTTCATGCTGGAAATTTTCTTATCTCAAGTGTTTTTATCTTGTCGGGGGTGAAACTTTAAGATTCATTTCAATGGTTTTATGATAATTTAGTGCTCTTTGCTTGCTTTTGAAGGATCTGTGTTTTTTTCTATGGGAATAATAATAAAATTCACCAAGTAGATAAAAATGTATTTTTTAGGGTGAAAAGAAACTTGCGTGTTTTAAGATAGATACTCATAGAAGTTACAATAAATTCAAAATTCTCTCTTTTCCATTTTAAAATTATAAACCCAACATTCGGTTTACGGACTAGCTGAGACCCGGTACACCTCGCTGCACCCATAAGTCTATAGAAGCCAATAAACAGCATCCATTGACTTGGTATTTTGCAAAATATGAATTTTACACAGATTAAGTGCCTTAAAGAACGGGTACATGGGTTTTGAGATGGCCGCCATAGATCTAACGGTATATTTAGTATACTATATTCCTTATGGTATTCTACTTATCATACCCTTTCATTTGATACCCATGTCGAGGGAGTTGTGAAGAAAGTGGTAATCCGTCCTCTTGAGACGGCCGCCATGGATCTAACGGTATATTGAGTATACTATATTGCTTATTGTATTTCAGTTTAGTTTCAATAGCGTCATGGCCTACATATTGTTTGACAGCTGCGTAAATTTGAAATTTTCATTAAATAGAATGGGATGATTTAATGACAATTTTATATTTACGAAGCTGTCAAACAATAGATAGGCCATGAAGCCATTGAAACTAAACTAAGCGAAATTTCCCAAAATTACCAATTTTTTAGATTTTTTAGCTGTTCCTTTTGGTTGAGGGTATAAAAAATAGCATACGACCTATTCTCAGACCAAATATACACAAAAAAATTCATAAAAATCGGTCAACCCGTTTCGGAGGAGTTCGGTAACAAACACTGTGACACGAGACTTTTTTATAGATATCGATAGATGAATGTGTTTATGTATATATTAGCAATAGCAATTAGCTCCTACACCGAGCAACTGATTTTAATGAAATTTTAACCATGTGCTATTTATATTAAAAGAAAGAACAATTACTTTCTAAAGCCACTCCTAGATGGCGCTTTCATGGAGAGCTTCGTTGAAAATCATCGCAAAGCTTCGATTTTTTGCATGAAGGTCCGGGGAGGTCTCCCATGATACACCTCGAAGCTCGATTTTCGACATTCAAAATGGACTCCGAAATATGACCCGAATGGCCCCAAAAATATGGTTGGATTTGCCAATTTAAATCCGATTTCAATGAAACTGGTTATAAATTAAAAATTGGGGGGCCGAATTTTATCATTTCCCGGTTAGCGGTAAGTAGGTTGTTCCAGAGATCGAAAATCGGAAAATCTTGACATCTTAGCTACAAAGGGAAAATATTGAATAAAGTATATCCTGAAGCTCTCCAAGCAATCGGTATACAATGTGGATAATAAATAAGGAAACCCATCTGAAATTTTAGGTATAAGTCTAGGATTCTACAATACGGGAAGAGGCTGGCATCTGGGTAAACAAATAAAACCTGGGTCAGTGTCATTTCAGATGAGAACCAGGGGATCAAGCAATTGTCCCTTTGGTTTGGTCCGATGGGTGCAGCGAGGTGCAACGGGTCCATCTAATTTATAATATTGTTACGTTTTTCCGGCTTAACGGATTCGTAGGATTAATTAAGGAATACACTTTTTAATTATCCACACAATAATTTATTTATTACAAACCAAAACACAATTTAATAACAAACACAATTCTTATATAGTTCACTATAATCACTTTCAATTTAATATTTTGCACTATTAAATTCTATCTATCGCGTTATAATTCACTTTTAAATCACCACTTTTCACTATTCTCACTTTAGAACACTTTTATCGCCTTTCAAATCAAAACTGACCCTTTCAGCGCCTGCAAGCCGCTTTTATATCCAAGCTCCACCTTTATCTAACTTCTGGAACCTTCGTCCCTTTTCTAGTGCCTAGTGGTATGTTCGTTTCTTTTCGTCCAGAAGCTTGAAGTTGTCTTCACTTATCGCTCGTTCCAATTTTAGTTTAGTATAGTTGTTTTCAAACCTCGTGACATCCCGCGCATGTTCCCCAGCTAAGCTCTTAAAAATGTTTAAAAGCTCAGACAAAAGCTTCAGTTAACTCCTCCTATCAAATCACTACACTTGCTGCCATGTAATCAGTCGCGACTGCGTATTGCTACCGGGAGGTGTATTTTTCTGGGACTTCAATGATTATTTAAAAAATTTACGAATTATGACTGAAAAACACCCGTTTTTATATATTTTTTTTATTTTAAGGTTATTATATTTTACACATATGCTACAGAAATAATTTTTAGTAATTTCTACTAAAAAATACGAAATTTGTGTTATCACTTTGATTACTAGATTGTTGACGTTTCCTGTCAGTCGCATACGCGCTTCTGCCCGGGGAGGTTGTGTTGCTTGCGACTGCGGGGAACTGTCGGCTTATGAATGAAAACGCTCATTTATTCAAAGGAATTTTTTTCAGCATTTTTTTTTTAAATTATTTTAAATTTATTAATGAGAAATATTTCGCATAATTAAAGTAAAAGTATGCTTATTATGTTGAATAAACTGCCTTTGTTGAGCAGGGGCTTTACATGTATTTAAAAGCTCTGCTCAACACATAAAAAGATAAATTAACTTTATCCATTCGGCATGCGCGCATCCCTTCCCAAATTATTTTGTTGAGTTTTTTCAGTGTTTGTTGCCGTTTTAACTAAAAAGACGGGAAATGATAGAACATTATTTATAAAATTTGGCAACGAGGTGCGCAGAACTGCTCAATTTTTTTTGTGTCACGGAGTTTGAAAAATTCTATACATAAATCATTAGTTCAGACATCAACCAGAGTTGTTACCGACAATCGTTGATTATGCTTTTTAACAAACAGATGGCGCATAAATCATCACAATATTTTTAAGAAAACTTAAATTCAAAATGTTTCTCTAAACGTATAATTAGATTTTTATAGACCTTTCGATCCAGAATGAAATTAAAAAAAGATGAATAAAAATGATTCCTTATGAAACCCTCTAAAAAAACTTGCTATTATTTTTTTTTGTTAAAATTGAAGGAAAAAGAGTTATAGTCTTTAAAAGAAAATATTGTGAATAATTTTTGTGTTCTAAGGCTTATAACTTCTTAATTATTCAATTTATGACAAAATAACTTATATATTTTAGATAATGTAATTCTAAACAAAAAATCTCCTTACAAATTTTCTGTACGAGGTACTGTTACGGAGTTATAGCGGATATCCCATTTGCACACATTTTCCAAAATGGCGGCCAAAAGGGGGGGCGGGCGCCGATTCCGAAAACTCAACTCCAAACTTTCATCGACCCCCCCTACACAACCCAAAAATAAAACCTTGTCCCGCATTTTTGCAATTTTAAAGTACCATTTCCATGGACTAATTAAAATTTTCAAAATTGCCTCGCACTCGCACCCCCAAGGAGGTCAATTTCTGCATGGTCGGATTGAGTTTCAAAAAATATTGGACACGTGTTTTTTGTTTTTTATTTCAATCGCAAATTTCCGAGATATTTAGATGGTACGGGTAGTTTGGGACACCCTGTACTATATTAATTTCAAAACTGGACAGATAACCTTCGCTAGTCTGCATATTTTTGCGAGGTTCCTTGGGATTCAAATGTGTTTTTCTTGACATTTTTATATATAGAAATTTCATGACATCTCGTTACGAATCTCAATATCGTGGCATGATAATATTTATTTTTATACCTACGTATTAAGCTATCATAGGAACAGAAAATGGAGAAAAATAAGTACGTGACAAATTATATCTTGATATCGATAATCGAATAAAAAATAATCACATTTGCTTCGAGGATGACAGAAGATGGAAGCGCTAAGGTGTTTCTGTGAAATGGGAATGATATCCAGGAGATATCATGGATATGGTCTCACGGGATATTTTGTACTTTTCATATTTCAGTTGTCGATGAGTCAGTTTGATACCTTTGCTTTAAGAATTTATTAATTTTCTTCCTTAAGCTATGTATGCTGTTCCTAAGTACGGCGGTCAAGAAAAATGCTCTTATTATTTCTTGACCCCGGTACAGAAAATTTCGACAAGTAATGCGATGATTTTTTTCCGTGTTCAAAATTGACATTTGACATCATTGCGGGAATTTTTTTTGAGTATATTATAAAATAATCACTTTAAATAATAATCACGTTAGTGAAAACGCCAAATCTACTTTCCGTTCCATCTCGTAATGTCAATTTCGGTCAAGAAAAAATGGTCTTTCCAATTTTTTCTTAACCGCCTTAGGAAAAGGATCCATCTATGTGTCAGAATAGTACTAGCATTTTTCTTGAGCGAACAGCGTACTAGGTACAGAAATTTCTTGAGCAAAATTCCTATAGCATTTCTTGACCGATTACTTAGGCGTTTTTTACATACACTTTATATGGGGAACATTTTCTTGACCGCCGTACTTAGGAACAGCATACATAGCTTTAATCAGTGCCAAGTGAAATGGTTCTAATCTATCCTTCAAGATACATGTAAAAATTTTGTAGACCTCTATTGGCTAGTAGCGCGATTCCTATGTTATTTTTTCAAGATAATTCGTCTCCCTTCGTAATGATTTGATATAAAGGTCGGTTTACATGCAAAAATTTTCTTGTGCAAGCTGGCTGAGGCAACTCAATTGGTGCAAATAAACTGAGTAAAAATGAATCGTTGCACACGCAACGATATATTTATTGCGAAGTGACTGATGTAAGTCAATTCGTGCAAATACGTGTTCAGCGTCCTCAGAAACCCCCGAATATAGATTTTGAGTGCATTTCGTTAGATATTTACCGAGATTTTTAATTTGTTAATTAATGGTAGATTAATTGTTCTTTAACATGAACCAGTTGTTAAAAAAATAATGAATAATAACATTTGCATACCCTCAGATCATATAACACTTTTTTTTTAAGAAGTGAGGGGGCAACCCACATGGTGAACACTGCGGCCAAGTTAGGCCTATTGTGTACGTACCCCACTAGCGGAACACACTATCAGCCTTCCGAATGAAAGCAAGAAGGTCTTTAATTGACAAAGACCGGACTTGAGCAGGACTCAAAAACTCTCTGATAAACGTTCTTAGTCTAAGCCAGATCAGAGCAGGACATTCACAAAGGATATGTGTGGAAGTCTCATCGCCTTCCATGCAGAGTCGGCATTCTGTCTCTTGAGACAATCCTAGGTTATGGAGGTGATACCGCAGTCCCACATGGCCAGTCAGATAACCCACCAGCAGCCTTAGGTCCGTTCTGTTTAAGGTAATACTGCCTCTTAGGGCAAAGGGTCTTATAAGATCTTTAGCCTGTCTAAGGCCTGGGACTGACTCCCAGTAGGCTAGGTTTAGTCCCTTAATCCACTCCTCTACCAGGGACTTGGAGGTGGACCAAGAGATGCCACAGAAGGGTTCGGGGCCCTGGATCAACGTCTCAGACCCTTCCCTCGCGAGGCGATCTGCAGCCTCATTCCCCTCGATACCCCGGTGTCCGGGGACCCAGCAGAGCGAGACCTTATTCCTTCTGGTCTGGCTCTGAAGTACGTCGAAACACCCTGCAACTATTTTGGATGAAAACTTCCAAGTTGAGAGTGCCTTGATGGCAGCTTGGCTGTCAGAAAAGATTTTAATGTTGGCGCCTTTCAGACCTTTCTCAAGGTTGAGCCTAGCGCAGGTCGCAATGGCATGTATTTCAGTCTGAAAAACAGAGGGCCACTTACCCATTGCAATCGAGACCTTGGAGTTGGGTCCTGCGACACCAGCCCCTGTGCCATGTTCCATCTTTGACCCGTCGGTAAACCAGTGAAGATGTTTAGGATCCCCAGGGAGAATGAGTTCCTCCCACTCAGAACGATCCGGGATAATTGCTCTGAATTTCCTTTGGAACCGCAGTTCACTAACCATGTGGTCGGATACGCGGCAAATGGAAATGTTTGGGATATTGTTAAGGATATCCATGTGTCCTTTGACCGTATAGGGCCAGTTGGATGAGATCTGAAGTCTCAAGGCACTTAAGGCCCAATTATAATGAACGGATTTGAGCGCAACAAAACGGATTGATCTGTCAAATTGGTTTTCCCGACATACATTTTAGACCCGACCGATTATAATGAACGCATTCAAGCGGATTCGGTCGGATTTGAGCACATTCGTTTCTAAAAGATTAGAAATTGCCGCATTGAACTGTCAAAAATTTGATAAACATAACGTTAACAGTTGAAATACAAAATTGTTTACCGGCGACCAACTCGTCAACGAAGTTAAAAATTATGAAATTATTTATAAAAAAAGCCAAAATTGGCTATAAAAACAACAAAATGAAGAATTTTTTGCACTCTTATTTACAATAAACTTTGACGTTTGAATCCGAGCAGATGCGTTATTTTAACCAGCCAGTTTTGTATCCGATCAAATGCGTTTTTTTGACATTCCAATCCGCTCAGATCCGTTCATTATAATTGGGCCTTTATGGCGGCGGATTTCCATATGGAGATATGCAAAGGAGTCAATCCAATGATTGCCCCCATTGCAGCTGTGGGACAGGTCCGCATAGCCCCGGTAATGGAGAGGCAAGCAAGCCGTTGCAGTTTGCTGCATTTGAGGATCGAGGTAACCTGTTTAGTCTTGGGCCACCAAACTATAGCGGCATAAGTCAAAATGGGTTTTACGATCGTATTGCACATCCAGTACATCATTTGTGGTGTAAGACCCCATGTCTTACCCAGAAGCCTTTTTCAGGCCCATATGGCCCTAGTGGATTTGGTAATGACGTAGTCAAGTTGAGCGTTCCAGTTCAGTCTCTTGTCTAGCTTTACTCCCAAATATTTGACTGAGTCTGAGTACTCAACTGTGGTATCCCGAATACAGATAGGACCTAGGTCCAGTTTGTAACGTTTGGAGAAAGGTACCAGGACAGCTTTATTTGGGTTAATTGCTAGGCCCTCCTTGGTACACCATCTTTGAACTTCTCGTAGTGCTCTGTAACGGTCAAATCGAATTTCCCAGAGACAATGATGGCAAGATCATCTGCATAGCCGATGACATCGAAACCAGATTCAGATAGTTTAGTCAAAAGTTCATCCACAACTAGTGACCAAAGTAATGGGGATAAAACTCCACCTTGAGGGCAGCCCTTTATAGCTTTAACACTAATGGTGGAGACGCCTAAAGTAGAAGAAATGTCACGATCTACAAGCATGGCATTTATCCACTCAATCGTGTGAGGATCCAGGTTTCTGAGAGCCAGTGCTCTAGAGATAGAATCATAGCCAGTGTTATCGAAAGCACCTTCGATGTCAAGAAACGCACATAAAGCAGTTTCTTTGGCGAGGAAGCCTTTTTCGATTTTACTGACCAGGTGATGTAGAGCAACCTCTGTTGACTTACCCTTCGAGTAAGCGAACTGGGAGCTATGTAGAGGAAGGGAGAGCTCCAGCTTGCACCTAATGTGAAGGTCTAGCAGCCTTTCCATCGTTTTCAAAAGAAAAGAGGTTAAGCTGATAGGTCTGTACGATTTAGGCAGCTCCAGGGATCTGTTGCCCTGTTTCGGGATAAAAACCACCACGACTTTCCTCCAGATGGTTGGAATATATCCCCAGTTGAAGCTGGCTCTAAAGAGGCAGACCAGGTTGTCGAGGATCAGATCATATAACACTTGATCAATAAGTGTTTCTGAAAAATTTCCCAAAAATATTAGGCCATTTGGTTCTATATTAAAAATGTAGGCATCCTTTTGCTAATTTGACACGATTATTACATTTTATTGATTATGATAAGAACAGAGGAGCAGGTGGTCGAACATCACTATTCACACAAGGGCATGTTGAGGGTTATACCCGAAGCTTGAATATCGTTTAGACGCTCATGCCAAAACAGAAACCTCAAGCCGATTTTCTATGAACAAATATTTTGCACAAGGCAAACTTTCGCATATAAGCTCGTGCAGTTGTTCTAACAGATCTTACCCTCCGTCCTTGGGTAGCTCTGCCTTAATACTATCTATGCCTGGCGATTTATTAGAGCCGTGGTAAGCGTTACCAGCGCCCGAGGCAAATGGAAAAAAATGGGTTATAAGAATATCAACTGCACTTATTGTTTCAACATAGTAATTAATTGATTGAACCTTTTTGTGTTCAGCAATGAGTTCTCCCAAAGTTTTATTGTACTTGCCGAGTAATTCTATGATATTCAGAAACACACCAGCTCCTTTTGTGCCGATTTGAGACGATCCTCAAAATGCAATTATAACTGGCTCAATGCACTACGACAAACAGCAGGCACGTCAGGCGAAAGTTTTGGCGCCCTTCGCTATTGCGCTCTAGGCAGGCGCCTCGCTCGCCACACCTTTGCTACGCCTCTGTTTCTGTATACCGTGCTTTCATTCATTTTCCCTTTTAGGTTTTTTCCTCTGTCGTCTTTATATACTTTCTTTTTAACTTAAAAAGCTCATATTTTGGTTTCTTGGGTCTACCAAAGTATTCTCGATGGCAATGGTTAAAGCCACATTCGGTATAAATTACAGCTGCCATAGGCGATGAATCTTTCGTTTGAACTCCTAGAGGGTGTAGGAGCTCACATCAAGTAACAGAATTTTCCACACCAGCTTAGGAATCATTCAATCCGTCATGCCTATTAGGTCATGATTCATTTCTTGTAGTTAGTTTGATTTGAAGGATAGAATAGAATAGGATGTTTTAAGATTTCGGAAATATCGACTGGGGAAGATTGTTCACCATCCGAGTAACAACTAGAACACTATTACAAAAGAGTCAAACCATTACTATCTACACTACCCAGGCCACTTTTAATCCTACATCCAATCTGTTTTTTTAGAGTAAACAGTTTTTAAGTTTTACCGATAATTAAGAACTTGGCAAAAGCTTGGGCGAACGCAACTTGAAATATCTGTCTATTACGAAACTACTTTTTTCAATGGCTTAACAATATAATCCTCGATTAACATTCAAAAATCAATTAAGATTACCAACTCTTATTTACAGAAGTTCTCTGTGCTAACTTTAACATAATACAACGTGTAAAGTGCTTTAAGGTCATAGAATACACCTCAAAAGTTACACCCGAATACAATTTTACCAAAAATACCCTCCAGACTTGTACATCATATACAACCTAATTTACATATACTTGAAAACTTCCTTATATGGCATTCCCCTCCAATTACCGATTTAGCAAGATTCATTACGCATTACAAGAGTTACAAGAATTTCAATGTAACATCCATCGTGTTATCTCTGCGAAAGCCGAACAACCCGAAGGCATCGCTCAACCCGAAGGCATCGCTCAACCCTTCTTACAGACTTTAAAGTCATGTTCAACATAATAATGTAAGATGATTTATATCATATATGACGAAAAGCGTTGATAATAATGTTAAACATCTTAGTCATGGCTTATTTGGTAAGAAGGTGTAAAAAGGTAACGAAGATATATAGTGGAGTTAAGTATTGCAAAGTCAATGATTGTTTTGGTGATTTAGAAGATTTAAAGGATTTTTTTTAAGGTCGAAAACTTTAACTCAGGGACGGATCCAGCAACAATTCTTGGGGGGGGGGAATCAGATTTTACTCAAAATCTAGAGATGATGTTATGTTATTTGAAATAGTATTCAGTGTATAGTTAAAAGCTATAGCAACAATATTGACTCCCTAAGAATACAGCAACTCACAAGAAAAAAAACACTGTAAATTGCAAAATGCGTCTACACTAAATGAGGTCGCTCAAGTTTCTATTTTTCGTAAATACCCTGTATATGAGTGGATAGGGGGGTAGCTCCCTCTGTTTTGACTGGACCAGACGGCATAGTCTGTCAAGAGTATAAAAAAAACGGCGTGTCTATTCGCACTTTTTTTTTATAAAGATACAAGGTAGTGGCAAGTGCCACCATAGTACCCCTCTTTCCGATGTGATTATTAATCCCTGAACCTGCGAGCTTGACTATTTTCCGGGTCCGTTTTGTTTGATAACTCGATGGTTCTTCTAATGCCTCATGATCTGGCTGTGACCCTTTTATCGTGTAAGCCGATTTGAACCAATCGATAGATATGTCATCTGCTCTCAATCCCCTCCAACACACTCCACAGTTTCGCCGATGACAGTACTCTGCGTTACTCTTACGCCAACGTTAGACAAGCAAGTGCCACACCTTGTCTCTTAGAGTGCGAACTCATGTCCAGCTCTCTTAACGCGGACATCGAACTCATTCTTGATGCCTCGGATTCCTTAAAGCCGGGAATGCACATGCCCGTAGCTTGCACAATGCCATGCAAGGAGCTTGCACATAAAACATACTAGCATGTGTGTTTATGAAAAAGCATGCTTTTAGGAGGCATGCAAGTAAATTACACAGCATTTGAGTTTTTGGCATGCAATGTGTGGTGAAGCTGACTTAGAAATTCAAGTGGCACATCTAATAGCACGTATGAACGCACCCGGTCATCTGGAAATGTCGTGGCGATGGAATCGTGATTTATATGTGCTTAATATGGCACGATGGGGAGATGAGAAAACTATTAAAATTAGTTTATACCGAGATTATGAATGTCTGTCTCCTCTCTCTAAAAATAAAATATCTCGAGAAAACGCCTATCGTAAAACTATGGAAGATATGAGTGACTCCAATCTGACCATACAAAATATAATAATATACAAACAGAATTGCTGTAAGGCATGCCATTTCAGTGGCAAATGTATCCTCGTTGCACCATCTACTGGCATATGCCATTTTCAAGCATGCAAGCTACTTATCTATTTTTGAGGCATGTGTATTCCCGGCTTAAGAGATGCAAGTTCCTCTTTCCGCCAGCTGCTCTGGCCAGAATCTACAAGTCCTACATGCGGCCCCGCCTTGAATACAACTCGTATATCTGGCCGGGCGCTCCTGAAACAACCTTGGCTTGGCTGGACAAGGTGCAAAACCGCCCAATCAAACTCATTGGCGATAGCACTATTTGCTCCTCCAACGAGCCTTTAAGCCATCGAAGCACTCGGCAAGTTTTATCGCTATTATTACAGTGACTGCTCCACTGAAATAAACAACCTCCTGCCTACACGCCAACTTTTTTCCCCCAACACAAGACTAGCCAATTCGGCTCACCTCCACACACTACAGCCCTTCTCTTCGTGCACATTACGTTATAAAAGTTCGTTTATAAATAGAACAACTCGACTGTGGGACTGTCTTCCGCAGTCGGTGTTTCCGAGCTCATATAACATCTCTGAGCTCAAACGCAAGGTTCATCGGCACCTACTCATGCACCTAACCTATCCTTTCTATTCTATCCTTCTGATCAAACTTACTACTATACATTGCACCATGACGGACTAGCAGTACAACGGATGACTCCTAACCTTCATCGTTCAATTGTCGTGTTTGCCTTGGTGACAGTTTCTCCCAAGTCTGCTAAAACGTGTTAACACTGAGGTTTGTGGTCTGCTACAATGGTAAAATTAGTCCTCTCTAAAAAAAATTCGGAAATCTTATCCCTGCATTAATCGACAGTCATTCCACGTACGGTCTATATCCTTTCTCAATGTTGAAATCTTCCGCCTAAAAAGGGTTGCCAATTTCCGTTAACCGACGGTTATAACGCGGCACCTAATGCTGATGCGTCGGTAACTAGCGAGATTGGAGCGCTATGCATAGAAAAAGCTAACATTGTTATTTCCGGCAAATATTTTATATTTTTTTGAACGCTTCATTCGCGTCAGCATCCCAGCTGATCTTAGTTCTATCATTCTTCTTTGAACAGCCGAGGAACTGCCCTACAGCCAACTTATTTTCTGCTGCCTGTGAAATGAAACGCCGATAGTAATTGTACATGTACATCGCTACGAAAGTTCAAAATCAAGTGACCCCTCACAATTGGTTGAACGATAAAAATTCAAGCATTTGGATCGATTTTCTCGCTAAGAAACCAAGTCTGGTGGAGACGGCAGGAAAAACAAACATTCTTGATCGGGTTTCATCTTCTTCCGTTAAATATGTTGTAAAATTGAGTTGTTTAGGTCGATTCACACATATCCGTGCCAGCACGGCTCCGATGCTCTCCGTGTCAGTGGCTTCCGTGATAAATTTTTCACTGACATTCACACAGCCCCACCAAAATCAACAGTGGGCTTATCTAATGTGAACTCTTCGGGAAGTAAAACTAAATTCCACGGATTTGTACATATGTAGTAGGGGATGAAATACATTTGGTGCATTCAAGCAACGCTACATCAAAGCAATCTTTACATTTCTTGCTTGTACTTTATTATTTAATTGAATTTAAAAAACATTTGTTTTACGTCCGGGATAAATTTAAAAATATCGGTGACAATGGTTTTTTGCGGATTTTACGGACGCCTGGCTTTTAAGGGTACTGAGAACATCGGTGCCCCACTGCGTCCGATGTGTAGGAGCAAGCCAACGCCATGCCTTTCCCAATTTGTTTCCATAGAATGACATCGTGCCGATATTTTTTCACTGATGCTGCCATACTGCACTAAAGTCGCCGTCACGTCACCGTTATGTGTGAATCGATCTTTACCGAGAAAATCGTGGCTAAATTTTTGGATTTAATACGGTTGTTATTCCAGGGTTTATATGCAACATTTGATTATAATTTGTTTATTTTTTGGACGAATTGCGATTGCGACCCCGCTTATATCCCTATTAGGGATCGCGACCCCCAGGTTGAGAAACAATGAGATAGAGCACGGATTGCACGGGTGAAGATTTTCTTCAATTCTGGAAGAAATTACTACCGAGGTCTTTAGCGGCCTATATAGTCCATATCTCGAGCATTGTTCGACCCGTGTTGCCCGTGAGACCCGTATTTTTGGTGCAAATAGACACCGATAAAAAAAAACCTGTGTTCACCTGCACATCAATGCAACAAATGGTCTGATTGTGTTCCTTTGGGTTGGTGATGGTGCAGGTATACACGCTCATACGCTCAAGAGTATTAAGGCATTTTTGAAGTGGAACATTTCAAAAATTGAGGCCTCAGTACAATATACCGTCGTGTAAGGGACAAATGTACTGCCTACTCAAGTCTAACCGGAGGGGATATGTTAATCAAATAGCTCACAGAGCTATTGAAGCTAGATGTAGGTTAGGTTAGGTTAGATATGGCTGAGCTGTTGGTTTAAGCTCATACACTTAGGCCAGAAGGATAGGCTCATTGTGATCCCACTTTAAACCTGATGTAAAAGTGTCGTTTCTTCGCTAAAACCATCTCGAGGAAGTAATGAATCTTCTAATTTGCGGGATCCCAATCTTCGAGATTTCCGCAAGGGTGCTTAGAAAGGGTTCGCCAAATGTGGTTAACCTTATTCTGCTTAGGACCGGACAGTGACAGAGGAAATGAAGTACACTTTCCGCCTCATCCAGATTCTTGCAGCTTCTGCAGAAATCGTAGGTCTCAAGACCTAAGCGGGTCGCATGCATCCCTATCAGACAGTGTCCGGTCAGCACTCCCACTATAACTAAGAGGTCTTGTCTCCCGAGGCTCAGTAGTGAGGTGGTCCGCCTGAGATCATAAGAGGGCCAGATTAATTTGGCCAAAGTGCATTTATTAAGATCCCTCCAATGCTTTTCGCTTGTTTAGTCCAGTCAATGCACGGAAAAAACGGCGAAAGCTGGCAATCCTGCCAAACAGCACCAATTTGAACCAAAATTTGGATTTGGGTTCTGCTTACTCTATATTTCAAAGTTGTCAATGTGCCGACGGTTGCTTTTTATTTTTTAGGGGTGTAAACTACCCCTATTCGAAAATAAGTGTAAAATTGTAGATTCAAGCGTTTAATCGATCGAAATTATCATTGCATCATGAATTACAAGTTGCAACCCTTATGAAGACAACCCCTATAAAAACAACCCCTATAAAAACAACCCCTACTTTTTAAAATTTGATTTAAAAAATAGGAAAAATTAAAAATTTTCTTAAGTTTTTAATTAAAACAATAAATATATTTTTTGATATAAAAAACACAAAAAAAATCAAAAACCATAATTAAAAATTCTTTTCTTCTTCATCCTCACTCTCATCTGCCTCATTCTCGTCTTCCTCCTGATCTACAATTGGAGCACTATTCAGGCAATTGTCTCCGCTGCATCTTGAGCAAGTTGAATTGCAGAAGAGTCCTACTCTTCGGCAACCGCAGGTTGAACCACAACCCTTTTTGCAGCTGCAAAAAATCATTTTTAACAGCTCTTCAGGAGCAGGTTGATTTATATTTTTGATTGGAGCAAATACTCCTTCAATATTAACCCAACCCTAATCAAGTGGATTAATATTTTTATTACCCAGCCATAACTGGATTTGCAAATAAACTCTTTTTATATGCTCATTTAAAGCATCAATTGTTGGAACGAGCGAGGACAACTTGACAGCATTTTTTTTGGTGGTGGCTTTTATAAAAGATTCATATCTAATTTTTTCGAGATATGCAGGTAAGTCAGTAACCTTTCTCAATTTATTACATTGAGTATCCTTGGCAAGTCCGTACAAAATGACAGTGCAATACTGACCAGCTTGTAAAATCTCCTCAACGGTTGAACGATTGTTGTAAAAAATCGATGCCTTTTCTCTAACGTCCTGTCGTTTATCTAAAATATCAATGATTTTTGTTTTTCCTTTATTGTAAAACGCAGAAGTAGAGTCACATCCAGTAAAGCAATGAGCAAATATAATAAATTTTGAACTGTTTGGATAATTAGTTTCTAAGGATTTGGAAGAATACACAGCTGCAGCGACGTTTTGTTTACTGAGCTTCAAGAAATAAATTTCTTCGTCAGCCCTAGCTCTGCCGGTCAAAATCACTAGCACATCGATGTCTTCCGCTACAATCACTTTTTGTAAATTCGTGCTATCTTTAATAGCAATTTCAACAAGTAATTCGTCAGCCTCCCCTTTCTCTTGATAACATTTGATAGAATTTGTTTGTAGTTCTTGCATGAGGTGCTTTATAAAACGACTCTTGTTTTTGTAATTCGAGAAAAATTTGTCTTGACTTACTGATAATTTTGAATCCTTTGTAAAATTAAATTCCTTAGAGGCTACCTTCATTGACCGACGTGATCTTTCAGCTGCTTTATTACTGTTATCATCATAGCAATCAAAAACAACTGATAGTTCATTTCCAAAATTTCTTTTTAAATAAGCAATATATTCTTATTTCTTTTGACAGCGCTTGATAAATTTCCGGCTGGGAAGGTGTGAAAAGATGAAGGAATCTTCTATATCAGGTTGTTATATACGTGTGTTGATAACTGTAAAAATTTGTGATTGGGTATTTTTACCATAACTCCCTTAGTTTTTGAGCTATCAAGTTCAACAAAAAACTATTTTATAGGTTTTTCCAAGAGCTATAAGCTGATGTAAACTAATTTTTTTGTAAGCTCTTATTTTTTAAAAAGTTTGAGCTGAAACAGCTTCAAAACGTTGCATTTGCGAACATGTGAAAACTTGAAACGGCCATATCTTCCTCAATTTTCATCGTACAGAAAAAGTAAAAAAACCAGAAGTTTTAGAAAAAGAAAACCTACAATTTTTCACTTTTTTAAATTTTGCGTATCTTTCATAGTTTTTGAGTTATTTTTAAAGAAAGGCAATTTTTTGCAAACTTGCAAAAAAGCTCTCTTCACTTCAAGCTCATTTTTTTTTTAACCAAGCACTTAAAACCGGTCAAACTTATAGGGCATATTATAAGTACATATATGAAGTAAATTGTAAAGTGGTAACGATCATGTTCAATTGGGGTGGTAATTAGGGGGTGATTTTAACATTTTTTTGCTGCCAAAAAAATGGGGATCAATTTTGTTTTTGTCATAACTCGCTTAATTTGGGTACTAGAAACTTAAAAAAAAAAGAAAATTAAAGGTTTTTCCAAGCACTACAAAAAAAGTTTTATGAGTTTTCCCCGAAAAATGCGTTGTTTTTCGGATATTTCACGTTGAAACTTACGATTTTGGCGTTTGACGAAGAAGACCCAACCTTTAACAAGCTATTACTCCGTTAGCATTAGGTCTAGTGATATTTTAAACCCAGTATTTTTTTTTGTTTTTTTATAAGCTACATTTTTACTCTGAATGGTTTTTTCATAAAATACTTATTTTCAGAGTTATTCATGAAAAACCGTCTGAAAACGGGTTTTTTTTTTGCTGAAAAATTGACGTTTTCACTCTCGAATATTTCAAAAAGTATTGACTTTTAGTAAAAACTTTATATAACAAAAGTTGCTTAGAATTAGTCAATCTATCCATTCCCATACTTATTTTTATTAAAAAAAATTTAACCCCCTAGAAGGGGTGGCGTCGACCCCCAGGGTAAAAGCAACCGTCGGCACATTGACAACTTTGAAGTAGAGGGTAAGTAGAACCTACAGCCAAATTTTGGTGCCAATCGGTGCTGTTTGGTGGAATTGCCAGGCAAACCGTGCATTGACTGGACTAGTTGCATTGTATGTTGCTTGCATCGAAGTTTAAAGGTGGCCAAGGCAAACCAACTCTTTTATTTTCTGGAAGGAGAGTAGCGGTCGTGCCTTTCCTAGCCAGTTCGTCAGGTAGATGTAGGTTCTAAAATGAATTCCCTCATTTCCCCCCTATTGTATCCGCCACTGTTAAACTAAATATACAAATTTTGACAAAAGCACTTCTTTCTGTGTGAGGGAAAAGAACGAGGTTCTGTTATTTAAAATAAATTTTTCTGTCCC
Organism: Thereva unica; assembly: GCA_949987705.1. Classification (NCBI taxonomy): domain Eukaryota; kingdom Metazoa; phylum Arthropoda; class Insecta; order Diptera; family Therevidae; genus Thereva; species Thereva unica. The sequence goes on along the minus strand of OX465281.1, from coordinate 31,563,725 downwards.
AGGAAACCGTGCCCATTCCAAAATGTAACTAAAATCCAGAACACCTCAGGTTATTTTCTTCAATTACTTAAATTTGATATGTTCGTCCATATATAATAATATCATCGCGAAAATAAAGATATTTTTCAATGTGTAACCTAAAACCTTAGTGGATTTACGTGACAGGAGACGTTATGCGAAAATATCTATCACATTTCATCAGCATACACACCCATATTCTATTCTGTCATCGGTCTTCCCCTAAGGAGTCTAGATAAAAGTACAAGATTGGATTTACAATGTTTTGTATATGATGATGTGCTCTCCTTGTAAGAGCAAACATGAAACTTTTTATTCCCTCCTGGTTTACTACAAACTGATTCGAAGCATGTTTCACAAAGTTTAACCTTAAACTACACAAAAACCTCGAAAGCATACCTGAAAATTAGAAAACATTTAAAGTTCTCGTTCTGTTCGGCGGGGGTCAGGGGGGATAAACCCAGTAAAACCATAGTATTTGTTGCTGGTGAGATGCTTTCTAGCATGCCCAACTAAAAGTTTCAGCTGTGCGAATTTTGTAAACAACATTGACCCGATCCCATGCTGTTTTGGAAAGTTTATAAGTACGTATATAGATAGAGTATGAACTTCGTTTATCCTTTTCACTGCACACAACTTGTCGCTCTGTAGGTGCACCTCCTCTGGATTTTCTAAACAGCCAATTACTTATATACACTATTTAAATATTCGTTTTTATGTGGAAGATTTTACTTTTATGAATGTTAATTAACAGCATTTTTCCAGAGCTCTGGTTCATTTTAACAATGTTCAATCATTTTTCAGAAAATTAAGAAGAGAAACTTAGTAATTAGAAAAATTATGGAAAATTTAGTTTAGCATACATATTACTGCATAATTACGCTCGTACATGTACTTAAATGCCTTTGTAAGCTCTCAGTTAGTTAATTCAAACTTTCCACCAGGTAAAATAGTGTGTAGAGTAAATTGTTAAGTGTTTTGTAAGTGGATTTTGGAGTGGTTTGAATTAAACGTGCTTCTATGCAAAACGGTAATTTAATCGACTTCAAACCTTAAACAATGTCCTAGTTTTTCAACTGTTGAATTAAATAGTGATGTTTGAATAAAAGTCTAGTTGCGTATTGGTGTAATTATGTAGTGACTGCAATTCTGGATATTACACACTGCAAGTAAAAATTTGTTAGAAAAAATCTCTCATTTTTACGCATTATAAACTGAAAAAGGAACTGAAGTGTCATTACTCTAATTGCATAATTTTATACATACATATTATGTAGGTCATCGTACTTTTAAGATTTCCCTACGTTTTTAATATGTTCGTTCATTTTCTATAGCCTTCAAAAGTTTTTAGAAATCATTCAGTCTGTTGAATGTATATTTGTTTTCACAAAATGTCGCGAAGGTGAAAAAATTAACACTGCATAGCTATGGAGAACTGTAGGAGAAGAAAGTAAAAATATGTTGGCGTATGTAGATCACCGATCAATTGTTATTGCAAGTGCAAGTTGATTTAGAGTGCCCTTATGGTGCCCGTTTTTTCTACAAGGAGCGTTTGACATACCCAGTCTTCTTGTCTTGTCTAGGACACTTTGTCCTGTGTGGCTACCCCGCTTCTGGACCACTTTCCACTTGTTAACGGGAGCCAAGCTTTGTGCGGCGATAGTCGCCAGCACTCTCTTGTAGGTTTATGAAGCACCCCGGGGAAGTTGCCTTATATGACGTGAGTCTGACGGAAATTACACTCTCCCAACAGAGTGATCTCAAGAGCACTCTTCTTCGTAATGAAGGATACGATACTCCTCACCCATTCTACTCTGTCAAGACTTGAGCAGACTAATAGCAGCCAGCCTCGCCTTCGGAAGCTCCCCTAGAAAGACGGCTTAACTTCGCCGCCTGCTTTTTCGATAACGACATCGCCCTCTACAACTGTGCCATTTGCTCAGGTGTCAGGGGGTGAATGACCATGTCAGTTGAGAAACTGCATACCACCTAGCTAAAGGTGGGGCGAGTGGGCCCCTTTTCCGTCTTGGTCCTCTTCTGTTCCGGAAGTTCCGGAGTTTCCTACTCTGAGCGAACCCTTTTCAACTCAGATTTTTTGGAGCTCTAGGAATTTATAATGAAAGCCTCAGGTTGGGTACCCGAAAAGGCCAACCCCAGACCCTCCCACAATATACTAACAATGTGGTAAAATCAGTCCAAAAACAACCAAAACCATCAGGCGTTACCCAGGATCTCCAAAAAAAGCTTGCTCGCCCAGTGGGTCGTGGTATGAGGAGACCCCTGAAGTCAGGCGCGGATCCAAGGGGGGGGGGGTCACGGGGGTCATGACCCCCCCCAAAACAGCCCGCATTTCAAAAAATAGAGCTGAAACAATATTTTGCAAACTGAAAAACAAAAAAACCAAACGAACAAAACCTAGTTTTTGCAAACATAAAAACCTGAAACTAACCAAACGACTTTTCTTTTGTTGACTTGTTTTTTATTCATTGAAAAATTCGGCTAGCTTTGTTTATTTGGTTATTTTTGTTATTTTTTTCTATCCTGTGACCCCCCCCCCCCCCCCCCGGAAAAAAATTCTAAATCCGCGCCTGCCTGAAGTACCACCTATTTTCACACCCCATCAGGCTCGTCGAGGAGACGTAGTGAGCGAAAGGAGTTCGCCTGTAAATTTCTTTCATGGGGCGTGAAGGGTCATCCGCTGCTATGCCATTCGAGATTCTCCTTAGCCTATCATCCTAGAATTTTACTCAAATACAATATAAACATCAAGCAATATTTAGAACAATCGTCCATTATTTTACCTCTTCTCTGAAAATGTATACAAATATCGGTACCCAAAAAATAATTAAACAACAAAAACGAAACTCTTCAGGAGCATATCGTTATCAAATGAGAGTTGGTAGGTGTAATGGACAGTACACATATACAACGTAAATCCCATCAACTAATGTACCGAAATTAAAAACCGCCCTGGTACCAATACGCTTTTCCCACAAAAACCCGAATTAGTAAATAACCAACTACTGCTGCTACTGTCGGTGCCGCTTTAAAAAATGCGGTTTCTTGTTTGGTTTCTTCGGTTTCCAGGCTCTGGCCAGCTCAGCAGATCGACCACCCTCCTCCTTTCACACCCTGGACTTGGGACCAGACGACGGCGGAGTCTATGGTTCCTGCTATACTTGAGGATATACAGGAACTCTATCCAAAAACAAATCGTAACCTATAAAACATCAATGAACAAGAAAATTGTTACCAAAACCAAACCTGAGCTGATAGTATAAATTACACAACTACAATGAAATCTGTTTAAAATCTCCTGGATGTCAATGAACACAATGTGATCACTATAGGAATTCTTGTAATCCGTAAAATATTGTTAACAAATAATAACAATAATAAAATTTTGTTATATGTATGTACAATTGGGTAATATTAATTAAGTTTGCAGTCACTGAAAAAACAATCAATCAATTTCGTTCCTGAGTTTTCTCTTAAATGTTGAAGTGTTTTCGTAATCGTTTAATTACTTGGTAGGCATTAGAAAACGATCGACTCGTTTAAAAACGTAGTCGTTGCTCTCCAGTGCTGTGCAGACATCCTTTTGAACGGGTTGTCGAGAATGCGTTGCTTGTATGTTTTGGAAATGAGAACGGAAGACGATTCTAGGTGGAGATATACGAACTTGCTGAAGGCAGCCTCCAGGACGACGAACCTTGCCGTGTGGCCTTTCTTCGTTCGGGGATAAGGACTCTTCGGTGTCTGTGCACCGGAATTGAAAAAGTCGCAAGTCGTCGTCGAAGGACTGAATTATATTGATTCGTATACGTGATAAGATTTTTCGCACCCCTCCTTGCGAAGTTTGCGAAGGCCAGTGAGCAGACATATTGAGAGGCTTAACGAACTCCGTCAAGACCTATAGGTTAGATCATTAGCAACATGGACTCTAATACTTGTCGTGGTACGCTGAAATACATATCCATCCGCAACAGGCAAATCTGGTAGCTGTCCTGAGGTTTGCAGGATATTTTCCACCAATTGTAGATACTCAGGAGAATTGGAAGATGGTTGGCCTTAAATTCACGACTTTACAGAAGAAAAGTTCGCTACGCAATCCATGCCCGAAAAACCGTCAAGAACTACAGATTTGCTAACCTTGTCTTTGAAGTCGAACCCTTGAAGCTTTATACAGCACCTTGTCAATCTGCCCCTGAGCTTCTTCTAGTCCATGAACCAGTAATAATCGTAAAAGCCTGACCCTCCACATATATTCTCAATTTTTGTACACTCAGTACCGCTCCGTAGCATTCAAGCTTAGTAATGGTGTAGTTCCGTTGTGCCCCATTCTTGGACTTCTTGGACATACAAGCAATCGTATGTTCTCCTCCATCTATGCCCTTTTTAAAGAGCACACTACCTACACTAGTTCTGCAAGTATCCTAGTAAATGTAAAATGACTTAGCGAAATCAAGTGAATGACTAATAAAGGAGATTTAGTTAGATTTAGTTTGGCCGTTGTGAGGTCGAATGTGCGCCCATTAAAAATAGTTAAAAACTCTACTGCCAACATACGCCCCTTAAAATGTCAAGCAGCCAATGTTCGCCCGTCGTAAGGTAATTTTTATTTTTACTTGGGTTATAGTTCTTATTATTATTATTGTTTTTTAAGATGATTCGTAGAACATGGAGAGAGAAATAATCATTCTCAACACCCAGGTTGTATTCGTTATGCTGCCAAAATTCGGTAGAAATATTTTCACTAAATTCTGTTGATGTCTGGTCAGACGAACTTTATTAGAAAACCTCATTTCCCGAATTTGTATAAATCTGTAATTGTTAAGGTGTTCATTTAATAAAAACAATGAATATCTGTACCATCAATGAATTTCAACCTGCTCTATTAGTAAATTATTGAAATACTTTCCTTTCAGCTGTTTCAGATTCACTGGTCTGCAAAAAACGGGTCATTTTTTCTCCTTTCCAATTTAATAGTCGTATCCTAAGTATTTTTTCGCGCTGAATCCGAATCCGTTGGCCAAATTGCCCTATCACGTCAGGATTTTGAGCAATCCTAACCTAAAAGTGCCAAAAAGCGTGTTTTTTGCACTTTTGCGCGTTAAATATCTCAAAACTATGGAATGATAGGGCAAATCGGACAACGGGATCGTTTTCAGCATGCCAAAATCTACAGAAAACCATGTCGAAAGCGTTAAATTTGAAAAAAGAAAAACTTCGGTGCAACGATGATATCATGTGTTAATAAAAATCGTCGATTTCGCGCCAAGAAGTTTTTCTTTTCAGTATTACAAAAAAAGTTTTTTCAAATTTAACGCTTTCGACATGGTTTTCTGTAGATTTTGGCATGCTGAAAACGATCCCGTTGTCCGATTTGCCCTATCATTCCATAGTTTTGAGATATTTAACGCGCAAAAGTGCAAAAAACACGCTTTTTGGCACTTTTAGGTTAGGATTGCTCAAAATCCTGACGTGATAGGGCAATTTGGCCAACGGATTCGGATTCAGCGCGAAAAAATACTTAGGATACGACTATTAAATTGGAAAGGAGAAAAAATCTGCAGACCAGTGTTATTTGATTTGAAGTAAGATATCCTCTTTCCCATAGAATTTAATTTTTTGATAAAAGCTTTTGCGCAAAAATAGCCTCATACGATTTATTTTAAAATTATAAAATTTAATGAATTTTGTACTTTCTGATTAATCAGTAGCTTGAATGCTGCAAACAATATATAGTAGAATATTTTTAATAATCCAATAAAGCAAATGCAAAGTTTTGTTTTTATTTGAAACACGCATAGTAAGCCGTTATCACTTAATAATTTGCACTTGTCGTGTTTTTTTTATTTCCAAAACAACAATTTTGCAAGTAGTGCTGCAGTCATAAATAAATTACGCACAAACATGTACTTGAGTAGGCATTTGTTAAAAATTAAAAAATTAACTTTATTAACACAACAACATATTCAATTTTACAGTACTGGATGCTTAGCAAAGCTGGTGAAATTCGTCGTGATGAAGCATGTTTGGATTATGCAGGACATGATGTTATTCTTTATCCATGCCATGGCTCAAAGGGAAATCAGGTACACATATTATATAAATTAATGTTATTAGTTATTAACTATTTACAATTTAATCATTTTCAGTTCTGGTCATATTTAACTGAATCAAAACAATTACGACATGGCTCATCTGATAAATGTTTAGCGATTAACGAAGCTAAAGATAAAGTTGTTATGGAGGAATGTGATCGTAATAAGCAGCGACAAAAATGGTCATTGGAGAATTATGATCCATCGAAGTTGTGAGAATTACTTATTTATAACAGCTCAAATTTTTTTCCAACGCACAAATGAGAGAGATATAATATTTTATAATAATAAATAATTATAAAAAAAAAAAACAAAATGAAGCTATCATAGAAGAAAAAATACCGGATAAACAAAAAGGAAAAACCCAATTGAAATTAATCTATTCCAAAAAACAAAAACCAATCTATATATACTTCCTTTGAGTATTATTATTCTTCCTTTAGAACAATTGTTTTTAATAAGACTTTTTTGCTACTGAATTTATTTTTTTTTTATTTTTAAGTAAAAGAAATAATATCAAGATGAAAATTTCATATCAAGTATAGATAGCCAATAGTAATAATTTTTTTTTTAAGACAACTTATTTATGTATTAAATGTAGAAGCAATAAACATATCGAAGAAATAATTGTAATTGTAGCGCAGATATCTTAAGAAGTATTGAAATTTTACAACATGATTGTATAATACAAAAGAAATGTGTAAAATATATTTTAACAACTCGAATATTAAATACAACACAACAGAAAGGGTTACAATGAAGAATTTGTAGAACGGGTAGTCATATTTGTCAGCTTTTGGTAAGGCATTGGTTCCAAAAGTACCGCGGCCACTGTTTGGACTATTTTCTGCACTCCTGTACCTCATATTTGTAGGCCAGACCGTTTAAAAAGTTTCAGCAGTCAGCTTAATGGCTTGTTGCTTAAATTTGACTGTTGTTTAATGAAACTCGTATTCTGACATTTTTTCTATTACGTCACAACAATTTCTTGGCCTTTCGCACAGGAAGGAACCGCTTAGAGTTGGTAATCTAGGTTCGCACCTCCAGCGTTCCGTGTGTTTCATCAAAGCCGGCTGGGTAGGGCTCCATTCACCAATATAATGGGTGTCGCAATAGCCAGTCCCAGATCGATGTATTGAATATCAGAGCCCTATCTATCTATTGTTCCATAAAAGGTCCACCCTGACAGAGCTTCTATATCAGGATAAGACATTATTCTTGTTAGGAGTACCTTAGCGGGCACTACGATCCATTTTAATTAAAACCTTCAAGGTTAAGGATTTCAGTTTAGCCTAAAATTGATTTGATTTGGATTCATATGTCAAATCTTCTTAGGAGCAAGGAAGTTACTTCGAAAGAGGCTCAATCGTCACAAGCAAGTGCTCCGCAGTTTCGGGATCTGCCTCTCAGAACTGATAGCTACAATAAACTACCAGCCCTATTCTGCTTAGATGATAAAGGGGCAAACAGTAACCACTCGGGAGCTCTGTTATTATTTTTAGTTCACACCTCTTGAAATTTTCCCGCTTTAGCTCGGATTTGAATGAATCTTTTAGCTTGACGAGCGCCTTTGATCCTTGTCTTGCTATGAAGAAAAAGTTGGTCGGCCTCCAAATGGCATTACAACGGGCGAGCACTGGCCATTTTGCTTTTTAAGGGGCATATGATGGCCAAACAATTTAAATGGTCAATAACTAAGCTTAAACAGCAAATACCTAAAATTTAACGTATAGTTTTATGGGTGTCGGCCTTGAATATAAAGAGAATGAAGAAATTACGATTGTCCGTTTATGTATGCGAAAACCCGTCGATGTGTAGGTGGTGTACGGCCGTACAATCCTTCAAACAACCTTCTGATTCCCGGTGTAGGACTATGTTTCAACCACGGTCGGTGTTCGCCCGTTGTAAGGCTATTTTTTTTATTTTTACTCGGACAAGTGATGAGTTTGCCCCTACTCTTGCCAAGCCGTCGGCAATTTCATAAGGCATTATGCGTCTGAAAATCTTTATAGCAAGAACAGTACAAAAAACTACCCACTGCCATGCATCCATCAACATAATGACATTTACATGTTGGCTTAATAGGCTTTGAAGGGTGTGCGGAGTTAAAATAGTCGCAACTTAAAAATCAAAGTAGAAGATTGTGTCAAGAGGTGGGAGCCCTTATATCCTAGGAACCGCCAATAAGTTGACCTTTTAGGGTTTATTAACTTCTTTTAGTTCTGCTTCTATCATTTTCCCCTATGTAATTTTTGGCCGAATTTTTTTGTGTATCCTTGGACATTCAAGCCAGGTGCTGTTTTGTGATGTTCTCGAATGTCATATTACTCATGATTTCCAAATTTTCCAACACGTTCTATTATAACGTCGAGCAAGTAGTTGCCCATACAAATCAAACATACATGTGCAAGCCTGTCCCGGTACCCTAGTGATTGTTTAGTTGCAGTTTTGACAGCTTAGGGATTCCATGTCTCTCCAAGTATACTTGAAGTTGGTTTGAAGCAACAAAACATAATAGCAACAGAACGAAGCTATGTGATTCAGCCGTTAAGGGCAAAGAACGCCAATACAGCTTTGTATGCCAATAAGTAGACCTTCAGCAAAAAAATTAGGCTTGAAGCCACACGCACCTGCGCACGGGGGTTTGGGGTTAGCCACCCCTATCTTAAAGTATCAAAAACTTATAAAATTGTCCATTTACAAGCCTTTGGATTAATATTGGACGGACAAACACATGCGACCTCTACGAGATTCATGTTTAACTTACTCCAATCGGGCAAATCTATAGGGTCCAATGCGCATGCCCTTAGGTAACCAGCAAATTTTTAATTGATTAAACTATTTAACGCAGCTAAATTCTCACTTATCGTCGAAGAGTTTCTTAACACATTAATGTAAATTAGACGTTCCAACGTTCCGTTTACTACCCCATATAGAACCGGTATTATAGACAAGCGATATTTTTCTCCACTTTTGACTCAGAAAATTTGTCAGACTCACTGTTCATCACACTAACTAACACAAAAATAACATCGTACTCGGTGGTCTGTTTAAATAAACTATGGGGAATTCTAACTGCAAATAGTACGAGACAAGATCGAATCGAAAACGGATCGCGAAATCTTCGCAAGACTTCGGAACAGAAATCGATTTGTAAAAGACGAAAACGGAATGGCAAATCGTTTTGAGGACCCGTTAATGACTCGTAGTAGCGAATTTAAATCGAAGAACTCCTTATTAATCCAAAGACTCGTAAACGGCGTTAAAGTGACGGGTCGAGAACCAAGTTAATGGCGAGCGATTCTCGTCTTTTAAACGAGTCATTAAAGCAACGAGTCGATAAAATGTTTGCAGGGCTCCTTTTCATACGCGTTTATTATAAAAATTCATAGACATCACACTCGTTATACGAAAAAGACGCAGACAAATAAGTACGTAGTGTAATACGTGCATAATACACGAAACCAGTTTGAGGTGACAACAGAGTGATGGATCGTATAGTTTACCCCATTCAACGCAAGTGAATTAATTGTTCATGATGTGTAGAGAGCTCGCTTTAAATACTACTACCAGCTCAGTAGCTGTCTAATATTGTTAATAGTTTTAAACAATTGTAACAGGGTTTTTACAATTGTGTATATAAAATGCCAATATTTCATCAAGTTATATAGTAAAAGTAAAGACTGTTGCTCCAGAGTTTGTATTTAATTATATTTTGTTAACAATTCGATTTTAATATTCAATTTTTATTCACTTAAATTAAGATATCTGCAGCTACTACACATGATAAAAACAAAAATATAAATGAAATATTCATTCCAAGGATAAAAACAATTCAAAAAAACAACAAAACCACTATTTTCCAGGAAAAAACACATATTTTTCTCCCAAAGCAAATATAGCATTTAATTAATAAAAAAAATGATATATACTACAATGTATGTCACAATTTAAAAGAAAAAGCATTCCATATTCTGTGAGAGGTTAGTGATATTTTAAGACATTCCCCCGGAAAATATTATGAATTATTAAAAAAAAATGAAACCTATCATAAAAAAAATATTATTTTACAATTGTTCATAGCGTAAAGTTTTTTGTACTTAATTTTTTTATTATTTATATTTAAATAGGTTTTAAAATCGATTTTTTAATTTTTATATTAAGTTTATAGAAGATATGTAATGTATTTAGAACAAAAGATGAATCGTAATATTAAGTTGTAAAGTATGAAAGAAATGTTTTTTTTTTATATTTTTTATTATTCAAAAGCGTACTTCGATAATAATTATGTTTTATTCTTAATTTTCTTAAGAGCATTTATTATTTTTTATAGAGCTTAAAATTTAAACAGAACATTTTTTTATTTAATTTAAAAAATTAAATATCCTCAAAAAGGTGATAATTGACTATTTGGTTTTACCTTTAATATTTTCAAATCAATATTTTCTGATACTCTCGAGAACGAGATAATAATGCAATTAATGAGTAAGAAATTACTTACTATAATAGTAATAAGTAGAATAATTTTAGTTGTTATTATCGTGGTAAGCTGATAACAAAACAACATTCCAATTTTTATAATGCAGGTATTTTATTTTTCAACTGTTTATATTTTAGGTACTTAAAGTATTTCTGAGAATGTAAGAAAATATTTTTTGATGGAATATGTCATATTAGTTATTTTGCAGTCTGATTCTAATTTGAGCTCTCCCCACTTTTCTTAAATAAAAATAGACTCTTTTTAAATTTTATAATTTCAAAAAGCAAGGTATAAACAGGGACAACAATAATGTCCAGACTTTAGGAATATATTATGCATAGTGTTCATATCATTACCACTCAATTAGCTCGTCTCTATTTTATATATAAATTAGTGTTTACTTATCCAGACTTACATCACACATTTCACAGAACTACCCTGCAAAATAGTGACTTTACATTGCACTATCATCTACAATACAACTAGAATTATTCAGGGCCATGTCTGGGCAGTGATCATTGCTAAATCGCCAAGGAAAGAAGGTTGAATACGGATTAGCGAACAACATCCAGGCTTTTATATAATTTTATGAGCAAAAATGGTCTTTTCTTATAGCCCTCGTGTTGTTCTTACGCAAGGTCAAGACCACCTATTCGTTTGTAGACTCCTTCTATCTCTAGACATTTCATAATGTCAGTTTCACAAAATATCAGCTATCAGTGACCGTTTTTTTTTTTTTTCAAACTATATCTAAGTACTGCAAACCCTATTTCTTTTCATCTTAGCTTATAACAAACTACACCCTAGGCATTAGGAATCATCCTTAGTAGTTCTAATCAGTTATGTGGTACATCTCCTGGTGCAGTGTCTAGATAGTATCAAGCTTTCATAGAGGAAAAGAAGCACTTGCAGAAGTCTGAGCGTGGTGAATAAAGGAGGTGACAAAAATTGCCTTTAAACGCAGTAATGCATTAACGTTGAGAAGTATAGTCCATTCAAAACGCTAAGGGGGGGGTGTTCCAAAATTACACCGTTAAGAAATTCGAACACTAAAGGTTTTTGGGGTCGCTGATCACGGAAATCGGGGTCCCGCGGTCCTAAAACATGGGCGTCACCCTTAAAAATGCAAAAAACATCCCTTTTTAGGGGGTTTTCGCGATTATTTCAATAACAATGAAAACTAATGCAATGTGAAATACACTTTTTTTAATATTTATTTGCGAAGGTGGTTGATTTGTGCTAAATCAAGGCGAACTTTATGATAAAGGGTAATCCTAAAGGGTTGAAACCCCCCACCATTTTTTTCCTTTTCAAGTTTATGCTTCAAATTCGATTGTGGGCGTACTGTCAGACAAAAATAAATTACTTTCAACGGTTGCTTTTGAAAAAGTACATTGTATTCGTGCATCCACACTACGCGTACGCGCTTTTTCTCTCTTTTCATATATAACTTTTTTCGACTTTTTTAATGGCAACGACAGTACGGCCAACCCGCGTGGATACTGTGCTTAAAAAGGTACATAGTACGTCCACACAAAATGTACTTTTAAAGGGGGGAGGGCCTTTCAAAGAAAAATTGTTTTTTTTTCTCAATTGTTCAGTGTCCTCTATACACAGCTAGGTTCATTAGGAATAGCTTTAGGAGATATTCAGTTTTACTTTTGTTGTGGGAACGCCATGTTCTCTTGGCCGTACTGCATGTTGTTAATTCTTCCCCTCTTGCATTGACCAAGACTAGGAAGTATAAATAAATATGACATTTAACCGTATTGATAGAAGGTTTACCTCCTCCGCTGAATAGACATCCATATTTGAACTCTCCCTTTCTAAAGTCTCTTGTTCTCTGGTATATTCCTATGGCCTGTAACGCACAGTAGAGTAGAACGTTTACATTTCTGCTTTTGCGTTCAAGCTTATTAAGCATTTCGCAACTAGCTTTGATGAGATCAGGGTAAAGATGAGAGCCAAGATCCCAGATTGGCTCAGTTACTACCGCCATATTTTAAAATTTAGAATTGTCTTCTTTCACTAATTAACGCGCCTTCCAAATTTCCAGCATTTGTCCTTTTAAGACACCGAATCTGTCCGGGAGCCGCAATTTTTTGACTATGTATATTACATGGTACAAAGAAGACCCAGGGCACCTAGTCCGAAATTCATCCTTGAACCGTCTGTGTAGATTGTCGTGTCCATTTTTGCGAAACCGTATCCGCTTTTCCACTCCCGTTTCTTGCTCAACTCCAACTTAGGAATAATCTGGTCTGTGAAGGTTGGGACAAACAGCAATCATAGCAAGTATATTGCTATGTCCGTATGGCTTTTCTTGTGAGTAGACACTCATTTCCTCTGAGTCGGACGATTCCTCTGATGAAATCTGATGTAGGAGTGATGAATTTTATTGGCTGTACATTGTTGTTTCAAATTCCTATCAAAATTAACTGTTAACGGTGACGTAATGATCTCATCAATTTTAGAGCCGATCCTAGTAGCTGTACAGCAGCTTTCCATCCGCACTCTTTACGAGTTTGCTTTTTATTAAAGGGTCGTAGAGTAATTTGATACAGCACCTTTCTGTTGCCTACGTTTTCTGCGTTTTCCGCATTTTATGCGAGCTTGTTTATTTGCCGCGTTTTATCACGCCACTTCTTTTTACCTCTCGGTTCGATTGTAGGTTCACATTATACCATAGTAGGTACTTAGTATATCATAGTGCGACTTTGCCTGATTTAATAAATTTCAATGAATTTTTTCGTCTAGTTAATCTAGTATTGGGAGACAGTATTCCTAGCGATGCCTTTGAGCACATGAATACATCCGAGACAGTTTTTGATACGGTCTTAAAGCCTCTAAGCTTCTCTAGAGCAACTTGGCCCATTTATAGATCCATTTCCCATCGATTTTCAACCTTTCGAATACCTCATGGAAACACACTGATAAATTTTGGCTCGTTGTTTCATGTCAAGACCTCAGCAGGAAAGGGTGCTTGACCTAATGCCCTAGAAATACGGCACCTGAAACCACAGGCACCTAGTCACAACTCTCAAATCGAATTTTAACATGTCGTCTGTATAAGTGGCTAACGATCTGTTAGGGCTGTTTCACACGAGCCGACGGCCAACCAACAGAAATCGTATGAAAACGTCATTTGTAGAGAAGAGGGTGAGAGAGGACGATGGGGAGGGAAGATTTTTCCATTCAACTTTCTCACACGATTTTCGATACGACTTTTTGACAGCTGTGTGGTTCTTGTTGTTTTTTATTCCTTTGGGAAAAAGAAAAGAAAGAGAAAAGACAAAACAATAAAAAAAACAACAACAATAAGCTAAAGCGTTTTGACGTAGAGTTGGTTGGAAAAATTGGCCCGTGTGAAAGCCCATGCGACTTTTCGTCGAGTTTCAAAAGGGAATGGACGATAACAGACGATTTCTGTTGGTTGGCCGTCGGCTCGTGTGAAACAGCCCTTAGTAGGTTTCCATGACTGCTTGAAGACTTGAAGCGTACTTGAAGTACGAATGTAAACGCAAGCAAGTAGCTCGACTGGAGTCGATCAAAAAAAATTTTCTTCTCCGTTCTTCATGCTTCTCATGTAAACCGAGCTTGGAAGCTCGATATGTCAATTTGTGGAAACATGAGGAGACTAAATTATTAATAAAGAAATAAAATAATAACTTTTAAATATCAGCTCAAGAACTCAAGCTCATTTCAAGCTAATCTGAAGCTTTAAGTAGGCAGAGCTTATAGCACTAGGGCCAGCATCGCTCACCATGGAACTAACCACGACTGTGTAAGGCTATGTTTCATTTGTTGCAAGCATAACTCCTTACTCAGAAGAAGATTGAATATTTCCCAAAATAGTTTTACTATTCTGTGAAATGTTAATAGGTGTTTGCAGTATGCTAAAAAATTATCATATGTTTCATGAAAATGATGGGTTGGGTATTAGAGGTACCACTTGTTTATGGTCGAGAGATTAGAGTAAATAGATGCAACCACTTCTAGCTATGTACAATCAGGATTTGCTTCGCGATCTAGCCTTTGTTCTGAATTTGCTTGCATTTTAACTTCACAAAACTCTCCCGCCAATGCTGTTTAATGCCCCATGATGTTTTTCGGTGTTAGCTGCACTTTTCTAACTATTTCCACCACAACCCTGGCTCAGAAAATCTATAGTAGGTACTATATACTAGAATCTCCATAATAGAGATCTTTATGTTGCATCCCGAGCCTTCATATTTCAACCCACAAGGAAAAGGAAACATACAATCATGAATGCTGGAAACCTTCCGAGGAAGTTTGGAAGCATTCTCTTCCGTGCTCTAGTTCATATTCTTTTTATCCATCCATGTCATTGGATGGAAGACTATGAATGAAGCTTTTGCGGAAATAAAATTCGAAAAATTCTCTATACCTTCTCTGGGCAACGAACAGGAAGGCTTCCTTATTCCTACCAATAGGAAGCATTCTCAATTTTCCTTGTGGGAAGGGATACTAGTGATTACACTGCATGTATTAGTTTCTACTGTAGAATCTTGTATAGAAAAAAAAACAGTCAACCTTAACAGCCCTCATAGGCGTAGAAGGCACTTTCAACAACTTCGGAATAGAAACGATTCAGGTGTTTCATGTAGGTTCATATGGAAAATAATACTATTTAAAAGATATGTGCAAAATTTCAGGAAGATCAATCAATGGCTTTTTGAGTTATCGTGGTTACAAATTCTAAAAATATGATTTTGAGAAAAACGCGTTTAAAGTTAAAGTACTGGAAGATTGAATGATTACAGTGACTTACCAATTAATCAACGATTGCAGCGCCATATACTGGTCCTTCTGTAGCTTCGTAGAACTCGATTTGTGCCGCAAGTTGCTGTTGGCGTGCTTGACCAGCTTCTTTAGTGGCTAATGAGCTGCGCCGATTTGCTCGCGCCACTCTCTGCTCATTCATTTTATCGGCAAAGGATTTGCATTGTCGGCCAACTATTACATCTGAACAGTTCATCATTTGCAAAATAGAGGAATATCCTTCATTGAACAATCCAGCTGCAATGTATGACACTATTTCAATGATTTTTAAACCTGAATTTAGATGTTTTGGAGCGAGGCGCCAAACGGTCGAGTTGAAACTATCATTCGCGTTTTGTGTATGACCACCTAAACATCTTTCGAGCAAATCCTCCCTGGATAAATCTTCGAATATTTGCTGCACATACTTTTGGATATCCGGATGTAGTGGTGCAGGGTGTTGAAAATCTTCTCCAGAAGCTTCAGCTTTTTGCCACTTACACCAGCTGTCGGGACCAGGCGGACAGTACTGATGTTGTGGATTTTCATTTGTAGAGCACATGATAGTAAGTACCCAAGATAGCCTTTTTCATCTCCTGGACGCTGTTGACACTCCTACGAATAGCTAACCCGTAGTATAAAGATAATTTATTTAATAGAGCTTGGGTTAATTTCCCTCTTCCTCCCAGTTTATTATCTTTTGCAACTTTTCGGAGGCGAGTAGCCATTCTCTTCTGGACGTGGGCAATACACTCACTTTTTACTACAGGAAAATCGTCGCCATACGGATTTATATCGATAATTCCTTTGAATGTTTTTGAATCTCCATCCCCTATGTAATTACCGTATTTCACGCCAAGCAATTCTTCTGATCTCAAAAACATTTCTTTAATTGATTCCACTTCCATTGCCCCCGCAGAGCCCTGGTGATTCTCTTGACATTCTGGCTGGTGTTCTTCATATTCTTCAGTATTTTGTCGATTTCTCCAAGAGTTGCACGCTGCACAATAGCTACTTTTTACTATTAAATCGATGACTTTACCAGAGTAATATCCAATGAGCGTTGTAACACCGTATAAAGATTTAAAGCCGCGTTTTTTCCATGAACCATCGCCTGATACTTTTAAATTGGAAGTTGACCTGCCCTTTTTTTCATTTTCTTTTTTTTCCTCTTCCACAGCTTTTCTACAGCACGATTAAAATACCGATTGCGTGGCGGTATATAAATGCATAATAATTTTAGTGTATGCAGTTTCACTCAAGCTGTCACACATGTCCATAAAATTGCAAAAAAATTTTATACCTTCTGTAGCGACACCTAGAAGACGCATAACAAGCACAATCCTAAGATTTATTTCGAATCCATTATTAATAAATGGCCCTGAATTTATTTCTCTACGACTGCAACGACATAACAAAACTATTTTAAAACGTAATCCTCGATTGCCAGCCTCTGCAAATTTCACTACCTGTTTACACTCGCGTCGCAAAACAAGTTCTGATAACGCAGTGAACACCGTACAAAATTCAATAAATTTGTAGCAATGCATCGAATTGTACTGAATGTCCTCACACGTAACACTAGATAATTTTCTCGCACTTGTACTCGGTTGTACGTTTCCATCATTTTCTTCATTACACTGATTTTCATGAAATTGACGTTTACGCGGACGTCCACTCCTAGTTGGCTGGACTCTACTTCCTTTAGGATACGCACCCATTTTTTTGTTTAATTTTTCGATATCGTTCCGTACAGAATGAACTCCAAAACTGACAAAACAAACAACGACTTAAGCAAAAAACTATTTTGATTTTCTCTTTTATTAACAAACAATTCCTTTCGTAGTCTTTATAGAATTACTTTTGTGTATGGAGTTAGAATAGGTCCGCTATTGATAACGCATTTATTTAAAAAATCAGCATCTGCAGGAAATTAACTTTCATATTCCATCAAAATATATTTTTATTACAATTCCCAAAACACGATACATAGTAAATTAAAGAACGAAAACCATATCGTATTTCTTTCATATCTGTATGAGTATGACTCTCTCTCAACAAACAAAAAAAAATATCAAAGAAATTTGAAATCAATTAAAAATGTTCGAAATTATTGTATAAAAAAAAAAAATAACAACGCAAACAAAAGTAAGAACAAAACATATCCTTTATACGAAAAAAAAAGCAACAACAACACAATGTCATATCCTTTGAAAAAATATATATCGAGCTGTTCTTATATAATATCAAAAAGGACGATAAAGGCGCCCTCGGGGTGAAAAATCGTTTTCGCTGTATTAAAGTAAAAAAAAGGACTATGGAAATTTATATATGATAACAAAAAAATAACAATTTTAGGATAATAGAAAAAAAATACATATTTATTAAAAACAAACACATTTTATACGTTTTAGAAGTTTTAGGAAGAAAAAGGTTATATAGTAAAAAAACGAAATGCATTCAGTGTGTAATAAATATACTATGTAGGTATTATTGTAAAACTTTAGGCAAGTGTGTGAGTGTATATTGTTCTAGGTGTAATATGGTTGCTGTTCCCAAGGCTTTTATAAGTAAAATAAAAAACAAAAACAAAAAAAAAACATATAAATATAAACATATACATACATATAATCAATGGATTCGTTACGCCATCGTGATATCCGAAGAAGAAAAAATAATAGATTTAAGCAACGTTTGTTACGATTCTATCTAATAATTGTATGAAGTAAAATATAATAATAATTATAATATTAATATTAAATATAAACAATAAAAACACACACGCAATAAGCGTATTGTAAATCGATGTTGTACTTTTATCCTTAAATAATAATAATAATATTTGCTAGAGAGTATTAGTATGTAAAACATAAATATTGTCGATAAAATGGGGTTTGATATAGAAGTTTTAGAGAGAAAGAAAAAAAATACTTTTCTATTAGTAAATATAAATATAAATAAAAAAAAAATAAAATATGTATCGTTTTTAATATAAAAAAAATCAGAGAGAAGAAAAAAACATACAAAAAAATAAGAATTTTTACTGCCGATTATCTCCTCGTTTTAATGTTAAAATCCGTGTACTTAAATATAAAAAAAACTTAATTTTAAACAAAAAAAAATATTTAGTTTGTAAGTTGAAGAATAAAAAAAAACATTATATATGAAATTTTCCTGAAAATACGAGTGAAATATTTGCAAAATAATATTGAAATATGTGCCTTGAAATGTATAAAAAAAAATGTAAATATGTAAAAGAAAATTGCTAATAATAAACTGTATTTGTTTTCAAGATGATTACGTCTTTTTTTAATTAATAGAGCTTTAATACTAAACTAAACAATTATCAAATGACAGATTTTAATGGCGCAAGGGCAAGACTGTGTTGAAAATTGGTGTAGTCAAAAAAATTCAAATTTCTGAAATATTGCATTACGATTTGAGGCATTATTATTTGACAAGGCCGAAACATAAGATATTTAGATAATTTCATGAAACGGCATAAAACGTAGGGAGCAAAACCCAAACCACGGACATTTTCAATCTCATACAGTTCAACTCGCTAGAATCTAACTTTTCATCCCCAGAAGTCAGACGTGTAAAGAGTCTAATACCCGTCATCTAAAATCAGTCGAAAGTCACAAGTGTGTGGTGAGTGGTAGTGGAGTTAGGTTAGGTTTAGCTGAGCTGCTGGTGTTAAGCTCATACACTTAGGCCAGACGGATAGGCCCACTGTGATAACAAAGTTCAGGGGGAACTGAGGAAGATTGCAGCAATTATTGTTCAACGTGAGATCAAGTGCAAAAGCTACGACTGTTCTCAGCCATAGTGATCACACTTTAAACCTGATGTTAAAGTGTCGTTTTTTCGCTAAACTATCCATTACCATAATGTAATGAATCTTCTAAGTGTTTGCCAAAAGTGGCAAGCCTCCTTCTGCTTAGAGCTAGGCAGTGACAGCCCCGCCTCTAGACCTAAGCGGACCACACTCCCACTATAACTGAAAGGTCTTGTCTCCCGAGGCTCAGTAGTGTAGGGGTCCGCCTGAGATCATAAGAGGGCCAGGATAATTTGGTTGCTTTGTGTGTTGTTTCCATCGGAGTTTAAAAGTGACCCAAGGCATACCAACCCTTTCCTTTCCAGGAAGGAGTGTTGCGGTCGTGCCTTTTCTAGCCAGTTCGTCAGCTTTACAATTTTCCTCTATATTTCACTGACCGGGTATACGAGGAGGGTCCTGAACTTCTGAGCCATCTCGTTAACAGATCTGCAACATTCAGAGAAAGTTCTAGAGCTGTTATTTCAAAAGCGCAGGGCCTGCAGAGCCGCTTGTCTATCTGAGAAGATGTAAGCAGTCCGATTCCTATCTTATTGGTTGATTCGTAGAACCACTCCATGTATGGCTAGAACCTCCGCTTGGTATACAGTGCGGTGATGCAGATACACTGCAGTCGGAAGGAGACTTCAATCCGAAACTCTGGGGAAAAGACTCTTCTTCCTACTGGGCTCACGAGGTTAGAGCCATCAATAAAGAAGTTTATTTCATCCTTGAAACTGTGTGGTATTTCTCCATTCAACAACGTGGCGTGATGTGGACTCCGTAATTCTTCGTGAAGGTGACCTCGGATATGCAAAAATCGATTTCTGTAGCAATGTTGACCGAGTTCAGCGCCTTCATGTGTCCTGCCCAGATTCCGGTCCAACATCCGGATACTTGCGGATGGCGGGCGAATCACAGCCGCTTGACTTTTTAAGGGGGATATTTTTACCAATTTTTAATGGGTCAAAATTGACCAAAAAATTTAAATGGCCAAGAACTAAGCTGTACAATAGATTTTTTGCAAGCGAACAGCGCTATGTTTGCTTTATGAAGGTACTCTTCTGTGTTTTTATTTCAGAGGAGCTAGGCTGTGATGTTCCTCTGCCTCCATGCGTCGCAACAGCTGGTTCACAGTCACGACCAATAGAAACAGGGAAAGTACTCATCGTTGCAGGGGAACTTTATTGACGGCCCTTCGGGCCTAGTAGTCGCCTAGGCTCGAGCTCATGATCCTACCGGTAAGCATTTGATGGATGAGAGACACTAGCGACGCCTCGAGCCTCAATTTCGCCAAAACCAGGTTAATGGTGTCCGGTAGTACAGTGTTAAACGCTCCAAGTCTGTTTGCATCGGAGTTTAAAGGTGGCCTAAGACATACCAACTCTTTCTTTTCCAGGAAGGATAGTGGCGGTCGTGCCTTTCCTAGCCAGTTCGTCAGCTTTACAGTTTCCCTTTATATTTTAATGACCAGACACCCATATGAGGAGAGTCCTGAACTGCTGAGCCATCTCGTTAAGAGATCTGCGGCATTCAGAGAGAGTTCTGGAGTTATTTGTGCAAGAGCACAGAGCCTTCAAAACCGCCTGGCTATCTAAGAAGATGTAGACGGTTCGGTTGCTCTCGCCTTGCTGGTTGATTTGGAAAACAGCCTCACGTATGGCTAAAACCTCCGCATGGTATACACTGCAGTGATCGGGTAGTCGGAAGAAAACTTCAATCCTAAGCTCCAGCGAGAAGACTCGACCCTCGAGCTTAGAGCCACCAGTGAAGAAGTTTATGGCATCTTGAATACTATGAGTCTATTAATCTATTCACGACGTGACGGGATATAGACTTCGTAGTTAGTTCTTCGTAAAGTTGACCTCGGATGTGCGAAAATCGGTTTCTGCGGGAATATTGACCGAGTCTAGCACCTTAAAGTGCCCTCCTCTAATTCCAGCCCATGATCCAGATTCTTTTATTCTGAGCGCTGCAATAGTCGCATTTGCCTTTGCCACAAGGTTCAACGGAGGGAGGTATAACATAACGCCTGTTATGCATAACTCCGCACATCTTTGCACTTTCTGTAGTTTGTTTAGCACAGTGGTAAGTCCACGAGATTTTTCAAGATTTTTTTTTTATGTGGTAAATTCAAGTTTAGGAATCACCCTTTGTACTACATGTCTGTCATGTCGTTCAAGTCATGGTCAGTGTCTAGTAGTAAGCTTGATTTGAAGGACAGAGGAGAAAGGATAGATTAGGGGTCTGGAGGGTGCTTGAGTAGATGTCGATGCACCTTCCGTTTGAACTCTGAGATGTTATATGAGCTCGGAAACACCGACTGCGGAAGAGAGTTCCACAATCGAGTTGTAATATTTATAAACGAACTACTAAAACGTAATGTGCGAGAAGAGGTTGAGGCTGTAGCGTTTGGGGGGAGCCGAGTTGGCTAGTCTGGTGTTGCGAGAAAAAAGTTGCCGTGTAGGCAGGAGGTTTCTGATTTCAGTGGAACAGTCGCTATGGTAATAGCGGTAAAATTTGCTAAGTGCTGCTACATTCCTACGATGGCTTAAAGGGTCGATGGAGGAGCAAAGGGTGCTATCGCCAATGAGTTTGATGGCCCGGTTATGCACCTTGTCCAGCCAAGCCAAGGTGGTTTTTGGGCCACCATACTAAGACCTCGTATAGGAGTATTGGACGGACAATCGCTGTATAGATCCATCGTAAAATGTTAGGGGAGAAGACCCATTTCTTCCCTATGATTTTTTGCCAGCGAAAAGCGCTATGTTCGCTTTCTTAATGCGCTCTTTTGTGTTCTCATTCCAGAGGAACTTCTTGTCCAGGGTTACTCCCAGATATTTGGCACTGTTAGTAAATTTGAGCTTGACATTTTTTAGCCGGGGAGGAATTAGGGGTGGGGTATTATAACTCCTCGTGAAGAGACCTAATTCTGTTTTTTCAGGGCTAACACTGAGTCCGCGGGTGGTAGCCCAGTTCGGAAGAGTTAGATGAGATCACAGGGGACTTGTGGAAATTTCCCTTTTAAGACGATAATGTCATCCGCGTACGCCAGTACATGGTGTCCCACTGCCTCCATGCGTCGCAGCAGCTGATCACGACCCATAGAAGTGGAGAAAGTACTTCTCCTTGTGAGGTACCTCTGTTGACGGCCCTTCGGACCGAGCAGTCGCCAAAGTTTGAGCTTACGATCCATTACGATACACCAGCCCTCAATCCTCAGCTTCGCCAAGGCTAGGATAATGGCGTCCGGGAGCACGTTGTTAAACGCTCCCTTTATGTCAAGGAAAGCTGCTAATGTGTATTCTTTGACTTGGAGTGATTTTTCTATGGTTGAAACCAATGAGTGAAGGGCAGTATCCGTGTATCTACCCTTTGTATAGGCGTGCTGCGCGCCAGAGAGTTCCGAGGTTGGTATGATCTGCCTCAGATATATTTCAATTAGCCTTTCTAGGGTCTTCAATAAAAAGGATGATAGGCTCGATCATATTAGCCCATTCCTTTCACAACAGCTTCCAAGGTTATCACTTTAACTTTTTTCTTGCTAGTATTACATGCCATTTTAAAAATACTCTTCTTGAATAATTAAATCATTTCAGGAACAAAAAAAATGAGTAAATAAAACTAATCAATTCCTTACCGTCAAATCATCCATTACAATTTCACTATCGCAACGATTTTCTGCCCTAATTTAGTATTCCTCGCAATAAAATTATTCTTTCAATTGATTACGTTAGAGGTGAAACAAATATATGTAATTGATGTTATTGAACTTCACGCAATTTGATGATTTATTTTTAAAACCAACGCATTTTCCCAACCTAAACAAAATATGTACACAATGATTCAAAACATACTTCCAATAGGAATGCGTATTTATTTTACATCTCTTAAAAAATTCCATTTAAAACCAATAAAAAAGACCTAAATGAGATAAAAACAAAACCACGAAAGAATAAACGAACTAGTTCATCGTAATGTAATCCAATCAAAACATCCGACATTGTTGCGTTATTGTTGGTCTACTCACCTGCCCGAGAAAGCTTAGAAAGTACCTACTAGACGTCAGAACCCAGACGCCACAGAGTGAGTAACCTGTTTTGATTACGAAAAACCCACAGAGAACTAAGTTTGATCAGTTGGTCGTCCAATGTGGAATTACTCAACCAGTCATAGAATTCCCAGTTCTTTTAATATAAAAGAACGAACGTCCGGTAATCGAGTGCACTACCGTTTGTACCTTCTAGTAAAATGTTTCGATTGGTGTTAATCTCATTTGGAATTTTGGTGGTTCTTGCTGCTACAACTACAGCAATACCCACACTACGTGATCTTATATCGGAGAAGAAAACGTTTCCCTTTGATGCATCACTGGAATTCAAAGGACGCCATCATTGTGGATCAACAATTATCGCCGATCAAATCGTACTAACTGCAGCTCACTGTGTTCATAATAAAAACAAAAGGAAGCTAAAAGTTCGAGCTGGAACAATTGTAAGAGAGTCTGGAGGTCAACTGGTAAACGTTGCAGAAGTTAAGGTGCATCCAAGGTTCAACCCAAGGAGAAACTCCAATGATTATAACATCGCTATTGTGAAGCTTGAACGTCCGTTGAAAATGAATCACAATGTTGCACCAATCAAATTGGCACGATCCAAGGACATATTCCATGGCAAAACCGGCGATATTTCAGGATGGGGCGCCGAGAAATTAAATGGTGGCCACAGTCGAAGTCTACTATATGCGAGTATTCCAGTCTTGGACCACGAAACCTGCAGGAAATATCAAAAGATCACCAAACGATCCTTCTGTGCTGGAGCATTAGATGGAACACAAAGTCCTTGCACAGGCGATGAAGGTGGATCCATTGTTGTTGAAAATAAGTTGGCCGGTGTTATATCGTGGGATGCAACATGTGGACGCAAGAATTTACCTGCGATTTTCACAAATGTCGCCTACTTTAGGACGTGGATTGATAAATCAATAAAGGATATGAAATGAAAATTGTTTAATCCTAGAAGATATTAGCATGTAAGTTAGTAGGTAAGCATTTTATTAGATTTTATACGAATCTGTTTCTTTTTATATTAAAATAAAACATAATAATTTTATTTTTAAAAGAGTGTTTAATATCGCGCCGAGTTGCTACCTGAGATCATCGAAATCATCTTAAACTAAGTGATCAGAAAATAGATTTCTTGAAACTTCTTATATGAATATGCACCGATAGTAATCAGTAAGCTTAACCACAACTAATCAAATTGTCATAAAAAAATTTCGCATAAATAATCATCATTAGTAAAGCCCCAGTTTGTGGTCATGGGTGTTTTTGTTTGGGGTTCAATTAGACAAGCACGTGTATTTTTTTTCAAGGTTTCTGTTTAAAGTGTTTGGGTTTGTCAAGTTTAATAGATTATTGTTGTGTTTGTGTGCTTATCAATTTCTATAAGAAATAAGGTGTCTAATGAGCCAAATTAATCAATCTTGCCACTGAGTGTACGTCCAGACTCCATAAAATTGATTTTATTCCCTGAAGTGGCCCCTAGACTGATGTGATGGTTTTCGTCTTTGTCTCAGACTATCAATATTATTGTGCTATAAATCGAATGGGGCCCATAGCCTATCAATAATATTGTGCAATAAAAATTATGTTAAGTTTTAGATCTTCCATACTGTATCTCGCATTAAGAGACACAATTGTTGCACTTAATTAAATTATACGAGTTAAATCCAGGCTTACAATCCTTCCCTCCCCTTCCTATGGTGTTACAGCCCATATTGAGCCTTGGTATCCTATATTTCCTCCAGTTTGACGATTTCTAACAGTTTCTTTCCAGTTACGGTTTCCTGTTGCACCTGCTGTTACTACATCGTTCCACCTCTTTCTCGGTCTACTTACTGGTCTATCACCTGGAAAATATTCATCATCATCAGCACCTACAACAAAAGTGGATTAGACAGGCAGCCGACACAAGTAAGTTCCTTACTCCTTCTCTACATCCCAATCACTGTGTTGCTATATCCCACCAGATATGTTAAGCACACTTGACGATGGAGGTAATCCCTTGTGTTGATCACATTCTGACTATGATGAACACTATTGATGAGCTGCTTCTTCTAGATGATTTCAATTTTCCCAATATTCAGTAGGTCTATGTCGAAGTTGACGATAACTACCTTCCTGAAGGCAACCTTAATTCTAAAGAATCTTGATTTCTGGATTCCTTAATCTCACTTGGCTTGAATCAAATGAATGGTGG
Source organism: Thereva unica (assembly GCA_949987705.1). NCBI lineage: Eukaryota > Metazoa > Arthropoda > Insecta > Diptera > Therevidae > Thereva > Thereva unica. Next base: position 31,538,264 of record OX465281.1, on the reverse strand, counting down.
GACTAATGTATTAGAAAGGCAGTTGGATCTTATAATCTTTACTGACTCAGTCAACATGACTGTTGAACCCAGTCCAATAATCGTGACGACTGTTGACAATTACCACCCTCCTCTCTTGCTTAACTCTTGCTTCAATTCAGAGGATACTCCTTGTCCGGAGGTCGTAACCCGTTCCTTTGACTTTAAAAACGCAAACTTTAGTGATGTGATACGGTTTTATGGCATACTATATGAAGCCTTCGTTTCTTGCGTACTTTATGAGCCTCAAAAATTGCCCAGTTCTTCTCCACCTTGGTTCATTAATGAACTCAAGCATTTGAAAAATCAGAAGAATAGGCTCTGAAAACCCTATAAAGAGAAAGGACTTTCCGAGTCGTAATTCGTTTATCAATTTCTATAACCGATTTCGTTCACTTTCTGTTATATCGAAACTTTTCAAAACAATTATTCTACACTCGTTCGTATGTGCAAGAGGCTGGTCTCAGCGAATCAACATGGTTTTCGTTTTCTTTTCATGCCGTCGAGGGCTTCGTTTTTGGTTGCCAAACTGACACTGATTTTAGTATCAACCCCAACGGTGAGTCGTTCTTATATTCTAGAAGAAATGAAACTGAAAGCCGTAGGAATGGCGTTAGTGTAATACTCCCCAAAGAAGCCAGGTCGAGGCTCATTAGCTGGTCACCAGTTTCTGAGACGATTATTACCGTGCGCCTGCGTACCAGACTAAGAAGTACTACGGTAGTCCAATGCTATGCTCCAACTGAAAACGCAGACGTTGGCATCAAGGAAGAGCTCTAGATACGACTGAATGAGGTTTTTCGCTCTATTCCAAGGGGAGACATCACTGTTTTAATGGGTGACATAAACGCGCAGATCGGCCGTGACAACGCCGGCCTTGAGCAAACAATTGGAAGTCAAGGCCTAAGCCAAGTTACCAATAACAATGGTAAGTTTTTCGTTGACTTTTGTAGTTCCCACCAACTCATGGTAGGTGGAATTTACTTTTGCCACAAGAAGATGTACAAAGAGTCCTGGGTATCGCCCGATGGTAGAACAAGAAACCAGATAGATCACGTGACCGTCAGCCACAGATGGAGAACTATTCTGGAAGATGTCCAGAGCTTCAGAGGTGCATACACTGGAAGCGACCACCATTTGGTTGTAGAAACTATTCGCCTTAAAATCGCCGCAATCAGAAACGTTCAACGCGATACTATAAACCGTAGACGGTTTAACGTAGATCTTCTGCGGGAGAGCGTTAAAAAGCGAGAATTTCTAGGAACCTGCAACAAATATTAAACCAGCAAACCTTTTCTGACGACACAAATATTGAAGAGCTGTGGAGTACGACAAAGACTGCTATATTGCAGAAAAAGCGGAAAACACAGGCAATAGTAAGGTGCTGTACCAAATCACTAAACAGCTCAGCTCTCGGGAAAGCACTGTACTAAAAGGCATGACGTTAAGAGTGCGGATGGAAGTCTGCTGTGCAGCGACGAGGAGCAACTGAAAATATGGAGAGATTACTTCTTCGCCGCCCTGAATGGTTCACTTACACAGGAACCTCAGGAAACCAGCAACAATGCACAGCCAATAAGAATCACCACCCGGGCCCATCCAAGACAGAAATAGTAACCGCAATTCCTGCAATAGCCAATGGTAAAGCAGCTGGAAAAGATGGCATTCCCCCAGACTTGTTGAAAGCCAACTCAAGCCTCATAGCAGATGCGCTGCAGCCAATGCTGGAGAAAGAACGGAACACCTGTACCTTTCCGGAAGATTGGACAGAAGGTATCACAGTCGAAATACCGAGGCGAGGCATCGGTATATTATCAACTGTAGGTAAAATATGTTGTTGGTATGGTGCTTCGAGAACGCATTACAACGCTGAACTGAAAAGCTTTGTATCCGCTGATCAGGCTGGCCAGAAATAGCCAGAAACATCTACGGTCATGCATTAGAACTAGCCCTAAGTGCTGGAGATGAGATGCCGGGCGTCGACGAGAACTGGACCCGCCTTAAAAATACTGTCATTAGTACTGCTGATTCCATTTAGGCAGAAGTCGTAGAGATCGGAACGACTGGTTCGATAATGAATGCAAGCTGGCAACTGAACGCAAGAATGCAGCAGTCTCAGAGAACACGGGCACGCGGCAACGTGGACTGCCTGATAAAATAATGGAAATGATACAAAAATTCCAAATGCACAGTTCTTCACAATGGAAAACTGTCCGACAGCTTTGAGGTGAGTTCAGGAGTACGACAAGGATGCCTACTTTCGCCATTACTATTTCTTATAGTAATAAATGACATCCTTGTCAGCGCTCTAGAGATTGTAGATGAAGAGCTATAGCAACGTGCCGACAGGCGAAGGAAATGGAATTGGGTTGGCCACACCTTGCGATGCGAAAACGAAAATTTAGCCAAACAGGGCCCTGACTGGAATCCGCAAGACCTAGAAGAACGTAGAAGCTAACCCTATTAGCAGACACCGCAACAACTGCAAGATCCTGGTCAGAACTGAGAGCTGTCACACAAAACAGAGTCCGTTAGAGGTCAACTATTTCCTAAAGCTAAACTTTAGAACGAACTTTTCCATTTTTGGCCTAGTCAAAAACTCATACTTTTCAACACTCATGCTGTTCAACAAATCTTACAAAGCAGATTATAATTTCAAAACAAAGAAAATCGTTTTTCTGCGTATAAATCAGATGTGCAGATAATAAAATGATACCGCGGACTTAATAGAAAAGAAGAAGATGTGTGTACAAGAAAAGTGACTCTGCAGAATTTACCGTCAAAAACTTTTCTTGGCAATGCATAAAATGCGCATCAGTTTCTTGCAGTCGCTTGTAACAAAGCACAAACATCAAAAATTGTAAGGTGGGACAAAGTGGCCATTCAAAATTTTTGTTGTAGAATTCTTAATTTTGAAAACTAAAGGTCAGGGTGATACTATTTTTATACCTGCTATCATCTTGTCTTTTTTAATCATTTTATGGAACGTACTGGGTGAGGGGAAGCTTTATATAAAAGTTGTATTAAAAAAAAGAAATGATTCTTACCTACCGTGCTTGAAGTAGCTGATTGAATAGCAGCTGGGATTCGAGCTCTGTTTAGTTGACCGCAGAAAAGAAAAGCAGGGAAATTTATGAAATTATTATTTTCTAGAAAAAGTAAAAAGGAGCAGAACCATATCCCTAAATGATACTCCAACCCATAAACTCTGGTTCATGGTTGCCTGTCGCTGAAAAGCGAATCCACGACCTCTAACGATGGTAGTCAGCATGTCTTACCAATGGCTTTTGTAATTGTAACAAAGAACTTAAACCAAATATTTACCTGAAACAAAACCTTAAAATTCTGCGCCAGCTAATAGAAGTTTTATTATTGGAAACCAATACTATGCTTACGTAAATATAAAAGCGCAGCGATGATTTATGATCAAAAGTGATACTGCCAGTCAAGTTTCTCGTTCTGTATTATCAGGACTGCATCAGGTCCCGATTAAAATTGATGATTTACGGACAATATTTAAAAACATTTTTAGGCTTATAGATTTATATTTGTTTAGTGTAGAAAAGATTAAATAGACAATAATAGTTGAATTTCATTCAAATATTTGGTGCAATATAAAGCTCAAGTGTTGTGAAAATTAAAATTACTTTGCTAAAATGCTCTCGTCCAATCCTAACACTCCAGTTAATTTTCGATCCATACTGAAAATTGGGAAATATCATAAATTCTATCTGTTCAAAATCTAATATTATTTGAAATACAAACCATTCAAATGCAGTCACAATCTCTGATACCTTATCTGGATGACAAACAATAGCAGTTTTTGCCACAGAAGAAAATAATGAAGAAATGTATTTAGAACCGATTCCATTCAAATCGTCTTCAGTAACAGCGTTTACTCTCTATAATATAAAATGTAAAAATTTATGAATATTTATTTTAATATGTATTTATTTTAATATGTATTTATTATTATTCCGAAATGATCGACAAGGGCGCGTTGGCGGAGGAGTTGCAATTTACTTGCGTGAAAACTTAGTGGCTAAAGTTGTTGGATTTTCCAAGCAACCGGGAACCGAGTTTCTCTGTGTTGATATTTCTAATGCTACCGATAATCTGCTTCTTGTATGTGTATACTCCTCTCCGGGCCTGTTTAGCCCTGCTAACACTAAAGAACTTACCAAAAGTCTCGAGCACCTATCCAGTCTGTATAAAAACATACTGGTTGGAGGTGACTTTAACGTTAATTTATTGAAAGAGTTTACCGTACAAAGCTCATTCCGGTACACCATGCATTCACTTGGTCTAGTGGCGATTAATGTGCTCCCTATTTATTTTAATTGTAGGATACCCTCTTTGCTTGATATGTTCCTTGCAAACGATACCAGCTCTATTCTTTTCCATAACCAAGTCTCTGCACGTAGTTACCTGGATCATGATATCATTTTCGAGTTCCATAACTTTAATGTTGACCCTCCTTCGGTGAAAACAGTTATTTATCGTGACTACTCTAATATTGACCAGGAACGTCTTCTCCAAAGATGTTTTTATCTACCCTGGTACAACATCTTCGGATTGGCAGAGACAAAATAACAGAGTTTATAGAATATTCCTTGATCCCTACGCTGAGTTTGTGCCTCTGAGAAGAAAATATTTATCAGCTAAGTCCAAACCTTGGTTTACTACCGAGATTAAATCGCTTATTATTGAAAGAGAGTTTGTCTATCGTTGGTCTTTAAGAGTAAAAACTGCTTCAGCAAAGAGATCTTTTAAACGTCTTCGAAATTTAATTACATATTGCAAAAATTAAAGAAGCCAAGGGTAATTATTACGCTAGAAAGCTTGATCCATCCCTATCCTTAAAAACTGTTAGGAAAAATCTACGCAATCTGGGTGTCCACTCCAATAATGATGCCGTTGCTCACAATCTCAGTCCTGGAAACCTCAACCAATACTGTATATCCAACCAAGGGATAGTGGAGGCTACTACCTCTTATACACCTTTATCAGACGGCTTTTGTTTTCGTTGCCTTGATTCTCTTGTAGTTATCTCTGCTTTAAATTCTATCAAATCTACGGCCACTGGTAGCGATAATATTTCACCACGATTTCTAAAAATGTTAATACCTTGCTTGCTGACTATTTTAACTCACATATTCAACGCGTGCTTCACTGCTTCGAAATTTCCCACTTTGTGGAAGCATGCATTAATTACGCCCATACCTCTCCTGCTCTTCCATCGGATTTTTGGCCCATTAGTATTCTTACCTCCCTAGCAAAGGTTTTTGAAAAACTGATAGCGACTCAAATCCTTGAGTTCTGTGAACAACTTCAATTTATAAGTGAATGGCAATCTGAATCTTCCTCTAGTAATAAAGCATTCTAAGGTTCATATGTATGCAGATGATTTGCAGCTTTATTTCTTTGCGCCAAAAGATCAAATCTATAATTGTGGGGAGCTGATTGCGGCTGACTTGCACAGTATCTCAAGCTGGTCAACACTGAACTTACTGCAGCTAAATCCATCGAAGTCACATTGTATTTTTTCACTCACTCTCCCATTTCTCAATCCGACCTCCCAGTAATTTCCTTAAATGAGATTCCTCTGGCTCGCGTTTTTAAAGTGAGAAATCTTGGAGTGGTCCTGAATAGTAGTACGACCTGCTGCGACCACGTTAATTTAATGATATATGGGCTTCTATCAAAACTTAGCCTAAAAGGGCTATCCGCTTGTATTTGGTGAAATCCTTAATCTTGCCTCTTTTCATGCAGGGCCTCTCAAATTTTCCCCTCCCTAGATCCTTCTTGCGCTCAAAAGCTCGAAGTAACCTTTAACGATTGGGTACGCTTTATTTATAACTTACGACGGTTCGACCACATTTCGACCTATTCAAACTCCGTGTTGGGCTGCTCCTTTAGTGATTATCGTGAGTTTAGACTTTTGCCCCTACTTCATGATATACTGCACCAGCGTAAACCCGCGTACCTTAATCAGTTTATTCAGCTATCACAATCACTCAGAAACAACAATTTGATCATGCCGCGTTTCCGCACACTAGTTGGGCAGCGTTCTTTCTTTCTCTCCGCAACTCTGTTATGGAACTCCGCCCTAATCGGTTTACAGCGTATCGATTCAATGAACGTCAAGAGGCGTCTTTTCGATTTAATTACTAATAGGACGAATTAAAGCATGAATATATAACTTTTGTTTTCTGCATTTACTGTTACATTTCAATTTGTTTTATACCTTTTTCTTTTTCTTTTTTTAATAGCTAATTTTCTAATTAATTATCTTTAATACTTTCTTTTTTATATATAGTTTTTTATATTTTTATCTTATTGTTAATTAATTTAATTGTTAATTTTGAATTTTTAATGAATTTTTTAATTTTGTCACCGTACTTTTATGTATCATTTTTTTTAATTAATGTACTCAAATAAGATCTGTATCTTTGTACATACTTTTGCGAATAAACAATAATAATAACAACTTACCTTTACGAGCATTTTGTTATAATCAGCGGGTATCTGCTTAAAACTGGCTAGCAAACTTTGAAATACTAAGTTTCCTACACTTCTTTCTCTTTCAATAATCTCAAATATCAACGAGCTTCTAGCCGATTCCAATAAATTGGGATCCCAAACTGTTTCTGATAATTGTTTTTCCTTTAAAGAAACATACTTGTAACACAAACGTTGTTGATGAATCATAAAAACTTACGATTATAACTTTGGTTTCTTTAAATGCTGCAACAATATTATTTGCTCGATAGAATGTTAGGCATAGCAATCCTTCATGTGGCCGTGGCACAATATTGTAACCATAAGCAAATCCTTGTCCACGAATTTGCCGCCACAATGGTCCTTCCAGCTGAGTCAAATATTGTAAATACAGCATTAAAACAGGTAAATCGGGATCCATGAAATTATTAATAGAAGGCGCTGAGTGGAATAGAAAGGCACTTTCAACGCTACCTAATCCGACTACAGTTCCTTGGAAATCTGGGTCAAGACCGTGTGGTTTAACTATTTTCCAGTCAGGTACGAATTTTAAGCTAAATTTGAAAAACATTGAAAATTAATTTTATAAACAAAAAAAACAATATACCTCAATTGCTGTGGATTCTGCTTATCATTTATGAAATTTCGCCATGGTTTTGACAAGCTTTTGCCTTCAGTTTGAAGATTATTTAAGTTAGCAGCTATATGGATTGCAAGAGCACGATTTTGTGTTAAGAAGCTGCGAATTGAATTTAAATCGGCAATGTACATTTTTGCCTTTTCTGGATCATCTAAGCCCTCAATTAATGAGCCAAGGAATTTCTGTTGACGAATCATTGAGCTAACTTGAACGTTGCTGTCTGCAATTGAAAGATATTAGTAAAACTTAAAAAATCTTTGCTTCCGCATTATAAACTTACTTTTTTCGTAGTACATTGCTTTCAATAAATCACGAACAACAGAATTTCCTTTGCGTTTTGTTTGGCATACAGCATTGAACATTTTCGAGGAGCAAACTTTAAGACGTTCTGGCAAGAACTCAGTTGATTGTAAAAGTTCTTTCATCCAATTTACGCCGACTTCATATTTTGATGGATGCACCTAAATTGAAAGGATTTTTTTTTATTCAAATGGAGAAATAATTATGGTAAATGCATTTAAATTTATGAACTTTTAAGTTATGTCGGAAGCATAACAATCCCATGACGCTAACCCCAACGGTTTCATCTCTGGCTGAAAAAATCAACTCATACAACATCCAAAAGTTCAAACGTTCATCACCCCCTGCTCATGCTTTCTCAGAGTCCCTTTATCTATCCTTTTTTATCCTTCCAGCTAAGCTTACTTATTGACACTGCACAATGACGCGAATGAAATGATGAGCAGTAGTATAAAAGGTTACACAGAGTTAAAGAAACCCCTATCTAGTCAAGGTGAACTCCGCCGTCCAGGGTGTGAAAGGAAGTGAGTGGTCGACCTGCCGAATTGATCAGAATCACGAAAAAGAAGAAACTAGACAAAAAACCACATGGATACACGAACTAACTATTTACGAAATAATGCTACTGCATCCGGGACAGGCAATGCGCCAGCACTGGAGAGCGGGGATGCATGTTGGAAGTGGGTTACTGGCCAAAGATCCAAATTAATTACACCGAAATTGTAAATTCAATTCGCCGCGTGGAATGTACGAACAAGTCATCACGTCGGTCAAAAGGAAATCATATCAATGCAAAATATCAGTTGCTGCGTTACGGAACTACGACTTACCGGATCCGGGAAATTGATGATCATCCCACCAACAGTCGACGAAACGACGATACTTTACTATTCCGGTGGTGAGAAACAAGAGGCCGGCGTTGGGTTTATGGTCGATCGACAGTTTTTGCATTCCGACCGATATCCGAGCGTTTGGCGATTTCAACCATTGGTGTAACGATCAAGACCCATATCGTATCCGCTTCTGCGCCAACCACGACCAGTCCGAACGCGAACAAGGACGAATTTTACAAGCTTCAACAGACGCTGAATACAATACGTCGAAACTTCGCCATCGTCTGGTCCTAAGAAAGGAGGAGAGTGGTCGACCTGCCAAATTGACCAGAATCGGGAAACCGAAGAAACGTCCCACTCGGACCTCCAGCTAACGAATCAAAGAAGAAGAAGAAGACGATACCTCGAACCAATCATACCCCCGGGGTACTTAAATGCACATTCAGCAGCAGATCGAACCGGGTGGCAAAGAACGATGGGAAAATTCGGATACGGTTAATTACCGACAACGGCTTACGCCTCCTTTCATTCGCAGCGTCAAACAATTTGATCGTGATCGCGGTTATAGCCTCCTTTCGATCGTCGGCAAAGTATTCACGAAGATCATACAATCGAGGTTACAGAAACATCGAGAGCATAAAACGAACCGGAAAGAACAAGCGGGATTTAGACCACCATTGATCAAATATTCGTAAGCGAATGGAAGAAAGAATTCGTTGCGGCAAACGAACTGTCGATTGGAACAGCTTATGGAAACCTTGAAAACCGAACACGTTACATTGAAAATCATCCAACTTCTCCAAGCGACGTACGATGGCTCAACCAGCAGCGTTCAGAAGCGACTTATCCGAGGAGCTCCCAATTCAATGGGGTGCCCGACAGGAAGACGTCGCTTCACCTTTTCAACGGACGGATCTAGCGCCAATGTTCACCTAGATAGAATCCAAATTGAACAGGTTTCGATGTTCAAATATTTGGGATCCTTGGTTGAGAAAACGAGAGTGACATCGACGGCTGACGTTCACTGCCGCATCGGCCAAGAAACAGCAGCATTCGCCTCGCTCAAGTGGTGCTCAAATGGAAACGAACAAGTATTACCATAAAAACGAAACTACGCCTTTAATGTAAGTTCATCCTTCTGATTCTTCTTTATGGATCGGAAACGTGGACATTGCTCAAGCTGGACGTCAACAAGCTCGAGGTCTTCCAAATACGATGCTTGAGACAGATTCTCCGTGTCTCCCTCCGCGATCGCCTTCGAAATAAAACGAAGATTGGATCAACAGACACTGATCGAAGAACAAATACAAAAACGTCGACTACGGTGGTTTGGACATGTATGCCGAATAGATGATAACCGCTTGTCACGTAACTTCTCTGGCGAGACCGTCTCGCAGACTGGAAAATCCAGCGATCCGCACCGAAGAAAACCTGGCGTCGATGGTGAGGGTGGCCTAAAGAATCAACGATTATCAGTTACCGAGGCTCGAGACGTCGCCAAAAACCGGCAAGAATGGAAACGAATCGTGAATAGAGATCGAGACCCAGCGGCGCCGACAGGTTTGGAGGCTTCCGCTAGGATAAGAATTGGGGACGAATGTAGAAATTAGAGATTATGGCCCCTGGCGTCGTTTAAAGGAGTGATTTGCAACATCGGGCATTGGGATGCTTGTTAAGTAATTTGGAAAATGTGTTCGTTCTAAAGCAGATTCTTCGTTAATATTATACTTAGGATGCTAAGAGAAGGATCAGCTAAGTAAACCTCGTGCAGGTATGAAAAAGCAAACACTTTGTGGAGATGTTTAGCCAAAGGTTAGACATATTTTTTAAGGGCCACAACAAGTGGACTTACTTACAAGTCCTGAAAAAAAACTTCGTCCATTGAGTGAAAAGAATACCCGGCAGTGAAAATTTCGATGTGAATAGAGATGTAAGTCCGCCTTGGATTTGGTTTCACTTATCGCCTCCTTCTTATTAATTATAGAAGTAGTTATGGATGAAGTGAAATATTTTCTGTTGTGGGTTACCAAAGATCAGAAGTTTTTTCCTGCCGGCAGAACGAATCGCACGATGTTACTGTTTTGCAGCTTTTGAAAGACCACATCATTCCTAATATAAATGGCTATTGCCCTATGAGCAAAAAACTTGTGCACTAAAGTATATCCAGACACCTGATATTGAACTAAATCTGCGTCAGGTAAGATATGAGTTTCACTTAGTGAAATAATGTACCCGGACACAACCATCGGAGTTGACGGGAACAGCCTTATTAGAATATTATGCTTCCTGAAACGATGATTAAAAGTTTCACCAATTACTGTCCGCTTTTTAATGAACTTCACATGTGTCCAAATGACATATTTTTACCTAACTCTTATAACAATAAATAAAAAAACAATAAAACAAAATTCCTTACCTGTAAAATCATAAGGGCAGTATTAGAGAATGGACCACAGCAAAAAGGTGACGATTCCAATCCCAACTGCGCTTCTGAAGAAATCGTATCCCTCTCCAACGCCGCAACAACTTCTTCGTACGGTATTAATACATCACCTCTTTGTACTGGCGATTCAAGAATTAATTCCAAAAACAATAGTAAATAGGGGCGAAGTCTTTCCTCTATACCCTCAGTATTCATGGTTAAAGTCATCTAATATCATTTAAAATAATTATAAATCAAATTTAGCTTAATAAACTGCAAAATAAGTACATAAACAAAGTTTGTGTGAATGTCGTAAATTTCAGCATAAATTGGAAAATCTTGAAAATTGATGACACTTTTGAAATTATCTTCTAAATTAGCTTCATTTGGTTTGTAAACTTTTAAGTAATGGAAATTAATCCCCTCAACAGAAGGTACAGGAACTTCGGTTAGCATTGTTTCTGGTGGTTCAATCTAAACAAAAATTAAAAACAATTAAAAGGTTTAAATATGAAAAATTTAATAGAACTTTACTTCATTTTGTTCCATTGCTTTTTTAACCTCTTCGGCTTTGCGTTTCAATCCTGCAGGACCCAATCCAGTGCGTTGTTTTTCGATACGATCAAGCTCTTCCTTAGACATTCTTGCTTGTTCCTCAATGCTTGGATATGCACGAACGCAGATAAAGTTTCCCTGTTTAGAAAGAATTGTTTTAAAGTAATAAAATAAAAATTCGTTAGATGATCATGATTTATTACATCTATTATAAACTTCTTCAGTAAATCCAACCAATCCTTTTCTTCCACTTCTAAAAAGTGTTCGAGCTGTTTTTTGATGTTCAGTCGTTGTTCAAACTAGAAGTAAATTTTATTATTATCACAAATTTAATCAATATGTCACAATCTCTACATCTTTTTCGTGTTGTCCATAAATAACGTCTCCAATAATGAGATAAGCAGCAGTATCATGAGGACTTCCCTCAAGATTACTCAAAGATTCGAGAATTTCTCTTTCGATAACAGAACGCATTCGCTTCATGTCGATGTGTTCTTCTCCTATTATTAAATTAAATTTTTTTTGTTTCTATTAATATTAACAAAACAAAACATAAAACTTAATTTTTGAAGTTATACTTCTTTAGTCGCGTTTTGAAAATATTATGAGAATAAATTTTGAGGAATTCGCAAAACAGGAATGCGCAACACAGGAATCCGAGAAGGCGCAGCACGGAGGATATGGACGAAGGGGTAGAGGCAATGGAGGCAAAGCATTTCAACTCCCATTCTTCATGCGCACTGGGATTATCATTGAAAATTCGTAGCCAAAGTCCGTTTACGATGTCGATGGGTGCGGGGGCTTTTATCCTGGGAAATAAATTACATGCCCAAGTCTTCAGCTAAGCGAGAGTTTGAACGGTATAATCCCCAACGTATTGCGCCAACAGTTAAACATGGCGGATGCTCCACTATGGTCTGGGGGTGTTTCAGCTAGGATGGTGTTGGAGAACTGGTCAAAATCGAAGGAATAATGCAGAAGGAGCACTATGACAATATTCTTCAACGAAGTGATATTCCATCTGGCGTTGGCTTGATCGGCAACGGATTTATCTTTCAACAAGATAATGATCCCAAACACACCTCCCGTCTGAGCATGAACTATCTACGGTCCAAGGAAGAGGAAGGTGTGCTCAAAATCACGGATTGGCCGCCGCATTCCCCTGACATGAACCCGATCGAATTATTATGGGATAAGCTCGACCGGCAGGTGAAAAACCTGCACAAGACTAGCGAAAACCAGCTTTCTGACAGTCTAAAAGCAGCTTGAAACAATCTCGCAACTGAAACACTTCAAAAATTGGTCGACAGGGGTTCAAAAATTTGCGCTGCAATCATCAAAGCACGATGTTGACACATTGATGAAAAATACCTGATTTGACTTATCGTGACATTTGCGGTATTTTTAAATATTTCTATACAAAATTTGCATTTAATTAACATAAATCATAACAAAATAGTTTATTTTCTAGTTTATATACAAGATGTAATCATAAAATGCTGTTGAACACAGCTAAAAACAATGACAAACTTAAAAAATCGATTTTTTGGAGATGTCCTTATACTTTTGCACGGTAGTGTACATTACTCCAAAGCAAAAAACTAATTTTTGAAACATATTGGGTGTGTTTCTTTATTCATTCCGTAGAAGGAATAGACAGAAAATGTGTTTCTTTATTCATTCCCAAGTTTCGAATTGACAGATGAAGCGTTTCTTTATTCATTCGGAATATTCGGAATGTATTCTTTTTAAACTACCTCTTGAGATGGAACACTTTTAGAATAAAGGGAATTAACCTCACTAATATAACATAATATAAATATATTACTGTCATAATTGTGTCATTTGGCAGGAAAACGGCCTTATTTATTTGTTATCATTTTTAAAAGTATTTCTAATAATAATAATAATTTCAGATATGGATAATAATAATTTCAAATGGACCCCAGGAGACATCAAAAGTCTAATCTTATTTTAGTTTACATATAGGTCCCACAATATTTTTAAAATACACAACTCTTTTGAATAAATCACAATTTTTCTTCAGTTTGTTTACTGTCATTCCCGGTGCGTTTCTTTATTCATTCTATTCCGAATATTCCATCAAGTATTCTTTTTATTCTATTCCTTCTATGGAATGAGTAAAGAAACACACCCATTAAACATATGAAACATAGTATTTTGGCCATACACAAAAATGAGGAGAATTTTCTGGCAAAGGCAAAGGTTCGGGTCCATTATTAACTTTCTCTAAGATCATGTAAATCTAACCATGAATAATGATCGATTGGTTTCAAAAACACGACACGGCACCACCATTGATGCTGTATTTGCCTGATACATTAATCCTTAGTATGAAACTCTTCGTATCCTATTTCAGTTACCCTAACCCGCTCAATTCAATTGAGTAACCATAAGCACTAGAAGAAGAAGTTAGTGAAGTGAACATAATTTAAATGTGACGTCTATTGCTGTAATGGCAAAGGAAGTAGAATGACTCTACCCAAAGTCCGTGAACTCACAGGCTCATAACAAACATGGAAGGATGGGTCACGAGAGAGCATGGAAATGTGAGCTACGAGGGCACACTTCTATCCGTTCGGACAAGTACAGTCCTCGAAATACCCAGCATTCCTCAATGTGATAGAGGACACAAGCCATGTCCTTTTAGAATGCCGGAGATTAGACGACCAAACTGCAGCGCACGTCAAGAATAAAATGGTACGATCGTGTGATCTATGGAATAAAGTGGAGGAGAAGCTAAATATCCTCAATCAGATGCGAAAGCGGAAAGAAACCAAAAGGAAGAGAGTAAGGCCTAGAAATACAAGCAGTATTATCAGGTAGATAAAAGCTAATCCAGTTGGTTGTGCATATAAAGCTTAACATTCATTACGTTTTGACAGAAAATTAGCCAGTCTTAAAAGAATTTGATGGGGGATCTTAAGCCTGTCTTAAGACCATTGTAATTAGGCCTAATGAGTTAACTAGTAGGTGATTTTAGTTAGGATTAGAATCCGAGTTAACCAACAGGCTGAAGCGTATCGGCATCATGATGCTTCCACCTGCTAACGCTCGAAAATAAAAAGATCCAATAAATTATTTGTATGCAAATTAAAAATTAGTCTTAAAATCACGCCAAAGAAGTACATATAACTTCTAATGTGCGTACATAAGTACACACACCAACTGTTTTTTTTTTACCTTTTATAAATTTTCCTAGAATTTCCTGAAGTTTTGAGTAAATCAAATCAATTTTTGGCATTGGCACATTCTCAAAAATGAAATATAAAAGTGATTCAAGATTTTCAATTACGCTGTGAGAAACCTATTGAATAAATATTAGTTGACAGGATGTTAGTGAGGACTTAAAAAATAAACTTACTTTGCTAGCATAAGGATCATCAATTTCAACGAATTCCCTCTGCAGCGGGCTAACAGCGGTGTCAGTTAAATATCTCAACAGAAGATTGCATCCAGTTAAGCTAAGATAATCAGTGGCACTGTTTGGACCTCTATAACCAACATATACCAAGCCGCAATCTTCTTCATCAGATGGATGCAAGATCTAAATAAATCATATCATGATGTCATATTTATAAAATTAACTAATATTTTTTATTACCTTAATATCCTGTGACTTTACTATTGGTGCGACCGGGGTTTGCCAAGGACGAGTGAAAGAGCCTCCTTTTCCCTGGAGAAAGATTTTGTATTAAATTTGATAATTTAATATTACTAATTTGTTGTAAAATACTTTAGCAAGAATTTTATCCTCAATTGGCTTAAGCGCTTCAAAAACATCCTCCGATTTTACTTTTCCAGTAACAATGATTGTTAGATTTTCTGGTCTGTAAAATTGAGCGTGGTAAGCGCGTACCTGAAAAAAAGAAATAATTTGTTATATTTTTTGTAAAATAATAGATTTCATTTTTTTTTCAAACATGATAAGCATCCACAAATTATCCCTGAAGATTATATGGAAAGCTGAAGCTCAGAAGGTAGAGCAGGCACCAAATAACAAGGGACTTTCAAAATCGCTATTTCGATACGCAATGAGAGTCTCTAGTAAATTCTCTTCTATTTTGGCGCGGGGTCTACAATTATTCAATCAAGAAGTGCAATGTCGAATAGTAAGCTTAGAGAGACAGTAGAGAGGAACAATGAATTAAGCCATTGCTACGCAATTACAATCCATCGGCTTCTGCCTAACACGACACAGCGCGGACTTTGGTGATCAAGCGGTGGTGAGAGGAGCCATGTAAGAGAAATCATAATAAGGTATAACGTACACTATCAGTTAAGAGTTAATAATGAAGAAATCGACATGAAAGCGCTTACATTTTCCTAAATATTCCAATATTAAAATATTTGATGCTAGTCAGTACGGGATTGCAAACTCCAACTATAATAAAAATTTACTTCGGAGTGTTTTGATACAAAAATAATTAGGTATGCTAATAAGCTATACTATGTATCTCGGTATCCTGGTTTTCGTCATATCTCCAGCAAAGGCTATTGAAGTATGACACCTTAAATTCATGCTCATTTTTTTTTTTTATGTGATAGTCTAAGCTTAGGTGTCATCCTTTGTACTACTAGTCCGTCATGTCGTACACGTCATGGTGCAATGTCTAGTAGTAAGCTTAGCTCGAAGGATAGAGAAAAAGATAGGATAGATTAGGGGGAGTCGGGTGGGTGTTGGAGGAGATGGTGGTGAACCTTGCGCTTGAACTCTTGGGTGTTGTATGAGTTCGGGAATATTGACTGAGGTAAGTTGTTCCACAGTCGTGTTGTTCTTGTTATAAACGAATTTCTAAATCGGAGTGTGCGCGAAGATAAGGGCTGTAGACTATAAGGGTGAGCCGAGCGGGCAAGTCTGGTGTTGCGGGAGAAAAGTTGCCGTGGAGGCATGAGGTTACTTATTTCAGAAGAGCAATCGTTGTGGTAAAATCGGTAAAATTTTGCAAGGGCTGCTACATTCCTACGGTGGCTTAATGAGTCAATTGAGGAGCAAATGGCGCTATCGCCAATAAGTTTGAGAGCGCGACTTTGCACCTTGTCCAGCCAGGCTAAGGTGGTTCTCGGGGCCCCAGCCCAAATATGCGAGTTGTATTCGAGGCGGGGACGAATGTAGGACTTGTATATTGTAGCCCTGGCCGACGGCTGAAGGAGGAATTTGCATCTTTTCAGGAATCCCAGGCATTGCGATGCTTGTTTAGCGATTTGGAATATGTGGTTATTCCACCGCAGATCTTCGGATAGTGTTATACCTAGGATGTTTAAAGACGGTTCTGCCGTTAGGTTTTTATTGTCCACTGAAATAGAAGGATCTCGATTATGCGATCTATGTCATCATCATCTCGACGCAAACGCACGGTGAGGTATTTAAAGTTAAAAATTGGCCAACAATATTTAAGTATATATTCGTGCTTGAAAAGTAACGAATGTGTTGCATGAACTTGATGCAATCCAAATACGATGTATGTAATATTAATATATAGATCTTAGCAGTATATATATATTAAACATATAGATCTTAGCAGTATTCTTTGAGTAAACTTTATACATTTTGCTAAAATAATAATGAAACTTATAATTTTTTCCATAGAAAATGAAAACTACTTCAGAAATTGTAATCGAATTATTTCAACACATACTACACTATATATTTTATTTCTATTAGAGATGCGCCGAATATGGGTTCGACCAAATACGAATATTCGGTCTAAAATGAACCGAACCGAACATTCGGCCGAATTATTCGGTTCATTTTGGGCAGTAAACAGGTTCATATAGGTCGGCAAAGCGTTTTGCGAGTAGCAGCGTTTGCCCACCCCTCCAGCACTTCGCGCTAGCTCAGCTCGCTCACTCAATACTCCGCTCTTTCTGTTATTGCAATTTCTCGAGTGATAGAATTATCGCCAAAGAAATAAGGAACTAAAGAATGTGGGGAAATAACAATTCCATAAACATTGAGGCCCTACGCACATGAGTCGACTGATTTGCAATTCAATATAGACAATATAGAAATATGTGTATTCAAATGCGACTTGATGGAGTATTACGTTAATGGAATGCATGCAACGCAAATGTTGGTCTACTTTGAACTTTTTCTGTATTGCCGCATTCGACATAGGACACGCAATCATACACCCGTTACTTATATTTTTGGGTTATGTTTTAAAACTGGGACGGAATGCAACTATGCAATTAGGTGTTTGTGAAAACTCGCCGCATATCATGGAAGCTAAATGCAACGCAGGTACGCTTGTCTGTCACCAGCTTGATATTGCTTTCGATCGGCAAGAACAGTCGCAGTTGCAAACTAGTTTCAAATCGGTCTCGTTTCTGTCGACTCGTGTGTGGGTTCTCATTTTTTTTAAATTTTTGATTTTGTGAATAAATATAATAACCCAAAGAAGTACATGTACACGTTTCATGTACAAATATATACTACCTATATACAGTTCCAGAATAATAGAGGTAATAGAGTGTTACAAGCTAGTGTTACTGCAGGTCCGTAAATTGAAATTTTGTCCACAGGAGGAGGCATTATATACGAAGGGTAAGTATCAACAAAAAGTTGGCTGTGATGCCGACACCGTTTGCTCCACCATCGACTCCTAGCCACCGTAGGGATGTAGCAGCACTGACAATGGGCTGTAGCGCCATTGGATGAATGGATGCATGGATTCCCGAGTTCCTACAACATCCAAGAGTTCAAATGCAGATTTCATTAACATAGAACATAGTGGGAATGCCATTAGCCAATTCAACATTTTGGAAGCCCGAACTGTAGTGGATGCTTTGTTAGGAACTAACGCATACTCAAAGATCCTACTAGAAGGCATAGTAAAGGCACCAAAGACATCCCAAAATATTTGGTTGGGTCTTGGTCAACCAGTGCACCACAAGACAATTCAATTGCACTGACAGTAACAACCGAAAGCTTAAGTCATAAAATTTCAAAATTTTTGGGAATTGAAGAAGTGCCATCAAGTCCATCAAGGAAGAGAAACGGTGCGAAGGATGTTTACAAGCCTCTCATAATATGTAGTGAAATAACCCTTTAACAACCAATCGCCAATATTAGGAAAAATCTTTCACCAACACCATAGTGAGGGGTCCCAGGATTTTTTCATTCATTCATTCAGGGGGTGGCGAAGCTAAAAAGGTTGAGAAACGATGCCTTAAATGATGATATAAGTTCCAGCAGCACGGGCCACAATCTACAAGTCCTATATTCGGTCCCGCCTCGAGAATAACTCACTTCTCTGCGCAAGACCTTCAAAAATTATCTTAGCGTGTCTTGACTGAGAAAAGAAAACTTCCTATTGAAGTTGAGAAGCTGCAAGATAGTCAACATGGAAAGGAAAACTAAGGAAGCAGAAGTTACAGATACGGATATCGGACAGATCTCAATTCCATAATGATCGAAAGAATACAATGTGAATCAGCGGCTACTACTTCAACCACCCGACGAAAATGAATATCTTCTTCTTCTTTAAACTCCTTTAATCCCTCATGGGACATAGGGCGGAAATAGTTGCCCTCCAGCGGACTCTGTTTTGCGCGACAGCTCTTAGCTCCGACCAGGATCTCCCAGTTGTTGCGGCTTCTTCTAGTAGGGTTCTCCTCCAAGTTGTTCTAGGTGAAAATGAATATAGAAACCATATAAAATTTCATAGCCTCGACAACAACTTAGCTAACCAGAAAGCATCTTGAATCTCGACCAAAATTTACCTACCTTTTCATTATTAGTGCTTGTCCTCAGACACTTCATAGTTCCACCAGTTTCAGAACTATATCCTGAGTCGGGATACGCAGCCCTGATAAGCTGCAGATTAGCTTTCGACTCTCTTGTATTCTCCCGGCCTTGCATTTCACAGTAGACCACACCACCATCTTCCCCTTCACCAGAAATGTGATGAACTTCGGTAACAAATCCAGAATCCTTCGACAGAAAAAAATCGTTAGATATTCTCGGGGAAAAACCTGCAATTTCACCGTTAAAGTCGGATACAAAATGTGATCCAAATAGATCGGCATCAGCTTAAGGAACCCATCGCTTCCAGCTGTTGTCATTGTATAGCAGGTATGATCAGTATCAGTCCAGGCATTTGTGCCAGATGCTAAGCAACGATTCGCAAGTAAATCTAAGACTCCCTTATAAGGATATTTTTCAGAACCTAAAAATATTAAATGCTCCAAGGTGTGAGGCAGTCCATCGTCGTCGTGTGCTTCAGTGGCTGCATTGGAAACTCGTTAATATATTTAGAATGGTCAGGAAATTGATACAAGTACCTAGAACGAAGTGGCCATTGACCACCGGCCCCTCGATGTCCGCGAGAACAACGGTCAAGCCGGTTGCCTCGGACTTGTACTTGAACACATCTATGAAACCATTTAAGGTCGCTTTGGCAATCAGTTGGAATGATGACATGTTTTAATAAATAATTGGCTGGCTATGTTCGTTGTAAGCAATTAAAAATAAATCCTCTAATTACGTGGGCGAGAGAAAATCCTCTATTCCCAGATCCTGATGATTATTTGACAGCAGCAACAACAAATGTCAATAAAAGATAATGAGTCTTCTTCTTCAAACCACAAAGCAACTCTTGGAATCTTAACATGTAAGAAAGTGTTTTAAACTGGAAGGTGATGGGAATTTTTTGTTGTTAAAACCAATTTTCCGTAATAGTATCCAAAATTAATAATTTTTATATTTTTGCGGAAAATATAGATATAATATAGTAATATAACTCCAATTATTGGCTATACTATACAAGTGTGATGCCAATAAATCACGTTACAAAAATTTTTCCTTTCTGATTTCTTTCTGAGAAAATCAAGTCGTCCAGAATCGCTTTTGGGTTTTGGCTGAGCAATTTTACTTGCAAGCGAAGTACAGCAGTATAATTTTTGAGTTCAGTTCTAATTGTACTTCGGATCGAGAAGAGGCAATACTAAATATTTCCCTATAGTTTTGAATAGAATAGAAAGTAAAAGTGTTTTCCTTAACTGTTTTATTTGTCATCATTTTCAGCTGTCTGCCTAGCGGGTTGTCGCTAAAACTAGAATGTTCGAGGTACATGAAAAGCTGAGTCATCAACAGCCCCTCAAAGTAAAGCCTAAAGCTGGAGTCTTCCACCCTCCGCCCTTCGCCAATCTAGGCGCATATCTGCAGGGTTCTCAAGTCCTGTCCGGAAGGAACCTCTGCAGCAAGCAAGCTGGTTCCGGACCGGTGAATACAATTTCAAAGCCCTGTTAAGCTAAAACGTCCGCCTTTTCATTGACTTTGCAGCCCGGCCAGGGACCCAAAGATAGGTGACTTGATTGAGAGCGCCTACCTCACTAAGGGCATGGCTGTATGGCAGTCACAAACAAATTTAGGCTTAGCCCTAGGTCATCTTATCGCCCTTATTGCCGCTTGACTATCAGAGAGGCGAAGTGCCGTTTGTTTTTATAGGACTTTCTTAAGTTGTCATAAGTGCACGTACACGTATGCTTGAAAGACAGTTTCCAAGGTGTCCAAGCATATCGCTCTATTGAATCTAAAGCTTTCACCCCAGATTTCCGTATCCACACCTGTCTCTGTCTCTAGAGCCATCCGTATACCATACTAGCCCACCCGGCGATACTTTTCGACCCGTCTTGTATGTGCAAGGAAAGTTTCTCGAATTTTGAGATCTTGAAGTCCTGACAGACAACCAAATTATTGATATTATTTCTGAATAGATCTCAAATCAAATCAATTTCAATTTCCACAATCCAAACTGGCGGAGTTACTTAAAGCCACCAGTATTTCTGAGACGCTGTCGCTGATAGTCACAAAATTTAAAATAATCGAATGTCCTTTACTGAATCGATGCTGCTGTTCGTTATCAGAAATGGTAAATGCTCAACAACTGCTTAACCGAGGATTTGTGGACTGGTCGTCGATAACTACCCAAATACTATGCAGCACACTAACTGGTATAGTAGTGAGTCGCCTGCGATTTGCAACATGTTTGCTTCATTCTTTCATCAATCTTTCACTCCTTCCAACTTTCAGCCTAATGACAATAATTTTCGTCACATAACTCCACACCGAGAGGCTACTAGTTTATCTCTTTCAATTTCCAGTGACGATATCGTGAAACATATTGATGAACTCCCATACGATTTCACTTCCGGCCCTGACGGTATCCCTCCTGCTGTCCTCAAATCCTGTGTGGAAGTTCTCCAGTCCCCACTGAAAACCCTTTTTCAAAAATCCTTGGATAAAGGGTATTTCCCTACTCTTTAGAAGAATTCGTTCACAATTCCTATTCACAAAAGTGGTAGCAAGAACGAAATATCGAATTACAGACCAATTGCCAAGCTGTCTGTCATACCAAAGCTTTTTGAGTCAATCATTTATTCTGCAATCGTGCCCATCTGCAAGAAACTTATTTCTACGAACCAACATGGTTTTCTTCCAGCTCGTTCCACTACCACCAATCTTCTTGAATTCACTTCCCATGCTGTCGAAGGCTTCGTTTCCGGTTGCCAAACTAATTGTGTTTACACTGATTTCAATAAGGCATTTGACAAGCTTTCCCACTCCATTATACTTTTCAAACTAAATAAGTTAGGTTTCCCTGAAGCCCCTCTATTATGGTTCCAGTCCTACTTAGCTAACTGGACCTACCAAGTCCTTTTCGGTGGATCCAAATCCGCGACCATTGTGGCGTCATCCGGTGTCCCTCAAGGCAGTCATCTTGGCCCTATCCTCTTTATTCTTTCCATTGATTACATTGTAACCTTGCTAAGACACTGCAGAATCCTGATTTATGCTGATGACATCAAATTGTACCGTCACGTAAAGAGTATGGAGAACTGCAAACTTTTGCAAGTCGACCTTGACACCTTTTACTCTTGGTGTGCTAACAACAACCTGGTTCTTAATATTAGTAAATGCGAAGTCATGACTTTTTGTAGACCACGTGATCCTATAATTTATAACTACTCATTTTTTAGTGAGGGTGTCCTCCGTGTTAATTTTGTCAAAGATCTCGGGATTAGATTTGACACCAAGCTGGACTTTTCTACTCATATCAACTATATTTCTTCCAAGAGCAGCTTAGTCTTTTATAAAAAGGTGGTCCAAAGAATTTAACAGCACCCTGATCACTAAACACCTCTACATTTCGCTTGTCAGACCTTTACTTGAATATGCGTCCCAGGTTTGGTCTCCTCACTATTCTTCGCATGTTGGAAAAATTGAGTCGGTTCAACGTAGGTTCGTTCGATTCGCATTGAATCACCTTCCTTGGGAAAACCCTTTAATTCTTCCACCATATGAATACCGACTTAAGTTACTCAACTTAAACACTCTCCACAAGCGTCGTGAGGTGGCCGATGTTGTTTTCGTCCACCAGCTCTTTAATGGACGTGTCGACTCAGGGGCCGGTATGTCGAAAACTAACATTTTCTTTCGTCTCGTGTTCGCGTAGGTCGAAAAATTGAAAATTTTTGTCTGAAGCCGACGAAAGGCACTCGAAAGGTCTTGGGCTATCGAGTTTTTGCCTTATTATTACTACGTTTATAAGCGGAGTTTCCCTCCGGATGGAAGTTTCGATCCGGAGTGAAACACCGCTTATAAACCGGGAGTGAAAATCCAGAACTTGGATTTTCGCTCCCGAAGAAAAAGCTGGAGTGAAACTTCGATCCCGGTTTATGTTGTGCTTATAAACGCTGACTGGGAGTGAGAATTTTTTCCGAAGGGGAAAAACTTTGTAAAGAAGAAGCTGGGTGTTTTATTTTGCTACAATAGTTTTTTTCTTTGTTTATTGATATTTTTAAATAAATTAAATTAAACATTGGGTTTATATATGTCTTTGCTATGATTTTGAATTTGAGCTTGGAGCTGTCATCTCAAACCAGAAAGTATGGGCCTTTTCAAGAATGCAGGTTGCGTGCGCAATGACTTATTCAGCAATTGAGAGTGTGTAGCTGAATAAGTCATTGCGCACGCAACCTGCATTCTTGAAAAGGCCCTATTTTGGATTTACACTCCCATTGCTTATAAATGCATCGGGAGTTTTACTTTGGATTGAAGATCCGGGAGTGAAACTCCGCTTATAAACGTAGTATATGATTAATAATTTTCAAAAAATAAATAGTTGTACCTATATTTTTACAGCAGTTGTTTTAGGAGCCGTTCCTTAGGGCAGGTGTCAGTACGACCGGGGCCCCATTTACCGTTTTGGCGCGACTTTTTAATACTACAAACTTTGGCACCTTTTAGGTTGTTTCCCGAATGTGGTAGGCGTCTAAATCAATCCGGTGAGGTTTTCTGTTTTAAGTATTCCAGAATGTAACTGCCTAGCTGGCTTTGGCTAAAGCCAGGAATTTACAGTGGAAATAAACGAGTGTTCCCCTCTAGTTCGTCTCCCGCAGCTACGACAACAGAAGTTGGGCATAATACTCAGCTTGGCAACGTTGTCCATATGGGACAATGTCTGACGATGATTGCCGTAATTCTATTCGGAGTCTGCTTAGGAGATCTATTCCTCTTCCTTTCTTGTAAGTTGGGCAAATCATCCTAGAGGTGCACTAAACCTTTGTCTGGCATAATCTTGCAGTCTCCTAGACTCTCTAGAGATTAGCCAGGTAGGCCATTGTCTCGGCTTTCTTGTACTGTTTTAGGCAGTCTTTGTTAAGCTGCAAAAGGTCTTGTTTGTAACAACCATTGAGGCAAATTACACGGCATAACATTTCTTCCATCAACACTTCCAATAATTCCAATAAACCGGTTTTATAGACAAGGGGTCGCGGGGAAGTTTGTTACTTGTGCATCCCAAAAAATTCTCGACTGCACAGAGCAACACACTAACACAATCATAATTTCATTCTCGGGGCCTACGAAAATGACTTAGCTTAACTGACAGTTTGTACACAGCTACATAGACAATATAATTGTTACACGAGAAAATGCAGAACAGTCAGTTTATCGTGTAATTCGTATAACACGCACAAACCGGTTTGTTACAGCAGAAAGTGTTATGCCGTGTAACTCGCCTCATTGAAGATCTCTCGTGTTTACTTCCTGAATTTTGAGAGACCTTCATTCCACCACGGCGAAAGGTTTTTTGCCTCACTTTACTGGGCAGAATACCTAATATGCCTAGTGGAAAGCATGTCTATAAGGTCTATCCTTTCCAGTGGGCACTCTCTAGAGAGTCACTCTCAGGACCTGACCGAACTTCTTCCAGCCAGACCTCTTGGATTTCTGTGCGTTTGAGGAGCTTCAACCTGCTGGTTTACCCGGCAGCGTATCCATGGTTGATCCGAGAAAGACACTTGATCTGATATCCTCCAGTTTTCTACTTTAAATGTTTCCATGCCCGTAAACAGCGTGATGTCCAACACTTCATCCTAACCTACTATGATTACATGCATACTTGAAGTCGGCTTCAAGTAGACTTGAAAATCATGTAACCTCAGATCGACTTCAAATCAAGAGCATTTAACTGTCAGTTCAAGTTCAAGTCAAGTCCTCAGTCCGGCATGTAATCGTAGTAACCGACTCTACTTTCAGCACAGGGGCACTTATTGCACGAGATTACTTCACAGCCGAGAACGTATTTTGTCCGAAAAGGGGACCGCCACCATGAGCAGTTTTGGAGTACGGTAATCGTCCATTCGCCAGTGAGGCATTTTTTACGCGTTTTATTAGTCGTATAAGTTTTGAGGGGATTCCTAGCTCCAATAAGATGTTGTATAACCTTTCTCGGTTTATAGTCATATGCCTGTTGAAAGTCAACAAATATCTGGTGCACATCTAGATTCCTTTCCAGGGTTTTCTCCAGAATTTGCTTTAAGGTCAGCAGCTTTTCCGATATTGACCTGTTTGTCCTAAAACCAGCTTGATATTCTCCTATAAGGCCTTCCGCTATAGGTTCTAGCTCTTGTTTCACAAGGATTGTGAAGGTTTTGCAGTTGGAACTAAGGAGTGAAATGCCTCTGTAGTTTTTCCAGGCTAATTTATCTCCTTTCTTGTATATTGGCCATATAATCGCTTTCTTCCAGTCATCTGGTATAACTTCTTCCTCCCAGATGCTGCATATGAGTTCGTGTAAGGGTTTTAAACGTTGCGATCCTCCTTCCTTTACTGGCTCAGATGCCTGGGGATTTCGGTAGTTATATTGGAATATTATCTTGAGATTGCAATTACTTCTGCCTGTGGGCCTTCGTTTATTCTTGGGGTTGGATTTAATAATTTTTGAAAATATTGTCTCCATCTTTCTTTTATCCTATAAGGGCCTGCTAATAGGTTCTTATCTATGTCTCTGCAGATATCCGTTCTTGGCTGAAACTTATTGCTGATCTGGCTTGTTCCTTGGTGAACTTGACTAAGGGAGAATTAGGCAAGTCTACCAAGGAACACGCCAGAACAGCAATAAGTTTCAGCCAAGAACGGATATCTGCAGTGACAAAGATGGGAACCCATTGAAGTCTTTCTGTATCTGTAGGATCTTCCTACTTAGATTCTCTCTCTTCTTCTTTCTGCACAGCTTGTCTGCAGTTATTCTTTTTAGCTAAAACACTTCCATCGTTGCTCTTGTGGGGCTTGTGATGTACTCTCGATGGCTCTGGCTTTTTTTTCTTCTATTGCTGATCACATTCCTGATCGAACCAGTCAAGTCTAGTCTGCCTGGGGCACAGCCTAGTTTCTTCTGCTGTTTCCTTTATCTGCTTTTCAATTGTTCCCATCTGTTGTTGATGTCGGGCTGTTCTCCTACTCCTTCTCTTGGGTTTGGAACAACAGTATACTAATAGGCATCTCTTCTTTCTTCAAGTTTTAGCTTACTTATGCCGTTTCTTTGTTGTATTTGCCCTCTGTGAGTTTTGGTCGTTATCTGGCTTCTAAATCACACTTTGACGAGATACTGATCCGAACCACATTACGCTCCTCTCATAATTCACATTGGCTGGGTCGTTGCTGTTGGATGCGTCCTGTCCGAGGCCTGCCTTGAGGAATCGTGACGGGTGGGTTTTTACGAATGTTGTCAGCCTGCTGCCCAACATCCAACCTGCAGGACCTGTCCGTTAATTGTTTCGTTTTAAGGTGCGAAACCTCGCCTTTCACCCTCCTCCATCTGTTACTCTTGTATAGACCAGAGTATCCAGGGGGCACCCGATGTAAAGTCAACATCTTCGTGGAGGTGGAGGTAGGATTCGGTAGCATATCGGAAGATCTTAGATCGCGTAAACTTTAGATCGCAGATGGCGTTTTGCCTCTGTGGTGTATCGGCTCCATCAAAGGTCTCTGAGGCCGTCACTACCATTAGACCCCCTTTTGAAGCTCTAGTCCAGATAAATAAGTTGCAATCGAGGTAGAGCCAAATATAGGACTAGATTGTAGTCCTAACTGTTGGAGGATTACTCCTATCACCGTACTTTTTTGAACGGAAATAAGGGGCCGTATTTGGTTTCTCGAATCGATGGATCGACTCGTCAAAAAAGCTTCTCGATTTTCTTTAAGTTTCATATTTGGTTTCACGACCAAATCGACAGCTAAGCGCAGCCATACAAAACCATCAAATTGGGTGGTATTAGGGCCTTTTCGTAAACGTCAAAGCAACAGAGCAACCGAGCAACAACGCATCGGCAACAAAGCAGCGCAAACTTCTTTTCGCATACTTATGCATACATTCGAAATTGGCTGCGCTGTTCAATTGACTGTTGCGCAACAAACTTGAATCTTGTACGTTTTCGAACGAATGACTTTGGATCATCTGCGTTTACGAACTTGTTGCATCGTTGCAAAGCATACGTATGCGTTTACGAAAATGCCCTTATTCCAAGGCAAAAAATCACGTATATTTAATTAAAATAGAAATTGTTAAAAGTTTATTGCATGCATAAATTTAGCTTTTTAATAATCGTCAAACGTCTTTATCGACACGTAAAGAGACGATATCGTGTCGCCAAATGCCAATTTTTATTTATCGACAGACGACAATGTCGACTCGAGAAACCAAATACGGCCCAAGATCTGGGGCCGGTTCGTGTATGGCGAACGACGATAATCGAACGAAAAGAAATTGAAGTCGAAAAATTTTGGCGACGAAAATTTTCGCGTTTGCGTAAGTCGAAAGAAAATTGTTCGTGTCCTAATGCAAAAACTCGATAACCCAAGACCTTTCGGGTGCCTTTCGTCGGCTTCAGGCGAAAATTTTCAATTTTTTCGACTTACGCGAACCCGAGACGAAAAAAAATTTTCGTTTTCGACATACACGAACTGGCCCCTGGTTTGTGGTTTGATATACTCTTATGCCCCTATTCCGAGCAATCGGACTATAACAATTATATTTAAAATGAACAATTTCAAATGTTTTTTTTCTGTAATTTTTTTTATTGTTTATACAATGTACAATATAATTAAAAGCGATGCAGTCATTTATATAATTAATTTTTTTTTTTTGTTGATTTCTGGGTTACAATTTTTTTTTATTTTTTGTTCATTTTCATCATCATTTCATCAAATTTTTAACAAATCAAGTGTATGTGTATGTGTGTGTGATTTTCCTTCTTTTTGTTTTTAAATGAATGTGTTTTGTTTTTTTTTCTTTTGTGTGTGTGTATTATGTGGATAAATAAACATTGCGCTGGATTATATCTAAATTACAAGCACTCTTAAATTGTTTTTCTATTTTTTGTTTAGTTAAAGTTTTTATTTTTTCTCTTCATTTTCTCTCATTTTTTTTATATATTTAACAAAAAAATCTTTTTTTTAAAATAATATTTTTAATAATAATAATAAAGATTTTTGTTTTTTTTTAATATTTTTATTCTGAAGTCTTTGTTGTATATTGTTGCATTTTTTTGTTTTTTGAAAAATTTTTACTTTTTGGTTTTTTTTTATTTTTGTTCAATAAAAGAATATCCTTACGTCATCTATTTACCACTTTTTGTTTTTTAACTACTGAAGCTCTTTTTTATTTGTTATTTTATTCACATTAAAACAAAATGCAATTTTTTTAGCCATTTTTTATTTTTTTAAATGCAGTAAGAAACATTTAAAACAATTTTTTTTTGTATTTATTTTTATTTTTTTTGTAAAGTTCTCTCACGTCTATTTTTTTTATAATAATTGAAGTTCTCTCAACTCAACAACAGATTGAAAAAGAATTTTTTTAAGTTTTTTTGTAATTTTTGTTTTTGTTCTCGGTTTTTTTTTCTTAAAATACACAGAAATACAAAAATATTCTAAACAATTTTTTTTGTTATATATACACTGCGCGACAAATGTTTGACCTCACATGGTTTTTTGGGTTTTTTTTGTTCTACACAGGGAGTATCAACTCAAGTGTATTTTTTCTTGAGTACCTAAGTAAATTCTTAGAATTTGCAAATGGTGCCATGAAATGTGCTTGCGTCTAGGAATTTCCAGAACGATTTTCCAAAATTTTGTTCATAAAAGTCGCGACAATTGTTTGACCTCACTTGAGAATTTATTGAAAAAGTGATAGAAAAATAAGGTAATTATTGTTGAAAATTGTTGTCGTGAAGTATTTGTAGTGTTATTTACAGCGCCGGCCCTAGGGTAGAGCGAGTGGATTGGCCGCTCTAGGCGCCAGGTGATAAGGGGCGCCAAAATGAATGCGAAAAACGATTTCGAGCAAAAAATAAAATTTTGATGGAACTTTTTGAAGGCGTTGTTTGTAGCTAGCCAAGTATATGTACTATCAATATGACTCGAACACGGCACAAGCAGGGAGCACTGACTCCAAGACCGATCGTACATGGCCTTAGACCGGTTCTACACGTTCAACTTTTCGTTCACCTTCAACACTTTTTACTCTTTCGTTCGCATGCAATTGAGAAAGGAGTAAGATTATCCCTTTCGCAAGTTGCATGCGAATGAGAGAAAAAAAAGTGTTGAAGTTGAACGAAAAGTTGAACGTGTAGAACCGGTCTTAGGCGTCGGTCTGAATTAGCATTCCATTGGTGATATAGAGCTCTGCCATGGGCGACCGTCCTTTCTCGCCGGAGCTCGTGGTATCAATATAAAATTACCTTAAAAAACGTTTGAAGATGGAACACTTCTTAACGCTCCAAACATTTCTGGGGCTCCCACAGCTCCCAAAACAACGACCTACAAGGCTAGTTAGATATTTTTGGATCCATGTTTCAAGGTGTCGAATGTGATCCCATTGAAGGAAAGTTTTCGGGATTCTTCTTCAGGAAGGGCAGTCTGAGCCCGTAAACCCAGGGATGGAGTACGTTGAGATCACTCCTTCATTGGGAGATCTCCCTAGATCTCCTGCGGAAGTAAGGGCACCTAATCGGAGAGGCGACTCGAAAAACGACCGCTTTCAGAAGACGGGGTGGCGCAGTTCGAAAACGTTTTATGCGATATCTGGAAGATAGCTACTCCCGTGTAGAGGCTGGTAGGGTCTGCGAGGGAGAAAGGGATACCGATTTTCTTAATAACAAGAGCTAGATCATCTGGATGTTCTCTAGGGCATAATAAACCGGCGAAAAGGGCGAAGGCTTGGGCCATACAGTTTGAAAAGCCTTCAGAAAAGTGGGACACACGCATAATGAAGTCTAGAACTACTCCAAAGCCGACCTTCTGTCAAATAGCGGAAAGTGCCAGAATTGGCGTGCTTGCGACTAACAATCCGGAGATTCTTCTGACCACGAAACAGCTAGTTACCGTGCAAGGAAGTCTTCTGGAGGCGGTAGCCGAACTGCAATTTTGGGCTGCTGGCAGGAGAAGCCTCTTTTAACGTGAAGGTGACCCTCTCCACCATCCCAACCTTACTAGCTGGGGGAAGCTCTAATGCCCAACCATGCAATACAAACAACCAAATAGCCTCCAAAGAAGGTGGTGCTATTGGCGAAACGTCGGGGAAGCAACTCTGAGAAGACATGCTTCCTCTATTGCCGCTAAAGGCGTGGCGCTGACCTTAAAACCACCATCGAAATCGAGCGGGGAGATATAATCCCGTAAGGAAATGGCAGGCAGGCAGTGCTTGAAAAAAGTTTCATCTAGGACAACTGGGAATACAATTTATGTGAAGTCAAAGCGGCGACCAAAGGGCGCCGAAAGACAATCTCGCTCCACCCTCAACAAGGGCTAGGGCCGGCGCTGTTTACCTTCTTTTTCTACTACTTTTTCAATAAATTCTCACGTGAGGTCAAACAGTTGTCGCGCCTTTAATGTACAAAATTTTGCAAAAAGGGGTTCTGGAAATTCCTCGACGCAAGCACATTTCATGGCATGGCTTGCAAATTCTAAGACTTTACTTAGGTACTCAAGAAAAAATACACTTGAGTTGATACTCCCTATGTAGAACAAAAAAAAACACCCAAAAAACCATGTGAGGTCAAACAATTGTCGCGCAGTGTATGTGGAAAATTTAATTTATTTATTTTTTATTTTTTTATTTTTTTTTATTGCAACAACGCGGTAGTGAGATTTTGACTTACTTCCTGTTTGTTTGCTTTACAATTAAATATATTTGCGGTTTGTTTTTTTGTTTATTTATTTTTTTATTTATCCTTTTCTTTTTTGTTTTGTTTTTTTTTGCTAATATCTTATTTTAGTGCACGAGTGCCATAAGCAAGCTTTGTTTCATTTTTTGTATTTATTTTTTTTGTTTTTTTTTTGTAGTTTATATATAAATATTTTTTGGTTTGTTTTTTTTGTTGTTATTCACTTATACTTAAGTCCTTTTTTTTATATATAAATAACATCCAATTTAAATTTTTGTTTTTCTTGCTTACAAAAGAGGGATTTCAATAAATAAAATACTTTTCGCTAATTTTATTTTTTTGTTTATTAATTTTTCATTTTTTTTACTTTTCTTCTTAAATAAACAAATTACATTTAAATGCATTTTTTTATAAGTGATAAAATTAAAGCCTTAACATTGATTATGCATTTGTGAAAAACTTAAGAGAGCTTTTCCCGTTTTTTCATTTTTATTTATATTTTCTTTAATATTTTATTTATTTTTTGTATATTAAAGAGATCGTTTTTGCTACGTTCCTTTACACATTCACTATAGGCTCTCAAACATTTTCTTCTTCAAAGTTGTTTTTTTATTAATAATATTTGAGAATTATTTTCATTTATTTTTTATTTATTTATTTTTCATTTTTTTTATTTAGAATGGTAAAAAAATCATTTCATTTTTTTTTGGTTTAATTTTTGTTTTTTTTTTAAATTTCATAGAAAAAGCGTTTTTTTAAGATTTTGAAATATTAAAAATAAGAAAACACGCTTTGAATGCAATCTGATTGCAAATACCCACTAATTCATATAGAGACATTTTATTTTTTTTATATTTATTTATTATTTCATTTTTTTTATACAAAAGCTCTAGAATCCATTAGCCATTCATTTTCCTATATTTTTTTTTCTTTTTTCTTTACAATATTAATATTAAAATAACAAATCTCTATAATATTTATTTTTTTTTGTTTTTTTCTTTTTGAAATTCATTAAAGGCAAGAAACTGTTCATATTTACAAGAATAAAGGTTTTTTTTGTTGTAGTTATTCTAGGAATATCAAATTTATTTGTTTAAATAAGCATATAGTTTAAATTTAAACCCTGTATAATAAAATCGGAAGCTAAAATTGATTGTGAAGCAATTGAAATAAATTTAAAGGCTTTGTAGTTTGCTATATAAAGTTATATAATATGTTTCAATATTCTCTGATAATTTCTCCTTATATACCAACATTTCAACTAACTAACTTAATAGTTTTCTCCGAGTTGCACTCAGACAGAGCGTCTCCTAACGTACATACATAATTGCTACAACGAGTTTCAATCGAGCAAGAGTTGCTTCAATCATTTGATTCTTGCCTGCACGAGGTAGAGCTTAACTACACGGGGAAGCACACTCTCGAAGCAAATCGTTGAACATACATCATTCGACCGTAGCCGTTTTAATGTGGTTACGGTTACACGATGTTATGTTCATTATTTCCTTAAATCCTACCTAAACCAACTTTCTGACAACGATCATTTTCGCATGCTTTGTAAATACAAATCTGAAAATATTTGGCCTTAACTGAAGAAAGGACACAGAATTTGGAACTAAACTATGAAGGTTGGTGGCGGTAGTGGGTTTGATACATCCATCACATGAGTGTGGAGTGGGTGTACACACCCCTGACTGGCCATTGAACAGGCTCTAGAGAGCACAACTGGCAATCCAAGATGTAAACAATCCAGCTAAAGGTATGAATGATGCTGTGTAAATATACTACCAACGATGAAGTCCACATTCCAGGTCTTCGGTTTTACTTAGCCTTCATCAGGAATTACCAGGCGAAACTCTGACATAGGTGACCGTCTTTATTGATCAATATTATGAGGTGTAGAGTGGTCTCTATTCTCAAAGCAAGGAAAAGATCATACAAGGAAGCAAAACCCTATTGACCCATCAGCCTCCCTTCCTTTTTCCTAAAACCAATGGAAAAGATTTTAGATAGGCATATTAATGTGGGTCTTATAGCGACAAATAGTGGCTACAGGAGTAAATTGCGTCTCCCCCATCATGGCGCAAAACAGAGTCCGCTGGAGGGCAACTGTTTCTGTCCTATGTCTCATGAAGGCCAAGAGGAGCGTAATACAAATGCAAAACATCGTGGCTTCGTTGTTCCCAGGCAGATTTCGGATGTGAATTCTAAGTCAATTTTAGGTTATATCAAAAGCCTTAACCTCAAAGATTTTTAATGATGGGATTGGCACAATAGACTTAATTCGTCGCAGTGCCTGCAAAGCCACCCTCTCAAAGAAAGAATAAGAAGAGCTATTAAAGTTGTCCCATGCGTACCTGAGCAGTTATGACATTGATGGAACCACTTTTTGGATATGGGGTCATTGCCCTACAAAAGTCGATACTTGTACATCTTACATCTTTGTTTGTTTTAGAATATTCTAAAAACTCTTTAAATGTTCGTGCAACAATTGTTCGTATCAAAATGTTAAATTAAGTTGACAAATGAAGTTGATCGGCTGAAAATAATTTATTTTCGAATATTTATCAGCCAAAAAATTCAATACGATGCGATACAAAAAAAGCATCGCAACTGGCTTCCGTTTGCTTCCCACTTTCGAATCGTATTGCAAGATAACCCGCCAGTGGCCATATCTACATAGACCGTTCAAAGGCGGACTGCGGAGTACGTTTCGGGGTCTTTTCTGAATCAATTAAATTACAGCTGTCGGCTGGATCCAGTGTCTTCCAAGCAAAAATGCTGGCAATTTAGAAGGCGTGTCAACTAGCGAGAGAAGACTACTCACCTGCTACCTGATAGTTATATTCATGAAGTATTACGAAATAAGAGCGTAACAAACTACAGTCCAACAAGGTATAGAGGCCAATTCTGAACTACGTTGGAATTTAATTTCGAAATTACTCTCAATTATGCTAACGATGTTAGAAAAATCAAGCGGAATCAATCCCAGCGTAGTTAAAAATTGCTGGAATACTTCATTTGACTGACTCAGTAGTTCGTTTGACATACAACACAATTAGCCGCAAGAGTAACCCTCTTACACTCATAAGTACTGAGTTTCCATGCAAAGTCTACCCTGGGGTTTTTTCAAAATAGGCGCCCATAGAAACGGGGGTTGAGTAAAGTTTCGTTGAATCCAAGTAAACTCAAATAACCCAATCCGGTTAAGCCGAGTTTGTGATTGTGATGTGTGTGATTAAGTATCTTTTACTGCACGAATATCAACGGCGACGCAATGTAAAATTATTTATCTGTCAGAGCCGTCATGGAAACAGCATCGAGTTAACTTGAGGGAAAAAGCCTTTTGTTTACCCAAAGAAAACTCTACCTCTGTTCATGGAAACGCAGTAATGCAAGTGGAGAATCCCCTGTCGTAGGCGTAGGGTAACTTGATACTTAAACAAACACATATGCATAACCCGCCTTAATCCGGCGGGTTTCGTGGAGTTTTCCTGGATTTAACGAAGCTTTACTCAATCCGTATTTCTATGGGCGCTAGGTCTGAGTTAACCCAGGGTAAACTCCGCATGGAAACTGATTGCAGTATTGCTTAGTAGGCAAATCTCTTCAACTAACCAATTTATATATTTATGTATTTTGTGGAATGTAAGGCCCTCCGCAAGCGAGTCGACTGATTTGCAAGCCCAATTTCAAACTGGTTTCACAATAATCACGAGCAAAACCAGTCGAAAACGAAATTACCCTACTTACCTGAAAGACACAACTGATTTTGGCAAAATGTCAAGTAGTTCAGATGAAGTGCAACCACACAACTGAAATCGCTTCCGAACGGCGGGAACAGTCGCACCCAAGCAGTTCAAACTAGTTTCAAGTGGTTTTCGTTTCTGTCGACCCGTGTATGGATTCTCACTTCAGTACACGAGCAAGATCATCAAACAGTTTTTATTTATTTATTTGCGTGTGCAACTGGTATTCCAAAACTGTCACCCCGTGTTCGCAGGGCTTAAATCTATTTTTATTAATACTTTATTAATACAATATAGCTAGTATTTCTCTATTAAGTCCCGGTTTTTATAACAGGTGATTATACTGACCAAATCCCGCTAGTCCCGCGGATCCCGCATGTCTAGTCCCGCATTACTGATCCCGCAAAAATGCGGGATCCCGCGTTTGCGGGATTGGATTCCCTAGTTGCGACGCAAAAGGACGCCAAATGTTTGGAAATAGATGTTTTTTAACAGTCACCTAGAGAGCTCTAGAGCTAGACGTTAGTGGATGACAGTTTTTGATAAAAACCAAGGCGCTAACTTGTGAATTCTGAACTATCAAAATCATTAACAAATATGCAAGAAACTTGAGTAATCGATAGATCCATACTTGAAGTTCCTGAAAATTCAACTCGTTCTGTTTTGATTTTGTGATTCAGTGCTACAGAATAAGCATTGGTCAATAGTTCCATAACAGCCTATCGTCTGTTATGCTGAACAGTTTTAATCTTGTTTACTTTTATATAATTCGTTAATTCTTTTTATTTTAAGAAGTTCTGTCATGTCGCTTTTTGAAGTGGTTTTTGAAATGATCTCTACCAATAGAAGAGTTAAGAAAGATCACAGTTTTGATGCATCGTTACAGATTCTGCTCAAATATCAAAAACATAAAATACTTAACAAAATAATCCATAAATTTCGTAATATTTTTTGGGTTTTTTAAAACCTTTTATAGAAAGAATGTTTCGACTATTGCAACTTAGGTATAGCGCCCAAAAAATAAATTTAATTAACAACATAACAACACTATGTATTACTTTACCAAAACATTTAAAGTTAAAATTCTTAAAAAATGATATTAAAAACAAATTCCATAAAATAAATTCAATATTCCTGCAACAATAACATTTAGCGTTTTGAATAAAAGTTTTTTAATGATATCGTTTTCTTTTTCTATTTTTGTGTTTTTATCTTTCTCATTGATTTGTTTGTAAGATTTATTTTTTTCATAGATTGTAAACATCGCAAAAAGCCCAGCAATAAATTTGTTATTACGAAATAATTTGTTTTATTTTGTTGATCTGCGTTTTCATTCCAGTTATGCTCATAAATATACAAATATAACATTGGCCAGATTTTCTTTCCATTCTTTGGTTTTAATCTTATTATTTTTTCTTTTTTTTTAAATATAAATTAGCATTTCACTTTTGTTAATTTTTTTTATAGTTCTAATATTGTTTGCACATCAAATTTGCAATTTAGAGAAATTTTGTTTTGATATTTCTATCAAATTTTAGATTTTTGTTTTTGGTTCCTTTGATTTTTGTTTAAAAGTTCACATTTTGTTTTTAGTTTTTGTTTTTTGGTTTTTTCTCTAAATACAATAAGAAAATTAATTTCATTCATTCTAATTCAAGGCAGCGTTATTACATTAATTAATTGTGTTTTTACTACAGTTACAATTTTTTAAAGGTTTTTGTTTGTTATGTTTTTTTTGTTTTTTGCACTCTGATGTAATGTGATATGCTACAAAAAGGAGAAAAATTAAACAAAAGTAAAATTATAGTTTTAATAAATACAGTTTTTCACATTAAATTCACCCATTTGCAAAACAAATTAATCCTTTTGCAAATTAAATTCACCTTTTTGCAAATCAAATTCACCCGTTCGAAAATTAAGTACTTCTACATAATATATTACTAGCTGGAACTCAGTACGCCTTGCTGCACCCATAAGCCATTAGGCGTGCGCCAAAACAATTGGGAATCTCAAAGTCGTTATTCCATTGGCAGTGAGAGTCCTCGAAACGAAGAGTGTCACTCTGTTCATTTAAAACCCCAAGTCACCCGTTCATTTATATTACCAATCACAACTCAACGGTCTCATTGCCACTTTTGTCGTGATCTCATGGAGGGAGTGTTCTTGCCCCTAAACGATTTTCGAAGAGGAAATTACAATGCACGTGCGCTTGTATTTTATCCATACACGAAGTGTTAAAGTGTGTGGAATTGTCATTTTCAATTTAAAGGATCAGCTAACATACACTCTTGCACTAAACTTGTTTTTAGAAAAGATTTCCTCGATGGTCTTCAGCATTGGAGAATGTGGTGGTGGAAAAACTAGAGTGTGTCTTTTCTTAACAACAAAATGTATGAATAGTAATAGACTATGGTGTGTCGAGCTCAGGGCCGGCTTTAGGTTATTTGGCGCACCGGGCTAGATATTTTTATGCGCCCTTAACTTTTAGACCTTTTTTTAAGAGAGACTACCTACGTTACACAAGTTATACAGTAACCTGAGTAAAAATAAAAAAAATTTCCTTACAATGGGTGAACACTGGCAGCTTGGGAGCACATATGGGCTCACGACGGCTAAACTTGACTAAAAGCTTAAATGGCCGGGAACTGAGCTGTTCACATTTCTATGGAAAATGACTTCCGGCTAATTTTCTGAAAATTTTGCAGGTTGATAGCTCTCAACATGTAGATCAAAAGCCTCAACAGGCATAAACCCCCATCAACCCCCTTTCACCCGCAAAAAACCACCCCTAAGGGGCTATGGGGATATAACTGATTTCTGATTGTTAAACAATTTATTCTTGTAGTTCAGCCAACGACTACCCCAAGCAACCTCCTTTGACTCTTCAAGCACCGACCATGCAACCCCTCCGCTCAATGTCCCCCACCCCCTTCACGACCCATCCTATGGATTTTTCTGATTACTGAATTACGACGTGAGCAACCAACGACACTTCAACCTCTGACTATTTTACCCTCATGTGGATCAAAAGTCTACCCTCTATCTGCCCTTTCGCCCCGATCCCCATCACCCCTTACCAGCAAATCCCATCCCCCAATACTGCTCCGAAGAAGATTGAAGATGAATTCAACTGATCATGAGGTGAACCAACATATTTTTACTCTCGGATAACCCTCCGCCCCTTCACCCCCTCACCTTTTACCACCTTTCATAAAAACCCCCATATAATGCAGAAAATGTTTCTATACTGAGTCCAACCTACCGCTACTTACCTGAAATATAGGATCCCAGATCGGGTACTCATGTTCCAGGATTGGGCGGACGAGTGAACAGAAAAGAGTTTTTGTGGCCCGAACGTTATTGAATTCTTGGGGTCTTCTCTTAAAAAAGCCAGGAAGCTTGCTTGAACACCGGGCCTAGAAGGTTACCCTGAGGGACCTCGGAAGTTACTTGGATTTCTTTTGACAGAAATCCTGAAATCTGACAACTTGAGTTTTGTTGTATCATTCAATCCATTCCAGGGCACGACCTAATATTCCCAATTTTAGTAGTTTTTTACTTAAAATATGATGATCAGCCCGATCAAAGACTTTGCTGAACCCAGTATAAACCGAATCTATTTGATGACCGTTTTCCAAACCACATAGTAGATCGGATGTTAGAATCACAAGGTTTTTAGTAGTTGATCATCCTTGTCTGAAACTATGTTGCAGTTCATTAAGACATGGGTCGGTTAGAAGAGCAATCTTATCGTAAACAAGTTTCTCGAGAAGTTTGGTGATTGTTGATAAGATGGCAATACCCCTGTAGTTTTCCACCGAGTGCTTATTAGATGTTTTGTGAATTGGAGTGAGATAGGATTTTTCCATGTCTTAGGGAACTTTCCTCTCGATAACGTTTGTTGAAGATAAGATGGAGGGGAACCTAAATTTGATCTGCTATTACTCAGATTTGATTTAATGGTAGAAACTGAAGACAATAGTTCCAAAAGAACGTAATAAAACGCCCTTACCAGCTATATTTTACGTTTTTTTTTTTCAAACACAAGCTTTGTTTGCTTCCTGTGCATATACGGGCGCTGTGTCTTGTATTGTGGAGGCGTTATCATTTTACAACTAAATGAAAGAATACATTACTGGATTGCTGCGGCGCCCCCTGAGACATGGCACCCTCGGGCGGTCGCCCGTGTCCGCCCACCCCTAAAGCCGGTACTGGGGCCGTATTTGGTTTCTCGAGTCGACATTGTCGTCTGTCGATAAATAAAAATTGGCATTTGGCGACACGATATCGTCGTTTAACGTGTCGATAAAGACGTTTGACGATTATTAAAAAGCTCAATTTATGCATGCAATAAACTTTTAACAATTTCTATTTTAATTAAATATACGTGGTTTGTTGCCTTGAAGTAATACCACCCAATTTGATGGTTTTGTATGGCTGCACTTAGCTGTCGATTTGGTCGTGAAACCAAATATGAAACTTAAAGAAAATCGAGAAGCTTTTTTTGTCGAGTCGATCCATCGACTAGAGAAACCAAATACGGCCCCTGGTCGAGCTTGACCGATCCTGGATTTACTAACATTATTATAACAGTACTTAATTTTCAAACTGGTGAATTTAATTTGCAAAACGATTAATTTGATTTGCAAATGGGTGAATTTAATGTGAAAAAAACTGTAAGGAGGTGAATGCAAATTCTTAAAAGTAATTTTTTTTTGTTTTCATTTAAATTTTTTTTTGTTTTTAAAAAAGGGCCTAAACATTTGTTTATTTTCACATAAACAACAGAGTGTTGAATTTTTCTATTCAAATTCGTAAATGTTTTTTTTTATTTTTAAATTGTTTTATTTATTTATTTATTTTTTTTAGTTATTTTTTTGGGTTTTTTTTTTATTAATTTTTTTATGCACATTTGATTTTTATATTAAAAAATAAGCAAAAGACGCCTGCGCCAATGCATTTAATACAATTTAGCATTTTTATTTACGTTAACATACAGTTTTTTTTCTTTCTTTATTTATTTCTATAATACTATTTTTTCTTTAATTCCTTTGTTTTTTTATATAGTGTTTTCATTTTTTTGTTTTAGATAGAGAAAAGTTGCTCTTGTTGTTTTTTGAGTTTTTTTTTTCCTTTTTGTCAATTGAATATAAACGCTATATGAAAGGGGATATGTCGCATCATTGCGCTAACTCTAGTGTTTCCATTTAATTTATTAAAGATTATAAAAATTATAAATTATATTATTTTAATTAAAATTATAATGGCTGCTTAAGAAAGAATAAATTAAGATAGATTTTTTGTATTACTATTTAGAATAAGGCAAGGAGGATTGTTTTTCGTTTAGTAATGTTGGTTTAATGCGTGTGTTGAAGTTAAATTTTATAGCAGAACTTCACTGTTATAATATAATTGTAAGGAATCCATAACAACATCTGTAGCGAGATTGAAGTCACAAAAATACCTCTCGCTTAAGATAACTTTCAATTTTAAGTACAAGAACCCTTAACCATAATTAGGCTGTATATCTTTTGAGTCTTGATACCGATAATATAGGATCAAAAGAATATACCACTTTAGTTTATAGGGATAAGATTATACTACTATTATATCATCAACCATAATATCAAAAAATAGTTCATTCAATAAATTCAATTCATTATAATAATATTAAACACAATTTTAGTTCGTTTGTAAAACGGTTGCTGAGACATTATTTTCTTCCAACTTAGAAATGTTTATTTCAACCCGTTCGCGCAGCAGTCGTATTATATACTTTACGGGCATTAGCGACATCTGAACCAAGAATATGTACTCTGAAAAGCCTTTGGACCACTGATAGACGAAGAAGGTACATACATACCACTGACATATAGTAATGGACTGGTAAATGAGCAAAATCCCATACAAAAAATGGCACCAAAAACTATTCCTGCCTCGCTCCCACGTTAAATCCCAATGAACTGTAATCGTCAGCGCATGTCAGCGGTATAAACATAATTAGAAAAAAATAGACAGGTATAGTTTTCGTTCTTCTGTCTCACTCTTCAGCTATTTTGAAAAGTTCGTTAAACAGGGGAAATAGCCGTCACGGTTTTGGAATAAATACATTTATTTAATGAAAAAACTGCTAATAAATAAAAATGAGTGATGGAATTTTATTTCCGTTAATTATAACAAACATCTTATTACTTATTTTCTCCTAAATTCGAAGAAAAACTTTTTGTTTGCATAAAAAAGGTTTTCTATTTCTGGAGAAAATTGGTGCCATTCAGCATCGTCAATCAGCAGTCCATTACTATATGTCAGTGGTACATACCAACATAACCACTAGCGTCAACATCTAGTGGAACAGTAAATAATCATATGTTTTGCCAAGGCCTAAGAATTCAATGATTAAGCCACATAGGCATCTCTTATGGGAGTGATCCTCGGATATGACGTCTCCCACTCCTACGACCTTCAATTGATGGCACTGTTAACTTTTTTTCTTATGTAAAAGACTAGAGGCTCAGGGAAAGCCCTTTGTACTTTCGACAATCATTTTTTTCGTATAGACTGCAATTTCGAACAGCAGTTCTAGTCGGAAGATAGTGAAGAGAAGGTAAGGCGAAGAACCGTGGCACTACGGGATTCAAACCCGAGACCTCTGGGATGGTAGATCGTAGTAGGTGAGAGAAAGTACACCTGTAACTTATCATTGAAGGCTATTTCAAGCCTTTTGGCGTAAGTCGAGTCTAGAGATCGGGAGGATGAGGTAGTATATTCTAAATCTTTTTGAGCAAACCAAAATGGAAGCTTAGTTTTGACAAAATCCTATATCTTTTACTTATAATGAGGTTGATATGGGCCCCTGTGCTGAAAGTCGACAACCACGACAAGTGGTTTGAAATGAAGAAAGTGACGCTTCAGTGGAATCACGACTTTCAGCAACCTAAACTCAACTTCCCATTTCCATTCTAGGTCCAGGGGCACACAGAGCTTTCTGGGGGCCCGGGGCAAAATATAATTGGAGGTCCACCTCTGAAATCACAAAAAACTTTGTTACGAAGAATATTTAAAATTTATTTGAAAGCATTTTGAATCGGCATTTAATCGATGGGAACTCATGTGAAACTGCATTTCAGAAAATAGTCTTTCCACCGTCTGGAGCCGCTGTTGAATAGAAGTGGACCAAGACTGGAACCTTGAGGCACGACGGAGCTAAGTAAGAACTACAGACACCTACTTTAAGTTGTGAAGAGCAGTAAATTAAGAAGCTACGCAGAAGTTTAAGAGCAGTTAGAGGAAAATGGGCTTTCGCGAAGAGTTTTTACAGAAGCAAAGTGTTGATTTTAATGTATATCGAAAGCTGTTAAGAGGTCGAGCAATAATAGACAGTACACACTATCCTCATCAAGAAAGGGCCGAATATCATTCGTGACCCTAAGGAGAACAGTTCCGCAATTATGGTATTTGCGGAAATTTGATTGCAACACGTTTACAAATAAGTTGTTCACTATAATCAAGAATTTGAATTGTTAACAACTTTAACCTCTATAAATACGCCTACCGTCGTTTAACAATCTCCTCTCCTTTCGAGCGCACCCAGTTGTATAATGCCTTATCCTGATATGCAAGCTGGATCTTCCCTTTCCTACCATGCTCATGGGGCTTTAATGGACCAATTACATTATATTCTTCGTCCAGAACCGGCTATTGAGGCATACCCCAAAGAATACCACTCTGTCAAGTTGGGCATACCGTTCAACGTCTGTTGTCGTAGCGAACGAGAGAGAAACACTTCTTCACTTCCTGTGTAAATACCCAGCTTTAGCTAAAGCCAGGCAGCGCAGACTAGGCAGTTACGTTTTGGAAGACATAAAAGAGATCTGCAGAATAGAGATCAGATTACTGTTAAGCTTCCTAAATTCCACAGGATGGCTTTAGGCACCCGTCACACCTGACCAAATAACCACTGAACACATGGTGCACGAGTTGTAGCAAACAAAACGGCGCGCCAAGCGCCTATTGGGCCTCCAGTCGCATTGGAGATAGTCCTTCACCTACCTACCTTTGTGAAAAGGACTCGATCGATGAAACACATTAAACGGTTGCCTTGGTTGGCAACTCTAGCATTTCATTCTTGTGCCGTCTCTTAACGCAGCTAATTAATTGTTGGGCACAGCCAGGAGATTTGTTGGATTGATGTCAGAGCACTAGTTGCATTGATGTCGGCTTGGGGTCAGGTCACTTGTTGGCTTGATTGCCATCTTTTGACGCTTGGCTTGATGTCAGGACTCTACATTTGTTGGTTTAATGTCAGAGCAGTTGTTGGCTTGATAAGCGGACACTGCGCTCTGAATCACCACTATTGGGAGTAGAAAAGGCGGAGCACTCCACCTGCAAGCTTTGCCTTCAGCAGAATGAGTCCGCCTTTTATGTTCTCTCTAAGTGCCCCGCGATAACTGGAATAGCCACTTCGCAGACTGCTGATCTTGTTCAAGCGGTCTGATCTACAAATGAGAGGTATAGGAGTGCAGTACAATAGGCCATGTAGGTGGCCACGATACTATTGGACGCGATACTTCGCTAAATAAGAATTAGAAGAGCACACGTACCTCGTATGGCAAAGACAAGAACTAGACGTATGGCAAAGACAAGAACGATGCTAGACCAAGAGAAAAAAAGTTAGAAAATTATAACATGACGTTGAAGTAGATCTGAGAGCGTTGTGGGTTAACAACCTCAAAATCGAGAAGAAGAAGAAGACTGTTAGTTAGACTGAAGAAGACTATAAACCTCTGAAAAAAGAAAATCGTTAGAGTCAGTTTATGCCCTACGGGTTTATATTTGGTCTTCTCATTTCATTTCAGATAACACTACACTTCATATCATCAGACATCAGACCAAACTTCATATCATCCCCGTACGTAACTTACATATTTGAAATCAATCAACATTTAATTCTTTTTCTTCCAAAGGTCTATAATAACAGGTATGCTGGAACTCTTTTACCTTTATAGATAGAGTTCACGCCGAAAAACGTGATAGAAAGGGCTAAGAGAAATGTAGTTGCATTACAATTTATTTTTAGGGTGAAGTTGCAATGCGCAGAAAGACACTTCTTGCTCGTTCATACACACAATGTTTATTTG
This sequence comes from Thereva unica, assembly GCA_949987705.1. Taxonomy (NCBI): domain Eukaryota; kingdom Metazoa; phylum Arthropoda; class Insecta; order Diptera; family Therevidae; genus Thereva; species Thereva unica. Next base: position 31,494,633 of record OX465281.1, on the reverse strand, counting down.
TATACAATTGTCATTTTTCCATTTTTGGCGAGAGCTTTACAAAAACCTATTAATTTCTTTACTTCATACTGTTGATTGATTTATAAATTGAATTAGGGCTTTCTCTAAAGAACTTAATTTTCATCATAGCTTCATAATTAGTATGGTGTTTGTTAACATTCAATAACATTTTTAGGATACCTTTAATAAGCTTTTGCAGCACCTTATCTTAAAATTTAGCTTATCCTTTTTGAATTATTAGAACTAAGATTTAAATTAATTCTCCTTGCATTAATAATAAATAGCACAAATGGCAGAGCATGTACATGGCAAAGAGATATCTCTCATTTGTTTGTAATGGTAACATAATAACTTAACAATACAATAATAACTAAAAGCACTTAGTAATGGCAGTATTTACTTTAAATGAGAAAAATAGTTGAATACACTTAAAAGTATATATAATATCCATAAAAACAGTAACATAAATATGAGTTACAATATTTAATTTAAAAACAAACAAAAAAACACCATTTTCATAACATAAAATATGGACCGATATACAATTTATTTTTTGACTATTTTCTTTTCTTATAATTTTTTTTTTGTCTTTTGAATTTTTTTTTTGTTAAATCTCTATCAGCTGAGCCTAATTTTTATCATTATTATTTATCTATTTTATCCGTTAATTTACTTAACTGTTTCTTAAATGGTTGCCTTTGAGGCTGCTGAAGCAACTGTTACGGACTATGCGGATGCACAAAATTTTTTTTGTATGTCAATGGTGATTGAAGATGTCTATGTGGGATTACCTCCCGCTCTGTAGGAAGTGGCCATAACTCCTATAATTTTTTTAATTTCCATTTATAATTAATATTAAATAAACTAAGGGTTCACCTGCAGAGATTTCGCTCGCTCTCAGGAGCTCGCCTTATCCTTTTTCATTGTTAATGAATTCATCAAATTTTTTATTGTCGCACCCAGACCCTTGCTCGGTGTACTTGATTCGGAGGATAATCGGTTTTCCGGATGCGCATCTAAACATTTTTGGTATCGTAACTGAAAGAAAAGTTCAAACTTATTTCTGCAACGCTGAAATGAATTAATAAAATTGTGAGATATTTCAAGAAAAGTAAGACAACTTGAGTGATTTTTTGAAGTTTAATTTTAATACAATTAACGTGTGGAAGTTTATTGATCGTGGGAGTTCCAATTTTTTTTCAGGCGTGATAACCTAATATGATTGGTGATCAAATATGGTTCTGAGTTCAATTACTGACGTCAGCACTTCAGGTACTGAGGTGTAATAGCCAACTAAGGAACTGAACTACCAATATATGTTTTTTTATTTACAGAAAATGTATACTAAACTAGTTTCAAAGCGAGTAAAATTCCGAGTATATAAAACAGCAATAGACAAGTCCTAAGAATGTATGTTTAGCGACATTTGGCATTCTCGGGTAATCTTTCCTCCACTGAGAGTCGACTAACGTAGATAACGAATTAGGTCCGGTCTTGCCGAATTAATGGAATAAGAAGTAACTCAAAGAAGGGGTCAAAGGAGGTCTGGTGAGGCCCCGTAACTCGTATGCAATAATCAAGAACAGCATAAATATATGTATTTAGACCCAGGTTCAAAGACACTATACGAAAAGGAAACTTTTCCACATATATAACTTTCCTTCTTTCTTTTTCTCTCTTTACATTCCTGATTCCTGCTGTCAGAGCCTTCGCTAGCCTATCCCCGCCCCACCAAGCGCATGTCATCGGTTGGTTGATGAGATTCAACTCGTTTCAGGGGGCATAACATTCCAGCGAGTTGTTTCTCGATGCCCCGATAGGAAAGTCGCGATAGTAATGGTTGGGAGTAGGTAGAATAAAATATCGCGGCTTGGTTGTGGCAGTTCCTTCCTTCACTTCTCTGTTTCTTCACTATCTTCCGACTAAAGCACTTTATACGGAGGACAGTACTAGTCTTTCACATAAAAAAAAATAAAAGTTGGTTATATGGCTTTGAGGTAGACCTGAGACCGCTGGGAGTTTATAACTTACTGAAATTCACCCAAGATTGAGACGAATAATCCACCAAAGACAGTAAAGCTGTGAGACTAGAAACCAAATTGATTATAGTCTTTTTACACTAGGTTATGAATTTATATAAGCCTGTATACAATATGCAAAAGGAATTATATCTAGAGAATTACGAGCGTCATCAAGCTATATTTCAAGAGACGAACATTAAAATTTTAATATTTATAAAAAAAATTAGTGTATTTTAAACGCAGATATCATAAAATTGTGGGCATGATAAAATAAAGTATTTTCTGCACCCGTAGCACCATATAGGGCTACACGATCTTGATTTGGAAATTTTAAAGTGAGAAATGAATTCCATTCAATCAAAATATGTGAAAATATGTTAATACCCCGACTTCACTGGCCTTAGTTAAATAAAGTTCATTTCAATCCGCATATGTGGCTTCACCGGCTGGCTGATCTTTTTGGTCGAAAGCTATAAATACAAAAGCTCACTGGAATGACATTCCATTATTCCAGTTGATTTCTATCTATGTGAGCGAGCTTTTGCATTCAACCTCAACTTCATGTTCTGTCGGGCGAACTCAGGCTTGATTTTTCCTGAGTTCAATATGTGAAAACGTATGGGCACTGAATTTGACCGAACTTGCGCGGTGAAGCCGGTGTATAAAGGTCATTTGTGATATGGTAGTCAATTTAGAAAAAAACTAAAAAAAAAAAACATTTTATAATATTTTTTATTTCCTACATGTGGAACCTCAAGTGCGCTAAGGTAAATCAGCCCATACCCTCGACAGAGTTTGAGGTCGAAGGCAACTTTACCTTTTCGAATTCACCGTGAATATAACCGATCGACTGCTCGAATAACGACGATCGCGTCTTTAGGTTTGAATATATTTTTATATGATGATTTTAGGTGGTGCAGTAAGAAGAATATTACACCGAAGTCTGGCAACCTTGATTCTTCGTAAGGTAATGCAATCAATTCGCTTAATCATTCAATTGTTACCGGACCGGTTTTTAACATTTTGTTTGATAATATCAAAATCCTGCCCTCCGTTTCTTTTTACTCCTATGTCCTAAAATATCGGTTCGACAACAGTTGTGTACCTCATGTTGTGAAAGACTATTATATTATAGTTTAACGCAACTAGTCAATGAAGCCGAGCCAGTTAGTGGTGTGTCTATTCAGGAGGTAAATAAGTACTTCACAGTAAAAAGTAAATAAATGAGCCATTTGTGCAAAAACTAAACAGTAAGGAGAAAATTGTTAACTCATGACAAATTGACAATGATAAACATGTAGAAAACAAGCATGATTGATTGTTAAATAAAAGTTATGTTAATTCTCAGAATAATTTTATGAAAGAATAGCAACAAATGAAACAGTTTTTTTTTCACTCATCAAAACAAGAATAGTAAGAAACCAAGGAACCGGGAGCGCTGGTAAACTTCACCACAATCCGGATAAGCTCTCCCAGAATTTGTGTCATAAGGAGAAGCAGCAGCCATAGCCATCAAGACAGTACACATCTATCATTGAACAGATCGCCAGAGTAAAGGTCATATCACCGATAACACTGTAAGACAAATGACAAACTATTTTTTCTCACATGGAAAAAAATTTGATATTCATTGAGATCTGAATTTTTGGAACACGACTGTTTTGGTCGTTTGTAAAGATCAACTTTTTTCAAAAGTTATTAACTTTTGAATGTTATGTTAAATGCAAACAATATGAAAACAAATAATTTCGTTTATGGCAAATATTTTATTTTAATACATCAGAAAATGTATACAAAAGTACTATAAATATAAAATGTTTTTGTTTTGAACATTTTTCAAAAAGTTTCTGATCCGACCATATTAAAAAAAAACCAGATTGAGTAAAAAAAGGTTCGAACATTCAAAAGTTAATAACTTTTGAAAAAAAGTTGATCTTTACAAATGACCAAAACAGTCGGTTTCCAAAAATTCAGATCTCAATGAATATACAATTTTTTTTCATGTGAGAAAATTCGTGTTTCACAGTGTAAGATTCCTTAACTGCACAGGATGGCTTTAGATATCCGCCACAGACGACCGAAGAGCATTGGATATCTTTCATATCGGGGGCCTCGGTAGTCTAGAGGTAAGGCGCCTGACTGCTATCCCCAGAGGTTCCGGGTTCGAATCCCGGCGGCGCCCACGGACCTTCGCCTTTCCCACCTAACTTTCCTTCTTTCTTCTTCCCTCTTTACATTCCAGACTCCCCTGTCATAGCCTTCCGTAGTCCTTTCCCGCTCCACCAAGCGCATACCATCGGTTGGTTGATGAGATTCAACTCGTTTCAGGAGGCATAACACTCCAGCGAGTTGTTCTCGACGCCCCGATGTCAGAGTCGCGAAATGGTTGTGAGTAGGTGGAATAAAATATCGCGGCTAGGTTGTGACAGTTACTTCCTTCTCTTCTCTCTATCTTCCGGCTAGAGCTGCTGTTCGACATTCACTCTATACGAAAAAAATAGATTGTCGACAGTACAAAGGGACTTTCCCTAAGCCTCTAGTCTGTCACATAAAAAAAAAAAAAAATGACCAAACAACCACCGAAACTAGCGGCACGCGAACGTGTTAACTGGTCCTTTCGTCGCACTGGAGGCAGTCTTACACCTAACCTATTTAAAAATTTTAATAAGCCAAATTATGGCGTTCTATTGAAACGAAACAAAATCGATTCAATTTTGGATAGATTGATGACAGGCATTTAAAATATATCACATGAGACAATAATATGCAAAAAAGGGATAATGTTTAAAGAAAAGAAGCTTCTTTACGAGTAACAATGGTAAAGTTCGAAACCATTGCCTCATTTTTTTTACAGGATTCTAAGGGATAATTGATAATTGATCAATGTGGAAATCCTTGTTTTCCATCCATGAAAGCGTTGGTTTGACTAAACTAAAATTTGATATGGAGAGAATCAGGCCTATTATGAACTCCACCGGAATTGATTCCGCTGGAATTTTCTTACATTGGTAGCATACGATTGTAAGAAAATTCCAGCGGAAACGATTACAGCAGAGTTCAGAATAGGACTGTATATTTGTTCTGTGATAACCGATGTGTAATTCTAACTTTGTACTTTCACGTTAAAATATGTTTTTATTTAAGAATTATTATGATGTATAAATTGTGCGTATGCCTAGCCTTTAGTGCCCTCAATGCCCTTAGAAAGAAGTTGTTTTGTCTATTAACTAAGGTATTTTAGATACGCTAAGGTATTATAATCGCAAACAAAGAAGCTAGGGAGAAGAGAAAAGGTATAGAACAGAAGGAACAATTCGATGTGGATATGAAAATGATTCTCTTGACAACATTTGTCGAAAACTCAAAGCGTCTTGCGTTTTCATAAACAGTAAGCAGTCAGCCTTATTCTCGTTGTCGAGTGACGTGACAGATGTGTCACTTCGACGTTAAATTGGTATTCTCATTGTCAATATAACAGATTTCTGACAAGCAAATCGACTAAATTCGTATTTAATTGCCGCAAGTGGCGTGTGTAATGACATTTTCCTCGATACGTGTGAAAGCAGTTTTATTCCACCGCGGCCCTCGTAGTCACGTCACTCGCCGACGAGAATACCACAATCGCGAGCAAGGTTGTGCACAGATTTCAAATCTTTTTAAGCAATACGAATGTTTTACTCAACAAGTTTAAATGCCCGCAATTTAAGATATAAATAGAAGTAGAGGATGCAGACGTCGCAGGCATTTAAAAACTGTTACAAGGTATAGATATAGTTTTTAATTTAAGAAATTCTGTCTTAAACACAATTTCTCTTTTGAACTAATGGACATAAGACTTTCCAAAATTACTGATTTGTCAACAAATTGCAAATTATGCAAAAGTTGCGTAATTATATGTATATTTTTTGCTAACTAGCGTTATCCTCTTGAAACGCTCTATAACTGGTAAATGTTATTAGCAAATTTTTAATCACTTCTCTTAGTTGTCATACTTATCATGTATTTGCAAAATGTGAATTGCGAAAAAAATGTCTTACCTTACATGCGGCTTCAATTGTTTTACATAAAGCACCGCTGGACGGTTCACAGTGGAAAACATGAACCACAAATTTATCTTGTGCCGTATGCATAATAAATGCACAATTTTTAACATTTTTACCAATTCCCAAAAAGCTTAAATATCTAACTCTACATTCTGTAATAAGTCTTGCATCATCCTGTAAAATAAAAAATTAAATTAATTATTTATAAAGAGCGCAAAATTGAAGGTAATAAAAATTTATATTACTAACCCCCGAGCTATGCACACTTATCATGCTGGGAGCCACTGAAACATTAACATTCTCCCATAGCTCTGGCTTTGTATCCCTTAGGACAGTTTCTATTGCAGTATTTAGCACCTCCATGCCAGTTGCGTGCGGAACTTCCCTACTTCCTAAGTACTGAGCTTTTAAAACTTTCTTTGGTTCTTCCATTGGTGTTGGAAAAGATTGTGCTTAAATAAGAGATAATAAGATTTATGAAACTCGTAAGATTATAAGTTAACCAAATAAGATTATAAGTTATAAAAAAAAATATAATAGAAATACTTACGATGTCGTGTCCATTTTCTATTTTCAGTGGGTAGGTCAGTCGGACGTATTGCGCCTCGGCCACTATTTGAATTGCCGCAACTACTGTTTGCGTCTAATTGTAATGATCTCTCGATCATTATCCTTTTACAAATATCTCTGAAAAAGGGATTTAGTGAATTTTTAAACATGTTTTTTAACTCAATTCAATTTTACCTTAAAGTATTTGCAATTGTTCTTGCGGCTGTATCACATCGGAATACATGACACATATGAATTCTTGTTAATCTATCACGAGCGACATAGGCAAAGTCCCTGTTTTTAAAATAAAAAGTATTTTAAAGAAAGCTGCAACTTGTTTGATAAAGCCTAATTTATAAATTTTTTCATGCCTTTATTATTATTTAGTATCATCATGCATTTAGGTTAATGAAGATAAACCAAAACAAGTTCTTGGTGGACTTAGGTATGAATAAAATTTTGGAAGATCGCAGATTTTTCTTACATTTAAATGCATTATGTTTTCCTAATGATATTATTTAATTAAGAGTTTTATTTAAATTAATTTAACAATCATTTTAATTTATCAGTCATCAAACCAAGGCTATTTAGAATTAAGAACAAAGTAAAAGAACAGAAAAGGTGTAAGCATTAGAAGAAATTATTTCTATGTGGTTAACAAGGATGAGAAAAATTTGATCTTTAAATAATAACAAAAAGTTGAGCTGAAAAAGGTTAGCTACAAAAAAAAACACAGCATAATATTGCCCAGCAACAAGTATATGCGGCAGTCTGACTCCATGTCCATAAAGAAAATCATAGCAATGATACTGCCCTATCTGACTTATTTAACTCCATTATCTGGTCTTCGACTTTCGCTGGCCAAAATTATCCCATTACTTAAAAATTCATGTAAGCAGGACTTTCATCCTATTTCCAATCTTCTTTTCTTTTCCAAAGTGTTCAAAAAATTCATGCATAAACAAATATCGGAATATTTGAGGTCTGTGCTGTTTAAAATTACTGAAGATATTCTGCAGGCGATGGTAGATGGTAAACTAATAAAGCTGGTGTTGTTGGATTTCTCCAAGGCGTTTCACAGAGTTAACCACATTATATTAATAAATAAACTGAAATCTCTGTTTAACTTTTCTAACCATTATAAAATCGTGAGAAAATAGCCAACTTTGTCAATATTTTCTGTGACCCTCCGCAAGGCCAGATATCGAGAAGACTGGAGGAAAAGATTAGAGGAGGCCAAGGCTCGAGTTGGGCTGTAGCACCATTGGAAGAAGAAGACGATCTTTCTGAGTTTTCTACGGTAGAATTTTTGGGATACTGCAGAGAAGCAGATCTTGGCGGGTTGGAATCGGGATGGGTTGAATAAATATTCAGGAAGAAGTCAGGTTCACATCCCGATTGTAGAGCGGAATCAGATACCTGCGAGTCATTTTCGTTCAAAGAGTGGAGCAGGACTTACACCAGATAGTACATTTGTTTTACACGATGGTAAATTGTACTGAGGCCTCAATTTTTTAAATGTCCTACTTCGAAAATAATGTTGAACACATTCATTGCCCACTACAAACCACATTTCCACCCTAAGAAAAATCATGGAAATTCAACATCGACATTCATGAACTATTTCTAGATTTTAAGCAAGCGTATGACAGCAAGCGTATGAAGGGTGTGTGTCTATGGCAGTGATTCTCAACCTTTTTTTTGTTGCGGCACACTTTTAACAATTTCAAAATTTTGGCGGCACAATAACAATACAATAAATTTAAAAGAATTTTACTTACAGACCGTCAGCTAGTGAAAGATTTAGGTGCCCCATTTTCTCATGCTAGCCTTGAAGAGGGTTGAAAGGTCGATCGATGTTGAGTTGGAAAAAGTCAAATTACGCCAATATGTTTATAGGAATAGTAACGATGAATGTTTTCACACTTTCGATGGGCTTGTATTAGAAAATTAGTCAAATTCTCGATTAATTATGACGCCCTTGTTTCCATCCCTTAGCCATCAATTACGCTCAAGCCTTCACTTTTCGGGAGCCAGTTTCCATTCAAAAATCATGTGTAAACTTTGCTAGCGTGAAAATATGGGCAGAATGCGCCTCTTATTTCTGTTACGAAAAATACGTTACGTTACGTTATCCCCAGGAGCGGCACCTTAATGAGAACTCCATGTAGCGCAAATGAGGGGCATTCCGAAATAGTTTCCTCAAAAATACCACAAAAAAAAAAACCAGCGATACTGAAGTGAGGTATGCATTATCAGTTTTTTATAATGGCCCTAGTAGGCAAACCTTATTTCAAATTAAGTGGGGCGAAATCTGCCTTACATATTCAGAAAACGTTTCGAAAACCCTCAAAAAAATACCCCGGCTTCACCGACTGAGCAAGCAAATTGGCGAACTGAACTTTTAACCTCAGTTCAGTTCGCATATAGTTTAAATATATTCAACTGAGGAAAAACAAACCTCAGTTCGCACAATGGGTGCCGAACTGAAGTTAAATGTAAAAGCTCGCTCAAAAGATGGTAATTAACTAGAATAGTGGAATGCCTTTCCAGTGGGCTCTCGCATTTCTGATTTCTGGCGGAAAAGCAACAATTTGCACGAACTGAACATAAACTGGACTATAGCCGGTGAAGCCACTTACGTGGAATGAACTGAACATTATTGAACTGAGGTCGGTGAAGCCGGGCCATTAAGCTTTAGTTTAACTCATACAAAGCTTTAGTTTTTGTTGATGTATCGCTTCATGTTTCAGGCAATTATGTTGGTGGTGACCGGGAAGGGTATCATTTAACATACTCAATAGACCGGTTCTGGTTCGATTACAAAGGCTAAGCAGCATTGGACGTAATTAGTACTCAGTTGAGACACCGTATTGGTAAAATGATACTTGCTTTTAAAAATATAAAGTTTTCGACACAGACACAGTTATAATTCACATATGCACGCCGAACTTCTCAAACTTTTCGGAATCCCTTTTCCACTCGGAATCGAGGAGCAATGATTTTTTACCGGCGGCCAAATGAGGCATTTCCGTAGGACGAGGCGCGAATGAGGCAAGGAATAAGACACCCAGTCGGACATAACCCCATAACCAAAGAATTTAAAGCCAGTTCGTAGTTCAATTGTCCGAATAATATTTTAACGGTTACCTATTCGCGTGCTCCCCACCTACAATGATTATGCTCCGCCGCCCTGGTTCGCTAGCAGTATACTTCTTTTAATTTTCGCCGTAATGATGTGGTCTTTGCTGCTCTTTGATGCTGCTTTGTCTAACGCTACATCTGCTTCCTTCGCTGCAGTCATTGATCCGCCTATGACGTCTATATCATCTGCATATGCCATTAGCTGAATAGACTTGTTTAGAATTGTCCCTCTAGTTTCAATACGTTCCTACCGGACCGTTTTTGCTAATAATATGTTAAGTAGGAAGCAGAGAGTCTCCTTACCTGAGGCCTCTGTTCGCACCGAAAAATTGCTCCGTATTCTCACTCCGTTTATCATTCGATGAAGTTTTAGTGATTTGAATTAATTGGTCTGGAAAGTTCAGTTCCACCATTGCTTCGTAGATTTTTGAACGTAGCACAAGATCATATTCTGTCTTAAACTCAATGAAAAAGTATTAAACTCTTTCGTCTTTTCAATTACCTGTCTTAATGCGAATATGTGATCGGTTGTGGACTTTTGTTTCCTGAATTTGGCGGCACACTTCAGGAACTTGGCGGCACACAAAAGTGCCGCGGCACATAGGTTGAGAATCACTGGTCTATGGAGTGTTTCCGATTTCCCAAATACCAGATCGAAGTATCAAAAGCTACAATCTATGTAGAGTAAGAGTTGAACGGGACCTCTTAGAAAGTTTCACATAACAGAGGGGCTTGCCCCCTATTTAACATAGTGTTGAAGAAAGTGGTCAGAGACGCTAGGGTAGAAACGACGAGATCCATCTTTAACAAGTCAACACACACAATGGTTTAAGCTGATGAGGTAGCTAAGAGGCAGATTTTTTGCCAGTTTGAAAGAAGCCTTCATCAAACTGAAAATAGTAATTACTCATCAAACTAAGTATTTTTGCACTAAGTATTTTTGCACTTCAAAAAGATACACAACTCCCAGACAAAACATTACAGTAGTTAAATAAAACATAGAAGCCGTTAAAGAATTTACTTATATTGGGACAGAATTGCAACCTTACAGTGGCGAAGCAACGGAGATCAGGAGAATAAACATTGCTAACAGAAGCTATTTTGACCTTCCACAATATACCGTTCTGATGTTTGTACCAGAGGCATGGAGTTTGAAAGTAACTGATAAGAATCTACTAGGCAGTTTTGCAAGAAAAGTAATACTTACAATATTTGGCAGTGTCTGTGAAAATGGTTAATGGAGAAGGAGATATAATCATGAATTATACCGACCAACTGGGACTGGACACTGTCACAAATTAAGTGGGTTAAAATGGGTGGCACATATACAAAAGAGATAAATTGAATCCCTGATAGAAAGAGAGTTCCTGTCGACGAAAGAAGGGATACATGACTCCATTGAGAAAGATTTCGTAAAGTTAGGCATAAGTAATAATGAGCATTATCCATAAATCGAACAGCATTGAGAGAAATGTTGGATGATGCCAAGGTCAATAATAGGCTGTAGTGGTACAGACGATGATGACCCAACACTAAATCATTGCATTATCACTGTTGGCAGGTGCTTATTTATCTACGACTTACCATGAAAAGGCATATGTGGAATGTTCAGACATTTAGAAAAGGGTTTTATCAAGAAATATTTTATTACACTGAATAAACAACGAGAGACTCAGAATTCACTTCGGAACCTACACAGAAGCTATTAATATTGAATTACGTTAAGGACTAATCAAAAGTTGTATCATAAGAGCATGTATTTACATTTTTGTTTTATTTATTTCGTAGACAGAAGTCAAACAAACAGAATTAAAAGCGTGTACGGGGTTAAACTCAAGTGATACAAAGTTGTCTTAAACAAATATTTGGGGTAATAAAAGTTATGTTCATTTTTATTCTATTTAGAAAATAAGAATTTGTATTTTGAATCATATTTTACGAATCATCATTGATAATGCATATAAGGCAAAGATATTCCTACTTCAAAGGTATACAAGTACACACGATTAATGAAGAGAAATTAAGATAGAAAGGCCCTTAATTAAACACAGCAACCCCGCACAGATTTTGTGCAGAAGATGACATTGCAACTTTGCCTAAGTAAGTACGAGTTTTTCCTTTTAATTAAGATTCATTTAAGTCAACAAGATACTTGTTAATTTGGTACATTCATTCGGTTCAAGCATAAAATTCTGAAATAATCTTTTAGTGAAATATACGTTTTTATTTGCAATCGGTTTAGCTTGAATAATTATTCTGATAGATTTACAGGACATTACAATTTAATTAAAGCACATTTCATAGCAAGTATAATTAAATAAACAAATACATGCAATAAGTATATTATTATGTAACTATAAATTAGTTTCTAAAATTGTAATTTTATACCAACCTTTCCCTACAAGATACGGTATTACACAATTAGTGATAGCAAAAAAAATACAAAAAAGAAAAGGCAAATTTTTAATTATCCTCATCAAATATACAAAGGTGTAAAAGAATCTTTCGAAAAACAAAAAGGAAAAACACTAACCTTCCATTATCACGTCCAACTCCCCAAACACGAATGGTATGAATTGGTTGTGTATTTAGTATTGTCAAATTTTCCGGGTCGATTAATTTTAAAGCACCTTCATCTAAATCCATGAATAAATCCTTACCCTTGTTCCAAAAAAAAAAAAACACCCCGAAGGAAAGATGCGAGAGAAACGAAATAGAACATTAATAAAGTTGGATAAATTTATAAGTGGTAATTTAAGGATTATATTACATCTCCCCATCTTCCAACGACGTCCAATAAATCGTTTCGTCCTAAAGATAAGTCTACAATGCATTTGTTAACTGCTTTCGACGACCTTTCCGGTGTTAAGTCTTCCTCAGCGATTTCGACCCAACCGAGAGATCTGACTGCAAATCGAATTGGTCTGTCCGATTCGGATTTAAGTGGATAACTTCGCCGTCTGTAACGAGAAAAAATATATATAAAATTTGTGGGATAGAATTTCTACTTTTACCACCACCAAAAAGAAAAAAAGGTAAAAGCACTTAGATAAAATTGAAAATTTTCTCGGTGTGAAAATTTATTAGATTTGATACGTTACTTGTAAGATAAATCCTCTCGACGTCGTCTATCCTCTTCTTGGTCCAAAGCTGAACTTGTATTACTTCTAGTTACTGACAAACTTTGGCTTTCCTGTGGGAAAGAAATATTAGAAAGGAATAATTTTTAAGATGTTTCGGTTTTTTCTTGATTTGAGGGAAGTTTAAGATGGATGAAGTATTTATTTATTGGAAACGATTTCTATTCTATTATTTTTGGTTCATGGGCTCTTACATATGGATATTTAAGCTTTTTTGGACATATCTAGTACACACTTTGATCTTCGTTCAGAATTCGTGTAAACGAGCACATATAATGCAAAGAAACATTATAAATGAAAGATCAACGAGTAATTTGTTGCGGGTAATCAACAGAATTGATAGCACAGGCAGGAGGGCGTAGATCAGGATCGTTATTTGTAGCTTTCGAATATCTGTTGGTCTATTTGTGTAACTATATTTATGTATATCTTCATACATCGAAGAGCTTCAACCTTCATTATTATTAGTCCTGCTTTGCTGAATACTATTCTTACAATTTTCCTTTTAAAGGTTTTAATCTGATTGTCTCTATGTTTAGATAATGTTCAATCTTCGGGACCAGATGGGTTATTGCTTATATATTCTCACTTTGTATTGATTTGAGGTTTCTTTAGTTCTTGAGAATTGGGACTAGTGTGGAATAGGTATAATTTTCGACTACTATGCGTCTATTTTCGAGTAAGTCGACCTTTATCTAATTTCTTTAGGCCTTCTTTCATCACATCAATATTAATACTTTGTCCTAACCTTTCCATGTACTATGTTTTCATGTAATTGTCGCTTAGATTGAACTTTGCCGAGTTTTTTTTTACAATTTTTGAACCCTTTTGAGAAAACTACTCAAGTATATGTACGTGGTTTTCTGCAGGTGTTGGATGGTGATGAGCTTCTAACTTATGTTAACTCTAGTTATTTGAGGGTCTGGTGGTGCTAAATCTCACGCTGCATCTAAGGAAGGCTTCTTTCGTTCAGACTTTTTTTAGTTGGTTTTATGGTTTAAAATTTTTAATTGTTAAAATAATTATAAACCCGCAGCTAATATGGGCAAGGAAGTCGCAATCTTGCCCACATAAGAACGAAGTGGATCTTTTGGCGCAGAAACACCAAGTACCGAGTGCAAGATACAACGGTTGGACCAACTTGCGTTGTCACTTTAATAGTCCAAAAACAATAGTATTATACACAAACCAATACCAATTTCGTTTGCTGTGGAAAGTGGGAAAGGCGAAGTACCGTGATGCTGCTGGGATTTGAACCCAGTCAGGCGCCTTACCCTAGACTACGGAGGCCTCAGTGTAGGTGAAAATAACGGCTGTAGACAGTAGAGGTGAGCCCATTAGGCTAGTCTTGTGTTGCGGGAAAATTGCCGAGAAGCCAGAAGGTTATATATTTCAGTGGAGCAGTCATTGGGGTAGATGCGATAGAGTCTCACCAGAGCTGCTACATTGACATTGACATCGCTACGTGAATTGAGGAGCTAATGGCGTCATCACCAATAAGTTCGAGGGCGCGATTTTGCACCTTGTCGAGCTGGCGCGGTTCTCGGAGCCCCCGGCCGAGATATATAGAAATTGAATTCAAGGCAGGGACGAATCTAGGATTTGTAGATTATAGCCCTGGCTGTGGGCTGGAGGAGGAAATTGCATCTTTTGAAAAATCCGAAGTATTGTAAAGCTTGTTTTGCACTTTGGAATATATGATTACTCCAACACAGATTTTCAGTTAATGTTATGCCAATGACATTAGGAGATGGTTCTGCCGTTGGTTCAAGGCCGTCCGCTACAATGGAAGGAATTGTGAAGCATGTTTTGTCAGTAAAGAGATAGCACTTCGTTTCAACACGATTCTTGAGGCCCCAATCTAAAATCAGATTTATATCCTTGTTTATTGAAACACATAAGTTCACGGCCATACAGAAAGGGTCTGCCGCGTGATATCGAAGCTATACGAGTAGAGCAGAGCACTGTCGTCAGCATAGCTGTGAAGTGAATTGGATGGGATTGAGAGTAGGTCGTTTATAAAAACTAGAAAGAGAGCTGGTGACAGAATAGAGCCCTGGGGGACACCTGTAGAGATGGTGATGAGATTAGATTCGACATCATTCAGTACTATCTTGAGTTCTATCAGTTCTTTAGAAGAAAGTCAATACCAATAACTTGGATTGACTCAACTCCAACAGCCATACTCTATTAAAGGCCTTGAATATATCGAGAGCAACCAGGCCGGAGTCACCAATGCATGCTTTGGTGGACGTCCCCTCTTACAAGGAGGTCTTTTCGATTTAAAGCCGTACAGCTTGTCGTCCAATATTTCGTTGCATTCAAGATATTTCATTATTTTTCTGTTTATTATTGTCTCGATAATTTTGGAGAGAATAGAAGTAGTTTATATTTGACGGTAGTTAGAAGGATCGCTAGCGTCCCCTTTTTTCGGTAGAGACTGAACATGGGAAAATTTCAAGGAGTGAGGAAAAACTCCCGAAAAGTATGAAAGGGAGTAGAGCAGCCAAAGGTGAGGCACATTTTTTAAGGACCACAGGGGAATTATATCGGGGCCAGTGAATTTGTTGGATTCAAGCTCTTTGAGACAATTATATACTTCGCGAGCCCTGAAGAAAACTTTGTCCACTCAGTGAGAGCAACACTCGACAGAGAGGGTGGCACGGCAGTATCAGGCAAGGGATAGTTAGAGGCGAACAGAGATGCGAGTCGATCGGCATTTGATTTGCCTTCTATTAGCACTTTTTCATTGTGGAGTCGGAATCGATGAGCCGTGGATATAGTGAAAATTTTCCCGATGGAGGTTACCAAAGACCATGATTTCTGTATGAGCTTACCTCTTAATATGTCATTAAATGATAATTTAATTTGCCCGATGGTGGATTTGTAGGCGTTTTTCAACCTGATGTACTCACGCCGAGATGACTTATTCCAGGAATGTATGTACTCTATATAGGCTGTTTCTTTGGATTTAATTGCGTTCATACAATCTTGGTTAATCCATCCATGTGGCCTAGGCTTTGTGGATTTGGAGGAATGGGGAATGAATAAACATATTCCGGCCAATATAATTTTGGTAATATAGAGAGCGGCAAAGTTAGTATTGCGATTCTGGAAACACAGATCCCAGTCTGCAGCTTGGAATGTAGCCTGCGTTTCGTAATGAGCTTTGTATCCATCCATATAATAGCTATATAGACCAAATATTGCCTTGCTCCTGTACAGCACTGCGCAGTGAAATTTAGACTACTTGTAACTGAATGTGGCAACTTACACTAACTTTACTGCCCTTGCACCTTGAACTTTTGAACTGCACTGCACTTGTCTTAGGCTACCTTCTAAAAAACTGCTTCGCACTGCATGCTAATTTCTAAAAAACTTCAAATGAAGTTATCGTTGCCAATGGATGACAAAAATTTATAGAATTAGTGAGATATAAGGACGTTCTATACAAAATAAAATTACAGGAACTACAAAAATATTACAAAAGAACGATTAATATGAACGATTAATGTCAAAACACTGCTAATTCAATGTGTTTTAGGACGCGTTATCAAATAAACCGCTACAACATACTACACAGCATTGCACTGTACGGTTTTTCAATGTACTCTGTTAATTTTTATAAAGGTTGAGACTTCTGGGTCGTCATATAACTCGTTAGCTTATTTATGCACCAATTTCCACCACAAATAATACTTGTCCTAGCCTACGTGAATTCTGGTAACTTATGTTAAATTGTTTTCTAAAAAGACTCAATTTCGAAACAAAATAATAGATTTTTGTATTCGAATACTAGAATTTTGTATTGTCCTTGTTCGACGATCTTAAATATTTTGAAATAAAACTAGATCTAGAGGTCACATGTGATGGGAGTATGTACACACGAGATCGAAATAGAAGGAGCTCATCAAAAGGATATAAAATTCCTGAAGCACTTAATGCAGTCTAAGTAAATGATTGAAAGATAACTTAAAACCATTTAAGCCAATCAGGATCATAAAATTCAATAAACAATGTGCACTCAGACAAAGTGCACATCAAAATCGAATAATACTTCCATCCATCCATCTTAAAAATCTTAAAACTGATACTAACCTGTAATCTGTTACCCAATCCGTCTCTTGATCCATAAAATGATTGAAATGAGTTGTTGTTAGGACTTCGAGTGGCTGCAAATGGTGGATTTGTTGTTGAAACTGGAGTTTTTGGTTCTTTACCACTTTTTGGCCATGTCGGTGGTTCTCTTTGTATTGTGCCTGATTTGATATGCCAATAGTAAGGCCCGTCACTGTCTATAAATGTTGAAATTACGTCGCAAGCAGGGAAATATAAAAAAGAAGAAAAAAAAAGAATGAAAATGACAAAATTGCCAACTTTAACACAACAATTTACCTTCATGCTTCTCCCAGCCCGGTGGTAAATCCTTGTTAGCATCCTTATCCTCGATACCTTCAATTTCTTCCTTTTTCCCCTTCTCCTCATCATCACCGTATTCCTCATCATCATCTTCTGGTGCTACTTCTCCAACTTTACCATCGTCTTTATGATTCCTCTTATTGGGTAATGCATATAAATCTTCCGAGTTAAGATTACCTGAAATGTATTTTATGGGTACACCTTCGTTAGCATCTTTTTGTTTCGTATTGTCATCCTTTTCAGGTGCTTGATCCGATTTTGTCTTCGATTCTGAAGGGGATGAATCGAAGAGTAAATGCTTTTCTGATGCACTAAATAAACGATTTATGGAAAAGGGAGGGACAAAATTTGTTCGATTAGTTAAATTGAGAATAAAAAAGAAATTGTTCTATTGCTTCTAGAAGAAAGTCTTATATGCACTAAAGCTACTTTTCTGTGCACTTTTTATCATTAGAGATTATTCTGAGATTTACCTGAAATTTTCTTTCAAATCGACTCCCATAGAGCCAATGTCGATACGTGCATAGTCTTTGCGACTACTAACCATGTGTGGTTTTGACGATTTTAAGGAACTTTGCTGTTGATGTAACTCCGATAGAATTTCTTCATATAAATGAGAATTTCTTTCGATTCTTTGTGGATCCATGTGATAATTTGGATTTTCATAGCTCAGGAGCCCATTTTCTAGGGGAAATTGTTTAAAGAAAGGAAAATAAAGAATCTTTCATTGATGATGATGTTTTTGTTTTGTTCTTTGATAATTTTTTAATTTATATTTTTAAAATTTATTTATTTGGTGCGTAAGATTTGAAGTGTTCGTATTTATAACATAAATTAAATAAGGGCTTGTATGAAATATGTTCAAAAGGGGAAAATAAAAGATTACTACATAATAAATGTATGAAGGAATAATATAACCAAATAAATAACTACACAAGATTATGGAGTTATGTAGAGGAACTTACATGATTACGGCAATTGTAATTTATTTACCATTAAACTAAACAATTTGTTGAAAATGTTCGCAATCAAAGAAATCAATTGTATACACTAATGTAACTGAGAAATTGAAACCGCAATACAATAGGTTAGCTTAGCTTCGGAAATTACGTTTAGGTCACGTGAGGCTCAACGGAAGAACTCTGGTTATCAGATTTCAAGGACTCCTTTCAAATGAAATCGAAGTAACTTCCGTGTTCCTCAGGGCAGTCATCTTGGCCCTCTTCTGTTCAATATATTCATCTCTGACCTGTCTAAGAAATTAGAGAATATCCCGAATCTCTATTACGCGGACGATCTCAAAATATACAGTGTTATCCAGTCCCAAACTGACGTGTCCTTTATTCAGTCGAATCTAAATGCATTACAACACTGCTGCACCACTAATGCAACACCAAAAAATGTCAAGTCAATTATTATCGTCTCAACGACACAGTGTTGAATCAAGTCGATTCGTATTGTCGATCTAGGTGTCGTCCTAGACAAAAAACTTAATTTTCACTAGGATTAGGATAATAGGATAATATTACTGGCAGAGCCAACAAACTTCTTGGCTTTATGAAGGGAAGAGCTAAAGAATACGACAATACATATATGGGTCACAAAAACTCTCTTCTATTCTCTAGTCCACACTATCCTGGAATATGCATGTTCTATCTGGGATCCCATAGTTCTCATAAGTAGCTACAGGATAGAATCAATTCAGAATAGCGAAAACGTAATCCGACGAGTAAAGAACATCGGAAACTTGATTGGATGGGCCGAGTGTTACATCCCTCATTCAGAAAAAATACTGGACTTTAATCTTTGAAACTAGTGATGTTGTTTTTTTTTGTAAATTGTACATTTTAGGGGTCTATTACACGTTCATGCAAGCGTCTATCTATTCCATCAGTCATAAGCCGCAAATTTTAGACATTTTGACTGGCTGAACTATTGGGGAAAGTTGACTAGTTTTGGAGAGCATTTTTGGAACAAGTTGATCATTTTTTTTTAAAGAGTGTCAAAAAACTAAAATTATACCTAGTGGCTAAACTTGAAGGAAAATTGGATTGAGAGAAGGAAGAAATAATAAGTTTAATCAAAAGAACAAAAAAAAAAACCTAAAAAACTTTGCAGTTTCGCCCGATACCGGAAAACTAGGAGCTAGAGCTACCACAGTGAGACCTTCTATTCTATCGTTTCTGGGGATTCTGGATCAAGGCGAAGAAGAGGAGTTGATATCCCTCAAGAATTGTAGCAATTTTTTTTTAAATAAATGTGTTTCTGATGGGAGATAGCGGGGAGGACTATATTCATAGGCAGTAAATCAGATATTTGCACGACTGCCCCAAAAAAGGAGTTTAATGTGCTCATGGATCATGTGTGTTTGTACGTTTCTTTGTTTCCACCATAACTTCTAAACGCCTGAACGTATTTAGATGGCTGAGTGACGTTAGAATCGTTTAATGAGTTCGAGTAACATAGGCTAGGTTACTTTATAAAAAAAACAATATGGCGGCCTCAAGCGCAATTTATGTCATACTCGATTTTTTTTCTTCTGATTGGGTAATGACGTGGCCAAATCATGTAGAATGTATGATTTGATGGCAGTAAATGTATCTGTAGAAGCCAAAACGTACGGGCAACGTCCAAAATCAGAAAATTTCGTCATTGACACTTTCATAATCTTTTAAATTCTTCAAAATCTATTATAAGTATAAGCAGTTCGTGCTTGAAATCAGCTGTTCTAAAGGAAAATGCTGGATGCTTTAACAAATGAAGACAACAAAAATGAAGAAGGACCATTGAAGAAGGCCCAAATAGATCCAGATGTCAGAATTGTCATAGATCCAGATGAAAATATTGAATTTATACTTAGTGGTAGCGACCCCTAAACCAAAATCTAAAAATCCTAAAAAATTACAGTAATCCGTTTTTATATAGTAAAACAAAGTAACAGGGTGCCCCAAAGAAAATTAAAAAATTTTTTTAAGGACCACCCTAATGTATGTATGTCAGTTTTCCTTAAGGGCCTTATGAGGGAACCTCTTTACAAATGAAATGAGACAATCCCAACATCTGTCTTACTTTTTAAAAACCTTTAAAGTAGTAGCATTAAGTTTTAGTTTTACTCATTTAGCATACTCAATAGACCGGTTCTGGTTCTATTGCAAAGGTCAAGCAGCATTGAAGGTGATTAGTACTCAGTTGGGGACCAAATTGGCAAAACGATAATCGCATTTAAAAATATACAGCTTTAGATACCGGCGTAGTTATTACTCACATATCCACGACGAAATTCCCAAGGGGGCCAAATAGGACATTTCTTATGGGATACTGTTTGTGGACCTTGTAAGGCAATCCACACGGGGTCCACATGAGACAGTGGGGCCAGTTTCATAGAGGCTCTATCCAAATAACCCCCAAATGCTAGTCGTTCACAACCACATAACCAAAATTTTAAAACCATATACCTCAACAGACAGTTGGTAAATAAATGGACCGATGGTGCTCCGCACCCACAATGATTTTGCTCCGGAGGCGATGTATCTCGTATTGTAACGGAGGCGATGGATCTCGGCACGGAACTCTTTGCTTAGTCCAGTGCTCACGATCAGGTAAGTTCGTAAGTTCTTCGGGCAACCAACACCACACAATAAAGCCCCATTTACATCCCAAAGTCAAAGTGGAAATGTACTTTGCAGTTCTTTTATTGCACAGAAGTTCTGAAACTTTCGTGTAACCGAGAGAAAAGCATACGCATAAGCATAATTTCTATATGATAAAAGAGCTTCAAAGTGCATTTCCACTTTGACTTTGGGATGTAAATGAGGCTTTATTGTTTTATCGTTTTAAAATTTTAAGACAATTTTGAAAATACTTTAAATTTCCCATCACTAGTCGATACGGCTGCTATCGGCGCAGACGATGGCAATATGGAAGATGGGGTAAAACAAGAGGCCGCTCGACCCCATACCCTATGGCCAACTCTTTCGCACACACTAATGTCTAGAAGTCGTTTATGAATATTTCAAAGGTCATCGTCATCTACTTGAGCACCCATCCGACCCCTTTAACCTTTCTTATTCTCTTCTATTCTTCAAACTAAGCTAACATAGCCACAATCATTCCTAAGCTTAGTTTTTTCACATAAAAAAAATCTTCCGGTGAAGATATTAAATATGAGTCTGTGCAACTTGCTACCATTCCCGAAGAAAGGTAAATTTGCACCAACAGGATAAGGGGGTAAGTAATCGATGATAGATTAACTTCTGGTTCGACTGGTAACTACCATGGTGAATTCTCGAAAATGCCCTAAATTAAAACCTGGCAAGTATTGAGTTTGTTTCTAACGTAAAAGATTAGCGCCCAGAAGTAATGCCTCGTTGTGCAATCCATGTTTCTATTATTGGGTGCAATGGCAATGTCGGCTGAATGAATTCGAACCTCGGCCTTCTGCCAAGGCCAACCGATTCATCAAATTTTGAAACGTCATTAAAATTAATGTATCAATCTAGCTTTATGGAACTGTTTTTCCCCAAATTGTTTACGTAAAAGCGTGCGATGGTTCGGTGTATCATTTAACACCCTTTCTTTTTACACTTGCTGGTATACTTTAATGCCTCGGTCGATATAAGTGAGCAGAGAGGGACTATTTGAAATTATAATTCACTAAGTTTGACGGTCCCTTGGAGCATATTTCTAGTTCTAGTTCCGAATGTTTCATCAGTTGTATAGAGGCAGGGTTAAATTTATAACAGTTCGAGTGACGAACCCTGCATTCTAGTCATTGAAAACTATAAGTGCTTTTAAAAGTGTTTTGAATTATGACAATGCCACAATAGGACAGTACATCGTCTCTTAAACAATCGACCAAAATAATAAAGCGACAAAGTATTCAAATTTTGTTGATCTTTCTGATTATTACAAAATAATCACATACCATTTATCCAACATCCCACTAAGCCCTATTTTATTTCATCTTCATAAGATAACTTTATGACCTCAAATTGAGTATTAAAAAAAAATTCGGCCCCACTCTTTGACTAACAAACATCGAGTTTATTACATTTGTAATCCTCCTCAAAACCGTAAGAATGTAAAGAGTCGCTAACTCTACTTTATGACTCCATTACCCACTAATTGCTGTAGCGTTACGATAAACCACCACTAAACCAGTGGAGAACCATAAAACCGAACTGACAAAACCGAACCACCTACATCTGGCATCTCATAGTATCAAATGAATACCCTCCCCTGTATCCATGCTGGGTAATATCCTTCGGGACGTTTCCTTTTTTTTGTGCCCGAGTTAACTGCAGTCCTATAATATCGTTTGGTAAATATAGCACCGCCGTAACGTATACGTAAGCTTGTATTTAGCTTTCAGTAAAATTAATGATTTTCAGGACATAATAAACTTCTGCTGACAGTAATGACGTTTTGGTTTTATGTTTCCGAAATTTTTGCCTCACAGCTCTTTTTGCCATCCATGGCCGTGGATCGTGGGTCAATTAAAACGATTACGTAACTCCAATAGCGTAATTGCATGCAGCCCGCATAGACGGGCGGTAGTTTACGTTTTTTGGGCAATTAGGTTCCGGACTGGCAGATAAATCGATGAGAATTGATTTTAAACGAGTTTTAATGAAGTGCTCGCCCTGCCAGATAACCGATAAGTTTCATTTATTTTTATATTTTTATCACGTTTGAAAAGATTTTCCAGAGGATTTCACCTGGGCTTGATGTAAAGCGTATTCATGAGGGAAATCGTGAATGATTTTGTATCAGAATAAATTTATTGTTAAGGTTTTTCGTTTTTTGTTATTTAAATATCTGTAATTTAGTCATGACACGCAATTTTGAGAAGGAAAATAATTATACATTTTTATTTAACCATTCCATTCCATAGAATAGGATGACCCCAGGGGTATTATTACCTCTGCTATGGTCACTAGTTATTGACGAGTTTCGAAATGAGCATTATCCTCTGGCTTCAATGTACAGGGATACAATGATGACCTTGTGATCATAATAAAGAGTAACAAGAATTTGACTATAACAAAGAGATTGCTAAAAAACTGGGTTAAATCAAGTAAAATATGTTTTTCCACACTTAAGACCCTCATTCGCTTACAGGCCGCCGGCAGCACGTGGCCTTTCAGTCCGGGTCGGGATGCACGTCCTGATGAAGGATACATATTATTCAGTCTGACTGAGGGATGAGGACTTCATGTATCCGATTCACAGGCCGTGGCATGCAGGTAACGTCATGATTCCCTACAGACACACAGGCGAAGACGACAGTTTAGAAAAGCAGGTTGTTAATTGAAGTGCAAAATGTTCATGGCTACAATGTAAACTTTAAAGGCACAAACAGATAAGCGCAAGCAGTGAAGATGACTGAAAAAAGTTTAAAATTCACGGACCATATTTGAGGCAAGGAGAAATTCAATGTATGTGAAATTCTCTCGTAAGCGGTCGTCGTCACCGTCTCCGCGCCAATCTGTTTGTGCCTTAAGGCTGATACAGACTCACGCCGTGAACACCCGTGAACAAGTGCGAACGCGAGTGTGGATGACCCACCTTGCTTTCAGTTCAGAGTCGATACGACGTGAATTCGTGCCGTAAATTCACGGCTTGAGATTGAATAAAAGTTCAGATCTCCAAGCTGACGATAAATGCCCACACACACAAGATTTCTGTCAGTTTTCTTGGACTGCAGGCTCCATCCAGTTGGCGGCCGGCGAGTGGATGGTGATACTTGGGGTCAAGGCAAAAACTTTCAGGCCCCGGCCTGCTGTCGAACTGTGTGTGAAAAGGGGCCTTAATATATGGGTAAATCCTACACAAACATTTTTAGGCGAGCGCCAGCAAGTAGCTGTTCGATCCAACCTGCGACTCGACGAATGCTGCAGCGTAGGTACGACCCAAGTAACACTGACCCGCAAAAAGGCCCTTGGAATATAGAACTTAGAATATAGGAAGGGCCCTCGCAGATTTTTAACGTCACGAAATTCTTGTTGAGTATGAGAGCTCACTTTTTGATAGTTGTGTGTCCACTACAAGTGGAAAAGCGAGTGGAATAGAGGAGGGACAAGTAGAAGTTCGATTTATAGCTAGTGACACAATTACGGGCAATGGCGGTGCGGACATTGGCTTCGCGGTGTGTGCGGATTTTTCACTGATACAAAGTCGCGGTGCTGGTGTCGCGTTCCGACTTTGACACAACCTAAAAATCAAAGTAACAAGTGGGCGTAATACGAAATAAGATGAAAAAGCTGTATGATTTGCGTATTAATTTTCTATCCTACAGGACTTGTATTTGTTCTAGGTACTAATTTCATCACCACAATTTCGAAATAATTCTGAAATTCAACAAATTTCTTATCCCCATCACCAGCACACGATTCAAAACATAAACAAAATGCCCACCAACACCAAAACACGACTCAAAACACAACACACCAACAACTTTTTTACACTGGACCGCGCGGCAACGCGCAAGAAGTAGAAAAGTAAAGCAACTTACGCGGTGTGTGCGTAGCGCTCAAGCCACATTTCATTAGTTCGCATTGCAATACACATACTCTATTCTATCTGTCAATGTCCGCACTGCGTTTGCGCGAAATTCTGTCACCAGCTTATCAGTTCAGAGAGATTGTTTAAAATTTGAAAAATTTTACGCGAGCTTGGGGGGGGGGGGCGGAGGGGGGAATCGAGTCAAATCTTACGACATCTCATTAAGGTGGAGGGCAGGTTGAGAACTCGCCTCCTAGGTCATACATTTCAATCATACAAACCACCTAGCAGCCAGAAGATACTCAAAAATTAACTCAAAGGGTTTACCTATAGGGATCATAAGAGTGAGGTAGATCCGGTCCTTATTGCAGCCTTTACCGGCATTACTAAATATGCGTCCATCCCATGTAGAGGTACTGGAATAGGCAGTTAGCAGTTTAAACCGAAAGATCTAACAAGTCATCTAAGTGTACTCGAATAGTTTCGAGTTTAGTTCTAGTTTAGAATCACACACGCAGGGCCGTAAACATCATGGAAGGAATACCTTTAACCGAGGGTCAAAGATTACCTAATAACAGAGTTGTCCTGAAGAGGATCCCAGGACATGATGGATTTGAGAGAAATGAGCAGGTAGATAGCCAGAGCCTTTCTGTCGGACAACATGTAGTCACACGAAAGAAAACTCTTCGGGTTTGGGGAGAAAAGGGCTGGCCTCACTAAAAAAGGCTAGAATCTTTTCGGATTTACTAAATTCGAAGAAAGCAGCTTAACACTGTACCGCCTATTTTAAACTGTGACTACTCATAAGTCAAAAGCTTTTTAGACTCGTGCTTTTCATTGATACTTTGTGACTGTTCTTGTGATTATCGGCTGTTTTGGTATTCGAATTGTTTAGAATCACATTAGTCACATTAGAAATATCTTAAATAATTCACGTCGAATGGTGGATTTGTATTCATGTTATTAGATAAAACATCTAAAACGGGGATTGCCTCATGCAGCGTGTGGCCTAAATGCCACGTGGCAATTGAGGAGTATAGCGAAAGAGGTTCTCCGTAGGTTCTTCAAGTGCGGCATGCTGAAAAAGGGCTTTCCCCTAAGTTTCCTCATTCACAACACAAAAAAACAGCGATATTGAAGTGAGGTATGCCTTATCAGTTTTAGTTTTACTCATACAAAGCCTTAGTTTTTGTTGTTGCATTGCTCCAAATTTGAGGGTATTATGTTGGTGACCGTGAAGGGTGTCGTTTAGTACACTCAATAGACCGGTTCTGGTTAGATTACAGTGGTCAAGCAGCATCGGACGTGGTTTGTACTCAGTTGGGGGACCGCATTGCCAAATCGATACTCGCGTTTAAAAATATAAAATTTTTGACAATGTTGCCATTGTTACTACAGATCCACGCCGAAATTCTCAAATTTTTCGGACTTCTTTTTCCACTCGGTATCGGATAGCAATGATTTTTATGAAAACTTCTATGGATCAATTATATTTCATACATCGGTCTGGAACTAGCTATTGGAGTAACCACCATTTGATGAAGAGAGCCCTTGCCGATAGGATCTTCTTGTAGAATCTCTTAACCCACAAATGGATGCACTAGGAAGGTTGTTAGGCTTTATATTAGGACACTTTTTGGCTTGATTGATGCCTCTTCACGTGGCTAAGGGTTTTTGGGAAGCGATAAAAAAGGTGTTAGGGCACTTGTTGGGACACTTGTCGGGCTGGATTATCGTCTCTTCATGCAATTCAAGGAACGCGGTAGAAAGATTGTCAGGGCACTTATTGGCTTGATGTAAGGATACTTGCTGGCTTGATTACCGGACACTGAGCACCGAATTCCCATTTATGGAGGATAGGAAGGGCTAAGGACCGCAGCTGCGGGATTTACCTCGCCGACGAGCCTGCTCCTTGAGTCAAGTCTAAGCGACTAACCCATTAAGCAGACTGTTGAGCTTCTTCACGAGGTCTGCCTTGCAAATATCAGGTATAGAGGTGAAGTACGATCGGTCAATTTAGTGGCCGCGATACTTTTGGATTCTATACTACACCAAAGAAGAAGAAGAAGAAAACTAGAGAGAAACAGTAGTGTAAGAGATAACAGTACTTCAATACATTTGCGTTGCGCCTCAATTGAAGATGGGTTTGATCTCGGTGTTCATTGAACTAGAAATGGGTTGACGACCATAAAGACAAGGACTGGAATGCCTTTGACTTACAAACTGTCTTAAGTGGACTGGTGGGGATTGAGGGCAAATCGCGTACAAAAATTATAAAAAAAACGGGTAATGGAATTGAGTCCTGCGGCACCTCGGTAGAGATAATGTTGAGTTTAGATTAGACAACATCCAATATTACCTTGATTGAACGACAAGAAATGAAACACTCATTATAACGGAGTCAATACCAATACCTTGTAGCTAAGAGTTACCTTGGTGCTGGGTGTAATTCTCTTCCAAAAGCCTTAAAGATGTTTAAAACAACCAGAATAGGCACTTCACAACAGCGATGAATGCCGGAGTTGCTACTTCGATGTATAAGAGAGTAACCACTATATTTATTTTCTGTACAGCCGTAGTGGAGTATGCTGGAGTAGATGAGGTGAGTTTTATTTGTCCTTAAGGATAAACAATGATTCAATTTTCTTTTTAATTGGAATTTTTTCCAAAATTGGGCTTATATCAGGTTTCTTTATCCAATTACAAGTATAAAAGATTTGTTATAATAAAGTATCTTCAAGGTATAAAATTTTGCGAAACTCACAACAAAAATATCCAAATAAACCCCGTAAATGTATGCTCCAAAAATGGAATGAAATAATTTTTTAAACAAAATTCCACCCTTTAAAGTCTAAACATCTTAGCAACCACTTTTATATAATATACACCATAAATATCCCAATTTAGCTCTGCATAATTAGTGGAAAACTCTTGAAAGCTTTTTGGGTGAAAAATATGGCAAGAATAAATCATTAAGATGTTCGTTCGCTCGGGTATAGGATCTACACCGTGACTTTACCAGTCATACCAGCTGGCCCCATATCAATACACGGTGGTAATGAGAAAGGATCGTCTATGCTTAAAACCCCGCACTTTTCTCTCTCACTAATTTATTCAGAATTTAATTCACCTTAAAAGTTGGACGTGTTGTTGTTGTTGGTGTTGTGTATTGGATAGGAGCCTTAAAACCCCGTGGTTAGAAGGTAGCACAGTTGAAAAAGGTAGCAAGGAACAAGAGTAGAGTAGAAAAAATGTTGTTTCCTACGGAAAAGCTTGATGTGGTTTTAACAGTTTCCATCGAATGTAGACGCGCCTTACGTGGGTCTATCGCATAAAAAAACCGGTCATTAATGAATAGGCGCCAGACAACCTGCCTTCTTCCTCGACACGACACGGAACTACGGAGACCATAGAACATAGGCGCAACGTACATATATAAATAGCCGTTGCCTGCCACGAGTAAAATTTTCCTGACTTCGTGCTTTTTATGTCCTTTTAGTCCTTTTTCCTTTTACTCCCGCCCCCCAAAAACCCTCCTGTCGTACAGCCCTAGTCCCTGCGGCCCACTCGCCGTTTTTCTGTTTATTGTTTCGATATTTCCCCTCGAAACCCCAGCGGGCTTTGACGAACCTAAAGCTATCGTTGGCATGTCTAAAAGCTCCCGTATGCCTTTGTGTGGTACGTGAAGAATTACACAACATCGACCCACCCCCATCGAACTGATCCACCTCGATTCACCGATCGACCCGTCCGCCCGACAGGTTGACGACTCAGCGAAGGGTAGGGGGTGGTATAAACCTTCAAGCTAGGATACCTTTATAGTACAGACTCAGCTCGACAACAATTCACTGGAGCATGGGACGATCAGGAATGGGAAATGTTTTAAGGAGAATTCATCTTTTACTCAAAAAAGAAAAACATAGAAATTTTCCCTTCGTTTTTCATTCTCCATCTTGTCCCTGTTTTTTTTTCTCTCATAACTGCCCTATTTTTTATGAAGACAAAAGATGATTCAAATTACTGAATTCGAAGCGGGCGAACAATGGCCAAGGAAGAGGCGAGTTTGTTCTTACATCAAACTTAAATCGCACAATGGAAAATTTATGATGGCCTGTAAGAGTTTTTCCCTGTAACTTTCGTTATGTTTGCGTGGTCGACGACGGTGTCTTAATGGCGTCGAAGGAAACATAACTCAAGAGGTTACTTAAGGACGTCTTGTTTTCTCGAGATTGACTCCTGATTTATGAACTTCGCGGACATTCCCAAGTAAACTTGTCGTCGTCGTCAAAAAAAAAGAAAAAACTTGGGAGGCATTCTTTTCTCTACCTTCATTAGTTAGTGTTTCTCGGTTGTTTGGTTTCTTTTGTAATAAAAATAAAATAAGAGAAACCACGGAAAATCGAACAAATTTTCTTTTTTTTTTGTTTGCAGTGGTCAAGAGGATGCTCGAGAGAGAATGTTGTATTGTTTGGAGATGATTGTTAGAGAGAATGTTTTTGTTTGGGGGTGGAACAAGGTAATGGGATACATGTAATTTATACTACAGACAAATTGACCTAACCGTGATTAAATTGGATTTGTTATTCTTTTCAAAGAAGAGCTCAAGCCGTGGGGAGACTTTGATTTAGTACAACACTTCAATATTGACAGACTAATTAAGAGAGAAAAGCATATTGAATTTATAATTGAATACAGGAAATGTTGAAGATGTTTCGCAATGTCAAGTGTAAAGCGGCCTTATTGGATGTCATCTTCTATCAGTTTTCTACCAAATCAGGCATAAAATATATTGCTTTAATGAGTTAAGACCGTCGTATGAGTCTTATAGCAGTTGGCTGATTGCTATCTAAAAACTCGGTGGAAGATCTGCTGAAAAACAGTTTCGACAAAAGTAGGTAGGCGGACGCTTTAGTGCGGGAACCAATGAGCAGCCATGTGCTGGCAAACATCGTCAAAACATCTTCCAAAAAGGTGAAAGAGGGTCTATAGTAGTGAATCGATGGCTCGAGACTCCAATGGCGGGTGAGCGAGGTGTATACGCACAGCGACCACCACGACGTAATTTTCCGCACGCCGACCACCACGCCGTCAAGAGGAACAAGACGAAAACGAAAACTAGCCGAACTAGCTTGGCTGGAATCCACAAGAATCCCGTCGAGTCGGAAGATCTAGAACAACGTGGAGGAGAACCCTATTAACAGAGGCCACAACAACTGGGAGGTTCTGGTCAGAGCTGAGCGCAAAACAACCGCCCTATGTCCCATGAGGAATTAAAGGATATTAAAAAAAAGAAATATGAGGAACAGAGAGGGGACAGCAAAAACATGCCATTAGCAGGGGATGGCCCAGAACAAGCTTGATGAAAGACTGTTCAAAGAGATAGTCCTGCAGGAGAACATTGGACAGACAGGATATGCTAATGAGCGGCGATAAAGCGGGCATGTGACGCTTCCACGACACAACGCCCAAAACCCCGAAGACATCCACTGAACTTCTAGTGGAACGATGAAATCGAGTAGCGTTGAAGGGTTTGTCTAAAGGTAAGGGGGCACTGTTAGCGAAGGCGGGAACGACCAGAATTCGAGGAACTACTTATGGAATACAAGGAGGAGGAAGGGTACTTAAAAATGCTATCCGAAAGAGTAAAACGGACTACTTTAATAGTTTTTGCAAAGAAGCGGATAGTAATCCGTGGAGCGATGCTTACTGAGTAGTGTTAGGTGATAGTGATGAGTCGTCGATTAAGGGCAAGGGCTCCGCACCGATTACTTGCCCTGTAATGCTGCAAGACATAGTATGGAACGGGAATATGGACAGCCTGCTTGCAGTTAACGTAGATGAAGCAAACTTCGCAGAGGCAAGGGAGGAAGAAATTGTGGAAAGCGCTAAGAGGAGTGCTGTTGAAAAAGCCCCTGGGCTGGACCGAACAGAGCTGGCAGCCAATGTGACAGCAGCTGATTTTGCCCAAGTATTCACCGCTGAGGAATGGAAGTGACAAAAGCTTGTGCTTATTCCGAAGCAGGATGAGCCCCCAGGAGACCCGTCGGCTTACAGGCCAATATGTCTTCTCAACACTATGGGCAAGCTTTTCGAAAGGGTGATATCCAACAGACTACTCTCAAGCACCGAGGGGTAGGCGGTTTATCGGACAAGCAACTCAGGAAGGTTATATCGACAACGGATGCTTTTAATATGGCAACTAGACTACCAAGGCTCCGTCCTAGGACCTATGCTGTGGATCATCATGTATGAAGAAGTACAGGCGCTACTACTCCCGCGAGGATCGGTCGCTATTGGGTTCGCCGATGACATCAGGGTTGCGGTAGTAGGAAAGCGACTCGACGAAATCGAGAATTTCGCGAACGAAGCCATATGCGAAATAAAAAAGTGGCTCGAGAACACTGGTCTAATGGTAGCTGAGCACAAAACGGAAGTAGTGCTAATCGGAAAGAGGAAAAAGGTGGAGACCGTAGCGGTGAAAGTAGGTGACCAGGTCATCCTCTCTCAGCCCGCACTTAGTATCTGGGAGCGATGATTGAGCGAAGGTTTAACTTCGGAGTGTGTTTGACGGGTATAGTGGAAAAAGCTTTCGCTTGCGAGGATGCTGCCTAATATAGAGAGCCCCAGGCCAAGCCGACGCCTCCTCATCAAAAGAGTGGTTAGTTCGGACCTATTGCATACAGCGCGTGTGTGGGCAGCGGCATTGGAAAGAACGGGCAATAGGAGGAAGTACACTCTGCGCATCCGTTTAGTGTCCTTCAAGCATGCTGTGCATACCGTACTATTTCGGACGAAGCAGCATGCGACATAGATCGAATGATCCCGATTGATATTCTTGCAGGACAAGAGGTTGTACGACTCGGAATATGCAAGGGGGAGCCCAAGGAAGTGCGGCGGACTCTGGCGCGCAACCAGTACATCGCTATATGCCAGAGAAGGTAGAGGAATAATACCAAATGTAGAGAAGTGGGTTTTAAGGGAACATGAGGAAGTGAGTAACATAGTTCTTTAGTGGGCACGGAGGTTATAGGCCATACCTTCACCACTTCAGATTGGACGATTCACCGTTCTCTCCAGATCGCCCAAACGATAAAAAAGACGCGGAGCATGTCTTCTTTAAATACCCGAGGGTTGCGGAGCCCAGGACTGCCTTGGAAGCTAGGTAGTTAGATGGCTACTGTTCCGGCTCCGGCGAGCACCTTTGAGGGTTCCCTTTTTAAGGGTCATGCTGATAACGCCAGACTGAAGTAATGCCTTCAAGGCTCGCACCGGTGTGGACTAGAAGGGTATGCAAAAAAAGGGTGGATGAGTTTAGTCAGTATGAATCAGACACCACCGTCTGGAAGCCTATACCGATGTAAGATTGTCATCACTCTCTCGAAAAAAGGCCATTCATCCATTGAGATGAAGGGGTGTGTAGCCATGCGTCACGCTTCCTTCACCACGGATTACTCCGCCGTTACGAATGGTTACACATTGGTTCCCACACTAAAGCGTCCGACTACCAACTGGCATAGAGAACATAACATACATAAACCAGTTAGAGATGCTTCCGGTATCTAGAACTATGGATCTCTGGGACAGTAGTTAAGCGCTTTAACTCTTCGACTACTAAGGTCCTCTGTGATTTTTTCTTGTTTCCAAAGTTAATTGAACCTGTGAGTCAATTGAGGCCATGTAAGAAAATTTTGGCAAAAGTATGGAGGACTATGTCACGTTTATTATTTTGCATTTAGAAGGCTGCGATATACATACATTTTGATAGATAAATTAAATTATTGGTGTACTATATAACAATTCCATATACTTTTAACCCCAAGGCAAGCTAAATTCTAGACTGAAGTGGATTACGGAAATGCCCAACAACAAAACCACAGCCTTAACAGCTGCAATTGACATCCAATTACTTTCCTAAATAGAAACAAGGAATCATCAACAATTTCACCATAAATTGAAACTCCAGCCTCTCATTCCCATGCTGTAACCACCCTAATTACAATAGCTTGCAGCAAGTGATTATAATAGACAAACTCTCTACAGCATCAATCCATTTTGTGGTATTCCACAGGGTTCTATTCTCAAGGCAGTACCTTTCATTTGCCTGGTCACAAACACACATACAAGGCCTACCCTTACATCATGTCAATGGCACTCCAGAATACCTTAAACAAACCTGCAGAGCTGTTTCGTCGGAATTGTGTTTCGATTTAAACCGAAAGTAAATATACGACTGGCTTTCAATGGATACTCGTGTCTTAATTGTAAACGTTCATCCATCATGGTGGAGTCCATTCTCGCCAGTTTTTGATGGAATCCATGCCATGCAATTGAGTTAAGTGGTACTTCTCAATCGTATGCTCATAAATTAAGAATCTTGAGAATTATGCTTTGCCATAAAGTGGTGTATACCCACATAAACTCCGCCATATTGCTTAAGTCTACACTCTAGCCATAAGTATTCTGTGGATTTCGTATAGTGCTGGATGGAGTTTAATGTACGTTTTAATTGCTTTGGATGTTAAATGATGTTTTCAATTATTTTATTGTAGTATTTTCGAGTGATTTTTGCACTTTTAGTTTTTAGTATAGTTCCGCAAGAGATGGATTTCAATATTGTGAGTAGTCTTATCTGTCTTATATTTGCGGATCTATCTGTTGTTTCGTCTTTAATAAATAGTACTATTAGCAATGAACATGAAAACTGTTTTACAGTATTCTAACAGATTTTAGTTCTGGAACTCTTAATAATAAAAGTTTCTGAATGAATATCAATGGTTATTGTGAAAGTCGTTCAATTACAGAATGACGAGGTTCTGTTTGACTACCCCTGATGATTGAGGCGCTATGAATGGAACTTGAATCTGCGCCAAGAAACTTTAATGTAAACGAAACTAAGCAAACGAACAGTTTTATTTTAAATTTTGAATCATTGGTGAAATGTTTCTGCTTTCATATTTCCGTCGTGATTGCCTTTGGTGAGTCTTATCGAATATTTCAACCAAAGCACTTCGACAGAATATATCACTGGTCACATTTCAACCAAATTTTAATCCAATTTCTTTTATTCTAAAAGACACGATTGACTGTTTTGTTTCTAGATGGTTGATTATTATAGTGTTGGACGACTTGAACCTGATTCTCCATTAGCTGATAATTTTGAAGGTTGCAGCTGAGGCACAGTATTCAGATAAAGCCGGCTCTACACGATGGGGTGGACGTTTGATTCGAATCTTGGTTCCAATGATTGAGTCAATACCGACATCAGCCAGAACGAGTCCAAAAATGAACGTTGGACGCTTGATATTGGACATTCGTAGTTTGAGCAACAGCCACACGCTGTGTCCTACCATCAAGCATTCAACGTTGGAGGATGTTCATAGCATCGTGTAGAGCCGGCTCGTCATCATGTGTGGGCTCCTTATTTTGGAAGACTTCTACTGCCATTGCATCTAAACATAATAAGCGAGGAAGCCAGTCATGATCTATCAATGAGCGTTCTATCGCGGTATAAATGTATGGGAATAAGTGGAGTTAAATTGCGTGCTGACGTTGGTAGTAGTGTAGTGTAGGACACGATTATAAAATGAGTTTGTAATAGTTGCCTCTTGCCAGTACAATGTCATGCTTCAAATTAGGCGAGGTGTTATTGTAATGCGGAGTTTTGGTTTTTTTGTTGAAAATATTGAGTTTTAAAAATTTTTCCGTCAAGGATTTTTCAATTTGGGGGAAATTTGGAAATGTCAAATTTTACACATAATATTCTTTCCCCCCTGAGGCAAGAGAATCGCTACGGAATAGAGCGATTCTCGTACTCGAAGGATGAGGGGGTGGTAAGATAGGTCGAGAGTTGTGGTGTATCTAGTCGACTAGTTTGAAGCACGTTTCGCGCTCAATAGCCAGATCTCCATAGTCCGAGAACATTATATCTAAATTGTTGAAGAGAATCGAGTTCCATTTCCTGCCTAACTTTAATTTCTCCCGTTTTCACTTGGGTATTATACCATGCGAGATTGCACCGATTTTGGGTATGGAGCCTTGCATTAGAGGGCGATGAGTTATGGGCGTTCCTGAGACCGACTGGTTCAGAGCCTGACGGATACCCGCATGCGCCGTAAGCACTGGTTAGAGGCTTAAGGTTGTTGTTTGGGACTAGTTTAATATTATAGTAGTGTAGCCTTTTGCTGGGCGAGTGTGACAGTTACACTTCTGACTTCCTGATCATTGTTCCGCTCACTTCATATGAGTTTGGCCCCTGCTTTTAAGTGTCCGTTACGGCTTGTTTTGGGCGGTGGGGATCCGGTTTTGTCTACCGGTCATAGGTGCCCCCACTCGTCGCTGTCTTGTTTGACAGATGGCCGTGAACTACAATTTGCAGGGCTGGGGTAAGTGGTATAGCAGGGTAGCCATTTTTTTTATGTGACAGACTAGAGGCTTAGGGAAAGTCACTTTGTACTGTCGACAATCTATTTTTCTCCCGTATACACTGTCGAACAGCAGCTCTAGCCGGAAGATAGAGAGAAGATAGGAAGGAATTGTCACAACCTAGCCGCGATATTTTTATTCCATCTAATCGCAACCATTTCGCGACTCTGACATCGGGCATCGAGAACAACTCGCTGGAGTGTTATGCCTCCTAAAACGAGTTGAATATCATCAACCAACCGATGGGATGCGCTTGGTGGAGCGGGGAAGGACTGGGGAAGGCTATGACAGAAGGAATGTAAAGAGGGAAGAAGAAAGAAGGGAAGTTATGGGGAAAGTGGAAAAGGCGAAGGACCGTGGGGCTGGCTGGGATTCGAACCCGGGACCTCTGGGACAGCAGTCTGGCATCTTACCCCTAGACTACCGAGGCCTCCCATTTGTTTGGACGAGTGTTATTGTTAGACTCGTCAGGGCTGCTGGGTGATTTTGGGTATAGAGGAGACCCAACAGATACTGTACGTTTTTCGGAAGGTAAGAGGACGCGGGAGACTCACAAAGCATTTCTATCTTTAAGCTTAATGTGACCGGCCTGGAATACAGGATTGCTTTTTGTCTCAGGTCTTCATTGATCTTGAAGCCTTTGAGGCTGTTATCCAACCTTAACCCATTTTGAGATAGGCAGTTAGTATTCTGCTTTGAGGATACCTGGAAGACACCATCGGGGGTTGTCTCGGCTTCTTCGAGCTGAGATTCCCTGGTTTGGGTTTGCTCCTGCTGCTCTCTGGGTTTCGACTTGGTGGCTTCACTCTTCATTCTTCCTTCATTCTGTGCAATGAAATCATAGTATCTTGTTAGGGCCCTAAATATTTCAATGCTTTGAGAGGGTCATTTCTTAGTATGCCAAAGGACAATCACTGTCGGTCGGGTCAGCTAGTTTTAAAATAAAATATTTAGCATTTTTAAACTATATTTTTTATTTTCTATTCTTTAGCTTTTTATATGTTTTCCGACATTTTGTAGTGACTAACATATTGGTTTTAAAATGACTTCGTACAGCTTACTGTACACTCTCGTCATTTGATACCCATACCAAGGGCCTTGGAAAGAAAAAGGTAAACCACCATTTTGCGTTGACCGACATTTTAAATTGGGAATAACGGCAGCAACCTTTCATATACTTTCATTTGATACTCATAACGAGTGAGTTGAAAAAGATGGTCCGCCATTGTGTTGGCCGCCATTTTAAATTTTGAATGATGCCACATAGCTAATTTTTTTTTATGTGACACACTAGAGACTTAGGGAAGGCCCCTTTGTACTGTCGACCATGTATTTTTATTTTTGAAATGTCGAACAGCAGCTCTAGTCGGAAGATAGAGAGAGAAGTGAAGGAAAGTACTGTCACAATCTAGCTGCGGTATTTTTTTTTTTTTATTTCACCTACTCCCAACCATTTTGCGACTCTGACATCGGGGCATCGAGAACAACTCGCTGGAGTGTTATGCCTCCTGAAACGAGTTGAATCTCATCAACCAACCGATGACATGCGCTTGGTGGAGCGGGGAAGAACTAGTGAAGGCTATGACAGAAGGAATCAGGAATGCAAAGAGGGAAGAAGAAAGAAGGAAAGTTATGTAGGTTGGAAATTGGGAAAGGCTAGAACCATGGCACCGCCGGGAATCGAACCCGGGACCTCTGGGATAGTAGTCAGGCGCCTTACCCCTAGACTACCGAGGCCCGATTGTCTTCTACTTGTCATACCCTTTCATTTGATACCCATGTTGGGGGTTGGGGAGCACAATTGCAAAATTCGGCCGCAAGTTGATCGGTTATATGGAAGTGGGTCAAATTCGAGGTGGAAGATTTCTTAACAAACAATATGCAAGATACAGGCGAAGCTAATATAAAGAGTATAAAAAGGAAGGTGGACAACAGGGGTGCCTCACTGCACAAATTACTTTATAGAGATTTATGGATATTTATGATCCCACTGGTGACAAGGATCCTGTGAAGTTTATCTGGCCCCAATTTAACGCGCGAATGCAAAATGTGACCGCTAGAATAAAGATTTTTAGCCCATATGCAGGAGAGCTTAGAATGTGTTGGTAGAAATAAAATCAATACTACTATAAAAAGTTTTAACATTAATTACACAGTTCCCTTGTCGCCCGGAGCACCATAATTATCTTTAAGGGGACTCTTCACTGAAATGGCTAAAATCTGAACCGCTAGACCGATTTAGATGAAATTTTGTGTCCGAATAGTTGTTATCGAGTAAAAAACAAAAGCACAATCAGTTGTCGAAAAAAAAAAATTTTTAAGCAACATTTTTGTTAATAAACATCCGAGAAAAGGGGTATTTTCCGCGAGCTCCTTGCACGCGAATTTTGAATCGATTTTATTTTTGTTAGTGCCAAAATGTTCAGTAATTAATAATAAACAAAACTGTCAGACAGAATTTTGATATCTTTTTTTGTTTATTAACAATCCACAAATATGTCTGGCGATGTCGAAAAACAGCCGAAAATCTCGATTTTATTACATTTTTGTTTATAACTTTATGAATTTTTAAAATTTCAAAATTCTGTCTGACAGAATTATTCAGTTATAAATTTCGAACATTTTCCACTTTGGAACGACTGATCGCTTGTTCCAAAGGAATCTTGGAGCGTTGAAGCGTTTTGTAACAATTTTTTTTTAAATTATGCAACAAATTAAAAGAAATAAAAATTGTTGTAAATCTGATTTAAAGTAGCAAAGATTCTTAAGATTTTTTCTACCATTTTAAAGTTACTTAATATTCAAAAGAGTAGCGAATTAACGAAAAACTTTTAAAAGAAGTAAGTCCTACTCTACACCGAATTACTAATTCGCCAGTGGCTTCACTGATATTCTCGGGAACCAAATTTGACTTAATCCTCTTAAAAAAAAGTTTGTAATAGAAATATGAAGTGCTTACATTATAAATATCGTCGGCTGTTTAATATGGTACTTAAGGCGGCTTTTATGTAGATTAAATCCGATATTTCCACGAATTAGTAATTATTTTCCCCTTCACTGAACTGTGGTTTATTAAAAGAGATTTCAACTAAGATTATTTTTGAACTGTTAAAATTTTGGATATTATGTGAGAAAGGAGATTCTATGACTAAGTATCACAAGGCACAAGCTAGTACGCAAGTTAGTTAATTTTGTAGTTCATTCATTAATGTATATGTATGTTATATGACAGAAGACGATTCAAAGTTATTTTCTGCAAATGTATACACGTCAAATTTCGATCATTTCAAAACCAAAATATACATAATACCATAAGGAAGATTTGTGAAGAGAGTAATTTCTTACGAAATAATGTCAAAGTTCTAGGGACAACATTTGTATTAACAAATAAACATCGCTAGCCTTAGAGCAATCGCATGCAAGATGTGTTTCTATTTAAAAGCCGAGAGTGGAGAGAAGGAATCCTTTTGCAAAGTCTTAGAAGAAGCAATACTCTTATGACGACCTCGGTAATTCAGCGGTTAAGGTGATCGACTACGATATCAGTTGTTCGTGACGCGACTCCTTCCAGAGGTATGATCCTTAATGTATCCACCTGTTAAACCTAGATAACATCGCTTCTTTGTTTACAGTAAGGCAAGCTCCTAACCTCTTTCCTAGCATCGTCTTTCGGCAGTGTAGTTTTGCGCCCGGTACAGTAGGCTATATTGCGTTCCATCAGCTGATCATATGAAAAAAAATGCTTCTTTCGCTTGGATCGCATGGACGAAAAAGCTGGAAATACACAAGGCAGTTAGTGACAATTTTCTTTGCTTTTTCAATTGTGGATCTATGAATAATCCTTTTGTGGAATTTAAAATATCCTTGGCAGATCGAACTTTGATGAAAAATACTCTCGAATTTTTGCTTCTGATTCCCGTCTTCTTTGAGTGAAATCTTTACGAGTGAAAACTTATATGGGCGAACATTTTATGAATATGTAGCCGCTAAAATCTCGGGTACTCCTGCATAAGGGGAAGCAAAATTCTCACGCTTTTTCTTAGAATTGGATAAATTTCCACGGTTGAGTTTGGGGACAAACGTACAGAATATTTATCGTGTTAATAAAAATCAGTTCCTCTTATAAAAGACAATGAAGTCACGGAAACACTTTTTCAATTTTTTTCATCCAAATTTTAATTTTTTTTAAATCTTCAAAACTGAAGAAGCGCCCTCAGCCAATTGCGCCCGGTGTAAGTGCACCATTTGCCCTTATGAAAGCGCCGCCACTGCCTTTAAGCATAATATGCGAGGAAGCCATTGCCTTGTTCAATCTTACTGTCAAAAATTTTGCTTCACTCTAGCTATTGAATAGGGCATGTTTTATTCTATGGCAGAAAAGTGTAAAGCTGAAAGACTTCTGTGTTGAAATCGAAACTATGATTTCAAATATGCTAGCCAGATGCCTAGAGCTGGGATATTGAGCCTGACGAAAACTATTTTGAAGGAATATTCGAGGAAATAGGAGATTCTATAATTCTCTAAGAGTAAATAGCGAAATTGCATCATCGAGTTTGGCCGTTTGTCAAACAAATTTTCAGTTTTTTGTAGGCACGATTTAGGTTGTGAAAATAAATCGATCGAAATTAGGAAATCCAATCACGCGACATTTTTGCAGGATTAGTAATGCAGAACTAGGCAAGCGGGATACGCGTGATTTGTTCAGTAGAATCACTTACTATAAAAACCGGAACTAAATAGAGAAATACTGGCAATATTGCAAAGTATTAATAATAATAGATTTAGGCTCTCCGTACACGAATCGACTGATTTGCAATTCCAGGTGCACACGCACTGTGTCATGATATTGCCCGTGTACAGAAGTGAGAATCTATACACTCTACATATACAAATTGAGATCAATTTGAAACTAGTTTGTGCTGCTGGCGTGAGACTGCTCTTGCCAGTCGGAAGCGATTTCAGTTGCGTGGTTGTACTTCATCTGAACTACTTGACCTTTTACCAAAACCTCGTGACTAAAAACAAGGTGGGCACAGAACATCGATTGATGCAAAATCAGTTGTGCTCGTGTGTGGACAAAGGTTTCATTTTGATTGCAAACTAATTGTGGCCATGATTATAGTGAAACTAGTATGAAATTGGGATTGGAAATCTTCGTTAGATGCAGATATCAATTTACTAAGCAAAGCAGCAATAACACAAGTGAGTCATTGATCACTTCTAGCTTGTTAACAGGACAATGATACTTAACAGGAAAGTGATCAGAAAATTTTAGTCCAATAATGATTTAAAGATATGATTGCTTCATTGGCAGAAACATTTTTTCGTTTTGAAGTTTGATGTCGGTTTCGATGAATCTTTTTGTCTTAGTCCCTCAAGGTAGACCAAATTCTGGCATACTACTTCCTTCGCCCAATTGTGC
This sequence comes from Thereva unica, assembly GCA_949987705.1. Taxonomy (NCBI): domain Eukaryota; kingdom Metazoa; phylum Arthropoda; class Insecta; order Diptera; family Therevidae; genus Thereva; species Thereva unica. The sequence continues at coordinate 31,453,970 of OX465281.1, read as the reverse complement.
AGAAACGGTCTTAATTCGCATACTGATATGTCACAGGTGTTCTGATCCTAGAAAAACTGAAGCTGCACCATTTGCAGTACACTATTTTGTTGCTTTGGTGTATGTTATTCATTTCAGAATACTATAATGATTATTAGCGAGAGCTGTGATAATACCGGAGACAGACTTGTGGTATAGCAATTGAGATCGGGATATTGCAATATTGCCATATTGCAATATAAAAATGTGAAGACACACTTGCATTAGTATACTGAGTTATTTGATTGTCATTTATCTGTCAGATTTGCAAATCGAAAAAAATTATTGTTCTGCAGTTAAATTGAAATTAAATATGAATAGAAATATTGTGAAATTATTATTAATTTATATTAAAAATAAAAGTGAAATAGAAAATTGAAGAATTAAAATTCTGTTCGAAATTATTTTGGGTTATGCCCAGACTATTCTTCGGTTTAAATCTAGGGTATACTGAGCTATACCACGAAGTTTTTCTCAATTGGGATATTGAGTTTCAATGTTGAGTATACTGAGTATATACCGAGATTTTTTCTCAGTATATAGAGACACACCTGAAGTATATTGCAATATTGCTCATATTGTAATTACTATACCACAAGTGTGTCTCCGGTATTACCTGTACATAGCCCCGATAGTTTATGATGCTGTTTGCCTAAGGTCAATGCCTGGCCGTCTGAACTGAAAACGATGGTAGATCTATTAATGCCTTTGGAAAATATTTCTGCGCAAACTTCTATACTGCAACTAGTTTGTCAAAATTTAACGTGAGCTCTAGTGTGTCGGAGCATATGGTCATCACTTTAAAGGTCACGCGTGTTAGAATGCTTAGATGGACAACTAGTAGTCCTGACTTAAAAGTGTTGCTCTTTTGCAGTCGCAATGCACGATTTGTTTTTCAGTCTAATGCGTAAGATAGGTACTTGGTGCAGCTGAAATACTACGGTAGGTAACAACAAGTTTCAATTTTTTAGAGCTGCTCTTCTTTTTTTATGTGTGGAAGACTAGAGGCTCAGGAAAGGCCCTTTATACTGTCGACAATCTATTTTCTTCGTATAGAGTGCAATTTCGAACAGCAGCTCTAGTCGGGAAGGAAGGAACTGCCACAATCTATCTGCAATATTTTAGTCCACCTACTCCCAAACATTACTATCGCGACTTTGACATCGGGGCATCGAGAAATAACTCGCTGGAGTGTTATGCCTCCTGAAAGAAGTTGAATCTCATCAGCGCTTTGGCCGAACGAGGAAAGGATATGGAGTCTGTGTCAGGAGGAATCAGGAATGTAAAGAGGGAAAGTGGAATAGGCGAAGGACCGTGGAGCTGGCTGGGATTCGAACCCGGGACCTCTGAGATGGTAGCCAGACGCCTTACTCCCTAGGCTACCGAGGCACCTTTCCTTGCGACGCGAAAACGAAAACCTAGCCAAACAGGCCCTTGGCTGGAATCCGCAAGTATTCCGTCGAGTTGGAGGGCCTAGAACAACGTGGAGGAGAACCCTATTTAGCAGAAACCGCAGCAACTGGGAGATCCTGGTCAGAGCTGAGACCTGTCGCGCAAAACAGAGCCCGCTGGAGGGCAACTGTTTCTGCCCTATGTCCCATGAGGGATTAAAAAGGAATAAGAAGAAGATAGATAATCATTCCACCGTGGGGCATTTATTTTTGATTTGTAATATACTTTCTTAATTAATAAAAATTAAGTTTCTATATTTCCTTTTCCACTTCTTGAGTCTCATATTAATAGTTTATCGACCTCTTCACCTTAATCAAGATAATTTATAATGGATGATGAAAGATGACTATATAAGGATATACATTTGTCGTGTCCATTTTTTCTTTCTAGAATGGGTTTTATAGCCTAATTTTAGAGCGCTTCAAGTCATTCGCTTATGCAGATTAGGTTTGTTACTAAGAATTTTATGACTATCGAAAATAGAACGGAATTTTATAGCGCACCATGCAATGATTTTTATCACAAAAAGGGGTTTAAGGTTGTTGTCCTTAAGATTAAATTGATTAAGAATTTTGCTATAAGAAAATATAATAAGAAAATTTTTATTTTGCTTACAACGCCTCTTTTTATCAGTGTTCCTATCGAATTCTCATTTCTCGAAAATAACACCTCAACCTTTTAATAACCACGAAAGCCACTAATACATCACATCACATGCTTCCGAAACAATCCAATTTAAATACCACCGCAAATGCTCAGTAATTTCGCATTCTTAAGCACACTTTGAAGGTGATTCAACTATTTTAATAGCATACTAAAACCTACGAAAAAAATAATATTTGCGCCTTTATTAAATGGAGTTGAATCACTGCTAAGAATGCGTGATGGTTTAATATCCTTCGTTTGTTTACACCATACGAGGCTCATTACTCATAGTCTCCAGCGGGGCAATAAGGAAATTCAACGCGGGTGTGTTTTTCGCACATAACCTAAAAAAATAAAATACATAGACCAAAAAAAGAAAGAAATGATGAATGAATTTGATTTTATTCCTGTACGGCTACTATATTATACGCATCATGGAAATTTATTAACCCTAAGAGAGCTTTGACCATTTCCTGCCTCTCTCCAACACAAAAGTAGCCCAAGGAATTTTCAAGAAATATTACCGAGAGGATCTTATGCTGGTAATCAGGTACCACCCTAGAGGTCAATAAGCCCTACCTCAAACTCTTTTTGCAAGTGGATAACCTACAACCTCCTATTTATATATATGTATATACCTAAGTATATAAGAAAAGGACGAAATGCGTGTTCATGCGGAAAAGCCTATTTCTCTTAATGCGCAGTAAATTTAGGGTGGTCTTCACTTTACCCTAATAAGAATTAGTCACGCAACATTTTACCTGTAAAGTGGAATCTTAATGAATAAATCCCCCCAAAAACCTCCCCCGCACAACAACCACCCCAAAAAAACGAAAGAAATAAAACAAAAAAAAAATTCAGTCAAGAGCTGACACATAAATAAGTAATGAGTGAGTGAAGGATGATAACTAAAGAATAAGGATTTCGAGGAAAAGATACGTGTTGGTGTTGAAAAGGAAATTTTCTGTTTCTTCAATCTTACCCAGGAATATGTCATCATCATCAATGTTTTGTGAGCTAGCAAGTGTGGCAATTGCCGCCATTGCTCTACAAACTTCTATCAATGAGGGTGGCGGTAAGAGTGCCACACTCAATGGTGCCCGACTTAAAATTTCTCCCGACAACATTCAAGAGAAAAATCTCCGCTTACCTGGAATTAAAAGAAAAAAGAAAATTAGTTTACTAATTTATTAACAATATTTTTTTAATTAACTTAAACTAATTTTTTAATGTTCTTCAGATACTCAAAATATTTTATTGGTAACTATAAACTTTATTTTAAAAGATTTACAAGAGATGGCACTACCAGCACCTGACGATATCGATCCAGAATGAAGCCAAGTTCAAACTAATAAAATTAGAAAACGGGAGGGTGATAAAACTGCCCCTTGTGGAACCCCTGCAGAGATGCCGTGGGGTTTGTATTTGACGCCATCCATTATTTCCCTGATGAAATGGCCGAACTGGATCAACTCCAATAGACTAGAGTTTAGGAAAGAGAGCTGATTGCCACACTCGATAAAAATCTTTTGAGATATTCACAGCAACCAGATCTGACTCAACAAATCGATTCAACGTTTGGTTGAGGTATCTGTCTACAGTAAAAAGCCAAAAGTTCTCACGTCCAAATTCGATGATTTTGAGGTTATTGCATTTCTGTATTCAGTATTTTATTCTTAATCATTATTATAAGTCTTGTCTTAAACTGAACTGTGGTTGCTGAGTTATCATTGGAACTGCAAAAGTGGTTATGTGCACAATTGCGCCAAATAGAACTTTGGTATTTCAACATTGAATAACTGATTTCGACAAATGTACATGCTTCTGAAACGTCATTCATTTCCGTCAGCATTTTAGCTAAGACCGAAAGAATACCGAGCATGATTTTTGGAGCATAATTCTGATGACGAACGAAGCTCATTTTACCCTCTCTGGAGGAGTCAATAAACAAAACTGTTCTCGTTCTTTGGATTTAGCTGCACTAGACTTTTTTCTGTGGGGTTATTTAAAAAGTAAAGTTTATGCCAACAAGCCGAAGACGAACTTAAAGCTAACATTAGAGCCGAAGTAGCTGCTGTAACGCCCGAAATACTGGCCAAGATGAGTTGATTTTTGCGTATCGAATGAAGGTGATTATTAAATGCACATTATATTCAAAAACTGATTTAAAATAAATGGTTGAGAATATCCTTAATAAATCTTGCTCATTAAAATCGGTTAAAAAATATCAGTGTTATTCAATGTTGAAAAACCGAAGGTCCATATTTACAAAAAGCTTTGAAGGCGGTTTTCTCGAAAAACATATTTTTCACATATGGGCAAAGCTGTTAGGCCATTCCAACACGAGGGGAGTACCCCCGCGCGCGTACCTTGTCGAAAAAAACCTTTGCTCCCAGAACCATGGTCCCTTGTGCAGGAATGGCCTTAAGCACACTGAAAGACTCCACTAAAGTTGTATTATTTGTCATTTAGGCTGAGCTTGTGTTTCCAAGAGTCTGGATAAACCCCGTAGGGCTATATAGGGCAAAAAGCTTTGAGCAGAATTTTAGCTAAAGGTGAGGCACATTTATTTAAAACTAGGAGGTATATTGGCAGGTCCAGTGGATTTGTTGACATCAAATTTTTTGAGGCTCCTATATTCCTCGTGAATCCTGAAAAAGACTTTGTCCGTTGAGTGTGTGTGTGTGGATACTAGTAAGTCGTCTTTGCTCCAAAATGCAATAGAAGAAAGTTTTCGTAAGAAGCACTTGAAGCTTTTGTGACGTCAAAAGTAAGAGCAAGCGAAAGACATAATTTCGGAGTTAAGGACCAATTACAATGAACGGATTTACGCGGATTTAGATGTCAAAAAATTCCACTGTGAAATTCTGATCCGGCTATTTAACTGCATACTTGGTTAACCAATCCATAACATAAGTCGTTTTTGTGGTATATATTAAGTGTGAAAGGTAAGGTTCTGTCGTTTTTTTAAGAAAACTAAATTATTATTTTTTTCACTTTTTATTTATAATTTAGTCCAAAATATAATTTTATTCGTTAATTAAAACTGTCTGCTAGCATTTTTGAAGCTCATCCAATCTCCTGCCTGGCGTCCTTGCTTTTGGAGGCGCAATAGTGCTCTTCTTTGATTGGGGTACCCAAATACTAACATCCATTAAGAAAATTTCGCAGCGAGCTGGAAAGGCTAGTGACCGATGGTGCGATATCCTGAGCACATGGAGGTGAAGATAAAATTTCCTAACTCAACTATGCAAGTTTTTGTGCGGTTTTCGCTACCACATGTAGGTACTCCATATTTGGCAATATGTCAAGTAGTTCAAATGAGCGCAAATTTCAAATCGGGCTAGTTTCTGTTGACCCGTGTGTGGATTCCCACTGATGTACACGGGCAAGGTCACGAAACAGTTCCGTACGCAACTGGGATTGTAAACCAGTCGACTCATGTGCGGCGGACCTAAATTGATAGCAGGTAGTATATATCTCCTCTCCTGTAGTGCCTTATCGCGCAAGAAGTCCTAGAGCAAATCGTTCCCCAATTGCTCTTAATCCATAACGCACATTATCTTTCTGATTACCGGTCCAACATAGGTAGGAAAACGTCAAAATACTCAAAATGCATGCAAGAAGCACTTTACTACCTGGTCTCGAGCTGGTGCACCAGTGTACGACAGTGTCAATCTTGACAAAACAGTCCTAGTACTATTTGCCTGGAAATGGATATTCATAGAATTGACTGATCTCATTTTTTCAGGGAAAGTTTTAAGGGATGGATGCACAATAAGAGTTGCTGAGCTGACAGTGGACAGCTACTGAACCTGTGCACTCGCATGACAGAAGCTCGACTCGCCTTTCTAGTCACAAAAGTGCGAGATGCATGCCTAACAGTGGACAGCTATTGTACTTGTCTACTCGCATGTCAGTAGCTTTCAAAGATTTTAGTAGCTATACACTTTACCAGGTACGGTCATTTCGGAATACCCTGCAAGTTGATGTCCGAGTCTCATGCGAGCTGCTGCTTGTTTCGTGTTGGGGAAGGCGAGAGGTTAGTAAAAAATCGGATACGAATCGTACCGACCGACACGCACATAACAGTAACTCGTATGGCCCGATCACATGGTGCAAGTAGCTGCATTGCAGTAACTAACTAGGCCAGCTCGCATGCTGACTCGCACTGTAGAACCCGGTTATAGACCTCTCACAAACGCATAATACTTAGGGGTGACATCAGATGCCAAAATCCTTTAGTACCAGCACATGGAAAACCTGACGAACAGTTTCCGCAGATTTCTGTGGGTTTGATATAGAGCTTGTGGATTCACTTTGGGTCTACAACCAAAAACCATGAGCTACAAATACACTGCCATCATTATAAGGCCTATGATTACAAGCTATTCGCATATCGCCGGCAGTTCTGCTGAATTGTGCTGGATATGCTATCAGACTGTATGCAAGGATTTGAAAGTTACAGCAACATTTCGTTAACATACAAGAGAGTCTATCTAAGGTTTTCACTAGGATACCACAAGACGAGTTCGAGTGGGTAATGGATGCTTGTATGACACAGATATGGGGGCCTGGATTTGAGCTTCGGCGCATCTATGAATCTGTGAAAACTTAAGAAGGGCCTATGATAACAAGCAGATATTTATGTTTGGGAATGTCAACCCGCCTTGGACAAAATGGGTATTATTAGTTGGTTCGCTCTTATGCGGAGCTTGGCCATCGAGCTGCGAGCGCAATAAGAAGGCGGACACCTTGGTCAGAGAAAACTAGGTTTAGAGAAACCGTCTATTGGGCTCCCATTAGAGCTTTGACGATTGGAGTTGAAAAAATTCAGCGAATTAGCGATTGCTTTTTTCTGGGCCCGGCTCTTAACGCTGCCAGGGAATTATTGAGGTCCAGGAGGAAGGATTTCCACTGGGCACTGAAATTACAACCTATGGATTCTCGGAAGGGCTCAGTTCTTCCCGTACGCGTAAAAAACCAACACCCTCTTGACCCGGTTTTTTAGAGCTAAGTCAATACCAATAATATTGAGTTTAGCTAGCCAGAGAGGGGCGTCATAGTCTATCAAAGTCTTTGAAAAACTAAATTAGGTTTATGTAGATATCCGGCCCAGATTTTAAAACAACATATTTAATGACTTTCAACCTCAAAAATATTTACAATATCCTTCTTGCTTGATCCTTAACATAATTGAAAATTTATTTTGATGAAATTTGCAAAAGAAAATACTTTCATCATTTTCATGCTGTTGACAATTTCCATCATGCTTCATAATTCCTTGATAAAAGCGCCTTCAAAGAAAATATTTTGCGTTGTTAACAAAAATTGCGCATCCAATTACCCCCGACAGTTTGTACTTGAATTAAAAATAATTTCCGCAAGCGGAGTCGAAGGACATTTTTCAAAGACATTTAATAAAGCTTTCATACTGCAAAGACTCATTACTCTTTAAGACCATCAACAACAATATTTTAAAGTGAAAAGGCGGAAAAAGAATTGCCCCAACACAAGAGGGCAATTTATGATAAGTCCTTTCTCTCGAGGACTTTCAAGCTGCAATAGTCTTTTTTATTTTTCGTTGAAATAATTAAGAAAAAGTTAATTGAAAGGACATCAAGGATACTCCTGCAAATTATTATCAGCCATTTAATTTTGTGTGCGAAAATGGCTGGAAAAATAAATTTCATGAAGCACAAATCGAGGATATTAAGAGCATTTTCGAGTCGTAGTTTTCAAGGATATACTCAAGTCACTTTTTAGCGAATATTAGACGAACGTTGGCTGAGAAAAATGTAATTAATGATTTAAGCTTAACCATGCAGAGTCGTCAGATGTTCTGCTCCTTGAGTTGATTGCATTAATGTAGACGGCTAGACAGAGACTATAAAGTCTCCGTTTTGTAAAATTGAATTTCTGGTCCCAGGAGACGTCCTGTTATCATAGCAGAAGTGCCCAATGCAGTTTCTTAGTTACAGTATAGTACACCCAGTAGAGTAACTTTATTATATCTCATGAAAAGAATGTATCCATAAGAAGGAAAACATAAACAGCTTGGCTATTTGGAGGAAAACAGAATTTACAGCTGCTATAAAAGCATCTGCACGGAGCTCAACATGGTGATGATAACCTGTCGAAGTATGGTTTTTAGGGTTTTAAACCAGTTTCAAGACGATACATTGATTTGATTAATCGGCCATTCTTAAAGCAACAAGGGCGCATAATGTTTGGCTATACATTGTTAGCTCTTTACTTTAACTATAGAGAGGGGGAAGGTTTAAATCTCTATGGGAGCCCAATATAAAGCATTGACTTAAAAAGAGTTTTATTTAAAAATATATTGCCACTGAATAATATAAAAAAAAAAGATAAATTATATTTATATAAGCTAGAAATATTCCCAAGCCTACTTGGAGTAAGCAAGAAAATATTCCTAGCTTACTTGGAAAAGTACATTTGGGGGACGCGAAGTAGTTGCCGACACAGCCTAGCTTCTTTGCATTACCTCGTTGCAATGTATGAATTAGGTGTGCTAGTCAAAATAATAAATCTGATACAGCTAAGCCACCTCGACGCAAAATACGGGTAAGTGCTCAGAACACTCTGACAAATACCTTCAAATTTAGAGCTCAAACAAGATGATGGGCTAACGCCTTGTTTTTAATGTAGGTACTATTTCGCACATCGTTATCTGATAAAATCTCGGGTATTTCACAGAAAGACAAACTTTGAATTATATAAGAGGAAGGCACGTGGAGAATTACATATAACAATGAGTTAAATCAAGTCTACGACGATGTAAATCTATTATCCATCATAAAACTAAACAGATTTTGCTGTGCTGGATACGTTGCACGCATGCTAGACGTAAGAGTAGCGAAGAAAATTCCATTGTCAGTATAGAAGACCCATAGCCAGATCGGAAAAAACGGTAGACGGATGTTGGGATGTAGCAGACGCGGAAACATTTATCCATACATCGAATTTAAATCAAGACGACTGAAGGAAAAGAATATAGGAAGCCCCTAAACTCAATTGGAAGACGAACATCGACGAAAGGGTAAAGAAAGCCTGTATAGCCTTCTACGCCTGTAGAAAGACTTTTGGCAGAAGATGGAGTTTCAAGCCAAAGATGGTCCTATGGATGTATAACAGTTGTGGTACGCTCAATTCTCGCGTATATGTCACTAGTATGGTGGCCAGCGCTGAGTAGGGCCTATAACGTTATAAAGTTGGGAAGGGTCCAGAGAGCGAGTAACAGTACAGTAGAGGCAACAGGGGCCATGCGGTCATGTCTCACGAAAGCTCTCGATGTTCTCTTGCACCTACTCCCTCGATCTTCACATCAAACATCTAGCCTCGTGAAGTTCCTTCAGACTGTGGGAGTCCGGGGCGTGGACCTCAAAACCCTACGGAAATAGAAATATTTTGAATTTAATGCCTGAGGGGATGGTCGCTACACCCACAGACTACCTTCCCCTACATTGACCTTTAGGAAGGACTTCTCCGTCGAACTTCCTTCAATAAGAGAGTAGAGAAACGGAGATGTCCTGCGAAAGTTCGATGTTCGGGGTTTATCTAGAGACCTTTGGCCTGGCACCACCCGGTATACGCTAGTGTCTCTCAAGCTGATGTGCTGGCGATTGTGAAGGCCTGCCAGACAATGAATTTAGAACTTACACACAGATGTAGAATTGGAATTTTTATAGACAGCCTCTATAAAATCTCTGGATTCAGTAATAATGCGCTCGAAATTAGTAATGCGATATAGAGCTGAGCTAGATAAACTTGGTAGAAAGCACAACGAGACTATCGTCTATGACCGAGAATAAGAACATAGAGGGGAACGAGAGAGCCGACTACCTAGCCAAGCAAGGAGTCTCTCTCCGGAGCTCGCAGACCCCAGCCCAATTGATGGAGCCAAGAATGCTATGCCATTGCGCTCATTCACTCCTTATTAAACCATCCATGTGGTCTAGGTTTTATAGATTTGGAGGAATGAGCAATAATATAACGAATTCTGGCCATTACATTTAAAATTTTGGTATTGCAGTGAGAGCGGTAAAGTTGGGAACACGGTTCTGGAAACAGATACCAGTTAGCCAACTTTGAAGAAACGAATAAGACCCAACTAGTTGGTTTCCCCATAATGCCAAACAGTTCTTCTATAGAAGCTAACTTTATACATAGTTTATGTATGGGAAATAAGTGCCTTGGTCTGCAGCCCTAAGTAAAAATAAGACTCCCCCGTTCTTAGCCTGAAACAGGACTCTTGTATGGCACCCAAATGAGAATAATACGCTTGCGTAAAAAATTTACTTTTCCAAATTCAGCCCGCTACAGACACGTATCAGTAAAAGCCCAACTGGAAAAAGAGGCCTCTTCGAATAATGTTGAATGTCTTCTAGGCGAGGGTTTAATACCCCCGAAATGTCTCGCTTTGCCATGACTTTAACATTAGCATGTCTTTGAAAGAGAGGTCTTCTTCTGAACCCAAAAAAAGAGAGTACTTCTATAGACTTCCCAATAGAGTTGAGATGGAATACTCCCGTGAAACTAGCTGTAGACTGAAATTGGAGATCTCGTCTTGAGTTCTAATACAGAATAACGCAATCCGAATAAAGCAGAAGTTCGAGTACTCACGAGCACAAAATAGTAAAAAAGCAGAAAGGAACTTATCACCGAATTAAACATAAACGCAGTCCACGGTATAAACTCTGCAACCAATGACTGAAAACCTATTTGGGTTATCTCCTTTATTTATCTTATTGGGAGGTCTGCTTCATTTCAAGCTAGGAGACACAAGGAATAGTCCAAATTATATGTACATTCACACTTCTTCCAGACTGAAGGGAGCAAAATTGGAGCTTTAAGAAATTACATAGGATGAAGAAAACAGGCAATTTTCTTGATGAATAAAAAGGGTGCCATTAGCATACTCAATAGATCTGTTCTCGTTCGTTTGCTTAGGTCAAGCAGGATTAGACGTCGTTAATACTTGGGGGACCTGAAGGAAAAAAGACACTCGCGTTTGGAAGTTTGGAACTATTGAAGCAGCGTTGTGCATATCTCTATAGCAGAAGCATTTTTAGAGATTATTGTAGCCATAATTAGTACAGGGCGCATTTATTCGCTGCGCAACTAGCACGCATATATGCTTCCAAAAAACTTGATTTACGCTTGAATATACCAACTAAATATTTTCTCTCGTTAGGGATTTGTCTAGGATGACTAACCATTCAGTGCCAGTTATTCGTCTCTGCAAAAAACTCGGAATTCCTGCCAGAAACATTGGTGCCATTCGAATAATTTAGCCAATTTACATTGTGAACGTTGAAATTAACCGAAACAATGATTTCATACTACGGATGGAAGAATAAGAATTCGGAGATATGATAGAAAACAGAAGAAAATGATGTGATGAGGAAGTTCTATTTTAGCACCGAGATGGTTAAAATCAGAAAATATACTGTTGACCACTTTCCAAAAGCTACACATTTCCCAATATGTCAATTCCCCTATGAAGAGAGAGAGTATTCACTAAAATGCACCTATAAACTTAGTAACAATCTAAGTCGTCAGTTTGATTAAAAATCTTATCTACACATCCTTAAAAGATAACTTTGAACCCTTGTGGCGCCATATCCTGCATGTGACTCATTCTCATACACGTTTGTTTTTTTTTTGTTTTCCTTTTTTTTTTTTTTTTTCAAATGACGTGATTTTGGGCAATTTGAATGCAGTTCTCGCTTTTAATGCAAGCAGATTTCGTGACATGAATTTGCTTATGCAAAGTGAGTCCTTTAATTAATTTTTATTTTGCTCTATGTATGTGTGTGAATGTGTGAAAAAAGAAACGAAATTCAAAAGCACACACGGTTTTATCAAAAAAAAAATACTTGAAAAAGGATCAAAAAACGAAAAAAAAGTAAAATCCAAAGAGAATTTCTAAAATACAAATTTTTTTTTGAAGTCACTATGTGTACTAGAATTTCAGTAAAGGAATAATCCTTGTTTCTGTGATCCACATCATTTCACAATTTAATGGGAAATGCAGCACTGACAAAGGATTCTGTGGTGAGCATCTTCAGGCACAAAAAAAAAACAAAAAAATGAGAGGAGTCGAGATCCTTTTTATCAAAAAAAAAAAAAAAAAACCAAGTTAAGTGGAAGTGAAATGAAGAAAGCTCATCCTTTGTCCTGTTGAGAGTTCATTCTGTATGTATTGAGGACACACCGAAAAACGTCTTATTTATTCTTTATTTATTTTCTATTTATTTTTTTTTTGGTTGGTGAAGAATACTAACAAAATTCGTAGTTGGTTTTTCTTACTGCGTATTAAGTAAGAGCAACAAAAAATAAAGGCTTAAAGTATGAAGGAAAATACGCGTAAAATTTTTTCTTATTTTTCTTTTATATTTTTAGATATATGTATGTTTGTATGGAAAGGAGTTAGAGAAAGTAGAGAGTGGAAATTGAAAGGTGCGTGCATCTGAAAAAAAAAACAACATCGGAAATAAGCTTAAGGATTATCGGAAACTTTATCCAAATGCTTGAATCTTGTTTGGCTTCAATTGGTTCAAGTCACATGTAAGTAAATTTAAGCGTGCAAAAATAAAATATACACATATACACACAAAATCGATTTATAGAAGAGTGTTGTCATAACTATAGTAGGTATATGCCAGGTGAATGCCAGGTATTTTTATGTAAGAATTCAATTTTTTTTTATGTGAAAGAGAGTTGGGAAAGTGGAAAAGCCGAAGGCCGTGGGGCTGGCCGGGATTCAAACCCCGAACCTCTGGGATGGTAGCCCAACGCCTTATTCCCTAGGCTACCGAGAACCTGTTGTATTGTTATCATTATTGTTACTGCAAGGATATTTACCTAGTATCAAATTGGCCTTCTTCAGTCCCATCGCTGAAAGGCTCTCGGTTGCTAATTTAATAGTGATGAGTAATCCAGTTGTTATGATGTTTAGCTGTATTAGGGCATCAAGCAATGCACTGTTTATAGAATTTACAATAATGCACAATGATATTAAAACCGTTGAGCATTTTACCGTATCAGATTGAGCAGACGCCACGTTTGGAGATTTTAATCCCTTTTTATTATTATATTATATTTAATATCCTTTTTTTTGTTTGTTTGTTGATTTTATTAAAATATTTTGACACTATCTAAACAATATTCATAATTATTGTTTCTTGAAACTATGAGCTACACACACATACACCGATAAATAATTGAAAAAAGTATTAAAAAATTTTGTTGTCGTTTATCACGTATGAAATTATTCATCGAGGGGCGCTAAATCAGGTCCTGTGATTTTTCAAGGATATAACACAACTAAGTTCCCGAAGACTATGTACTATGCTCATCAACCGGCACAAGACCGGGTATCATCACACATAAAAACAACAACAAAAAAATATATATTGTGGCACACGGATGTTCTCAATGGTGCATCGCGCGGCTCCCTTCTTATACCCCCTATTCCCCTGCAACAACAACAAAAACAACAGAAAAAAAGGATATTCTAGTGCCGGTTATGGTGAACTTTTTGGCCACCCTTTGCCCTTGGCCCCAAGGATTCCTTTTTCTCTTCCTGCTGGTGATGGTGCTGGTGCTGCTGATGTTGCCGCTGCTGCTGCTGGCTGGTGTTGGATGTTTCCTGATGATGGTACACAGGGACGAGATAACGAACAAGGATGATGGTATGGTGTATGGATGTTGGTGGTACTGCTGGGGCTGGAATGATGGTGGTGTGGTGGTGGTGGCTTTTTTGAGAGATCAATAAAGTTCGGTCGCCTCACAATCCACAACGAACGTCAATGTTCGGCGAGAACTGAAATTATACTGAGGAAGGTGGTGGTTTTTTAGTACCCTTCTTTATAGGGTGGGTGGACGGGTTTCCCCTTGGTTGATGTTGCTTTATTTTTTTTTTGTTGTGTGGTTGATGTTGTTGTTGTTATTATCGGCTAGCTGGTTGACTGTGGATTGTTTCCCTTTTTACAGAAAACACTTCTGCTACCTCAACTTTTTTTTTGATACTTTTATGGCTTCTAGCCCAGTGGATGCAGGTTTGTATGTATATTGAAAACTTATTGCGCTAGTATCTACAACAACACACTAACAAGAACGATACGACATCAAAAACAAATAAACAATTTTCACTCCGAATCCCGATAATATCAAAAAAATGGCTAAAATCCTGTCTGAACTTAGCTGATTTTACCAAAGGATCCTTCTTATATTATTATAAACTTTTGACGAAAAATATATCCTTAAAATGACCCGTTTCGTCTGACGCTAGAGAAAGCTACAATATAACTGGTAAAAGACCAGAGAGGACGAACTAATTCGCCCAGTTTATACTCTCAAGGTCTTTTTGCATTTTGCTGCTATAACACACCATCACAAGAACCACCCCATCCCCCCCAAACAGCCAGGAATAATACACAGGATTTGGACAAGAAATTTTCTGTGTTTTTTTTACATTCTTCGTTTATTTATTTTTTTTTTTATTTTTTTCGTTAGCTATTTTGGCTCATGGTGAAAACGCAATTCGGCTGGCTGAAGGGCGAGAGACGACATTGTGTCGTGAAAAATACGGGGTGTAGAAGAAAGCCGACATGTGACTTATACAGCAGTGTATATGGAAAAGTTTTGTTTGTTTATCCTTGTGTGTTCATAGTCATCGGGTTCCATGGATTAGCAATTTTTTTTGTGTGTATGTGTGTAAAGCTTTTTAGATCTAATAGCCCGGAATTGGATTTGATTTTTGCTTTATTTGAGATGATTCAGACTTTAAATGGTTTTTCAGGATCAACAACAAAAAAAAATAATATAAAGGACTCACAAAAAAAAAAATACTTACATATATAGCACCAACTTTCACCACCTCTACGTTACATACATACATACACGTATAATATCGCAAAACTTTCTTTGTTCGTTTAAATACAGCCAGGACTCGGGCACAGGATTCGCAGGAGTGCACAAATTCTATTGGTATGCGTGTATCTATATACTAAAAAGAACGAGCTTTACTGAGAGAAAATCCAGAGAGGAGCACCCGCTAAAGCACACAAAATTTTTTGATTTTCTTCTTAAATATTGTGTAGGTGAAAAGTTAACTTCAATTCCTGGTTAAGACTGACGTAACAAGTAAGAACGGCAATATTCTGAAGGTGAAGGACGAAAATATAGTTCTCATACCTAAAATGAACATGGAGTAAGAGAGAGAGAAAATACTTGGTGCTTTTCCCTATAGTATGGATGGATCCTTTTAGGGGGTGCTTGAGTTTTACTAGTGGATTTTCTTTCCATGTATATTCGTCACCCATTGCATACTCTCTCTCTTTATACCCACCCTCCCCCCTTCTCTTTTACTTAGAGGCCACCCTTTTTACCTCATTTCAGACCAAGATTCCCAGCCAAGCGATGACTCATATAAACCGATGAGTCATACTCTTTGCCATAATATTTTTTTTTTCGTTGGGGCCATTGTTGTTGTTGTTGCTGTTGCATTGTTCCAAAATAAAAGGAATTCGTGGCAGACAGGTTGGAAAAGCTCCTATATATACACACACACATACATACATACATACACATATCCTTCGGCCATATAGATTCCTTGCGATAACTCCTTAGTAATCTATTGCTTATGGTGAAAAATGTTTAGCTTTTCAATGGAATTGATTATCATGCAAGGCTTCAATTGTTTCCTGCTACCCCTACCACCCCTCCCCCCGCTCTTTTCTTATTCTTTATGTTATCGTCCTTTATGAAGGATGAATAGTCCTTCTTCTAGAGGATGAATCAGCCCTTGCTTTTTTCTGTGGGTTTTTTTATCTTGTTCCATTCCTCCTTTATTGCTGCCTGCTACTCTCAAAAGAATAAATAAATTCTGCTGCAGACATCTTCTGACATTGATGAAAAAATATTGTGCAATATTTTTTAAATATTTGATTAAATTTTTTTAACCAATTACAATCCTTCAAAAAAATAATTTAAATAATAGAATTTGTCAACATACAGTCAAACACATAAAAAAAGGACACTAATAAAAAAAACGATGGCGACTACATGGCGGCGAACAAAAAAAATGTTATAGCGCTTTTTCGTGTTAGTAAATAGTTTAGATTATGATGTTTTCTTCTCTATTAGTTTTTTGACACCTGCCAAAGTGTGTCGCACACAGGAAAGATAATTCCATATTTTTTTGTGTTTTTTTTGAAGCCGCAATGCTAAGGTGTTAGCGTGCTTTAAATAGATTTAGTAGAGGATATCTTATTTTTTTTCATATCTAAAATTAGATTTTTTTTTGGCTTTTGAATTCATTTTTCCTTTTTTTTTAAAGATACATATATAAAAAAAATGTCAAGAAGTGTCCTTTTTTTACCTTCCTAAGATGTTTGGGATGATTTTAAGGATTTCTAGAATATTTTTTTAAAAAAGGTTTTCTTGTGATATGGGTTTGAAAAAAAAAAAATTATATAGACAGTTCCCTTAAAATAAAATTGAACCTTGAAAAAGGACAAGTTTAGCCTTAGAGAGATGATTTAAAACTTCTTTCTTTTTTTTTGTTGTTTATTGTTATTATTTTTTTTGTTGTATGTTTTTTTATGATAAATAATATAGCCTTAAGAGAAATATTGTGGATAGGTAGTGAATATAGACGATAAGGATTATGATGATGGTATGAATTTTTGGTAGAGGGTCACCAGTTGAAGGTATTTGAGTATAAGTTTTGTTCCTTATTAATTTTGCAGTTTATAGGGAAGTTATTGAAATTGGTTCGATAATCGAAATCGAAACTTTTAACGGATTACGAAGTAGTAGAAGAAGTATGTGTGTGCGCAGGGGCGGCGCTTTAATAGGTGCAAATGGTGCAGTCGCACCGGGCGCAACTGGACAGGGGCGCAATTTTAGAAATTAAGATTTTAAAAAAATTAAAAAAAAAATGTTTCCATGAAATATTAAAGGAATTCACTTTTATTGCCTCGATTTATTTATTGTTCTAGTATATTTTCTCGATAAAATATTCTGTACATCTGTCTCCGAACTCATGTGTTTTGCGAGAGCGCCAAAAATTCACAAATGTAGGTACTGAATTTCTGTCCCTGCACTTTGTTATGTAAGAATAAGTGTGAAATTCTACCTCCCCTTATGCAGGAACTTACCCGAGATTTTAGTTTCGAGGTTTTCATAAAATTTCCGTCTATGTAAGATTTTACTCAAAAATTGAAGAAACAGATATTCGTCTTAGAGAATCAGAAGTAAAAATTGAGGGGAAAATCCGATGAGTGAAAAAAAACTGTATACTGCTCTGGAGCGCTTTTGAAAATATTTTAAAAAGCGCCATATCAATCCACAGAAAGGTAAAAGATATTTCGATGGTTCTGTTCTGTTATGTACTGCTGTTTACTGGGTTTGATATAATTTCAGGTTCCGATATTCGTTAAAAAAGCTAAATAAACGAAATGAGAAGCACAAGACCCCTTGTAGCGAGAATCAGTGGATGGGGCGCAATAAGGCATATTGCACCGGGCGCAAAAAAAAAAAACAAAAAAAAAAAAACAAAGTACGTAAGTGTTGATTAAGATTTTTATAAATTTTTTTTATGTGAAAGACTACAGTCTCAGAAAAGGCTTTTTTTACTGTTGACGATCTATTTTTTTCGTATGGAGTGCAATGTCGAACAGCAGCTCTAGTCGGGGAGGAAGAAATTGCCACAACCTACCCGCGATGTTTTTAGTCCACCTACTCCCATCCATTACTATCGCGACTTTGACATCAGGGCATCGAGAAATAACTCGCTGGGTGTTATGCCTCCTGAAAGGAGTTGAATCTCATCAACCAACCAATGACATGCGCTTTGGTGGAGCGGGGAAAGGCTAAGGAAGGCTATGACAGGAGGAATCAGGAATGTAACGAGGAAAGAAGAAAGAAGGAAAGTCATGTAGGCGGTAAAGTGAAAGAGACGAAGGACCGTGGGGCTGGCCGGGATTCGAACCCGGAACCTCTGGGATGATAGCCAGACGCCTTACTTCCTAGTCTACCGATTTGATTTTTGTACCTGCACGTTACCGCGCAAACCAAAAACTATATCGACTTCTTTGAGGTGCCGAAAGAAGAATCCCAGCAGGAAATGCAGTCATTACCGAAGTAGATATGTAATTCATTACAGTAAGCTCGGACGGATACTTTTAGCATTACAGAATAGCTTACTTTTACACAGGCATGTCATAGGCGGTAATCAGTATATTACTTTTCCAACTACTAAAGAATACCTTTTGTAATGTACTTCAGAAAATGCATGGGATCCTTTTTGCATTACAGGGTAATGTAAAGTGTAATGACTTTGGAATAATGTACTCATTCGTCAATTTTTTCATGTATTACATGACAATTTCCCAGCAGGAAATTTTGGATGTCATTACTGTCGTAATGCATTATTTCTATGATAACATTTGGTGAAAAGTAATAAATTGTCATGTAATACATGAAAAAATTGACGAATGAGTACATTATTCCAAAGTCATTACACTTTACATTACCCTGTAATGCAAAAAGGATCCCATGCATTTTCTCATTACATTACAAAAGGCATTCTTTAGTAGTCGGAAAAGTAATATACTGATTACCGCCTATGACATGCCTGTGTAAAAGTAAGCTATTCTGTAATGCTAAAAGTATCCGTCCGAGCTTACTGTAATGAGTTACACATCTACTTCGGTAATGACTGCATTTCCTGCTGGGTTATTACTTTTCACTAAATGTTATCATAGAAATAATGCATTACGACAGTAATGACATCCAAAATTTCCTGCTGGGATATTAACGAAAAAATGCTCTGAAAAAAATTTCATAACATACGGTCGGGGGTTTTTTTTTTGTTTAAATGACAAAAACTTCGGCCAAGTGTCAGAAGGACCTTAAATTGACAAGTTTTGCTAATCCTTACTAATATTATAAATGCGAAAGTAACTCTGTCTGTCTGTCTGTCTGTCTGTCTGTCTGTCTGTCTGTTACGCTTTCACGCCTAAACCACTAAACCGATTTTGATGAAATTTGCAACAGACATAGTTTAGACCTTGGAGACGGACATAGGCTACTTTTTATGGAGAACAAAAGGGTTGAAGGGGGTGAAATGGGGTTCAATAAGTTGCAAGGGGATTTTTTTCTATTGTATAAAAAGTAACTGACTGACAGACAACGCACAACTTAAACCGCTAGAGCTAAAGGGCTGAAATTTTGACTGTGCATCCCTATAATGGCGTGGACATCCACTAAAAACCGATTTTTCGAAATTCATCCCCTAAGGGGGTGAAATGGGGTTTATCCAAACCGCTGGAGCTATAGGGCTGAAATTTGGACAGTGCATCCCTATAATGACGTTTACATCCACTAAAAAACGATTTTTTGAAATTCATCCCCTAAGGGGGTGAAATGGGGTTTATCCAAACCGTTGGAGCTATAGGGCTGAAATTTTGACAGTGCATCCCTATAATGGCGTGGACATCCACTAAGAAGCGATTTTTCGAAATTCATCCCCTAAGGGTGTGAAATGGGGTTTATACAAACCCCTAAAGCTATAGGGCTGAAATTTTGACAGTGCATCCCTATAATGACGTTTACATCCACTAAAGAGCGATTTTTCGAAATTCATCCCCTAAGGGTGTGAAATGGGGTTTTTACAAATCGCTAAAGCTATAGGGCTGAAATTTTGACAGTGCATCCCTATAATGGCGTGGACATCCACTAAGAAGCAATTTTTCGAAATTCATCCCCTAAGGGGGTGAAATGGGGTTTACCCAAACCGCTGGAGCTATAGGGCTGAAATTTTGACAGTGCATCCCTATAATGGCGTGGACATCCACTAAGAAGCGATTTTTCGAAATTCATCCCCTAAGGGGGTGAAATGGGGTTTATCCAAACCGTTGGAGCTATAGGGCTGAAATTTTGACAGTGCATCCCTATAATGGCGTGGACATCCACTAAGAAACGATTTTTCGAATTTCATCCCCTAAGGGGGTGAAATGGGGTTTATCCAAACCGTTGGAGCTATAGGGCTGAAATTTTGACAGTGCATCCCTATAATGGCGTGGACATCCACTAAGAAGCGATTTTTCGAAATTCATTCCCTAAGGGGTTAAAATGGGGTTTATCCAAACCGTTGGAGCTATAGGGCTGAAATTTTGACAGTGCATCTCTATAATGGCGTGGACATCCACTATAAAGCAATTTTTCGAAATTCATCCCTTAAGGGGGTGAAATAGGGTTTATCCAAACCGCTGGAGCTATAGAATTGAAATTTTAACAGTGCATCCCTATAATGACGTGGACATCCACTAAAAAGCGATTTTTCGAAATTCATTCCCTAAGGGTGTGAAATGGGGTTTATACAAACCCCTAAAGCTATAGGGCTGAAATTTTGACAGTGCATCCCTATAACGACGTTTACATCCACTAAAGAGCGATTTTTCGAAATTCATCCCCTAAGGGTGTGAAATGGGGTTTTACAAACCGCTAAAGCTATAGGGCTGAAATTTGGACAGTGCATCTCTATAATGGAGTGGACATCCACTATAAAGCGATTTTTCGAAATTCATCCCCTAAGGGGGTGAAATGGGGTTTATCCAAACCGCTGGAGCTTTAGGGCTGAAATTTTGACAGTGCATCCCCTTAATGACGTGGACATCCACTAAGAAGCGATTTTTCGAAATTTATCCCCTAATGGGGTGAAATGGGATTAACCCACACCGCTGAAGCTGGAGGGCTCTAATTTTGACCGTGCATCACTACAATGACGTGGGCATCCACTTAGGGACGATTGAAATTTATCCCCTAAGGGGGTTAAATGGGGTTAAGCCAAACCGCTGGAGATAAACGGCTGCAATTTTGACAGTGCATCGTGGACATTTACTAAGAAGCGATTTTTCGAAATTCATCCCCTAAAGGGGTAAAATTTGGTTTACCAAACTACTGGAACTACAGGGTTGAAATTTGGACAGTGCATCCCTATAATGACATGGACATCCACTAAGAGGCGAGTACTCGAAATTCATCCCCTAAGGGGATGAAATGGGGTTAACCCAAACCTCTGAAGCTGAAGGGCTGAAATTTTGACAGTGCATCCCTATAATCACGTAGAAATGAATGACTCGAAATTCACTTTATTTAATATTCATTTGTGATTGCTTCATAATTTCTTACATCCACGTAAATAGGCGAACAAACTTAACGAACGTTCGCCAAACCCTAAAATGTCACTTTTCTTGATGACATATACATGCCAATCTACTTTAAAACTTGCAGATTTGTTGAGGAGAGGTGATATTCGCAGTAATTTGTTTACCACATTTATTAAAAAAATGCACTATAATAAACCCTTTTTAGGGATAATAACAGCTGCCTTTTTTGTTGGATTTTTTTTTAAGGAAAACATTGCACATAATAAACAGTTTTTAAAGGCGTTGCAAGGCACGCGGGTTTTATGCTAGTCTATATTAATAAAAGAAAGTGAAATTTGCAAACTGTGTTCTGATTTCAATGAAAGTTGGCATCTAGAGATTTTTAAGGTCGCTGATAACGAATTTGTGATCGAAACTTATAAATTCAAAATGGCCGCGCCAAGATGGCTGACGAATTTGCCAATTGTGTTCCGATTCCAATGAAAATAGGTATCTGGGGTTTTTTAAGGTAGTAAATAACGAATTTATGATCAAAACTTATAAATTTAAAATAGCGGACGAATTTTTCCAATTGTATTCCGATTCCAATGATATTAGGGGGTTTTAAAGGTTGCAAATAAGGAATTTATGATCAAAACTTACAAATTTTAAATTTCGGGGCCAATATGGCGGACAAATTTTGCCAAATAAATTTCATTTCCCGGTATGCTGAATGCAAGTTGTTCAAGAGTTGGGAATTCTGAAAATCTTTACATCCTAGTTCGAATGGAAGAACATTGACCATGGTGTATCCTGATCATTTTTGCTATTGTCGTAAAGTTTGTCACAATCTGAAATGTACGCAATTTCTTCGATTGCCTCTCACCAGAAACAGTAAAAACAGTAGAAACGGTAGGGTTTCAAATTTGTATGAAGAAGATATCTATATATTTCAATAAAAAAAAAAACGCTGTACAGGACAACAATTCACATTTCTATCAGTCAGATGCCTGTAAGGATGATCTTCGGGAAACAGATTACGCTGCCAGGTGATTTCAAGTTTGAAACGCGGCAGAAACTTGCCAACCACTTAACCGAAAAGAGAAAGTTAATTTTGCGATTTACCAAGAAGTTTCATGTTTAGAGGCATCTACTTGAATACATTATAACGCATTGTCACATCTCAATATAGTTAGCAATTTAGTTCAAAGCATTCTGGTCTACGCCATCTTTCCAGCGAAGGTTGGGTCTCCCTCGCCGTCGTACCCCATAGGTCTTACCACAGAGAATTTTCCGAGCAAGCTCTTCTTCACTAAGTCGCGATAGTCGTCCTTAATCACATATGGGGCCAACAATAATCCGAAGTATTTCCCTCTCGAACACGGCTAAGCGACTTGAGTGCCTTCACGTTTCAGATGCATAATGTCAGTACCGGTAAGACCATCGTCTTATAAAGTACAAGTTTAGACGTTTTGGTTAGATGCTTGGATTTAATGAGTCTTGAAGACTGTAGTAGGCTTTGTTGACTTTTACCAGTCCTGCGCGTATTTCTGGTTTCATGCTAATGTCCGCTGCTACTATTGACCCAAGGTAGGTAAATGATTTTACCACTTCAAACTCGTGTTCCTCTACCTTGATTGTGGGGCTAATGTTAGGTGTTTTTGCAGACGAGGCCACCATGTACTTTGTTTTGCTTTGGTTGATGTGCAGTCCTAGTTTTCGTGCTGCCCGCTCAAGCTAGGTGAAAGGTTGGTAGGCAGGTTTGTTGTTCTTTCAATGATGACGTCTGTATGAGCCAGTAACAGTTGGTGGAAGATTCTGCCCCTTAATGTTACGGCCTAATCTCAGATTACTTTCTCCAACGCTTGGTTGAAAAGAAGACAGACCAGATTGTCCTCTTGTCGGAGTCCATTGCAGATGTTAATTGGTCTAGACAATGTTCCGTATACCTTGTCGGAAGAACTCCCGCGTCTGCCACTGCCACTTGCCACTGTCTGTACTGTTCTAGTTTAGTTCAAAAACGAAATATTTCTCCTGTCTGTCTGTGAATTCTCTTCCTTCTTTTGTGAGCTTTTGTATTTCTCTTCGTATGCTTGTGTTCTCTGAGACTCCTCCATTGCTCGGTGCGCAGCATTCTCATTCTTTCATTCAGTTGCAAGCCTGCATTCATTATCGAACCTTTCGTTCCGATTTCTTCGGCTTCTGCCTAAAATGGAGTCAGCAGTACTAATCACAGTATTTTTAAGACGTCTTCAACTACCGTCGAGCCCGGCATTTCATATCCAGGACTTCTACTCTTCGCTCAAAAAGCGCTTGTTCTAACTCTTGACGGAAGCTCTTACTGGCCATTTCATTGCGTAGTGTAACTGTGTTGATTCGAGCCTGATCAGCGGGTACAAAGTCTTTCAGCGTTGTAATGCATTCTCTATACATCGCTATGAGAAAACTAGGCATCCCAAATAAAGTGACATGAGGGTTACGTGAAGGAAGCAGACTCTACCAGATGCAACCAGACTCCAAAACCTACTTCAAAGACTCCTTCAATGAAGTGAGCCTTTTCAAAAAGGAGGATGGATTCTACAAATACAGTCCTACAGAAAGTTTGAGGTAACGTTGGGAATGTTGGTGGGATACCACAAACTAGGACTGCCCCAAAACAAGAATGCCGACTCAGCATGGATGGCGACCATACTTCCACACTTGTTCTATGTTAATGTCCTACTCTAATCCGGCCCAGAAGAAGAATGTTTATGAGATAGCTTAAGAATGAACCCCGCTCAAGTGAGGTCTTCTTCAGCTAACCTTTTTGCCTTCGTATGAAAGGCTGTTGATCGATTTCGTTAGTGGGGTGCGTAGACAATAGGCATAACTTTGGCCGCAGTGTTCGCCATATGGGTTGACCCAGGCGCGGATCTAGAATTTTGTTTTGGGGGGGGGGTCACGGAATTAAAAGTAAACCAAGAAAGCGAAACACTGAAAGCATTCGACGATTTACTTGGATAAAATGGAACGCTTTCATTTCACCAACGGAACCAATATCATCAGAGGGTGGTAGAAGCTGAGAAAAGTTTTTCGTTCAGACTTTTCATAACCCAGCATCTGTGTGGTGTACAACGGGACTCACAAGTAAAAGAAATCCGAGATCTATGTTATTATGTAGGGATAATGAACTTCTCTATAATCGTGACACTGACGGAAAAGTAGATATTCTGGTGGCAAATGATAGGAACTTCAGGGCACTCTTCGTTGAATTTGGTGACTTTATTCTTCAGAATCATTTGGAAACCGCAGTTCAATCGCGACATATCAGTAAAACCACCTAAAATCAAATTATGGAAGCCTGCAAAGACGAAATTCAGTAAGCTATTCTGTATAGAGTTGGAGCGGCAAAGTTTTGCGCAGTTTTATTGGATGAGACGAACGACAATTCTTATACAAAACACCTTAGCTTATCCTACTACTACTACTGCAACAGAGCAATCAGAGAATTTCATCACATTTTGCGATGCATACCAAGCAATTCGTTCCGAGGATATCGTCATCGATCTGTGTGAGAAATTCGACTTGGACCTAAAATATTTGGTTGGAATTAGAACAGATAGTTGCTCGGTAATGGCGTCTGATTTGAAAGGGGTATGTCAGGAGTTGAAGAAAGTAGCCATTCACGCAAGACGTTGTTCTTGCAGTAATCATTTGTTAACAATTCTTTATTAAAATCTTCCAAAGTTTCAAATTGTCGCAATGCTTCAGGAACAATGAGAGCAGTTTTGGCTTTGGCTAACGGTTTTGCAAACGTTTTTAAAAAACATCTTGGTAGCAAATCACTTAAGGACTTTGCTAGACTGGTAGAAACCAACTTTACTAGTTCGGTAGAAAATCACATTGGGCACATGCAGTTTGAGGGTGAACAATTAATAAAAAAGTGTGACGCACTTATCGAGATTTCGGTGTGGGAGGACGCGAAAACTGCATCTGCTGCGGCAAATCTTCGTCTTGTACTTTTCTGCCTAGAGTTTCCGATTTCATCTGCTTGGTTAAATGACGTTCTAGGCGTGTATAATATTCGTACTATTTGATTTTTTATCATAGTCGTTAATAACATAATAAACTTTACTTTTCGTACGTATCCGGTACAACTTTACCTTTGAACCGAATACTCCAAACGTCTTCATTAGATTTAAAAAAAGCAACGGATATGATAAAAGATAACCTTGCTGACCAAAAGATGTGATGAAGATTCTGGTTTTCGACGGTTATTTACTGAAGCCCAACATCTCGCTGCACAATTGGATGAGGAATTCAAAGAAGCACGGGTTGTTTATCGTCAAAAAATCAAACTCCAGACGAAGAATCTTCATTCCTTTATTGGACAACATTGTTACCGAATTTAATGAAATGCTTTCTCCAGACATGTTGGACCGAGACGTTGATCAGTTGAGACATTCAAGATGTTCGACAAGTAGCAGAAGCGTATCAGCAGCTTTTGGTTTCTCCCATCTCAACACTATTATTGCATAGTTCGAGCTTTTGGGGGGGGGGGGGGTCATGACCCCCGTGACCCCCCCCTTGAATCCGCGCCTGGGTTGACCCCCTCATTCTTTCAAAAAAGTGACAAGCCACGATCGACCTAGTGAAATCTAAGAAGAGAACAGTCTGCAAACCTCCTTTTTAAACTGGCATTGCAGATATTGGGCCGAAAATCCTGCCATCAATCCTCATTCCTCCACCCAATTCCTGGTAGAACTACTGTGACGAGGGCATAGATAGTGGAAAAACCTACGACATGGTCGGAAAAATACGATAGTTGCTCTTCGTCCCAGAGATTACGTACGCTTGACGGAAAGTTTATCGGAGGCTGTTAAATAGTAATCTTACGTGAAGTTACAAAAATCACCAAAGTTTAACTACTTGCTCTGTTAAAGTAAATGAGGTCTGATAGTTTTTGGGGAGCAGTTATCTCCAATTATTCTGCTCCTTCAGAGTTTCATTCAAATCCCAAAATCCATCCTCAACGAAAAATTTAAACACTTCGCACCCAAACCATTCTGAACAACAAAAATTCAATTTTGAACTTCAGTAATTTACTCGAAAACACTTTTATTTTCACTGAATAATAATTTCCATCCCTTATAATCAGGGGGTGGGGGCGGAACAAGACCAATTTCCTTCTATTCTTAGGACAGCACACATTATGCCTAAGGTAAAATTAATTCTCTACCGAAAATCCATTCCGTTCGGGCCCGTTCGGTGCTTTGCCCTCTTAACAGCGTTTCTGAACTCTCTCGGTTCGAATTGAAGGAAAGATGTAAACGCGTTTATTGAACTGCCGGAGAAGTTTCCTCCTGCTGGATGGATCCCACTTTCGGATTGTTCTCACTCCTTCCAGCTCCGCTCGCTTGGGTCTGGCTTTTATGATGCTAAGCAACATTCTAACGATCCAAATGTCCAACAACAACGGCGCAACCATGTTCCCCAAGCTCTCTTCGCATAGAGTTAAATTGGCCAAAATAAAATTTAATGATTACTTTTTTTTTGTTTGGACGTAGGAACCAGATGTTGTTGGAATGTATATGATAGTAGAATGGCAACGATTACATATTTATTTGGGTATTAAGCTCCTGTTTTGTAGTTTAGGTACAAGTTGTCCGAGTTTTATGATGAGTGTTCACTCGGCAGGCGCAAATTGACTTGATACTTAACCGGACGGCCTATTTTCGATCAATTGAAAGGAGTTACGTTTGAGAGGCGATGCAGGACACTAAATAAGAATTGAAGACTATTCAGTGTAAGTGATTGGGACTGGCAGAGTTGCAAAATAATTGTAGGAATTTGGATATTATCTCTAGTGCAAAGGATAGCTTTGTGTCGAAGTAACTAGGGGCTTTATGTACAGTCCCCACGAAAGCAACCTGACTAACATTTTGAGGGGGTTCAGATAGGCCTTGTGGCGATGACGAAAGCTTTATATTTTTAAATGCGAGCGTGTTTTTCTAAGCGGTCCCCCAATAGAGTACTAATCACGTCCAATGCTGCTTGACCTAACCGGCTAAATAACAACTTTCACGGCTACCAACATAATCGCCTGAAACACTAAGCAAGTCAACAACAACTAAAGCTTTTTGAATGAGTAAAAGTACAGCTTAAGGTTAAGGCCTTTTAAAACGAGGATCGCCTCATAGAACCCTCACGAGAAACCAAGGGTATACCTCACTTCAGTATCGCAGATTTTTCATGTTCAGATTGTGCTCATGAGGAATATAAGGGGCTGGAGTTGCAAGGTGACTGTCAACAGCGCAGTAGAAGGAACAAAAATTGGACCTGCCTCGGACAAACTGTGAGGGAGCGCCAATATGGAAAGAGAAAGACGCTTTCCAGAATCTGGAATCTCAAATAAAAGAGCTTATGAACGATCTTAGTGGGCGGAAGAAGATCACCCACGATGTCCTAGTCAGGGTGAGGAAATGAGATCATCTTTTCTCAAGGCGCAGGAATAAAAGGTAGAGTGCTAGAAGTGCTAAAGGTCATGGAAAGTGCCGGAGGCAGCTACATAAAAGGTGCCCACAGAGGACCTAAATAAGGAAATCTTAAAAAGAACGTCGCGAATGTTGCAAAGGGGCTGGTGAAGGCCATAAGAACTCCGTCTTAGGGAGCCGGGAGAGGAACCACAACTCCGGCAAAGGTACCCAAAGAAGAGAAAGGAGAAGTCATCACAAAGAAAGAAAAAAAAGAAAAACGGTCAGAGAGAGGGCGCCAAGTGAACGGGGAACAAGTCCCTCGGAGAGAAAGAATGGTCAGAAAGATGGGTGCGCAAGTAAGAGCATGCACCAACCAAGTGACTATCACTTTCAAAGGAGAGGTGCGCCAGTATCCCGTTACTATTGACACAATTCTGGAAATATCCTTGAGTTACATCACCAAAAGGTCTGGCGATCGTTGTTTGTTATAACAAGGACAAGAAGTCTTCCTAGACTTGTGACATGATGATCTGGAGCCAGCTACTAAGAAGAGGAGGTACCTGTGGTAGACAGCGCAGTATATAACTGTGCCCATAGGTCTTCTCGATCACCTGCTATATAAGTCAGGTGGCAGCAGATCGAGAATTACGTTGCGCACTTCCGTCGGAGTTGTGCACATGACGCCCATTATCCTGAGACAGGCCATTCTTTGGACTTGACCCAGTCTGGATCTATTTTCTTTAGCAAGAGTGGGTATGGTGGCCCTATATGTCAGCACTGTTCTAATCACTGCCATAACCGGTACCATGTGCGCCTTAAAACTCCATCTCTTGCAGAAAGTCTAGCATAAACAACTTTACTGGCTTTCTTGCTGTTTCTGCGATATTCAATCTCCACTTCAGCTTTGGGTCCAGAATAAGACCCAAGTACTTTGCTGACTGGGATAAGCTCAATATTTGGCCGTTAAGTGAAGGTGGACTAAACGTGGGTATTTTAGTCCTCTTGGTAAAAAAACATCATTACTGTCTTTTCCGGGATGACGGATAGCCCGCAGCGGTTGGACTTAGCCTTTTCAAGTGCCAACTCCATAATCTCACTGATTGTGTGGATGATTTTTCCAGATGATACTAATATCACCATGTCGTCCACAGGCACCTGCCTTTATTCTGTAGCTCTTTAGTGTCTTTAGAATTTCGTCCATGGCCATAAGGCAATGCAGAGGCGAGTGGACTCCACATAGAGGTGTACCGCGGCACGTCGACTTTATGACTCTGCTACTTTCCCATCTGCTATAGATGATTCTAGTTTCCAGCATGCGAAGGATCCATAGACTAATTCCAGTGTGGTCAGGGCTTCCCTTATAGCCTCGGTGCTGTTGTTGTTAAAAGGGTCTTCTATATATAGGAAGGGTGCCAGGCTAAACTCTAGGGAGTATTCCACAGTGCTGGTTACTTCATGAATGGCAGTGTCCACCGATTTGCCTTTATAATATGCATGCTGGGATATAGATATCAGGACCTCTTTTATGAAGTCATGGAGGTATAGATGACAAGCCTATAGTCTCCAGCCGCTTCGGGCGTATGCCGATCTTCGGGAAGAAAATCACTTGAACTCTCCTCCAGGAGTCTGGCACGTACCTGTAGTGTAAGCAATACCTGTAGATTAAGACAAGCCATGGGCCAATAATATCATGCATCTTTTGGAGCATAATTGGCATCATGTTGTCCATGCGTGGAGACTTGTACGGGGAGAAACTATTAGCTCCGCAGGTTTTGCTGCCACGGCACTGGCGCTTTCATAGAAGCTCTGTGCTCCTGTTGGGGCGACTTCTTGACAGCCGGTAAAGTTGGTTTTTATGAGAAGTTCCAGGGCTTAACTTGTCCATGTGCCGTCTCCCCGTTTGAAATAGGATAGTTGATAGATTTCTTAGAGAGAAATTTGTTGAGCCTGGCCGACTCACCACCAAATGGGATTGAGAAAAATACATGGGGGTACACGGACGGCCACACCGGTGTGAACTTGAACGTCGTGAAAAACAAGAAGGGTTGGCGAGTTGTTAGTCTGTAGGAATCTAACACTACCTTTTGGGTGCGTACCCCCAATGGTGTCTACTGTCATAGGCATGGAAGCCTGCGACAGGCGGTGGTACATATTCCTTCGCGTACCGATGTAAGATTTCTCACCTACTGCATTCGATCTTGCTTCTTTCGCAAGAGGTTGCCCAGCTTCTATTTGGAGTTAATAGCGTCACCACTTGAAGGTCGTGGAAAGAGATTGGGAGTAAACGTTGGGAGGCATCATAACCAAGGACTCGCCATTAGGTTGCACATAGCCAAACCAATTGGGGTTTAAAACTATAAAATTTATTTTTTTTGAAAGTTCTATCAAGAGCTGCTCAATTTCAATTTACATGTTGAAAGTAAATAGTTTCAAGGATAAAGTTTCCAAAATATATTGTAAACTGCTGACAGAACTGTAATTTCTATTCCAATTGCCAGTTTACTCAACAATTAAATGAGACACAAGTTTGGGTCTAGGCTTACCAACCATGATTTAGTCATATCCTTCAACAAACAACCATAAACCTAAATATATAGTAAAACAGCCATGGCGAAATTATGCAATTGAATAAATTAGAGCAACAGTTTAACTAGGAATGTCCATCGCAATAATGGACTGGCATTTGCATTTTGAATGCACTTTTTGCATACAAATTGTTTCAAATTTGTTCCCGTTGACTTCTTATTTACAAACGACAGAAGCATAGCCTCCCCCACCCCAGCCCAATTTCCGGAAGGCCATGTTCGTTCCATTCAGTTTAAGTTCTTCCACATGACTACACCATTTGTGTACTTATGCTCAAATATAATACGCTCAGTCCAAGTTGGGAACATATGAAACCATGTAGAATTGCAAGCTGCTTTAAGACTACTTGATAGCGAAAGAAGAGTGGAGTGGGTCGAGGGAGTGTTTTCCCATTGATTTTCGAGCCGGGACAGCGCTTTTGCAAAACCAACAAAGGACCCCTCTCGTCCTCCTCTAGAGAAGTCTTTGCTCCAAAGTTACCTTCATTGAAACACACATTCCATTGACATTATTTCAACAATTGGGGTTAAGATGTTGCATTTTTCGCTTTGATTCTTTCTTAGTTCGCCGCTTTTTTTGCTTCTTGCGAAAGTGGGAACAGCTCGAGTGGCCCCAAATACTCTTGAAACGTGAAACCAATGAGAGTGGCTTCAATTACACAAGATATGGTGCACTTACAATGTCAAAACGAGCATCCTTCAGTTACGTTGTTTGGTTTGCTGCAGTCCTAGATTTTCAGCTGGAGAGTGCTCCTTATTGTACGTGCGCTTCTTTGGCTTAAATTAGATCGGATTTTGTAGAAATCTTCATTGAAACAGAAAAACACGTTGAAAATTTTTGAAGGGGATTATTTTTAATAGTGTTTAAATTTGAGAAGGAATTTGCAATTGGATGAGATCAGCTTATTGTAGTGTTGCCATCAATTGAATAGCGGTTTACGAACGAAAGAAAACACGTTATTAAAATCCATCAAAGTGCTTAAAAAGAGAGTTGATTAGTGAGTATTACAAATTAAAGCGGGTGTGCGTAAAGGCAGTATTATGGGACCTGTACTATACCTGCTCTATACAAGTGGTTTACCACAAGGGTCCTCAGTATGAAACAAAGTACTATACTCTTTTTTATATGAAAAAAGTAAGCTTAAGAATCATGTCTTACCGTGTCTAGTAGTAAATATAGTTTGAAAGTTTAGAAGAGGATAGGATAGGCTAGGAGAGGTCTGGGATTCAAATGGTGTAATAATCGATGGGTGTGACGGCGTCGTTTTGCACATTGTACAGATACGCTAAAGTGGTTTTCACGTCGCGTCGCCAGCTCAAATAAACCAGTAGTATTCAAGGAGGAGATTAATGTAGGATTTGCAGATTGTAATCTGAGGCTGTTGGCTGAACAAGAATTGCATGCTACAATGCTAAGAGATAGGTACATAGAATAGGTTGTTTAACTTTTGTTGCAGTGTCTAATCTGTACTTTGTTTTGCTGGCTTCGAATGGGAAAAATGAGAGCCCTAGCGAACACCGGACGAGTTGGTGTGATTTTTAGATTAGTCGCCTTCCTTGCTTGAACAGTTGGAAGGAAACTCCGAATCCAGCTCTTGAAAGTTAAAGAACACCTCCTAGATCATAGTTCAGTGATTTAGGTTTCTCGCCTCTTTATGTTAATTTAGGGTTGTTCATTGAATGTTAAGACTTTTCTAACTTTTTTGTGAACAGGTGA
Source organism: Thereva unica (assembly GCA_949987705.1). Lineage (NCBI taxonomy): Eukaryota > Metazoa > Arthropoda > Insecta > Diptera > Therevidae > Thereva > Thereva unica. The sequence continues at coordinate 31,421,914 of OX465281.1, read as the reverse complement.
TTGTAAGTAACGCAAATAGGTACTGAGTATTTGGTGTAAGTAATTACCCAATGCAAGGAAGTTAAGCGTACTGGTACCAGGGCGGTTTTCTTCGATTTTGATTCGCAGCATATTTTGGTTTCTAAATCTGATACATTATAATTTACTTGGCACCCACACCTGCACCACCTTGGGCATTATAGCATAATGAGTGTGATGTTTTATTGGTGGATCCTTTTGCGTTTTCTGTGTTGTGTAAGTTGAGATTTTTTTAGGCTTCTATAAGATAGAGGGCTAAGGCCCTAACAGAGCTTAACAGCAGCCGATTCTTCCGCTCTCGAAATGGTTTTGTTTCAGGTATCCAACTTAAGTTTTCCGTGTGCGGGGTCTGGTGAGACGTCCACGGCCAGCTAAGTAATGGTGATGTATGTAGTTCAGGTGGTACTTCCGGAGTTTAGACATTCCACGACCCCTCTTCCTCGATGAGCAAGCCATATTTGTGAAACCCGGGGTAACGCCTAGATGGTGACTTGGTTTTGTTTTGAATTTTTTTGAAACCTTTGTAAGTTGAACTAGGATCAGAAGTTGGCCTCTTCGGGTGATAAATCGCTAGTTCCTAAGTTACATACTTCTTGATAGTTTGTATATGAAAATATGTAAAGCATCAAGGTCGGCGAGGACATCTCCAGCGAGGAAGAAGCGTAGTTGACTATCGTCAAGGCCAACAAAAGCCTCAGCAAAGTGATGGTGATGATGAAGTTGATATACCATTCTAAATCGGCGTCTGCTGCGCTTTTAGTTCGCCTAACATCGGGGGCAAGTCAATGTGGCCCTAGTCCAAAAGCCATGAACCGTTTGTGGGAGGATCTGTGGCTTAAGGATGCCTAACTTAAATCTCTTTAATTACAAAGGTAACGGAAACCCAGAAAACCAGATATTCTGGTCAAAATCAATATTAATACATTTCTTCTCCTTCAATTTAGTGACGGAAACGGAGACAGAGCAATGCACTTACGCCTTGAACAAAGCTTGTTCAAACAAGCCGCACAAAGAACTTGAAGCACTCCGAAAGGAGCGCAGAAAGGAATTTTATTCAGTTAGACAGCAACAGTGCAGCCTCCTATAACTGAATAGATACAAAATGGCAATAAGGAAAGCCAAACGTACCTCTTGGGCTGCCTTTTGCAGCAATATCCACTTTGGAAGCCTCGAGTTTGCGTAAAATATTAACTAAAGCTCCAAAAATTCTTAGTTATTTAAACAGAGAAAACGGCGATTGGACAGACTCAAGCGAAGAATTTCTGACACTACTCATACTACACTACGCTCTTCCCGAGTAGTAGGTACTACGGCTGAGACAACTATAACGATAAACCCTCCAGCATTACCATAGCTGGTCAAATCCATCAAAATCAGACCAAGAAGCAAGCACTTTCCAGCCCTATAAATCTCCAGGCCCTGTCGGCATAGTGCCGGCTCAACTACAACGCACCCTAAAGGCCCCCATACACGGTCAAATTTGATGTACATCGAAGGGCGGATGTACAACCAAAACTATCGATTGTGGGCCGGTCGGCCGATCAAAACTCGTTGCGCTTATGGGTTTGATGAAATTCTGGATGTACAACCAATTTGACCGTGTATGGGGGCCTTTAGTTACATCGTGCCCTGGTTGCAGGCCATGTTTACTGGGTTCCTTCAAATTAACTGCATTCCCTCTATTTGGAAAAAGGTAAAGGTGGCCTTTATGCCTAAGGCAGGAAAAGCTTCCCATGCAACACCCAAAAACTTAAGGCCAATCAGCCTATCATCCTTTCTATTGAAGACTCTAGAAAGGCTAACTGAAATATATCTGAGGCAGACATACGAACCTCGGAACTCTCTGGAGCTCATCACGTCTATACAAAGGGCAAATCCACGGATACTGCCCTTCAACCATTGCAAAATCACTCGAGGTCATTCCTTGACGCAGGGGGAGCGTTTAAAAACGTATTGCCCTGGATTTGGTGAAACTAGGGATCGAGTCGCTGGTGTCTGATCCATCAAATGCTTACTGGCAGGATGGTGAATTTCATCCTAGGCGACTTCTCGATCCGAAGGGCCGTGAATAGAGGTATCCCGCAAAGAAGAATTCTTTCGCTGCTCCTATGGGTCGTGAAAGTGAACCAGCCGTTGCGACGCTTGGAGGCGGGAGGGCTTCACGTCCTGGCGTGGATGAACGCGGATGGCATTGCTATCATCACAAAAGGAAAATTTCCTCAAGTCCTCTGTGATCTCATGGAGGCAGCGTTACAAACCCTTTCAAATTGGGCTGCCAAGCGCGGAGTCAGCGTTAGCCAGCAAAAACAGAATTAGTCCTCGGAGTTATAAAATAGAACAACACGATTGTGGAATAATCTCCCGCACTCTGTATTTTCGAACTCGTAGGTACAACATCTTAGAGCTGAAACTGAAACATTTCCTTGAGCACCTCCCAGATCATATCTAACCTTTCCTATTCTCTTCTATTCTTTAAACCAAGCTTACTACTAGACATTGCACCATGGCCTTGATGACCAAACTTGTAGTACAAAGGGCGACTCCTAAGCTTGGTTTTTTCACATAAAAAAATTTACAGTGTTTTTTGTGGAAAAAAAAGTGATATTTGCCGAGACCCGCCCATGGATATCCAAATGGCATATGGACAAAGGCACGGAAGTAATGGGCTAAGATAACAATAAATTTTGAATTATTTACATTACAATTTGTCACTGCTTTTTTCGCCCTCATTTTCCCAACAACTAGATAGGTATTAGTGTCCACATCTGCTCCTTGGTAACTTCCTAAATACAGTGCACTACTAGCATACCTAGTATCATATATAGTCAATGTGGTTGGTGTATCTACTATGTGGAGCGCGTTCAAAAACCTTACTATAGTAAACCACGAGGTAAGCTGTGGTTATGCTACATCACTTCACTTAACCACGAAAGTTTATGTTTAACCATGGAGGTTTTTGAACGCACCGTGGTTAACTACGTGGTAAAGAAAATTTAAAAAAAAATTCCATAAAATAGTGTCGGCTATTTGCCTCAATTATTTCCAATAATTATTTATTTAAAATAATCTCACAAATCCCACTTTGATTTGCTCATTATTAACATAAAAACAAATGTCAAAAAATTGTTTTTATTCTTCTTCTTCTTAACTATCGCTAACCATGCTCCTGAGCATGGTTAAAATTTAACTACACCATGGTTAACCACGGGAGTTTTTGAACGCCAAAAAGTTATGCTCGTGGTTATGTTGTAGTTAACCACGGAGTTTTTGAACGACAAAAGTTTACCATAGTTAACCATGGTTAACCATAGTAAGGTTTTTGAACGCGCTCCTGGTGAAGTCCATGTCATCTGTGTATATTCTTATAACTAAACGAGGAGCTGCCTATTGTTAACTTTCTTACGAATTCAGTCAGTCTTTTTCGTTTGATTCTAGGGGTAATAAAATGGTGCCTTACTCGTTTTACGTTAAATACCGCCTAATGCGACTTTCATGTCACAGGAAGGAATTTTATCATATGTCACTCCTAGTGCTCCATTTTACCAAACACCATAGGTATACACAATGTTGTGTAACCGATATAAAAAAAATCCCCTTAAATAAAACTTAAGCAATTATTCAGATAATAAAACAGTCGAAATAAATTTAGGTTAGGCCATTAACAAGTTTCGAGCCAAAATTCGCAATCACATAAATTTCCATATTTTCCCTTTGAACAAAAATAAATAACGAAATTCCTTTTTCGAAACGGAGAAATTTAATAATAAAACCTCGAGGAAAATTATTTTCGGTGGAATTTCGTAAATAAAATTCTCATGTTAGTAATCTGCTCTCAGCTTAAGGAATTACTGCCCCCACTGCCTGCTTCCACCGTCGCTTCGTGTACAGCCACCAACCACCGCCACCTTCACTACCGCCGGGGCGGCGGCACACAACGGGAAACAGTTGGAGGAGCCGGGGAGCAACATCGAACACCCTAGAATTAGGTGAAGGTGTGATTTAATGCGCACTAAATCAAGGGGCGTGGAATACAAAAGTTCGTTATCTCGACTCTAATTACCACAAAATTTATTTTAATTGGAATATTTTTTTCCCCTGGGGATTTCCGTGCATGCCATTCGGGCACTCAGCGCACACACACAGAGCCACCACCGAAAAGGAGCAGGCCACTACCCCCAGGTACAAAAGGTACAAGGACTCAGCGGATCCTCCCGTGCCCCAGCAATCTCTGATATAAATTAAAGTGCAGATCCTGCTCCTCTGGTGCTGGTGTCGGCTGCAGTGAAGGCTCCGAGTCTCCTTTCGGGCTCCTTTAAGATCTCAGACTCTGAATCCCAAACTGAATGTATAACGTGCTCGTGGCATCCTGAATCAGACCGCAAGGAGCAGAGGGTAGGTGTGTGGCTGGCAATTGACTGAGCAAGAAGAAGCACAGGACCACAGAACAAGACGATGATCAACTCCGGTGTGCTCTCCACACAGAAGAAGAACCAGGCTGCTGGGGCTGCTGGGGGTGGGCGGCTGGCGCTGTGGCTATTCACCCCCGAGTTGAATTATATTTTTACGTGAAAGGATTTTGTTTGTGGTCCCGAGTAATGAGATTTTCTGTTCTTCGGTGGCTGGTTTTTTTCAGCTCCTATTTCACCCGGTGCTGCTCCCCTCGCCGCCCTCTTAAAATCTAATTTATTTGTTGAATTGAAGGATAAATTATGTAGGAAGGGATTTGGGGCCCCCGTAAAATTGGAAGACAAATGAAGAAAGTATGAATAAACTGAGGAAATTTAAAGGATTGCGGAGGGTCAAAGGGACTAAAGCTGTCATCATAGGGAACTGAATTAAAATATACAGGATTCTGGTTATTATTATTATGTTTTGTTTTTGTAAGGATCTTTAAATGGCATCTTAAAGTTTTTAAATTTTATTTTAATACAAGAAGAAATGGGCTTATAATGAATTTTATTCAAATGCGGAATATGGCCTCTATTTAGGCTGGGCAGAATGCCTAACCGGACTCTCGTCTGAATTCCTGGACATAGAAACATATATAATCTCAGAAAATGGTTTTTTAAGTAAAATTCAACTAGCTTCTTTACAGTTAATTTATTTAAACCAAATATTCTTCAATTATCGACAATTTATTCAACATGCAAGAGTTAACCCTTCTAGCACAGAAGGCGCACTTTTCAGCTAAGCATGAAAATCTATATATACATACACATACATACATATATATATATATATATATATATATATATATATATATATATATATATATATATATATATATATATATATATATATATATATATATATATATATATATATATACATATATAGAGTTTCCCTTCTAACACAGAAGGCACACTTCCCAGCAGGGCTGAGAAATATTTACCACTGCCGCGGCTCAGCTGAGACATGCAAACATAAAATATTAGTAACATAAAAATTAGTAAATAAAAACACAAATCCTATCTCTAAAAAGAGATTGAACATAAATTAAAATAAAAAGTAAGGGCATCCAACATGTAACCCACCAAACAACATAAAATGTAATCAATCACGTGAGATTAAAAAGACTCCTTTTAAGGACATCTTTACCAATACTCACGTTAAACACATTAATATTGTTGTTCACGTTAATGAACATGCGATTGACAGGTTCGAATCTGCCGTAATTCGTATTAGAAGAGTTGGTTTGTAAGAGAGGTGGTCCTCTTAGATTGTAACGACTCACTCTAAACGATGCACGGTGATCTAGAAAACCTGAGTCAACCTTTCCATTAAGGAGCTGATGAACAAAAACAACATCGGCCACCTCACGGCGCTTGTGAAGAGAGCTTAAGTTAAGTAACTTAGGCCGAGATTCATAAGATGGAAGAACTAATGGGTTTTCCCAAGGAAGATGATTCAGTGCGAATCGAACGAACCTTCGTTGGACCGATTCAATAGTTCTAACATGCACAGAGTAGTGAGGAGACCAAACCTGGGACGCATATTCGAGTAATGGTCTGACAAGAGAAATATAAAGGTGTTTAGTAATCAAGGGGTTGTTAAATTCTTTGGACCACCTTTTTATAAAACCCAGGACTAAACTACCTCTAGAAGAGATATAGTTGATGTGAGTGGAAAAATCCAGCTTACTATCAAATCTAATCCCGAGATCTTTAACAAAGTTTACACGAGGGACACCTTCATTAAGAAAGGTGTAGTTAAAAATTATAGGATCACGTCTCCTACTAAAAGTCATGACTTCACATTTACTAATATTAAGAACCAGGTTGTTATAAGTACACCAAGAGTAAAAGGTGTCAAGATCAGCTTGCAAAAGTTTGCAATCCTCAATACTCTTAATGTGACGGTATAACTTGATGTCATCAGCGTAAATCAATATTCTACAGTGTCTTAGCAAGGAAACAATGTCATCAATTGATAAAATGAAGAGAAGAGGGCCCAGATGACTTCCTTGAGGGACACCGGATGATGCTTCAATGGGTACTGATTTGGATCCTCGAAAAAGAACTTGGTAGGTCCGGTCAGCTAAGTAAGACTGGAACCACACCAGAAGTGCTTGCGGAAAGCCAAGCCTTCTTAATTTGAGAATTATAATAGAATGGGAGAGCTTGTCAAATGCCTTGCTAAAATCAGTGTAAACGCAATCAGTTTGACAACCAGAAACGAAGCCCTCGACAGCATGAGAAGTGAACTCAAGAAGATTGGTGGTAGTGAAACGACTTGCAAGAAAACCATGTTGATTCGTTGAGACAAGCCTCTTGCAGATCGGAGCGATCGCAGAATAGATAATTGATTCGAAAAGCTTCGGTATAACAGACAACTTCGCAATTGGTCTATAATTCGATATTTCGTTTTTGCTACCACTTTTGTGAATAGGAATTATAAACGAATTCTTCCAAAGCGTAGGGAAGCACCCTTTATCCAGGGATTTCTGAAACAGGGTTTTCAGTGGAGACTGGAGAACCTCCACACAGGACTTCAGGACAGCAGGTGGAATACCGTCAGGGCCCGAAGTGAAGTCGAAAGGGAGTTCATCAATATGTTTCACGATATCAGCAAGGGTAATTGAGAGAGGTAAAAAATGAGGCTCTCGGTTAGGGGTAATGTGACGAAAATTATTGTCATTAGGCTGAAAGTCAGAAGGTAAAAAAGATTGATGAAAGAATGATGCAAACATGTTGCAAATCGCAAGTGACTCAGAACTAGACCAGTTCGTGTGCTGCATAGTATTAGGGTAGTTATCAACTTTTTTCTTAGAGTTGACAAATTTAAAGAAGTTCCTAGGATCAGTAAACACTTTATCACTCATGCTGCTAAGGTGTTCACGATACAGAGTAAAAGAGAGTGAACGAAATCTGTTATAGCAATTGATAAATGAATTGCGACTAGGAGAGTCCTTTCTCTTTAAATAGGTTTTCCAAAGTCTATTCTTCTGATTTTTTAAATGCCTGAGTTCATTATTAAACCAAGGTGGAGAAGAACTGGGCAGTTTTTGGGGCTCATAAGGTACGCAAGAAACGAGGGCCTCGTATAGTACGTTATAAAACAGTGCCACATCGTCATCCAACTCATTTGCGGAAAGCAAACTGTTAAAATCGATCGAGGCAAGCTTAGATGACAGCTCCCCAAAGTTAGCCTTTCTAAAGTTAAAGGAATGGGTTACCTCCTCCGGACAAGGCTTATTCTCTGAATTGAAGCAATAATTAAGCAGAAGCGGAGGATGGTAACTGTCAACAGACGTCATGACTGTTGGACTGAGTTCGACAGTCATATTGACTGCGTCAGTAAAGAATACAAGATCTAACTGCCTCCCCAAAACGTTAGATACACCGCTCATTTGATTCAAGCCAAGTGAGAATAAGGAATTAAGAAAACAGGATTCCTTAGAATTCAGGTTGCCTTCAGGAAGGTAGTTATCGTCATCTACATCCGTTACCCACTGAATATTGGGTAAATTAAAGTCTCCAAGGAGAAGTAATTCATCGCCAGTGTCCATCATACTCGAGATATGATCAACACCAGAGATGAGAATATCATAGAGATTTTTACCTCTATCGTCAAGATGCTTATCATATCTGGTGGGATATAGCAGCACAGCAGAAAAAGATTAATTTTTGATAAGGTAATTTTAAGAGCGACAAGCTCAATGTCAAGGTGGATAGAAAAACTAGGAAGAGAAATTAGATTACAAGACAGATGGCTACTACAAGCAAGAAGTACGCCACCTCCACGGGCATCCGAGTCAGTGTAACGATCCCTCCGAAACACTTGGTAAGAGGAATCAAAGAGTTCCGCATTAAGAATACCTTCATGAAGCCAGGTTTCAGTAAATGCTATGACATCGAACCCGCTAGCCATCGATGCCTGAAGGATTTCGTTAGTTTTTGACCTAGTCCCTCTTACATTCTGGTAGTAGAGGGAAAGCGTCTTAAGTTTTTTGGCATCTGTATAGTGCTCGGAGCAAGCGTTTGCACGATGCTTGGTAAGGGCACCAGCAGGCCAGAAACCGGGATCTAAAAGAGTCTCGGCAATAACGGGCGGTGCAGACAAAACAAAAGAAGCAACAGGCTTGGAAGCCTTGCTGACTTTTCTGCAGGAGACAGTTCCAGGGTCTATAGATTTCTTCCTTAAATATTCACAGACAGACTCCGTCATAGTTTCAGGAGAGAATCGTGATATAAAGATATCTAAAGGTCTCGGTATCGTAACCAGAGGGGTGCACGGTTGTAGGGGAACTGTAGCTGCCGTGACCGGGGGGTTGGCCACTATTAAGGGCGAAGAGGTTGATACTGAGACCGGCCTAGAAGTCGACTCCATCTCCGGAACACGGGGCAAGGAACTCAAAGTGACACCGTCCCCAATGATGGCTTGGCGATTTCGATTTTTCCTGCGACTTTTGCGACGCACCTTAGTAACAGGTGCAATCGAGTTGACGGCCTCCTGTGGCAAAAGGACGTTCTCCGAACGGGAAGTAGCCGCGGGGCAGGGTGAAGGCAGAGGCTGCTCCTTAACCTGCAGAGCGTTATCAGATGATGCCGTCGCTGAGGAGGTCTTATTTGTAACAGCGACGCTCTCCAAACTTAAGGACAGGGAGCTCAGGGCGTTGTGATTTTGAATCACTGCTGATGATAGCGATTCAATATCAGCCCTAACACGCTTGGTATTCCTTTTTATATCGTCCAATATAGGATGGACAGAAGCCAAGGAGCTATAAGTGCAGGAGGGAGAAGTGGCGACCGGATTAAGTATCGCCGAATGTATGTCGTCTAACGACTCTAATGCTGTTGCAATTCGGGAAGAAATTTTTTCAAATTTCTCAATCAAGGAACCCGTATTGGCCACAGCAGAGTTCAGGGTGTCAGACAACGTGTCAAGCCGGACATTAATAGACTGGACGTCATCAGATAAAATTTGAAAATGGCAGATGTTACTTGAGAAGGAGTTAAGACGATCCATGACTTTTTCGCGATCAGCGAGAAAAGCGTCAGAGATGTGTTTCATCAATCTCAGCACATGACAGGGTTTGATGTCAGAGCATTCACTACACGTAGGCCCTCTAGGAGCCGAAGATTTGCTGCTGACCTTCGAAGTGAGGCAAGAAGGATGGAAAACGCCTCCACAAACCCCATCACAGGAAATCCCGTCACGGGCGATTTCCGAAGAACACCTCTTGCAAAGATCCGTCATGAAGATTGAAAAAATGAACGAAGGGAAGAAAGACGGAAAGAGAAGAAAAAAAAAATGATATTAATCCTGCAGTTTTAAATTCTCAGAAATATTATATTAATATTATCACGTGAGACTTGGTTAAATGCGGAGTCTCCGTTTATTCAATAAACAGAAACTAAACACAAAAACATTCCTTAATAATGAATTAAGACCAAAAAATCACTGAATTAACAAATTAAATTAAATGGAAACACCAAAAATTGCAACCTTTTGAAAAGAAATAACAGGATAAAACAAAAGTGTTAAGCACATGTCTAACAAAAAACGTGTTGTTTCATCATTTGTGGGATAGAGTCAGGAGCGGCGCTTTCATAGGTGTAATGGTGCACTTGAACCGGGAGTAATTTGCCGGGGCGCAATTAATATAAAAAACTTAAAACTTTGAAAAAAAAAAGAAAAAAAAAGAATTCTCACGGGTGCACAAAATTACACAAATTTACCCAATTTCTCTCCCTGTACTTTCTCATCCATGGGGATTCCTCCTTGTGCAGGAAGTTTCCAGAGATTTTAGCTTCGAGATTTTCATAAAATTTTACACAAGCAATGAAGCTCGATATTTTCCTCAAAAATTATAGGAACAGACCTTCGTCTTCAAGAATCAGTAGCAAAAATCCGCGAAAAAATCTCCCAACTGAGAGAAAACTCTCTCATTTATTTATACTACGCTGGAGCATTTTTTGAAAATTTTGTAAAAATCACCATATCGACTTACACAAAGGAAGATTAGTTCCGATGGCTCTGTATCGTGTATTGCTGTTTACCGTGATTGATATAAATTTCAGGGCGCTATTGCTGCACCTTTAAATTCTGTTCCAAGAATTGTTAAAAGAGGTAAATGAACGAAATGAGGAGGACAAAAATTCCTTGTGGCGAGAATTCCTTTGAATTGCTCTTTTTTGTTTGTTTCTTTACTTTCTAACAAATTAATATGGCCAGTTTCACACGGGACAACCAACAAAAATTGGCTATAATCGACTATTACCTTTTGAAATTTGATGAAGCATCTCATAGGAAAATCCAGCGAGACTAAACTTTTCCAACGAACTATACGTTAGAATGCTTTAGCTTGCTGTTGTTTTTAATCTTAATTTTCCCTTATGCCATTCCTTTTCTTTTCCTAACAAAAGGAGACAAAAAACAACAACAACCACATAGCTGCCAAAAATTTGATACATAAATTCAGTGAAAGAGGATCCAAAAATCTGCCCATCTTATCGTTCTCTACTACTGTCTTCTCCCCAAACGACATTTTCAGCATTTATTTTTGGTGGTTGGGTGTTGACCCATGTGAAACTGCGCGATGTGAAATTTTGCGCAAACTATGAAAATTATGTCTGCCATCCAGCGAGTGTTTGTGTCTTTTTCCATTGCCCTTCACTGCGTTGAATAGCTTATGGGGTGCAATATGGCATAGTGCACCGGGTGCAAACAGCCAAGCCCCGGCCCTGGATAGAGTAAGGGCCGAAACACATCCAGGCTGGCTTTGAAGCTCATCTCTCGAAGCTTTCCTTGAGGCGAGCTCCAGAGCCGTCCGCGGAATACTCAAAACATAATCAGGCCGGCTCATCACATTTGTCAAATTTGTAAGCGAGCATTGTGGTTCGTAAAAAGTGTCAAATATAAAAATTATTTAAAATAAAATTATTTGGCCTGTTTTCATTGTTATTTTTTAATTATTATTATGTAAATGTGGTGAAATTTCAAACATTTTAAATAAAATAAAATTTGTTGACTTTTTTAATTATTATTTATTTGTTTACAGTGAAATTTTCTAACATTTTGTATTTAATTCGTTTAATTATTTTCAATACAAACTCGCATACAAAATATCAACCTCAAAGTTCAACTGTCAAAAGCAAAAACTAGAGCCTCGGCCGAATTCAAATTCCAGCATTGCCGGAATTCCGACAGAGGCGAGCCTTGCGGCCAGCTTTGCCAAGGCCTGAATTTGCGAGACAAATTTTGATGTGTTCAATCCCATTTAAACGCATTGGTTGGATATGCTTGCAGCTGGCTTTGGGCTTGGATGTGTTCAAAGCGGGCTTGGATGTGTTTCGGCCCTAATGATGTAATCAGTGAATAACTTCTGGTTGAATTGAACTACTTCTCACAGGATTCTTTTCTAGCCAGCATAATTCCATTGTGGAGTTCTGCAGAGATGGGAACAAGCGATACCCTGTCGCCCGAATATAATGAAATTTTACATATCACCCTGTATTTTTGTAACTCTATGAGATATTTTCATGAATAAAGCAGCAATCTATTTAGAATACTGCCGCCTATCTAAAACTAAAAGTATTTCAAAACGCCCTAGCGACTAACCGTTACAATTTCCACGTTGCCATACCCTTTCAGTTGATACCCATACCGAGGGCGTTGTAAATAAAAAGGTAATCCGCCATTTTGTGTTGACCGCCAAATTGAATTTCGAATGACGCCATATAGATAATAGTATTGTACTTGTCATACAATTACATTTGACACCCATGTCGGGAAGTCGGGAAACACAGCTGTAAAATTCTTCGGCTACCATCTTGGAACCGCCATCTTAATTTTTTACAAAATGGTCAGATTGCATTGTCACGCGAACTATACATACATATGTGCAAAATTTCAAATTGATCGGTAATATGGAAGTGGGTCAAAATCAAGCTGAAAGGTTTGTTTACTTAGAGATACACTTATGGAATGCACTTTTCGATGCAGCAATGCAATTTCAAAAAAGTACAACACCAAAATATGGCGCAAAGTTTCTAGACGAGTTAACGAAGTGAATGCAAAAAAACCCATCTCAATCCGACTTACTGCACAAGAAATTTAAGGTTGGGTCTCTTTTTGTGCTACGTTTCCTCGTCTATGCTGCTATGTTCAGAATGGGTACATCAAAACTTCCCAATCAAACTTTCCTAATTTGTGTTGGTTCATAAAAAAAGTGTATGATCAGGCGTTGTCATGATAGAAGACAACACCTTTCATATTATTTGATTTGGGCCATTTCGTTCGATGACATGGTGTAACCTTTATAGTCGTAGAACCACGTTCAAATGAGTTTGGGTCTACCAACGACAGATTGTTAATTCTGTTTAAGGAGTTTGGCCAATTTATTAAGGAGAATTTAACTCCCCAGCAACAGGTTTTACAGCTCGATATAGCGGATCAACATTTTTGGCGAATGAGTGACATGAGTCACGTAGCACAGTTCGGCTTATGTGGCTTTGATAATACATAAACAGAAAAGCCGCCATTGGGTCACTGAAAATCTGCAATTGATAATAAATGACTGTCCTCGTAGAGTGACTGAATGATAAGCCATTTGGGCTGGCGGCATCATAGTGTCGTTCTTCAAGGATGGTAGGCGCAATGCTGTAAAAGTTAGACTGGTGATCACTATCGTGACATGTTGAAAAACTTGCTTGTGCCTTACATGAAACATTTGAGCCTACAGCATCTGTGGTATCAACAGGACGACAGTGCAATCTATGTATTAATCAATATTTTCAAAAACCTTGTTAATATTCGGTAGAAAACTTATTGAACGGAGATTGGCACGCTTACTTTTACCTTTCCTTTTTTTCGATATTGGGTAGGTACATTGCTGTTATTTTCCATTGACTTGAGCGTTTGTAAAGAAAGAAGAAGACGGTAGGGGAAAAGAGAAGAAAGAAGGTGGCAGAATGTAAAGACCAATGCCACGAAGTGGATTCGAACCTTGAACCGCTGGAATGGTGTCGGTGTTTTAACCGCTACCAAAGCTGACAAGGTTGTATTGCATTTTATAGTAGGCCCTATATATTAGTCTACCTTTTTTAAGTGGCCACCTCGTGAAGGTTATGATCGCACTTTTTGGGACAAGTTGGGATACGTGCATATTTTCATATACTATATGTTATCCACCTATTACACTGATGGCCCGACCACCATCATCCACCTTTCTTTATCAATTAAAACAACACCAACAAAAAATGGTGGTTAGCATTTTATATAATTAAAAGTTCCTCCTCGAAAAAGTATTCTTATTTTATCGCAACCCAACCTGCCATAAAAATTTCACCTACATTGTAGTTTAATCTGTAATCAAAATTTATTGAATTGACATACTTAATATGTTAATAGAGTCGAACCTCATAGAAATAAAATTAAATGACTCCATTCTCCAGCCATCGATAGAAGATTCTACATGATGATACTGCTACAAACATAGATGGGTTATGGATCGAGGGCGTAGAGAGAGAGACAGCCCATTTTAATCTCTTTCAATTGCATATGCAAAATGCCATATTTAAAGGCCATAAAATGCCACAGAGATTACGAGCATAATTCATGCAGGCAGATATAAAATTTAATGACACGCCCATTTATCGTGCTAAAAAACGCTCGAAGCAATGTACCTGAAAATTGCTCCCAGTCAACTGTGCCGTGCCGTGTGATCATCTGATTTTGAGTTTCAATGAGAGGAGAGCAACCAGCTCCGGCATTATTGAATGTCGTCGACATCTAACAACTCAATAAAAATGAAAACGTTCCGTAAAATAAAACCGAATTCGGTTTAATGATTTTTTTTTTCATGGTGGTAGTATGTTGTCCTGGGCGAACATAAAGAGTTCGGCAGGTTCGGCAGAGTTCCTTGTGTGACGAAACATGGTGCATATGCGAAGTGGAAGTCACCCATTTTATTAGAAATGATGCGTTAAATTGCTTTCCTCTTTTCGTAAAGCGGTGGTGTCTGCGTGCCGAACTGAACTTGATATTGAACAGGGGTGCCACATATGACGTCAAGTTTATGCCCGCACATCGCTCATTGGTGCAGAGTACATATATCAGTATGAAACGTTAAAGTATAAATAATATAAGGATTGCTCCCCCTGATCCAGTTTTATTATTCGGAGTGGGGGTAGAGGGTGTATGTGTGTGCCGAATTCGCCCTTGAAATGGCCGGAAAATTGTTTCCGAATTAAGGCTTGTTGCCATTAAAAGTTGAACGGCTATCTAAATGGTAATAGGGGCTTAGGCGCAGAGAGTCAGCCACAACGATTTCCTTAAGGATATTTACTGGTGCTAGAGCCTTCCCTCGTCCTGGATTTTGTCGACTGTATACACCGAAATTTTTCGCCTATAGTTTTCTATACTGTAAAAAGGCAGACGAATCTCGGTTTGTTGTCGTTGAATCTCTCGCTCAAATCCATTTGATTAGCTTGGGAAATTGGAATTTCTTTTAATGGGCCACTGGTATTGTTGATGTCGGTCAAGGCGACTGCCATTTGCTTGGTAAACAATTTTCCCTTATAACTGATTCTGGTGCGATTAAAGTTGATTAAAGTGTCTGCAGAAATTTCTTTATTTATCCTTTTTGTGCAGAAAGGAGTGTTGTTTATCCTACTCAAATATTTACTCTGTGACGAAGTATCGTAATAAGGATTCATAAAAACTTTTTATATCTTTCCATGGCATCGAGCATTAAGATGACGCAAAGTTTTAATTTCACACAGCAAGATGAGAGATGATGATACATCGTCGTCATCATCTTTTGCGCCGCGTGAAGAAATTTCATTTTTTTTCCTGTTAGAGTTACGCGACGTTTAAGAAATTGTTTACGGACATATATATTTTTTTTGTGTAGAAGAAAGTGTGAACAGAGAGAGAGAGGAGTGAAGGATTTAAGAAAATGTCACCTTTAATTAATTAAAAATAATTACAAGTACTTTATCACATGAGTAAAGCAACAACTTTGGATTAAGACGATGAAAACATATCGTTGGTTTACAAGCAGAATTCACTAAGTACAATTTTGCAAGTTTTCAGTTTTTTATACTAAAGTAAGTCTTATAATGCCAACTTTATACGGGCATTACCTTATAGCCCGCAAACTAATATTGTTAAGGTTTTTAGGGGGTTAGTTTCGGATTTACCTTGTCCATAATGACACAAAACTACAAAATCATTTCTGCCAAAACTCATTAATTTGTTGCGTTTTTTTATTTTAATCTAAAAATCCAGTATTAGAATTAAATAATTATTTCAATTCTTTTGTAAACTAAACTAAGAATTCTAAAAAACAATGCATACTGAGCCGATTACTATTATATGCCATTACAAAATTTTCAGAGACACAAACATCTTAAATATCGATTTACTAAAAACTATAGTTTTTGACTTAGTGATTTCTGCTTTTAAACCCACGATAAGATGTTTGGGATTTCAGATTTGTATCCTGCTAAAGGGTGCTTTTAGAAGTTTGTTTTTCGAATTGGCAACACTGTTTCTAGGGACAGTTAATATAACAGCTGACAGCTGATTTGTGCTGTTTATTTTTAAGCATTTCACAATGAATAGACTAACGCGAAAATTACCTGACTTCAAAAATCGTGGTTCAGCTGGCTAAACCTGTCGTACGCTACGTCCATTTTACGGTAGACAATGAAACGTTTTCATACCACGAATACTGTAATCCAGCTGTTTCGAGAAAACGCGCTGAAATTGTAGCACCTTCCTTCGGCACCTTCAAACAACACTATTCGTAGTTTGGTAACGAATTTCGTTGAGCACCCACGGGTCTGTACTGACTACTCTCGCCAGCGTTCCATTCGACCACGTCCGCGACACTCCAATGAAGTTGTTGAAGCGGTAATAGAGGGTGTTGCCGATAATCCAAATGTGTCGTATCGTCGCCGATCTCAGGTCTTAAACGTGATTGGAACGACTCTCAGGAGGATTATGAGGAAAGATTTTCATCTCTTCATAAAGAGACGCAAAAATTGCTGTCAACAGACAATTTGGAAATGCCGTCGCAAGAATGATGCCGAACCGAAATTTTGTTGACTACCTGGCGGAGTAAATTAACAAAACTGTGGAATTTGGGGAGCAGAGAACCCACATTTCATTGACGAAACACCACTACACAACGAGAAAGTCACTGTTTAAGCCGGAGTGTGCTCAAAAACCTTCATTGGACCATTTAAAAGTTCGAGGAATCCTAGACGGCCCACCCGTCTGGTGATGCACTTTGTGTGTAGGAAAACGCGTGCATGAAAACTTATTTTCAACAAGATTTTGCAAGTTGCCACAGTGCAGCCACTACGATGAAGTTCTTGCAAAATTAAACTTTATGCCAGTAAGCCGAAGACCATTGACGAACTCAAAGTTAACATAAGAGCCGAAGTAGCTGCCGAAATGTTGGCCAATATTATGCAGGATGCCCAAAAAAGAGTTGCTTATGGCGTATGGAATGGAGGTGTTCATTTAATAGGTATTGTATTCAAAAATTTGAAATAAATGGTAAGTCTGCACAAAACTATTCGCGAAGTTGCTCCAGCGAAGTATTTTTCGAACTTGATCGAAGTTCGAAATACGAAAGCAGCTCACGTGTTCAACTTCGAAACACCTCGAGTCCTTTGACTTAGGCGCAATAACCGCCAAAGATACGAAGTCCCCCGAGGCGAAGTAAATCGAAGTGGCTTTCTACACTCTTGACTTCGATCAACTTCGTTTAGTTTAGTGCAGTTAGGCTGTAGCGAATATCCTAAATAAATCTTGCTCATTTGACAAAATCGGCTAAAAACTGAGTTATTCAATGTTGAAATACCGAAGGTCTAGATGGCGTAGCTCATCTAGTATGCAAATTTACAATTTCATTGGGGACCCAGGGTATTTTTTGTAACAGGGAGCCGCAGTATCATACAGTTTAGAAACCACTGGGTTAAGGTGATTTGTTATCTGCTATGGTTAACCCCTTAAGGATTGAAAATATGTATATAATTTTTGGCTCATAATACCTATTCAACACATTAAAAAAAGGGCTATTAAAAAAAAGTTAGCTATTGCTCAGTCCTGTTGTAGACATTTCGCTAGCCCACTATGTGAGTTACTAGCGAGAATCAGACGAACGGTCCTGCTTAAACCGCAGGTACATCTAGTTTAAAATGGGTGAGTCCTTCAATATAAAAAGGCCATATAGGAATCCTGAATTGACGGATTTGGCAGCCTTTCATTGTGAACTGAACAATATATCGGACAGGTCTATGAACTCAATTAAATTTGTGATGTGTAACTATCTGCGGTCTTCCTCACGGAGGCAGGTAGTTAAACCAATTTATGTCAATATCAGGCCTGTTTTGAAGAGGACGCGATGCATCAGGACTGCGACATGGTCACACTCTCCAAAGTATTAAGTAAGAAGAATCATATTAAGCGCTAGATACTGTAACGGTCGGTTGTAAAATTTATTTTGGTTGGGAAATTTTTTTTTGAAAGCACTTTGTAGGTAATGCGAAATTTGTAGCAAATCACTTTGAAGGAAAAAGGAAAATTTTAAACGGGGGATGCGAGAGAAAAATTAGAGGATTGACGAAAAATATTTTGAACAGGCAGGTTTTTGTTTTTTTGGGGATGTAAAAGATTGGAGTTGGAAATTCCTGAGATAAGAGAAATCACGAAGGACGATTTAAAGCAGAGCTGGTGTTACCTGGGAAGGCGGAATCCTTTCAGATTCGGTGCAGCATTGAAGAAAAAAAAGAAACGATTTCATCAATGAACAGACGAAATAACGGATTTTTCTAATCGAGAGGTAAATTGAAATAAGCGGCTGCGGACATCTTTAAAGTATATAAAAAGAAGTAAGTTTGCGTGAGCCTTGTTTTTTGTTCTTGTTGAAGGAAGATTGAGAAATAAATGCGGAAACGTTTGTGTGCTCTGCAAAAACCGGTGGGACAAGTAAGAAGGACAGGACGAGATAATTGACTGTATGGGAAGGTTCAACGAATCCTAGCAGTTCAGAAGAATATAAAATTGCGAACTCTCGCTCAGTTAGTGCCTAGAAGTCCGAAAAAGGTTCGCTAAGGAATTCAATAAAGGTGCTCGGAGAGGTAAGCATTGCTTGTTAAAACCTATATAGGGGGAAATTGATCTCCTGCAAAGTGCACAAACCAAGTGCATGGTCGCCTCTGGTCAACACATATGCGCACTAGGCGTGTGTGTTCGAGTGATTTGCGGCCTCTGGAAGTGGTGCTTGATGAACTTTGTAGCAAAATATAAAGTCTTTTTTGAAGAAAGTTTTGTTTCCAAAGGTTTTTTTTTGGTCGGTGAAGTTTCATACAATCTCGCAAAAATCCTGCAGCAGGGCCATTGAAGAAATCCCTTTGACGTACTGTTGTGAATTGGTAGACAAAGCCGAAAAAAAAATTAAGTCGCAGTTCCGCTGCAAGAAAAAAGAAAAAAAAACACACAAAAATACACTAAAATAAAATAACAAATAATTTTCATGCTTTAACTTATTACATTTATTACTAAAATAATCATTTTAATCCTAGTTAGTATTAACTTTTTAGTCTTATTTATAATTATTTATGAATTTGTTTTGCTCCTTGATGGAGATCTTTTATTCTTTGTTGGTTCCGGGCAATTTGTCCTTCCTTTAAGTGACTCTGTTGTTTGTGATATCGTTTGTACAAAACGAGGAGTACTGGTACCATTACTGCGCGTTTTTTTTATCTTTCGTCTTCATACATATATACATATGATAATTTAATTGTACATATATTAAGTTTTTTTTTAATTTGAGCGTTTAAATTTGATATCTGACAAGGATCCGCGATTATTGTCTTGGAAGATTGACGTTGTTGGTTATTCATTGTATTGTTTAGTTATGTTGATTGTTCCTGCAATAAACAGGAATATTAAATGATTATAACGAAAATGTCCGTGTGTTAGATTTTTTTTGTGGAATGGTTGGGGCGGATTTCATTTCTTTTCAGGGTTCTTAAGTAGTGCTTTTCCTTGTCAGCTGGTAGTCTTCCATACTATGAGCTGGCAGGGGAACGGACTGCAGCGGTACGGCTCAAGCCGGTCCGGCAGAGGGAGGATTGGAGCTGAATATGAATTTCCCTAGTCACAGGTAAGTGGTGAACAATACAGGTATCGGCCTGGCCACACACCCCACGACCCCAACCGGCGAGCTAGCGTTCATCGTGTGGCCGGCATAATGTCTCTCCCTAACGGTTATTTCGGTGGTTTAGGGAGAGTGAAATTTTTTGTGGAATTTTTTTATGTAGGTGCATGTTCCTAGAGTCAGGTTCTTCAGGGCTTCTGGCTCTGGGGCATGAACAAGCACAATGGTGCCTCAGATTGCTTTCTCAGCACCGTCGCGCCAATGTGACATTACAATACTCATCGTAGTCCTCTCGCTTCTTAAAACTCAAACTAGCTTAATAGAGTTCTCCGGCTCTCACCGGTATTTGTATATTACAGAGAATGTGGAAAATAAATTCGATGAGACAGTGGAGTCATTCACAGGAGCTGAAGGTTGGGAAAATCTAACAGTAGAAGAAGGAGCATGAGCCAAGTTGAAATAACTGAGCTAGTCGAAGTTGGCAGTCCGGAGAGAAATTATGTGGCAGTTTAAACTTAGAAATTAGCTTTCGTACTGCTTCTTCTTATTCCCCTTTAATCCCTCATTGGACATAGGTAGGAATGTGTAGGGGTAAGCTTATTAACGGGAGGATAAAATAGGTTTAGAGTTATGAGGGTGCGAGAGATCTGCTTTGGATTCTTCTTCATGGAACTTCCCCAATACTAGATGCTTTTGCTACTATTGTTATCAAAAGAGGTGGATTTGCAGGAATTTCTTATTATTATATAATATCGGCGGAGCGGTCCAAGATATAAGGGTACTTATCAAAAAACACATTCGTAAGGGTGGGTGAAATTTCTGTTTATATTGCTTCATAGCGGTGCTCTTGTCTCTGGTGTTTGAAGAAACTACAAATTGCACACCTTCTGCCGCGGTTTAGTTGTAAGGTCCTCATGCTTTTGAATGTAGGAAAATATACAAGCGTGACCGCGATATATGTAGATGTCGAGAACATAAAGCTAAGAGAGATTACAATAATTGTAGGACAACCGAGTAAAAATAATACTCGACCATTCTTAGCCTAAAACAAGCACGCACAGAGTCAAAACGCCTGTATAGCACCCAAACCAGTTATGGCACATCTGAGTAAAAATTCTACTTTTCCAAATGAAGCCCGCTACCGGCACGTACCAATAAAAGACGCACGGTACAGTCCAAACGAAGGACGCACATTCACACTTTTTTAGGGCGAAGTAAACGGGCAATTATATTCGTGACCATAAATAGTGCTTAGAGTACTTAATCACTGGCCCTCTTTCGATTGCTTAGGTCAAGCAGCCTTAGACGTGGTAAGTACTTAGTTGGGGACCACTTGGTGAAAGGACATTCGCGTTTGGAATAGTTGATTATGAATACATGCATATCTATAACAGAGGGGTGCATAGCTCTAGTGGGGGCATTTTTAGATTTTAATGCAAGTAGCGTGTGACAGGCGCATTTGTTCGCTATGCATGCATTTTGAATAATCTTATTTATCTGTGAATCTTCCAACTGCACCATGAAATTTCTTTGCAATACTGGTGCAAAGGCAATAGTTGATAGAAAATTATAACAATTTACGCTATTTCTTTGAGGATTTTGGTACATTGCCACCTCAAAACAAATAAAGTAAACTGGTTTATTAAATGATGTACTTGGACTAGATTTTTTAAGTGAATAAATTAAAAAGCACGAACTAGGTATGTATTCCGCAATGCTTCTGAAAATAGCGGTACGAAACTTTCTATTACTGCCAGTAAAGTAGAAAGACTCATCTACAGGGAAAAACCCCAAAAAACTCATAACGTATTTGAACCTGGTCCAACGAGTTTTGGACTTAATCCAGTAAAGTTCGTCCTGCAGTCACTAAATACTCAATTTTTTATTGTCTCTATAGTAGGATACCTTGAAAGGAGTTTTCAACTTGCAGTGTTGGCAAGTGATTGTGTCTAGTTTGTTCCGTAATCAATATCCTGGTTCCTTATCTAAAAATCTCTCCCCACAGTTCAGCTGCATGAAATGGAAAGGTCCAACAGCCAAATCTATTCCCCAGCACCTACTTGGCTTGAACAAAAAACTGAGTCGCAAGTAGTTTTACATGTTCCAGGAAAAACAAGTGCCCAACCATTCGTTTTGTCAAACTTTTTTGGACACTATTACCACCTAAAGAGGGATAAGTAAATACAGGGAAGTTCGGCAGATTTATTATTAAGGCTCGATCCTTATTTACTCTTCGTGGCTTTCGCATATCAACAGCGTATATCTCCCCCTTTCTAGGAAGGATACAAGTGCGAATGGTATTTGCGCAACGTGTATTTGTTTGCTCTTTAAAGGTAACATGATATTTGCTGAGATTTTTACCACCATTTACCATTGATCGAAGCAGTGTGCATAGGCAGTTTGGATTTCAATGATTTTGGGGCAATTATTGCCGGGATTGAAGCGGTGTATTCGTTTCGGCTTAGTTAAATCACAATAAAATTTAAATTTAAGTCTAGTTATCTGCAGACAAATAAAACATTGTGTTTTTGGGTGGGTGTATCAATGCGGAATCAATTAACGTTAATTTATTCACCATTACACCCCTAGAGTGTCAAGGACCCTCCTTAAAAAACAGCTTTCAACAGAAAAAAAATTTAAAGCTAAACTCAATTGAAATGTAAAATCCATGACAAAGTATATCTGTATATGGATGTCACAGGAGAGAGATTTAGTGTCCTATCCCCCCTTCGTTTAAGTAAAGGAGAATGAGACTAAAAAAAAACGGGGGTTCACCCTTGTTCCCTTTAACATGACAACGACACCTTTTATGTAAATCTTGAACATCATTTTATGTAAAAGTCAACACCTCAAAATGATAAACCATTCCGGGCATACTACATACATACATACATACAGTCACATTGCTATGCCGCTGATGCTGCTGCGCTGGTGTGTAATGGAATTACCCTAGGAACGAAAATGGCTTCCCTGTTACCATAAAGGAAGCAGCACAGGACGCCACCAGGAGGACGACAACGACAGGACGACGAATATGTATGTATGTATGTATATATATTCAGGGAAGCTACAGGGAACTACATTTTAACGTAATTTGAAAGGCTCGATTGACACAAACAAAGCAGCCACGACACGGGAATTTTTCTCTCTGCGCTAACATGGAAATTGCTACGCTTACACCGACCGGGGCACCAGAGGTGAAGCGCAAAGGTTTCAAAATTCATCTGCAAGATGAGTTTTTGCATTCTTTCCGACACAACAAAAAAAAAAAATTCATAATAGACCAAATGAAGGGGTTGAGTAATTTGCTTAGGGACGCTGCAAGCATGTTAAACAATGTTGCAAATTAAGTAATGTTGTTAGCGGATTTCGTATTCAGATTCATTCTTTTTTTTCGAGTTTCTTGTTATTTTCGTATTAATTAATTAAATCAGAAAAAGTGAGGATAATAGGAAAATTGCAAATGTGAGGACCACGGGGTTTTAGTTGCCTGGTTAAGTGAAACCACCTAGAGAGCGTTATGGCGTTCTCCACGTGGGTCATTAATGGTGAGTATATTAAGTTAAGAAATTCCTCGAGTAAGTCAAATTATACATAAACGCGGCGCTGCGGCTGAAAGCGAATGTTTACTTGGGCGCTGGTCTTGGGCGAGGACATTCAATAATAATCAACATCATAGAAGAGATTCCGGTGGCGGAGATGCTATCGGACGGCATGCCCTATAAAATCTCAAAATTTAAGCAACCTAACTTTTCCTAAAGTTTTGCCGGGCGGGCTAGTATGGTACACGGATGGCTCTAAAACGGAGACAGGTGTAGGCGCCGGAATCTGGAGTGAAAGTCCCAGATTCAGCAAGGCTATAAGTCTAGGCACTCTGGCAACTGTCTTTCAAGCAGAGGTGTACGCTATTCTGGCATGCACTCATGAGAACTTAAGAAGGGCCTACCAAAATAAACGGATTTTTATCTTCTCTGATAGCCAAGCGGCAATTAGAGCGATAAGGTCCCGTAGGACCAAGTCGAAATTAGTTTGGGACTGCCAACGTGCTCTTCATGAGTTGGGCGTTCTCAATCAAATTACACTTGTCTGGGTCCCGGGTCACCGGGGCTTCGAAGGCAATGAAAGAACGGATGCCCTGGCTAAACAGGGCTCTGATTTAGAATTCATTGGTCCAGAGCCGGCTATTGGGGCACCGTCCAGCTTGCTGCAAAGGGCCCTGGCCGATCGGACTTTGATGAAACATATTGAACGCTGGAGGTCCGCGCCTGGACTGGCCAACTCTAAGCGGTTCCTTCCAGTGTCGTCCCCTAAGACGGCCAAGGAATTACTACGGCGTAGTAGGAGTGATGTTAGGACACTTGTTGGCTTAATTACCGGACACTGTGCCCTAAATTACCACTTATGGAAGATAGGAAGGGTGGAGGACCCTACATGTAGGCTTTGCCTAGAAGAGGATGAGTCTGCCCTCCATGTTCTCTGTGAGTGCCCTGCAATAGCGAGGAGCAGGGTCTCTTTGTTCGAGAAGTCCCTGCTCGAACACTCAAGTCTAAGCGACAAACCACTAGACAGACTGCTGAACTTGTTGAGGCGGTCTGGCCTACAAATATGAGGTGTAGGGGTTGTAGTACAATAGGCCAACTTAATGGCCGCAGTACCTTTGGACCTAATACCTCACACAGGAAAAAAAAAGTCAAATTATTCGATGAATACCAAGAATTAGGATCTTCAATGCAACCACAGACAGTAAACATGTTTGGTTCTTGGTAACTTGCATCAAAAAGAATTTGTCCTATCCGCAAACCTTTTTATATACAAGGAGCAAGTGATAACAGAAGGCATCACTTTAATTGAGGATCTGAGATGGGTCAGGCTTGGATTCCTTAAGAGATGCAAGTTTTTCCTTCAGTCGGTAGTGCGATTTATAATCTACAAGTCCTACAACCAGCTCCGCTTCGAGCATAACTCATTTATCTTGCCTAAGCCACCTTTTCTTGATTTAAAAAAGTACACAACCGCGCCATAAAATACATCAGTGGTAGCACCTTTTGCGCCACCATTGACTCATTGAACCACTGTGCGAGCGTTACAGCCCTAACAAAATAACCTACAGCATTATTAACATACT
Source organism: Thereva unica (assembly GCA_949987705.1). Taxonomy (NCBI): domain Eukaryota; kingdom Metazoa; phylum Arthropoda; class Insecta; order Diptera; family Therevidae; genus Thereva; species Thereva unica. The sequence goes on along the minus strand of OX465281.1, from coordinate 31,397,150 downwards.
AAAGTATTGTAATAGCATAATGGCGCGATAAAATAGTGGGCGCCACTTATGCGAGGTATTACCCCCTTAGCCATAAGCCCGGAAAAGCATGACCAAGGAGCCAATACCATACATAAGAAAGGAAACTAACTTCCGGAACTCCTACGCCGGCCACACGGAGTTATCTAGCTCGCCGGAGGGGTCGTGGGGTGTGTGGCCGGGGCTTGCCGCGGTTGGTTCACCACTTACCTGTGCCTGTGCAACCTTGAATTCCGCCTCCATCCTTCCACGGTCATCGCCTGTGCCTCGTCATGCCCTGAAAAGGAAAGACATCCGCCCCAACCATTCCACAAGAAAAAATTTTAACGCCTGGACATTATATTATTTATAATCATTTAATTACCAAAACAACCAACACAATGAATACTCATCAAACACGACAATAACAATAATTATATCCTTGTCAGCTATTAATTCAAATGATCAATGTCAACTATATTAATATTTCCTTAACATAGGTACATATGTATGAAACTCAAGAAAAAAACGCGCAGTAATGGCCAATACTCTTCGTTTTTTTTACAAAACGATATTACAAACGACCGTGTAAAATAACGGAAGAACAATTTCAACCCAAGACTCAACAACACAAGAATGAATAAAATAGTTTACCAAGGAGCAACATACTTTCATAAATAATTTCATAAACAATGGTAAATATGATTAACGTAGGTACAAGTTACTTAACAAAAATATTATTTCGAAATAAATCACTCATGAACTAATTTGTTCTTTTATTTTATTTTGTGTATTTTTTTTGTGTGCGAGGGTGTTGTCTTTATATTTATGATATATTTTGAATAAATAAGAAAGGTAACCAAAAAATAGGTAAGGAATGTAACAAAAAAACCTTACTAGCAATCGTGGGTCGTTTCGCTCCTGGACTGCCAGAAGTGGTTGGACATCTACTGCCGACACTTGTCAGTTATGTATTCCGCATCCTCCGAGAAAAATACTGTTTGATTTCCCTACGGGTCACACGAATTTTCTCCTTATTGTTGCGCGGTCCCTCGTTTTGAAATGGTTGAACAAAAATGAAAAACTCAAACCTGAGCCCCACAATGAGGATAAATAGTGCACTTCGCCTGAGTTTTTCGAGTGGGCAGACAAATGCGGGATATCTCGAGCTGTCAAAATGAGTATTAAGTTACCTAAACTCTAGACGTCAGTTACGTCTTAGTCGTCTGCGGCCATCTTATCGGTGGGTAGAACTTCCTAGAGGTATGCTTCCGGGTTAGTTTGTCGAACCTTGGAGCTTATGATGTCGACTTCCTTGCCAAAAACCTCAACTCCGCTGGATCCACTTCCCAAAACAACGTTAACCTTAGCGAGATGTGTTCTCCTCAGAATGGTCACTATTGGTACAGCAATAAAATCTTTCAAATTTCTTCCGCATACTCTCCCGTATGCGAGTAGTTTTATTCGCCACAAAAATAAAAAAACTACGGCCGAACTGTTCAAAATTTCAATGAAAAACTTTTTTTCTTCCCAGAAAAACAAAACTCCGTCCTATCCCGAAAATTATTGTTCCTTTTTTTTCATACATCCGTCCAAAAACTAACTTTTTTACCGACTCTAATCAATTTTTCTTTTCTAGTTTTGTTTTATTTTCCCCCCGCCTACTTTTTGGTTTCGAACCACTTCTGAATTTCATTCTCGACAGTGATTTTTAGTCAAATAGTTAATTTGAGATTTTTGAGCAAAACTGACCGTTACAGTATGAAGAAAGTGTAAAAAGTGGGTAGTGCGTCAGTTTAACCTGGGAACCAAACTGCCAGTAGAAACTAATCAACAGGCGAAGTTATATCAAAACTTAAAAAAACAATATTCATCAGTAAAAAGTTCCAGAAACTTCGGAAAGCTTTGCCTTAATTAACGTTCGTTCAAATTATGCCTAAAGGATGACATCATGTTAACTTACCTTGTTTTCATCTCGCCACTGGCTATCTTAAAATTCTTTCTGCGATTCGATCACGAATTTACTTTTGCAGTTATAAGAAATTTTTAAACCAAAATTAACTCTCTTTCGTACTTCTTCAGTACTTTTCCACCTGAGCCTAGGGTTTGAAAGCAAAGTAAACTTAAATGAAAGCAAACCTCCCACCCATACGATTTTTTGTTCGTCTATCGCAAACTTATCTACAGCCGGGTGTCCCAAATTTCAAATATCAGGTAGCTTGGCAGCCGAATTTGTCTTCCAAAAATCACATTAGAAGGAGTTTGCGCTGCGGAATTATGAACTGCTGTTCGATATGCCCGTAGAAAAATTGTCCTGTTGAACAGTTCTACTATTCCATCGGACTGGAGGTGAAAGGGCATCATTGTGGTTTTCAATCGAGAATCTTGCATACTTCTTGGAAAATTTGAGATTCTTCCTTGGTCAGATTGAAGCCGATGAGGAACCCCAAATTTGCAGATCCAATTGTTCACTAACTCCTCTGCAACAGTAATTGTTTATTGACTTGGAATGGCAATACCTTGGGCCCACTTATTGAAATAGTCTATGACCAACAAAATGTAACGATTTCTTCGATGATTCGATAAGACGGCTTTCAATTTGCACCGCGATGTGCAATGAATCCTATTGGGCCCTGTAAGCCAAATTACACGGCCTATCATTTGTATCATCAAAATTTCCAATAATTTCAAATAACCGGGTCACAGGGAAGTGCCTCACTTGTGCGTACTGCACTTATCATCACACTAACCCAAGTATAACTTCGTTCTCGGAGGCTGCGATGAGAATTTTTGTTGCTTTACACACAGGTACATAGACAATAGGATCGTTACACGAAAACAATGCAGAACATTTAGTTAGATTTTTTAAGAGGAAGAAGTGATTCGCAATTGTTCAATTTAGAGCTTGTAAAGGTTCGCCTAGTGGTGTGTCGCTCAAACTTGACTCTTCTAACCAAGTGAGGTATGCCTTAGCAAATTCGTTTTATGCAGCTGACACCTCGCCTTTCAAATAAACTATGGATATCTTGGTAAGTGTGTGGGCTACAAAGCAGCTCTTTTTAGGCAGCTTCGTTGTGCTCTAGGTACCACAAGTAAACTTTGGCCGAAATCTCTAGCTCCAGCACCCATCAGGTTTAAATTACCGAGAATGCCCTGTTGAGTAGAATTTTTTGGCTCAACGCTTTATTGTGTGCATATTAGTACTTTGTAAAACTTTGAAAAGATTGCTTTGTTTCGATACGTTGCATATAGGGGTCTACAAACGTGTTAGATCGAGCGAAAATTTCCAGGTGCGAGGTGCATCACCATTTGCGTAGTATTATTCTCTGTACTCGGGTTGCGTGTTGCAGCCGGTCACCAAAACCTAGGTAATACCATCGACACATGGACGTCGTAATGGCGAATATTAAGCGAGGTAACGACGAAAACCAAGGAGGCAAATTTTACGTCGTTACGATGAAAACTCAAATAGAATGCTCCCTGTCAGTCAATAGGTTATTGCAAAACACTCGCTGTTAGGTCTTTTTTTTCCAGATTAGTCAATTGAAAGACCGACGGATGGACAGCCACGTAAATTTTTTTATCTTTCGTTCATAGACATTCTTTACAACGACGAAATTTACCGTATGTTACCCTCTAAGCTGAAATTCGTCGTAATATCGAATTTTCGTCTTTATGACGCTGTCGTAGGTCGATCGTACGAAACACTAGTTATATTTACTAGTTACATTTTATAATCAATTTTTTGTTTTACTTCAGTTCTGGGCGGGGACGCTGGGCATTATGGTGGGGAGTAACATATACACCCTTGCCACCCTATAATCTTGCAAAACCTCTACAAAATCCACTTTAACAAAGATGAATCATGATTTGGTAGATTTCATAAGACAACTTAAAATATATAAATCACATGTTTGTTGCCGTCGCCTTATGTATTTATGTTCAAAGTTTAATTTCGTTTAGTTTGGCTCAAGCGTCAAACAACATTTTGCATCACTCAATGCACAAAGTACACTTAAAGGACTACATTATTGCAGAAACTTCCCCAAGGAACAAATAGTATTTAGTCCACATCATAAGAGTTGAAGGATAACTCCAAGTGTTTGCTCACACTTCGTCTTTGAAATCATCAAATTTCTCGTAACCATGAAGACTAGTCCAAACACATCAATTGAACTACTTGTCACAATGACTATGTAGCCTCGACTTTCTTATCTCTACGATGAATACGTAATCAAACCCAACTAGCCATGAAGAAATGTCCAAGTATCCACAAGAGATTTTCACTGTGAAGATGTTACATGTCCACTTGACCAATAAGTTTCAATACCTTTGAGAACGTTCGTGTCTCACCTTTATAAATTATATTTACTCCGAAAATTCGGAATCAGACACTTAACCACAGTTGCTGGGCAATTTGAGTGTACAGAAGGAGCAGAAACTTAATTCTCTTACGATTAAGAGAGGTCTTGAGTGGGTTATGATAAATTAGTACATATCAATTGTGGTTGCTACGGAGTTAGTGTTGTATAGAAGGTGGAGTTAGTGCTTTGTTACTAAGTTAGGAACATATTTTGCTTAGTTTATTACCACAAATTACTTCAGGTTTATGAATCCTTTCTTCAACTAATATTGTTGTTATTAATATGAATGCTTTCATATTTATAAACCTTGACATTAGTAGACGTCAGTTCAATATGTTACCATGACACATTAACTTGATGCTATATATCCTACGCTCGCTTGCTGCCTACAGAGACCCTCCTACACCTAATTAATAAATTCGAAAGACTCCGAATATATATGTATGTATATATACTAAGTACGTTTCCACATGAAATGGGTCCGACCCATTGTAAGAGTCTCTACTTAAGATAAGGGTTGCCTCCGAAATATTTTGATAATATGGGGTTGGGAAATAAAGCATCACCAGTTAGAGATAAACAACAAGGATAATGGTCTTTGAGAAGTGTGCAGGGGTGGGGGGAGGACTGTATCCCTCTGCCATATCAAAAATGCAATCGCGTTTCACATTTCATTTGTCAGAAAATATATCTAAATGTGGAGCATACAAAAACTCCTCACAAAGCTGACGGCATATTATCAAAGACCATGTTGGGAAATGATGGAAAACCCTCGGTGGAAACTCCTCAAAGTCAAGTAAATGAGAAAACTTGGATTGGAAACTTTTCCCTTGCGAGAACACTTGTCGTCGTTGGTGAAGTATTTTTTTTTTTGGGGGGGAGGGGGTGTGGATATCTCATATTGCCCTTTGCTCTCTCTCTCTCTCTCTCTCTCTCTCTCTCTCTCTTTCACTCTCCCTCAATCTCTCCGAGGCTAAATGAGTCAAAGACTTATGTCGCTATGTTCTATATAAAAAAAATATATATGGGTGGTTGGGCGTTCGGGGTGGGCGACAATTTAGTACCCTAACTCAGCCCCTAAATACATTTAGTGGGGCTTGGTTACATGCAGAAGAAAATTGGTGCCACATTGTCTACCATCGATCGGTTGTTTTGCCGAAGCTTTGGCTACAAATATACGGCGGCGCTGGTATTGCGGTGAATCATGCACGAGAACATGCTAATGAAAATGGAAGGAGATTGTGACGATATAAATTTTAAGGACTATATCAGAAGTTTTCTATGTGTTTCTACAACACAGTTTTTTTTCGTCGTCGTTGTTGTTTCACTTTCTTGTCTTCGTTTAAGGACTATAAAAGCCAAAGTTGTTGTTGTTTCTTTTCCATAACCAGAATTGAGGATTTTTTAAATATGTACTTAGCATATGACGGAAGTTAAGTGGTCGACGACTTGCTGAGTTGCTATTTGTTGCAAAGAATTAGGTCAGATTACAATAATATTAGTACGTGATTAAATGTTTGCCTGTGTGTGTGTGTGGAATGACTGTACACGAACGCGCCGCCAACCAGTCAATGCCGAGTATTGTAATTTAATTAGAATGGGATTTGCTGGAAAATGAGTGATGGGAAAATTGTTGTGGAAAATTACAGGAATTTTTTTTTCAAAGAGCACAACAATTAGTCATAATTTAGGGGAAATTTTAAAAACCTGGGCATAGTTCAGATATTTGCTTTTGATAAACTCGGATAGTGTTGCTATGTGGGTTCAGACCAATGTTATTTGAAACCAAATTTGTTTTTTTTTTCTTATTCTTGTCTTCACAAAGAACGATAAAATCTTAAGTAGGAGGTCCGATATACTGGTTTCTTCTATCATATATTTAAAGCTAGTCATCTAATAACATATTTAGTAGCAAACATTGATTGATGGCATACGGAAAGTGAAATTATTGAACGAAACTTTTGGACTAATTGTGGGTTTTAAAAGTCGATCCACACATATCCGTGACGGGAAAGCACAGTGTCGGTGCCTTCCGTGATAAATTTTTCACTGACATCCACACGACACCGTCTTTTCCGTATCAAAGCTCAACAACGCCTCGCACCGAATATGTAGAGATTGTGCATTTGCACTGGGTAGCACTCAGGAGGTGCAGCATTTGCGTGAGCGAAGCGAACAAAAATTTGTACAATATATTTTATAAATATACCGCGCCAACGGACGGCAAAGGTGGCATCTCCAATTAAATAAGCGACGACAACTGCTAAAAGCGGCAATTTAGCGAAATTTAGATGATTGCTGCCAATGTTCGTCTCAAGCCGAAATGAAAAAAAAAAAAAAATACAGAGACGAAATGTGTGTGTAATGTCAAAGGTGTACGTAATGCCTTCACTCGTCACGCGGCGCTTCTTTATTTTTATTAAAACTATGACGGAATGAAAATGTATAGTCAAAAATTTACCGAAAAGGAGTAGCGAACGAAAATTTGACGCAGTCTACAATACCATCTGCACTGCAGAGCCGAAAGCAAAAATACGTGAAGCAAAGGAGACAAGAGATCGGGCCTTGACAATGTATGCGGACGACAAGGCTAAGCAGGAAATTTCACCGAAACGAAACGACACAGCAAGAAAACGAAGAGAAGTCGCCATCCGTTAAGAGTCTTCGCGGGTTTTATCATCGAAATCGAAGAAATGAAATTAAATGAATTAATAGAATGGTGAATAGTAGTATAGCAATAGCGCTCCAAATACATTGAAGTCATGGGTTGTGGGCTCGGTTGTGAGCTTTATCCAAGATAAGAACCTGTGTGCTTTAAGCGTTAGCGCCACCTGTGTGAAATTAGTTGAACTCCACACTCTTGGGTAAGAATGGTGAGATCTTGTGGAGGAATTTGATCCAGGTTTCAATTCTTGGATCTACCTTGGATTAGGGCTGCCAACCATCCGGATTTTACTTAGTTTGGAGGGCGTCCAGGGACCCTCCGGGAGGAGTTTTAAAAAGTATCCGGGTAAAACACAATCAATTGAATGATAAGCAATAAATTATAACAAATCTTAGTTAAAAATTGACTCGTAATCCGCATCCAAGTAAACTTTGTCGTAGAAAAAATGCAGCTATTTTATTCGAGTGTTTCAGTGATAATTCAAACACTGTTCCGTTTGTTCAAGGAAACCAAGTTTTTAATTATCAAACGACTTAATGTCCAACCGATTTCTTTTCAGACCAAAATGACCACGCAGGAGCCAATCGGTATAGGAGTTATAACGGTTTAAGTAGTTATTAAATACTAAAATAAAAGGTGGTCTGCTTTGGCACCGGCACAGACACGGAAGACCTGTGTTTTTTTAGTATAAAAATGTTCAAAATTTAATTTGGTTGTAGGTTGGAACTCTTACTCTATAGGTCAGCTGCGGTCTCAAAACAACAACAACAAAAAGTGAAGCCAAGCATTTAGCACCAGTTTTGACCAAGCAGACCAACGTTTTTTTACGCCGTTAGCACTGAATTTTAATTGTAATTCCAAGCTCTTACTCGTTTCTGTCCTGCAGAGATTCTGTAGTAGGGTTCATAGCAAGAACTTAATGCCAGAAAGGGTTGCAGCCCTTCGCTCGGAGCGTCGTTGCTATACTACTGTGAATGAAATAAGAGAATAATAAAATGAAAGGAACAATTTTCGAATTTCTTTTATTTTACTGTGAAATGTATGGTGCATATGTTTGGGCGGTTTTTTTTTTCGACAAATTCGAGGGACGGGCGACTTTAACCTTCGAGCGAAAAACAATTTTCTTTTAAAGAGCGACATCGACGAATGTGCAAGGGCGGCAAATTGTATAGGCGCGGCTCTCATTCTGCGTTCATTGGTTCCTTATTCATGGAAATAGCTGTGCGAAAAATGTAAGGTGTGTCGAATGGGGCCAGGACTGTGGTGTTAAATGTCCAAAAATATCAGAGGAAATGATAACAAACTCCAAGTATGCAAATTGTAAAGGTGATCACCCACCTAACTACAAGGGTGTCCCTATTTCATAAAATACATGAAGAGAAGAAAGGATATTCAATCAAAGTTGGGAGATCGAAAAGAAGAGCGGCGACAATGGACCCACCCCGCCCACGAGGGCATGCGAGAAGCCTGCTGCGGGTCAAACCGCCAGAACCGATGTGAGCCGAGCCCTTTTCATGGAGTCGCAAAGACTATTTGGGATGTTAGTGGGGTCTCTCCTAACACGAGTAATCTCACTCTCTCTCTCTCTGCAACTAAGAAACAGGCGGCGCCGCTGTGCACTATTAACAAAATCTCGACTCCGGAGCAAAAGCAAACCCTGCTTCCCAGATATGAGAACCGCCATAGCCATTCTAAAAACGAGAACTCTTAGCCACGCATTTCAACACGTGCCTGATCAGCTGGTCGGTAATGCGAAACGGCAGACCAATCAAACTACTGGTAGGAGCAACATATATCTCGTGTAATCAACAAGGTGCCTGAACTGATGATCTTTACCGGCTTGAGGCCATGGCAAGGAACTTTGTTGAATTTGTTATAGGAGGCAACTTTAACTCAAGACAATTACATTGGGAAGACTGACTAGCAAATACAAATGGGAGAAATCCCGTAACTTGGTGCAATGATACAGCCTTCCTTTACTTGGATCTTGTACCCAGAAACACCATCGTACCCAAGAGGATCG